>CM057233.1:10632482-11327994 GCA_029891385.1 Erythroxylum novogranatense | reverse complement strand
ACCGCAGCGGAAAACAAAATTTTGTTCCCGGACTTTCCCAACCCAGGATCCAGGTATCCGTATGAAGACATCAACCTAAATAGCCAATAGAGACTATCTCTAAAGGTGATCCACGCAGATCGTAAAATCTAACCCTTTGACCCGGAATAGCTAGAACAGATTAAAGCCTGCTAGAGCCTACCTCTGTCCTGGAGAGCTTGAGAAGACGTTGAATCCATGCCTTGGAGAAGAGAGAACTGATTATGCCTTAAGGAAGAAGATTTGAAAACCAATTTTCAAGGAAACTTAACACTTAAGATCACTTTTCTTCTTACCCATTGAGCAACCGCGACCACTATCTACCTAGCCTTCTTATTTTTGTCTCTTTAACTCTTAAAAGAGTTCCATAAGAAGAAGCCAAGTGGTGGCTTTATAGCCACTCATTTCATAAAGCAAACTTTGACTTTTCAAAGTTTTATCTCTTCTCCCTTCATCCAACGTGCACATGGTTATATATTATATATATTAATTAATTATTTAATTAATTAACATATATATAATTACTAAGAGGTCCAAATAAACTGGGTCGGTCCTACGGCCACTGGCTCCGGCGTCAAACAGCCCTAAACCTTTCTTAGCAATATTGATGTCGCGATCTCATCGGGACATATCCTAATCCCATCGGGATCCATTTAATCCTAATGCTCTCCATAATTGGAACTCTGTCCAATTACTATTTTACGATTCTCCAAACACTCTTAAGCGTGCAGACCCTTTAGGCTTCCTAACATGTTGGCCACTTAGATTAACAATTAATCTGAGCAAGTCATGAGCGGTATCTAGCAACACATCATGGCCCCTAATTGACCGAAAAGTAATCGGTTTGATGTATTCATCACGAACCGGATCACAAACCCTTCCATAGACAATTATCAGTGTAATTCGTCCTTTCACCATCCTATACCCCACTTGGTTATGAGTATGGTCAGTGTCAACTCTCACTAGACCGAGTCTAGCCCAGTGATAACAGATCTCGCCCTAGGACTCATTACTCTATATGTCCACGAAGACACTCTTCATGACATATTCACTCGCCGAGATTTTAGAGTAATGATCCCACAAGAGGCTATGGGTATCTCTTCCGCTAATCCGTAGTGGTGAACCTTTATTGGCTACTCAATTATCTTCAATACCTCAAGTCGCACCCAAGCACCACCCTATGAGTTACCTCCGAAGGCAACAAGGAATGGAGTCAAAGCACGTGATCAAGATTCAAGATATCCTTGAGTACCTCAAGTCTAAGGATACTTGCACCATTGCTATGATGAGATTATCACTGACACTTAAATAAGATATCCATGTGATGATCTCATGGCAGGTCATCCAATGAACTTACTACCACTAGTAAGCATCCACATGTCAATTCTAAATATCTCATATTTACAGTTTCTGAGATCCACTGCTTGATCCAATCAAGGAGTATGACATGTGCTAGTCTATCCGGATTAATGATGTCCAATCTCATTAATCCTATGACTAGGGAGAATTTAGACACTGACATAATTGCACATGATAGGAATCTCAGGAGTATGATCACATCATAATTTCCTTCATGCTATGTCATATATCATGGACTTCATTAATCTGATTAAAGATCCAATCAATTCATAAACAATGTTCATGAACATCAAATTAATGAATTATGCCTTTTCTTTATTTATTCATCCAAATGATCATTTGTGAATAAAACGCGC
Organism: Erythroxylum novogranatense; assembly: GCA_029891385.1. NCBI lineage: Eukaryota > Viridiplantae > Streptophyta > Magnoliopsida > Malpighiales > Erythroxylaceae > Erythroxylum > Erythroxylum novogranatense. The sequence goes on along the minus strand of CM057233.1, from coordinate 11,326,261 downwards.
TAAAGGGGATTGCCTTTAGGGCACAAATAAACAGTACGGTCCTTGAATAAGTCGACTTATCTAATGTACAAGTCGACTTATCGATACTTTTCAAGAACAAGTCGACTTATCAGTAGTACAAGTCGACTTGTACTTACAATTCGATGGAGAGCCTAAGGCCACGATCGTGGCTTGGGGAGCCACGGTAATGGTCTGCACAAGGATAGACACGGACCAACTTCTTGAACTTAATTTCTCATGGGTTATTTCAGACTTTTGGTGTTGGGCACTGTTTCTAGAACCCAACTATCATTCTGAATATCATAAAATGTGAGCGTGCGTATTACCTTGAAGGGTTATTTCAAAGAACCCTCATTAGTCACCATCCCACAAGTGATGTGCTCACACTATTCAAACACCAAAATCATAATTGAATTCTTTAAAACAATTGTATCTTTAAATCTCTAGTTTAATTTGAAGCAAGAACCATCTAAATTGGTACTCTATAGAAGAAGATATGCGTAAAAGGCCAGAGTATGTTCATGCCCCAATCATGCTCTCCAAATTGACCTATCACTTTCTCTCCATACAACTTTCTCAAATCAACTCAAAAAGATGCAAATGTTTTTGGAGAGATAGCAACATGTGTTAGGAAGCTATTGCTTCAAGAATCACTACATTTGGAGGTCGGACGATGAAGTTATGGCCAAAAGATTCAAAAATGTTTATGTCCTTAATCATTTTGTACCAGTCTTGGAGAAATTGCCATAACTTTTTCTACAAATATTATATTGAGTCAATTATTGAACCATTTGAAAGAAGACTTCTAGATCTACAACTTTTAGGAAGACCACAAATCAAGATTCTGCCTCTAAAATGGTCAAAAAAAGTGATTTACTGTAGCTATCCTGTGAATATTCGTTAAACGGACATACATGTCCGCCTAACGGACATTGTTGGGGAAGGGAGCCAAATTTTGCCCGAGAAGGTCCGTTTAACGGACATGATGTCCGTTAAATGGACATGGGCGATGCTGGGAGTCATTTTTTGTTAGAATATTGCCCTAAAGGCAATCGCCTTTAGCGCATTTTGTACAAAGTTATGTACAAACTTTATTTTCAATAATAAAGAAAGGCATATTTCATTAATTTGGTGTTCATTACTTATGAATTAATAGTGATTTATAAACAAATTAATGAAGTCCATGATATATGACATAGCATGAAGGAAATTATGATGAGATCATACTATTGAGATTCCTATCATGTGAAATTATGTCAGTATCTAAATTATCCCTAGTCATAAGATTAATGAAACTGGACATCGTTAATCCTGATGGACTAGCACATGTCAAACTCCTTGATTTGATCAAGCAGTGGATCTCAAAAGCTGTAGACATGAGATGTTTAGAGTTGAGATGTGAATGCTTAGTAGAGGTAGTAAGTACATTAGATGACCTACCATGAGATTATCACATGGATGTCTTATTTTAATGTCAGTGATAATCTCATCATAGCAATGGTGCAAGTATACTTAGACTTGAGGTACTCAAGGATATATTAGATACTGATTATGTGCTTTGACTCCATTCCTTGTTGCCTTACACAGGTTGCTTATAGGGTGGTGATTGGGTATAGCTTGAGGTATTCGAAGGTAATTGAGTAGCCAATAGAGGATTTGCCACTTCTGTGATAACAGAAGATGATACCCATGGCCTCTTGTCAGGGTCATTACTTGGAAATCTTTGGCCGGAGTATATATGTCATAAAGAATGTTTTCATTGACATATAGAATAATGAGTCCCAGGATAAGAACTGATATCACTTGGACTAGATTTGACGTAGTCAGTCTAGTGAGAGTTGACACTTTGTCCATACTCATAACCAAGTGGGGTATAGCATGGTGAAAGGACGAATTGCATAGCAATTGTCAATGAGAGGGTTCACAAGATGGTTCGTGGTGAACACGGGTTCATTCATCAAACCACTTACTTTCTAGTCAATTGGGGGTCATGATGTGTTGCTAGATACCGCTCATGACTTGCTTAGACTAGGTGTTAATCTAAGTGACCAACATAATCGGGAACCTAATGGGTCACACGCATAAGAGTGACTCGGAGAATTCGTAAAATAGTTTTGGATAGAGATCCATTATAAGAAGAGTAATAGAACCAAATGGATCCCGATGAGATTGGGATATATCCCGATGAGATTGCGACATCGATATTGCTGAAATAGGTCTCCGGTGTTTTTTCACACCCGGATCCTAGAGGACTAACCCCAGCAGGACTGACCACTTCAATATATATATATATATATATATATATATATATATATATATATATATATATATATATATATATATATATATATATATATATATATATATATATATATATAATGGATGGCTTCTTTCATAAGTTTCATTTAATTCCTTTAATGGATAAAAGACAAAAATGAAAGCTTGGAGAGGAAGATAATCATGAGATAGAAAAAAAAGGTTTTAAAAACAAGTTTTTAATATAACCATCTCCAATTTCTCTTCATCGTTTTATCTTCCTTGAAGCTTCATCTGCTTCCTCTCTCCAAGAACAAAAGGTAAGAGCTAGCACTCTCCTCTTTGTTCTAGTTATTTTCGAATCGAAGAGTTTGATTTGGTTAGATTCTCTGATCTCTGCGTGGATACCGTTAGAGACAGTCTCCTTTGGTCGTTGTGGTTTGAAAATTCTAATACTTCTTTGTATAGACAAGTAGATCCTAGACTTCGGGAAAGTCTCGAAACAAATTTTTTTTGTTTTTCACACCGTGTGTATGTGATGCACGCACCGGGATTTTCCTACAGTGGTATCAGAGCCACTTGTATCTCGTATGAAGAAGAAATCATAACAAGGTTGATGCTGCTTATTGGTTGTGATGATTGTGCATGCTGAGTGTGTTCAATTCAAAATCAGTGTAAAGATCTTTTTTTTTATAATTTTCTTGCCCAGATTTGCTCATGAGATGTTGCTGAATATGTCTGTAGAAGGAAAAAATTTATCAATGTGATTTGATATGATTTTGCTAATTTATTCCTTAATGTTCTGGTTGTTGTGTTTATGCACATTACATGAACAGGCATGATTGTAAATTCGAGAATAAATTATAGAACAATATTTTTTGGGATTTTCTTTCACCAACATGTTTATAAGATGTTTAAAAATGTCTATAAAGATGGAAAAATGTTTTCGAGGTGATTGAATATTTATTTGAGAATTTCTTGTGTTCTGTTGGGAATGTCTGTGTTGAGGAACACAGATTCTGGATTGGATTGGTTGCTGAGATTAGTTGAGTTTTTCTTGGAAATAAATTCTGAAAACATTCATGGAACATTTTGTGAACATTTTTTAAACTCTGTAATTTTCTCAGCATTTATTGAAATTGTTTCAATGACCTTTTTCAAGCAAAAGACAGAGCATGGCAATTTTGAGAAAATTGCTGGAACTAGTTTGTTTGAAATGTTGATTATGTGTTTTTCAGGTTCAATGCCTTGGATCATTTTTAATGTGATAAGAAATATGTTATATTAATGTTGTATGCATTCTAAACTGATTTGTTTGAAATTGGGTCTCCAAAAATTTTCGGACGTCAAATATGTCACATTAACGTCTCCTTAGTATATTCAGTTGTCTTGATTGTTTTGGCCGTCATAAGTTATGTGACAAGTGCCGAAGTAGTCTTGATGAAGTGGAGAATACCTAGAGATACTTAGGGTGATAGTTTGATGTTCTCAAATTATTTGGAAATCTAAGAGATTAATATAGTATTAATCTATTTTGAGTATTTCATGTCTAGTATGACTAGATATGGCAAGGATGGTACAATTAACATGTTTAATTGGTACATCAGAGTAGAGGGTATTATACTTGGTATATTAGTATTTTGAATTGGAATTGAAAACATACGGATTGAGATATTAGCCGATGCTAACATTAGAAAGCAATTCGGTTCAAGAGTTGAATTGAACGTCAAATCTTTAGATGCATAACCCGTCACAACCTATATAGGAAAACCTTGTGAGATAATTGCATTAGAGAATGCATGCTAGGGTTAGTTAGGTGGGATGATGGATGATAATGGATATAAATTCAATGTGATTGATGAAATGTCCTAAATCATTCCATATAGTCATTGTGACTATAATCCTACGACTTAGATGAGACCAGAGTATAAAATCCCTCACACATAATATGAAAACTAACACCTTCCATTAATATGAGGAGAATCGAAATTCTTTTAGAGTTAGGGTTGTTGGGTAAACTCAAGCTCGCTCTATACGGATATGTTCGAACCATTGAAATAAGATTTTCAGATTAATGGGTTGGTTTTCACTAGAAGCATTGATTTGTTAAGTAAACTCAAGGTCAACGTAGACAGAGGCGCAATTGGGTAGCGTACATTAGATATACGCGCATCAAGAGTTGATAACCTAATGTGTATGCATACATCACGAGTTGATAGCACTAGACAATAGTTGCATTTATGATGCCATTGATATGACCCATACCTACCGATTATCCTAAGGTAGCTTGTTGGGTAAACCCAAAGTCATTCTTAGTAATGTCGGATATCGACCCACTAAGACATTTTGTCATCATTTTTCTTGGATTCGTAGTGAGGGCTATGGATTCTTAGAAACTAGTGGGACCCATATGCATGTCATTCAAGTCCTTATGATCATGCATGTATTTATATTCTAACATTCTTTCTCTCTTTACATTTAGGTTGATTGAAGATGTCCTCTAGTGTGAATTTGCACTCACTTATGGAGTCTAATAAATTAACTGGACCTAACTTTCTTGATTGGCTGAGAAATATGAGAATTGTTCTCAGATCTAAGGAATTAGTCTATGTCTTAGACGCTTCACTTCCTGATCCACCTGCTGTTCATGCTTCTGATGAGGTTCAGAAAGCTTATCGTAAGCATCTCAAGGATAGTGACTTGGCTACTTGTATTATGCTAGCCTCCATGTCACCAGAGCTGCAGAAGCAACATGAGTCTATGGATGCTAATACCATAGTGTTTCATCTTAGAGAGCTTTTTGATGAGCAATCTCGGTCTAAAAGGTTCAAGACCTCAAGGCTGCTCTTCACGACTAAGATGACTCTGGGGACATCTACAGTGCAATATGCACTAAAGATGAATGTGTATATTAAGAGGTTGGCCATCTTGGGTTTTATTATGGATTATGAATTAAGTGTTGACTTAATTTTGGTTGGATTGTCTGATAGTTATTCACAGTTTGTGTTAAACTATCGAATGAACCAAATATCCACGGCAATCCCTGAGTTGATTAATTTGCTCAAAACAGCAGAGCAATCTATCCAGAAGGATAGCAAGCCAGTGTTAGTGGTGGACTCTTCTTCTTCTGGTTCAAGGAAAAAGATCCTAAAGAAGAAAAAGGTTAAGAAACCAAAAGGAAGTGCAACCAAAAAAAACTTAAAGAAACTGCACCAAAAGGAACTTGCTTTCATTATGGCAAGACTGGCCATTGGAGGTGCAATTGTAAAGTCTATCTGGAGTCCTTAAAGAAGAAGCAGGCATCAGATGTCCCGACTCCTTCAGGTATGTTTGTCATTACGTTTAATACTATTTCTGATCATAACATATGGGTATTAGATACTGGTTGTGGCTCACACATATGTAATGATATGCAGGACCTCAGGGACAGTAGACAACTCATAAAGGGAGAATTGGACCTACGTGTGGGCAATGGGGCAATGGAGCAAGAGTTGTTGCATTAGCCGTAGGTACTTATTTTTTGTCACTCCCTACTGGGCTTATAATTAAACTGGATGATTGCTATTTTGTACCTGTTTTAACAAAGAACATATTGTCTGTTTCTTGTTTAATTAAAGCTAGTTTCCATTTGAATTTCAATAGCAATGGTTGTTCTATTAATTTGAATGGAATGCTTTATAGTACTGGTACATTATGCAATAGAATTTACATATTAGATATGTCACATCCAATTATGAATGTCAATGACATGAAAAAACATAAACGAGATAATTTAAATTCAACTTACTTATGGCAATGTCGCCTTGGCCATATAAATGAGAGACACATAGCTAAGCTCCACAAGAGTGGTAATTTAGGATCATTTGATTATGAATCATATGACATGTGTGAATCTTGTTTATTAGGCAAAATGACTAAGCTACCCTTTAAGGGAAAGGGTGAACGAGCGACTGGATTATTAGACCTAATACATTCAGCTGTATGTGGTCCGATGTCCATCCATGCCAGAAGTGATTTTCTTTACTTACCTTTATCAATGATTATTTTCGATATGGGTATTTGTAACTAATGAGATACAAATCTGAAGCATTTGAAAAGTTCAAACAATTCAAAAAATGAAGTAGAAAACTAACTTGCGAAAGGTATCAAGGCACTACGATCCGATCGAGGTGGGGAATATTTAGACTAAGAATTTTTAGATTATCTCAGAGATAATGAGATTTTATCTCAATGGACTCCACCTTACACACCACAGCATAATGGTGTGGCCAAAAGGAGAAACCGAACCTTGTTTGACATGGTATGATCAATGATGGGCTTTGCAAATTTACCAAAATTCTTTTGGGGATATGCACTCGAGACAGCTGTTTATTTGTTAAACAGAGTTCCATCAAAGACAGTTGATGTTACTCCATATGAGATGTGGACTAACAAAAAACCCTATCTTTATCATTTAAAAGTTTGGGGTTGTTCATCTTATGTGAAGCGAATATAGTCAAATAAACTTGATGCGAAGTTTCACAAGTGTTTGTTCATAGGGTATCCTAAAGAAACAATGGGATATCAATTTTACCTTGCTGAGGAACAAAAAGTGTTTGTTTCAAAGCATGTTATCTTTTTAAAGAAAGAGTTTCTTTTAAAAGAAAACAGTGGGAGCAAAATTGAGCTCGAAGAAGTTCAAAATGCTCGAACAAATGCAGATCAACTGCCTGAACCTGAGACTGTGACTCATACAGATGAAGTAACAATTCATCCTTCTTCAACACAGGAAGTTCATAGGTCACGTAGGATAGACTCTGTTCTCGAGAGATATGGATTTTTTGTGATTGTACAAAATGACGTATTGCTCATAGAAGACAATGAGCCTACTACCTATGAAGAGGTTCTGAAGAGTTCAGAGTATGAGAAATGGCTTCACGCCATGAAAGCAGAAATGGATTCCATGTATGAAAACCAAGTATGGACTTTGGTTAAGGCACCCGAAGAAATAAAACCCATAGGGTGTAAATGGGTTTTCAAAAAGAAAACCGATATGGATGGTAATGTGATTAAGTATAAAGCAAGGCTTGTGGCCAAAGGTTTTCGTCAAAGACAAGGAATTGAATACGACGAGACCTTCAGTCCAATAGCAATGCTTAAATCCATTAGGATACTCCTAGCCATTGTCGCTCATTATGATTATGAGATATGGAAAATAGATGTGAAAACAGCTTTCCTAAATGGAAATCTAGCCGAGGATGTGTATATGACACAACCAGAGGTCTTCATCTCCTATGATGGTGAAAAGGTATGCAAGCTTGAGAAATCCATCTATGGATTGAAACAAACATCCAGGAGTTGGAATATCCTCTTTGATGAGATAATCAAAGAGTTTGGTTTCTCACAAAATCCGAATGAACACTGTGTGTATAAGAAGGTTAGTGGGAGTGCAATGATATTCCTCATTTTATATGTAGATGACATATTATTACTAGGAAACGATGTCTCTATACTACAATTTGTGAAGATTTGGTTGTCTAAACAATTTGCCATGAAAGATCTTAGTGAAGCAACTTATATCCTTGGGATAAAGATCTATAGAGATAGATCAAAAAGGTTGCTTAGTCTTTCACAATCAACGTACATAGACAAGATGCTAAAGAGGTTTAGCATTGAGCAATCCAAGAGAGGGTACCTTCCTATGACTCATGGGATAACACTCTTGAAATCTATGTGTCCTATGACACAAGATGAGAGGATGCACATGAATATGATCCCGTATGCATCTGCAGTAGGATCTATCATGTACGTTATGCTATGTACGAGACCCGATGTATCATATGCTCTAAGTGTTACGAGCAGATATCAATCGGATCCTGGTGAGGGTCACTGGGTGACTGTCAAGAATATCCTCAAGTACTTGAGAAGGACTAAGGATGTTTTCTTGATATATGGAGATGAAAATCTAAAAGTGAGCGGGCATACAGATGCTAGTTTTCAATCTGATAAAGATGATTACAAATCCCAATCAGGTTATATATTCACGCTGAACGGCGGGGCAATCAGTTGGAAAAATTCCAAACAAGAGACGATTGTTGATTCAACAACTGAGGCAGAGTACATTGTCGCTTTAGACGCAGCAAAGGAAGCAGTTTGGATCAAGAAGTTCATTACTGAACTTGGTGTGGTTCCTAGCTGTGATGGGCCCATACAGTTGTATTGTGACAACAATGGGGCTATTGCGTAGGCAAAGGAACCAAAGTCTCATCAACGATTCAAACACATACTCCGCAGATATCATCTGATTAGGGAGATCATTAGTCGAGGTGATGTCCAGATAGAGAGAATTTCCACCGAGCAAAATATTGTTGATCTGTTGACGAAGCCATTATCACATAATATATTTGATTCTCATGTACTCGCCTATGGTATTAGATACCAAGGCAATTGGCTTTAGATCAAGTGGGAGATTTGTTAGAATAGTGCCCTAAAGGCAATCGTCATTAGCGCGTTTTGTACAAAGTTATGTACAGACTTTATTTTCAATAATAAAGAAAGGCATATTTCATTAATTTGGTGTTCATTATTTATGAATTAATAGTGATTTATAAGCAAATTAATAAAGTCCATGATATATGACATAGCATGAAGGAAATTATTATAAGATCATACTATTGAGATTCCTATCATGTGCAATCATGTCAGTATCTAAATTATCCCTAGTCATAGGATTAATAAAACTGGACATCGTTAATCCGGATAGATTAGCACATGTCAAACTCCTTGATTTGATTAAGCAGTGGATCTCAAAAACTGTAGATATGAGATGTTTAGAGTTGAGATGTGAATGCTTACTAGAGGTAGTAAGTACATTGGATGACCTACCGTGAGATCATCACATGGATGTCCTATTTTAATGTCAGTGATAATCTCATCATAGCAATGATGCAAGTGTCTTTAGACTTGAGGTACTCAAGAATATCTTGGATACTGATTCTGTGCTTTGACTCCATTCCTTGTTGCCTTACACAGGTCGCTTATAGGGTGGTGACTGGGCACAGCTTGAGGTATTCAAAGGTAATTAAGTAGCCAATAGAGGATTCACCACTTCTGTGATAGTAGAAGATGATGCCCATGGCCTCTTGTCAGGGTCATTACTTGGAAATCTCTGGCCGGAGTATATATGTCATAAAGAATGTTTTCATTGACATATAGAGTAATGAGTCCCAGGACAAGAACTGATATCACTTGGACTAGATTTGACGTAGTCAATCTAATGAGAGTTGACACTTTGCCCATACTCATAACCAAGTGGGGTATAGCATGTTGAAAGGAAGAATTGCATAGCAATTGTCTATGAGAGTCACAAGATGGTTCGTGGTGAACAAGGTTTCATTCATCAAACCACTTACTTTTCGGTCAATTGGGGGTCATGATGTGTTGCTAGACACCGTTCATGACTTGCTTAGACTAAGTGTTAATCTAAGTGGCCAACATAACCGGGAACCTAATGGGTCACACGCATAAGAGTGACTTGGAGAATTCATAAAATAGTTTTAGATAGAGATCCATTATATGGAGAGCAATAAAACCAAATGGATCCCGATGAGATCGCGACATCGATATTGCTGAAATAGATTTTCGGTATTTTTTGCACCGGGACCCTAGAGGGTCTACCCAGTGTGGTGAACCACTTCAAAGATTAATATATATATATATATATATAGATATATATATTTATCTATATATATATATAATGGATGACTTCTTTCATAAGTTTCATTTAATGTCCTTAATGGATAAAAGTCAAACATGAAAGCTTGGAGAGGAAGATAATCGTGAGATAGAAAAAAAGGTTTTAAAACAAGTTTTTAATATAACCATCTCCAAGTTCTCTTCATCGTTTTATCTTCCTTGAAGCTTCATCTTCTTCCTCTCTCCAAGAACAAAAGGTAAGAGCTAGCACTCTCCTCTTTGTTCTAGCTATTTCCGAATCAAAGAGTTTGATTCGGTTAGATTTTCCGACCTCTGCGTGGATACTATTAAAGACAGTCTCCTTTGATCGTTGTGGTTTGAGAATTCTAATACTTCTTTGTATAGACACATAGATTATGGACTTCGGGAAAATCCGGAACAAATTTTTTTGTTTTCCGCACCGCATGTATGTGATACACGCACCGAGAATTTCCTACATTTTTTACCCTAGAAGGTCCGTTTAACAGACCTAAAGTCCGTTAAATGGATATGGGGGTTTCCCAAACTCCTCTAATGCCCCTCCAATGCTTCTTACATCCATTCTAACATCATATTCACCCATAAACTTCCCAAATCCAACTCTTCTAGTGCAAACTCACTTCATATCAACTCAACAACCAAATTTATCTCATCAAACTCTCAATTCTCAACCCATTTGATTCATCAAAAACACAATTTCACATAATTCTCCATAGCTGTCCTGTACGCACATCCTATGCAGCATCACATCTTATAATGATCCTAACTTACCACTCCGATATCCAAAAATTACAAACATTAAAGCGTCGGAAAGCTAATAAACTATAACTTTCCAAAAGACAACTTTGTCTAATTCAGTCTAGATTATTCTAGATTTTCCCTTGAATTCATAATACAATTCCTACCCTAAGAAAAGCTTGAAAATTGTCTCATTTTCACTTCCTTTATGTAACATCATTTTATAACCCTTTAAATTCCAACTTTTCTTCATCCATTCTTAAATCTCAGCTCATTTGACTTGTCACATTTAACTGCATCTCATCATTCATAATTCCTATGTGTCTTTTCCATAACATCTCACCGATATGTATATATATATATATATATATATATATATATAAACCATTCATGCTCAACATTCATCATTTTTATCCATGTATCATTCATAATTCATTAACATCATAAAACAAGAGTTTACAAAGCTTTAATGGCATTTCAAGCCACAATGCATTAACATTCCAAAATACCCAAATTACACAAGATACTTGAATAACAATTGCTCAAATGCAACCACAACTTTGTTTTACATAAAATTCTCCGAAAACATAACAAAACATGCAAATCCAGAGTAATGTCTTGACTTTTTTGCACTCGGTCTCTTGCTCATCATCTGAATAGGGGAAGGAGAGTAGGGGTGAGCTTGAAAGCTCGTGAGTAACATGTTTATAACCGAGAAACAAGCAAAACCATTGAAATTATTCATTTGTCATAGAAATTTTTTATTGAATTCAAGAAAAACATAGTTCTCAACCAATTTACAATAATACAAATCATGTATGTATCAACCTGACAATTCACAGATGTAATACACAACAAATGACTCAAGAGTTTCATGGAACAAAACAAAGAAATTGAAGTTTACTCTGTGAACGAAATGAGTCCACTTTTCGAATCTCGTGGACCACAAACGGGCAGTCGGGAGAAGGCCACAAACGTGCACGTGAACACTAAACAGTTCCACTCTTGCCCAAACACAATCAAATTTATGCTCAATGCATTTCTATACATTTTCATATTCTCATGCTTTTTCATCTTTTTATTTATACAAAATGTCATGACACATTTCAATGGCATAACATGATCATACATCACAATGCATTTTTTACATTCACAACAATTCAAATCCAATCAATTAAGCATATACCCACATGTAAACAAATTCTTTAAATCATTTAAAAACAATATATACACATTTACGAAATACTTGAAATCATTTTATTCTATTGATTTGAAAAACTTTAATGACTCATTATTCAATTATAAACATGAAACTCACCTTATTTCCTTGCTCATAAACTTGCTTAAAGATGTCCTCTCCCCTTACTCCTCTTTCCTTCCTTGATTTCCTTTAACATAAGCTAAAATTCCATTCAATAGGAATTCCAATTGAGAACCCACAAGACAAAAATTCATAAAATTGATCCTAGAATCTTTAAACCCATACATTTCATAAGCTATATGAACCAACACCCTCTCAAAAATTCAAAGATTTAAAATCCAACTTACCTTGGATCTTCACCAAATGAAGAGTTTGTTGACTCAAATGGAAGCTCTAATCTTCCTCTTCCTTTTTCTCTTCTTGAACAACCACAAATTCCTTCTTGAAAGTCAAGCAAAGTTGAAACCTAACTTTTCTTTTTCTCTCCTTTCTCTCTTCTCTAAGCCTGTCTCTCTCTTCTCTTTGCTTCTTCTCTCTCAATTTTTATTATTGCTTCTTCCTTAAAAGCCAAACAAAACCTCTTATTTCAATTATGCCATTAATGAGTCTAAATTGTCCAATTTGTCCTTCCTTCAAAGCCTTATAACCTTAATGCTTAAGTGTTCTTCCCAAAATGCCCTCATACAAGACTACTTTATTTCAATTAAACCATATGATAAAATGCTACAATCATTTACATACTACTAGCTCCAAAATAATCCATCAAAACCTCATAATTAACTAGTCTTTCCATATTTGCCCTTCTTTTGTCTGTATAACTAATACTTTATACTTCTAACTCCTTACCTAATTGTCATGGAAAAATTGAAGGAATTTGATAATACTCCCTTCTAGAAAAATATTCCTCTTTGTCTTAAGTTTCTAATGACACCAAAATCATTTAATTTGGTTTGGTAAACTAAAAGTTAGACCTCAAACATTTCTGAACTGTTCTTATACTGAAATAGTATTCTGTGCTCAACTTCAATCAGAAAATTGGCATTCTTAAAGACTAAATTAAAACTCAATTTCATCAGACAATTTGTAGCGCAATGTCTCTAGTTTACTCCAAATTAAAAATTTATCTCATTTGGATAACTAGAGAAAAAGTTATGGCTAAAATACTGAAGCATACTCAGTGAACATGTTTCAAACTACATTTTCCAGCTTATGACTTCCAACATTTCACATACAATATTTCTTACTTCCAAGAAATATTTGAGGTCCAACATTTGAATTCGAGTAAAACCTAGTTTTTACCCCAACTAGTAAAGGACTACATAAGACAAGAGAAATGATCTAGAAAGAGAGCCTCCATTTTTTCACTTTAGGAAAGAACACAAGGAAGAGAGAAGAAGGAGAGAAGGGAAGAGTAGCATCTACAACTATTGTCTAGTCAGTCCATCCTAGCCATTTCAAGTTCTTTTCTACTTTCTCTTGTTTATTTACTTCATCTTGATGTATGACTTGGGTTTGAGAATGTTGAACATGTTGTTAATGATATTATAATTTCATTTTGGGATTGAATCTTGAATAATTTTGTGCCCTATTTGCTTTTGATGTTAATGAAATTGTTTGGGTCTTATGATATTTGTGTTTGCATATATGTCGAAAATAAATTGAGAAAGTGAGTCGATAGTAATCCGATTAGGTTAGGTAACGAGAGTTAACAACCTAATAAGTCACGCAATTATCAAATCAATAATCATACAGAGAAATATCTTATGTGAGGACCCAATTGTTTACTAGATTGCTTAAGAACTAATTAGAACACAGGTTGTTAATCGAGAGATTACAAAATCATAATTTTAAAACCAGCTAGGAATCACTAATTAGGGTTAACTGATTAGATATTGAGAAAGAGTAATCAACCTTTGAAATTCTAGGATTGATACAAATTACATCAAAAGTGATTAAGGTAGAAAATTGACGATAGATTAATCACATCTTCTCTTAATTCTTAGATCTTGTCTTCTTGTGCCCAATTGTTAAGTGGTTGTACTCCATTTTGATTTACTTATGTTAATTTCATAATTTTATTTTCATTCAACCCCTATTCGATTGTTTAATTATCTGTTTATCTTTATTTTCATTTTAAATTACAATTTTAGGTCTTAAAAAAATTAGGTTTCGATTAGTTCACTAATTTATCGTAGAATTGACACCTTATATTGATAATTTTATAATATTAAAACTTGCTCAATAATCTCTGTAACTTCTCTCTCATCTCTCATTTTTCATTTCTCTCTGATTCTCTCTCTAGGTCTCTCCTCTCTAGCGATTCTCCTCTCCGATGACTCTCCTCCATGCACTCAGTACTACCCCACGTCCCCATCATCGTCTTTTCCTCACGGACACAGCTCACAACTCGCACACATACAACCACTGCCATCATCTCTTCCTCTCTCCTGTGAGCACCACCTGTCACCCACTGCCCAACCTTCACACACCCGACCTTCACTTCTACCACAACGCAAATTATTAACTTCAATCACTGAAAACATGCAAAGGATGATTGCCTTTCTTATCGCCTTGAAATTTTTTGAAACCTAATTGAGAAAGAGACGGAGGTGAGCTTCAGATGGGGTCTTTTCCTTTTTACCCCTACCGTACCAAAACCAAATTTGGTATTGGTTGGGTCGGCAATATTGGGCCCAAGTCCAATATTACGGGCCGATCGATCAATCTCACAACCATGGCTTAATCTGGGTCTAATCTATATATCCACGCCCGTTAGCATAGGAAAATCTCCCACGCACGCACGTAAGAAACGAAGACCCAAAACCTAGCAGAAAACGATATAAGGTATTATTCTCTCATAACCAAGGTACAAGATCATAACCTAGTTGTTTTCTCGATCCAGATAACCTTACCTCCACCAAAGACTTACTTGAGTCGGAGGGGCAAATCGGGATTTCACCCCCGATGTGCCTTCCCTTTGTTTTGCAGGAGACTTTTTCACCAAGATCGCTTCAACAGACATCAGAGACATGGATCAGAATGGCAATAACCAGTTCAGCCAGAATCCGGCAGAACCATTTGGCGCCCACCGTGGGGTACGACGTCCGGGAACCACGTCCAGAACCACTCAAATCAGCCATGCGGCGGCAACGAATCCTGACGTAGCCGCTGTCACGGCTCTGGCGATGCAGCGCTTAGGTTTGCAGCTACCTACCATTATACCGCCCGCACCGCATGTCTCACGCACGGAATCCTCACATCCGAATGATCAGCAGCAGCCTCAGACTTTTGAGCAAGAGGAACAGAGCGCGTCTGCGGAGGATAATGTCGCGTTTGACACACATACAAATCCCCAGCACCGATCAGAAGCAGACCCTCCTCCGGCCGTGCACACCACTTTGACTCAGAAGCAGATAGAGGAGGCCGCGGATTTGTTGATCCGACAAATCTTGCGCCTCTCGGCAACAAAGAACCACCCCAGAGACCGCCACAAGACGGCCAACCGCCCGACAAACTAGCGTGATAAACGATCATCGCTTATTTGAAGCCCTAGAAAAAACCGCGGATGATCGGTCTCACGCGGCTATGAGTTACCGAACAGACCGCCCGTCGGCGCAATACAGCTCTCCCTTTACTTCGGAGATCTTGGATAGTCTCCCAGCGCCCGGCACAAAAATACCAACACCCGAGAAGTATAATGGGAAGACCGACCCCCTGGACTACATGCAGCACTTCCAGTCCATGATGAGCCTACATTGCGTTCCGGACGCTATCCAATGCAAGGCTTTCTGTACAGCTTTCCAAGAGGGAGCTCGGCGATGGTTCAACAGCTTACCCCCAGGCTGTATAACATGCTTCGAAGATTTCAGATCGCTCTTCCTGAACCAATTCGCCACCAGTAAGCGACCGCAGAAGACGGCTTTGGAGGTGATGCAACTCACCCAAGGAAGGAATGAGAGTTTGCGGGAGTTCATCACTCGGTTTAATAATGAAGCGGTCGAGGTACCCGACCTCACCGCCGTCTATCTTGGCCGCCCTCACGAAAGCAATACGAGACGAGGAGTTCAAAAGTCGCTAGCCCTCGATCAGCCCCGATCTATTCAGAGATCGATGTGAAAGCGGATAAGTACATTCACTCGAGGAGGTGTTAAAAACACAAAACGCCGAAAGCGATTTATCGCGGGTCGAGTGGTAGGTCTGATGAGCCTCACAAAAGACAGAGAGACCAATGACCGAGAAAGCCGAAGCGGCGAGCATTGGAATCAACAAGACTTTACCCCGCTTAACAAACGACACGCTGAAGTCTTGGACGGCTATGATAGCGGAGGGAAAACTATCCGAGAGCCCTAAAATGAAACCCCTACAGGATGTAAACACTAGTATGTATTGCCGCTTCCACAAAGAAGTCGGACATGACACGGAAGATTGCTGGCAATTGAAGAAAGAGATTGAATTGCTCATACGTAAGGGAAGATTAGGCCGATTTGTGAAACAAGGGCAAAATGCCGACAGGACAATCAAGAGAAACAATCGGCCAAACAATAGGCGACCACCACAGGCGAAATGACAGAATGACGGGAGGCGAACAACGATGCCGATAACCAACAAGAAGGAAGAGGGCGGTCAAGGAAAGAAACGAGCGAAATGCCGAACAACGGATGACCGACCACCAGGTCATAAACACAATATTCGTGGAAATGCTGCGGGGATCCACCACTAAAGGCAGAAAAGATACGCCAAAATGTCGGCGAAGACGCGCCCATCAAGCCGAAGAGAATGACGGAATGATTTCTTTCGACGAGTCGACCTAAATGGAGTAAATTGCCCGCATGATGACGCCTCGTCGTAAACCTTAATATGGATTGATACGAGGTGAAGCGGTGATGATAGACACGGCAGCTCGGCCGACCTGCTATATTACGAGGCTTTCAAGCGATGAAGGTGCTCAAGAGCGCTTACTACCTACTGGACGGCCCCATCAAGGGGAGTGACCGGGCGTCACCTTACCGCTCGCTCGTAAATTTGAAAGTGAAGTTCGGGCAGAAGCCATGTCAAGTAGAAAGGAACGTTGAGTTCTTAGTCGTTAAATTCCATGGGGCGTACAACGCGATAATCGGCCGGGCTACACTAAATGCCCTTAGATCGGTCGTCTCCACTTACTACCAGGTCATGAAATTTCCGACACCTCACGGAGTCGGAGTTGTCAGGGGCCAACAGAAAATTTCTAGAGAATGCTATTTAGCGGAGACGAAGACATTAGATGGTACGGTAGTACTTACGAGCTCTCTTGATGTGAGAGCCGATTTAAAAGGTGGAAAGGATAAATCCGTGGAAGAAACGCAAAGAGTCGTCTTTGGATGAAGCCGACCTCTAAATTTACAAACCTAGGCTCCGGGCTGCAGGGAGACCTGGTTAAAGAAATCACGGACTGTCTGGCGGAAAATAAATCAGTCTTCGCCTGGGTACCAAGCGACATGCCCGGAATCTCTCGATCGGTCACATCTCACTCCCTCGGCATTCGGCATGACTATAAGCCGATCAGACAAAAGAAGCGATGCCACAGCAAAGAACGACAGGGGGTGATCAAGAAGGAAGTAGCGAAACTGCTAGAGGCCGGATTCATCCGAGAAGTCAAATACCCGGAGTGGCTCGCCAACGTGGTGTTGGTAAAAAAGAAGAACGGGAAATGGAGAATGTATAGACTTCACCGACCGAACAAAGCGTGTCCAAAGGATGCCTTCACGCCTAAGATCGATCACTTGGTGGACTCCACTTCGTGGCACGAGTCGACTTCTGGATGCCTTCTGCCATCATCGATCCAAATGAGCACGGAAGACGAAGAAAAGACCGCCTTCATAACCGACCAAGGCACTTTTGCTACCAAGTAATGCCTTTCGTCCGAAAACGCCGGCGACCTATCAACGGCTCGTCACGAAGTCTTTAAACAATGATAGGCCGGACGGTGGAAGCTTATGTGGATGATATGGTGGTAAAGAGTAAGACGGTCGCGAGCATGTGCGAGATCTCAAAGAAGTCTTCAGACTTTAAATAAGTTCAGATGAAGCTAAATCCGGAAAAATGCGTCTTCGGGGTAGCATCCAGAAAATTCCTGGGGTTTATGATCACTCAGCGGGGGATCGAAGCCAATCCCGAGAAGATTGAAGCCATCATACAGATGTCCTCGCCACAATGCTTGAAAGACGTGCAGATTCGACCGGTCGGGTAGTTTATTGAGCAGATTTATTTCTAGATTGGGAGACAAGTGCCTCCCATTTTTCAAGGTCCTGAGGAAAGCAAATGTAACCCAGCTCCAATGGCCGGATGAGTGTGAAAAAGCTTTCCAACACTTGAAACAATATTTGTCTAGACCGCCTGCTCGCAAAGCCCTACCGAGGGGAAACCCGATTCTATATTTGGTCATCACGGAAGGGTCGATCAACAGCAGTACTTATTCGATCCGAAGGAGGCGAGCAACACCGAATCTACTACGCCGACAAAGTGTTGACCGGGCGTAAACGCGACACGCGCCCATAGAAAAGCTAACACTCTCTTTGATAATGGCGGCCGTAAAGCTAAGACCTTACTTCCAAAGTCATACCATTGAGGTATGGACCGATCAACCTTCAGCAAAGGTTCCAAAAGCCCAAACCTCGGTCGGTGATAAAGTGGGCGGTAGAACTAGAGAGTTCGATATTCAATACAAGCCCCGCACGACCATCAAAGCACAAGTGTTGGCAGATTTCATTGCGAGATGAGCCAACCGAGCTCGAAGGACGGCGCCTCCCTTTGGAATTTGTTCGTCGACGGTCATCCAATGCCGAGGGATCGCGGCGGGAGTAGTGCTAATTAGCCCGCATACGGATGAGAAAGTGGAGTACGCCTTCCGGAATTCAAGGCCTCAATAATGAAGCGAGTACGAGGCTTTGATAACCGGCCTCAACTAGCGTGGAGATGGAAATACGGCATTTGAAGATATATAGTGATAGCCAGTGGTGGTCGGCCAAGTCACCGGGAGTATGAGGCCAAGGAAATAACATGATCAAGTATCTCGAAATGGTAAAGCAAGAATTGAGCAACTTCGACAATATTCAATCAGCAGAGTAGAGCGAGCTCGAGAATGCTAGGCGGACGCGCTCAAAAATAACTTCCGATCGTGATGCCAGTAACAATATTCGTCGAACGACTAGACCGTCCTAGCATCCGTAGTCGATGAAGTTCTTAACATAAATCTTGATCGATCGGGCTGGGCGGAACCGATCATGCAATACCTTTAGAAGGAAAGCAACGGAAGACCCATCGAGTCCGTGAAGTTAAGGAGGAAGGCGGCCAATATACGGTCGTCAATGATGTTCTCAGATAAGCGGTCCCACGACCGGCCGCTACTTGATGCTCGAATGAGGAAGAAGCCGAAAGGTGCAATGGTCAAGTCCATGAAGAGATGTCGGAAATCACATAGGGGCGGGAGGTTAGCTCACCGGTTGATCGACAGGTACCATCGCCAACGATGAGAAGAGATTGTCGAGAAAAAGGTCGACCGGTCGCGAAGCTCGCTAGAGAAACAGCACTGTCTCACCAACCTACCGAACGAATGAAGATCGTAAGTCATCCTATCCCTTTCGCTCGATGGGGAATGGATATCTGGGGCCTTTCCCCTCGGTCCCGACAAAAGAAATTCTTGATAGTGGCGGTGGAATATTTCACCAAGTGGGTAGAGCGAATCATCCGCTACAATAACCGAGGAAAAATGGAAAGCTTCATAAAGAAGAACATATCGGCCGCTTTTGGAATGCCTATGGTGTTGATCATGATAATGGCGGCGATTCGACAATGACAAATTTAGAGATTTCTGCAATCGGCTAAAGATCGAGCTACTTGTTAACTTCTTCGCCCATCCCCAAAGTAACGGCCTCGCAAAACACCAACAAAAGATAATGAACGCCTCGAAGCGCCTAGACGGAGAAAGACTTGGGTAGAGGAAGTAGATGAAGTATTGTGGGCGTATAGAACCACACCGAACGGAGCCACAGGCGAAACGCCATTTCGGATGACCTTCGGAGCAGAAGCTTTGGTCCCGGTTGAGGCGGCATTGCCTAATCAGAGGGTGTCGGGTTACGAGGAAGAGCAAATGACGAGGCCCGCAGAGCATAGCTCGTTCTCCTTAGCGAGGACAGAGAAAGGGCAGCCGCTCGCTCGGAAGCCATCAGGCAAAAGGCGACTAAGTTCTACAACAGAAGGGTCAAGCCGAGCAGTGTAAAGGTCGGAGGATACGTCCTACGAAGAGCCGAGGCGGCCGGAAAGCATCCCGAAAGCTTCAGACGGGCGTGGGAAGGACCTGTCGAGTGATTAAGCAAGTCGGGCATGGTTCTTACATCCTTAGCGACGAGAAGGAAAATTCTACCAAGGCCATGGAATTCACGTAACTTGAAAGCTTTCTACCAATAGATAAGTATTCATGCTAGTTAATCTTTCTTTGTTATCATTTTGTATACATGTGGGTACCTTTTCCGTCCCGCCAGCAGGTTTTTAACGCCCACACCTCGTTATCATCAATAAAGGGTTTTTCGATTCTTGGCAATAACAAAGTTACATTACATTTGGCAAAGTAGAAAATCCAATTAACCACCGCCGGCAAATCTCCATAGATCGATCATTGCCGATCGGTCGCCAGACGAGATCCTCGACGCCATCACTATGGCTTGGTATCTCCATAGTCGACCTCGATCGATCGGTCGCCAGGGCGAGATCCCTGGGACGCCATCACTATGGCTCGGTAACTCCATAGGTCGACCTCAGTCGATCGGTCGCCAGGACGAGATCCCTGGGACGCCATCACTATGGCTCGGTAACTCCATAGATCGGTCGCTGTCGATCGGTCGCCAGGACGAGATCCCTGGGACGCCATCACTATGGCTCGGTATCTCCATAGGTCGACCTCAGTCGATCGGTCGCCAGGACGAGATCCCTGGGACGCCATCACTATGGCTCGGTAACTCCATAGTCGACCTCGCCGATCGGTCGCCAGACGAGATCCTCGACGCCATCACTATGGCTCAGAACTCCATAGATCGGTCGCCGCCGATCGGTCGCCAGACGAGATCCTCGGGCGCCATCACTATGGCTCGGTAACTCCATAGGTCGACCTCAGTCGATCGGTCGCCAGGACGAGATCCCTGGGACGCCATCACTATGGCTCAGTAACTCCATAGATCGGTCGCTGTCGATCGGTCGCCAGGACGAGATCCCTGGGACGACATCACTATGGCTCGGTATCTCCTTAGATCGACCTCAGTCGATCGGTCGCCAGGACGAGATCCCTGGGACGCCATCACTATGGCTCGGTAACTCCATAGTCGACCTCGGTCGATCGGTCGCCAGACGAGATCCTCGACGCCATCACTATGGCTCGGTATCTCCTTAGATCGACCTCGATCGATCGGTCGCGAGACGAGATCCCGGACGCCATCACTTTGGCTCGGTATATCCATAGATCGACCTCATTCGACAGGTCGCCAGGACAAGATCCCTGGGACCTCGCTCGGCAGTCTCCATAGATCGACTACTGTCGGTCGGGTCGCCAAAACGAGACTTCTGAACCATCAATCGCCTCACTTATCGCTTGCTAGATCGCCAAGACAACTCTCGAGACGACGATCGATGCGGTCGATCGGTCGACATGACCTAACTTGCTCGGCCGTTGACTACGAGTAACTTCATCGAAATTCTCCAAGTATAAAAGCAAGAATACTAAAAAAGACAAGTTAAAAAGAAGCAAAGATCACATTGAAGAAAATCGGCCCTGGTCACAAGCCCGACCAGGTGAGCTTTACAATTGTGGGGGAGAATACCCCGGGGAACCTTGAGAAACGGGAGGAGAAGCCGAACCGGAGGCAGGACCCGTGGGAGCAATCAGCGGAGTATCTTCATTAGAAAGATCTTCAGAGAGCAAATCAATAGGAGCAGGAACCGGGGGAGCAACTGAAGGAACATCTTCATAAGGGACCTCCTCCCCTCAGAGCTGAGATCTAGTTGCTCGTCCGAACGCCTCGGCTCCCCTCAACTCTTTCTCCATCTCCTCCAAAGAGAGTCCGAGAGTCGCAGAATAAGGAGCTCGGCATAATCTTGAACGAGGGCACATCGACCCCTCGGAGCATAGAGCTCGTGACCCTTCCTCAAGACCGCGAGGGCTATATCGCAGCGTAGCTCCAAACTCTCCTCGTCTAAGAACCTCCTTTTCCACCGCTGATAGCTTCAACCTGTTGCTCCGCATGCATCGCCGCACCTCCTCCAAGGTTTTCTCGGCTTTGTCCCTACTACCGTGGAACAGCAATCTAAGCGAGCCGCTTATTAAGCTCCCGCTCCACTCTCACCTTCCTCCACCCTTCGACCTCTACCTCCTCTCCATCCTCTCCACCTCCCTCCCTTTCTTCTCGGTCTCTCTCCCCCCTCTAGCAGTCAACCGAGTCACCAAGACCTTCTTTTCCTCTTCCAAGGACATATTCTTTGCACGAGGAGATCCTTCCTCCTTTACAATGCATACTCGTCCTTCAAATCCTTCATTTGAACATGGAGATCCTGGACTTCGATCCAGAGTCTCCAGTGCCGCAAACACGGAAAAAGGACATCGTCGCAGCCCGCGTGCCGACACGAACAAGCCGAGATCCCACTCCACGCTACCCTTCTTTTCCATGAGCCGCTCCTCCACGGGGAGTGACCCTCTCGGCAGAAGATAGCGGGCCACCTCGAGATCCCAGCGTGGCATCCTCGGACAATTTCAGGCAAGCTCCCACCGCCCGCCTTCGAGATTTTTGCTTTCCCTTCCTCTCTTCGCTACATGCCCGGCCTGCTTTGGCAAGGCGGGAAGATAGGTCACCCAACCGCACTAACTTCTTCCTCTTAAGAGGAGGACCCGCCCTCCTCCTCCTCCGCTGAATTTGCTCGTCCGCATCCGCCGTCACAATCGGCAATGGCTCGGACGCAACAGAAGGTCCTCCACAGGGAAACATCCACGACACTACCAAGGAGACCAACCTCATGGACGAATCAGCACCTCGCTCACCTTCCGGAAGCCTCCTTCCTCGACGTAGAAGCTCGGTGGGGCACCTCCCATCCTCACCATAGCCGCATGACGAAAAATCGAGTTAGAAAATAAAACTAGCTCACCAAAGTCCAACAATTAAGTCCATCACAAGGAGTCAATCGCCGAGGCGGTTTCCTCCTTTAGCCCTTGTCTGAGGTGGGGATCGGCGAGGAAAGAAGTAATGCTGAAGCCCCTGGGGTATCCTCGAATGAGACGAGCGAAGTCGTATCCGCCGAGCTCCTGATGCGACCAATCACCTCCAACTCATCTCTACGAGGGATGTGGTCGACGCGTCATTCCACTTCTCGGCAGAGGATACCTCCACGGTCGACACTCCGAGGAACACTCGGGGCTTTACTGAAAAAGTACTTGGTTCGTCGAAGAGATCTTTGAGGCGTCCGGCGGGAGACGATACCGAGCGCCTCTATATTGCAAAATGGGATTCTCGCCCAGAGCTCGGACTATGGCTCATCCCGAGGAAGTGACGCAGACGCCGACAGAGGCCGATGGCCAACTGGTGGCACAAAGAATGCCAATCCATTTATAAACCTCCAACTATTTGGAGGTATCGACTCGCAACATCCCAAACATAGAGCACACCTCGCCAATGACCGGGCGTATGGAAGCCTCATGCCGCCAATCAGAAAAAAACGGAGACGGCGACGCACCACCGGTTCTTTGTGAATCCGCCATTTTCAAGGCCAATCGGGCCTCCACGACGAGGATGTTAAATTTAATGGCCAACCTGCTCAACTCCCCATAGGTCATCGACGATGCGGTCTTGGCAGTACCTCCACAACCAAACCGTCTTTCCTCTCTCATCGCCATCTCCTCCGCTATCTCGACCATACTCCCGTAACTACCAAATGACATGAAAAGAAGAGGAATGAAGAAAAGGACGTACCTAATCGGAGATTGGATACAGAAAATCGGACGGTGGAGTATAAGGAAGTTTCGCAATCGCGAACAAGGAACAAAGCGAAGGCAAAATGTAGGCAAGAAAACGAAAGCAAAAGCGCGTAAACTCACAACTCGTCGAGCATGGGTATTTATAGAAGGATCGGAGAAGGAGCGCCCAAAGTGACCCAATCGACTACGACGCGTGGAGAAAATCCGAGTTGTCGCTCGACGCCAGCATGATCTAAGCCGCAGGAGTTCGGGTTATTCAAAATTTGGAGGCGCGATAAATGAAGGGACGACGACACGGCCAGCCAAGAACAGTTAAAAGACGATACGTTTGGATTCTCGAGCAATATCGCCGAGATCACGAACCGCCGATGAATAAGTATTTCACGCGAGTCCAAGCGTCGCCAATGATGATCGCGGACATGCTATAAGACCGGTTGTCACGCAATAAACGGTGAAACCGATCGAGAGAGGACCTCAACCAATCAATCCCAAACGACCGATTAAGACAACGAGTCGGCTAATACGAAAGATTATACCAGGTAGCTCAAGACCACCAAATTGAAATTACCGAGTATCCTATACCGAAGCTATAAAGCCAATGCTCGACCGATCGCCACATCGCAAGTCGTCCCCGCTTCACATGTTACGGGTTAATCGATTTAACTACAACAACGTACTCCTTCGACCCTTCTCTTCGCTCGGACTCGAGGGTAGGGGGCTTATGGTTGGGTCGGCAATATTGGGCCCAAGTCCAATATTACGCCGATCGATCAATCTCACAACCACGGCTTAATCTGGGTCTAATCTATATATCCACGTTTCATTAGATAGGAAAATCTCCCACGACGCACGTAAGAAACGTAAAGACCCAAAACCTAGCAGAAAACGATATAAGGTATTATTCTCTCATAACCAAGGTACAAGATCATAACCTAGTTGTTTCTCCGATTCAGATTAACCTTACCTCCACCAAAGACTTACTTGGCGTCGGAGGGCAAATCGGGATTTCACCCCGATGTGCCTTCCCTTTGTTTTCAGGAGACTTTTTCACCAAGATCGCTCAATGTACATCGAGACATGGATCGAATGGCAATAACCGCCTCGGTCGAATCCGTGAGTAACTGTGTATTAATCTCAATACAATAGGCATAACATTACTCTCAACCTCTTAGTTCTCTATCTCCTCTTTTCTTCTTCCTGTTTCCGACAGAAAGAACCTCGCGGGTCTCATATCTGAGGCTTTAATTCCATGATAAAATGATAAGAATATGCACTGTTAATTTTGAATTCAATACTAACATAAAGATTAGCCTAGGTCGTGGGGTAGGTTTAAATTGTTTTTCTATTTTAACCTTAACCTTACGTGCAGGTGAATCGGTAAGAAATTATTTTAGTTTAAATAAGGTTACAGGTTTGAACGGTCTTCATATATACAGTCGTTTAAAATTTGAAGTTAGAGCTTTACTTCTCGCAAGAGACCTACTTAATTAGTCTGAAAGTGAATAGTTTAAAAGTATCTTTCTATAATTTAGACCCTCCTAAAACATCCGGTAGAAAAAAAGAAGAAGTATTTTTCTATTTTGAAAACAATTAACTCTAATCCCATATTTTTGGGCAATAACATCAGTTAACACATCTTAATGAGCTGTGTCGAAGACGAATTAAACGTGAGACATTCATGCCCCCTGTACTCACTTCAACCTTAATTTATCCATCTCATTATATGAAATTGCAGGTAGGATTGCTTTATGAACATTTGGAGAGAAGTATGAGGTTGACTCGGTAAACTCCAAACACGTGTAGCAGCACTACTCGATTGATTGATTCTCAAAGCAGCCAAGTCCAAAGCGGCTACGCAAGAGATCCCATGACCACATGTAAGAACATGTAAGCTTAGATTCTTGTGGACCCCTTTGGTTAATGACTCTGTACGCAATACTGTAGTTAATTCATATTAACGTACATGTCGGACAACTTTTCCGAGCCATTCTCGAGCTACATTTCCTCTCGCAAGTCACAGCACATGGAGCCTCTGTCTCCAGCTTTTGATGTCTCCCCAATCTTTCCCGCTAAGCCCTTCAAACCCTCTTCGTTACCGCCCTTCCCCTTGCCATTTTCAGGCTCAAGACTGCGCACGGCAACTTATGCGAGACGTAAATCCAGTTTGTCTGTCACTGTGTCCTCGGTGGCTAAAACAGAGTCCCAGGAACAGCCAGACCACTACCGTTTTATCAAGTCCCTCGGTAAAGGGATTGTAGGTTTTGCAGCTACTGCCGCTGCTCTGGCGTCGGTTTGTTGCGACTCTCCAGCCTTTGCGGAGTCCCTAACGGTCGCTTTTCCCGTTTCCCGCGTTCGAGAGGTGACCAGTTTATTGAATTTCTCTTTTTAGTGATTTTGTTTGGTGAATGGTTGATTAGTTGTTCTGAGTGAGTATAAGGTTTCTTTGTTAGGTGAATACAGTTCAAAGAACGCTCGTTGAAGCTTGGGGTTTGATTAGAGAAACATTTATTGACCCAACCTTTAATCATCAAGGTATTCGTTTGGTATACGTTCTTCCTTGCCCATTTCTGGTTTATTTACTTCCCTTTAAGTTAACCTTTGTTCCCCTTAGTGATTAACCATTTGCGTAGAAAAGAAATAGGCATAAAATTTAAGTATAGTATTACAATTGCATGGTAATTTGCTATTTTGAAAATTTAACTTTTGGTAAGCTAGAACTCAGTAATAGATATACCAAGAAAGAAAAAAGAAGATGAAATTATGTTTTTCTTTCACTTTTGCCGTATAACATGGTCTTGTACTTTGCCTACCAGTACTTGATCTTCTTGTTAGAGCGACTTAGTTGTCTGTCTTTTTCTTGAGTTCCTTAATTTTGCATTGCAGATTGGGATTTAAAGTTGCAGCAAACGATGGTTGAAATGTTTCCCTTAAATTCAGCTGAAGCAGCATACACAAAAGTCAGTGGCATGCTTTCAACTCTCGGGGACCCCTTTACTCGCATTATTAGTCCTAAGGTATTTCTATAACCATGTTTATTTTAGATTAAGTATTCTTGGTGTTGGTAAAAAACAAACAAATGCATATTACTCTGGCCCGGAATCAATACTATTAATACTTGAAAAGAAAAGCCTGCTTAAGATGCAATAATTAACCGACCATGGTTTATTTTCACTTTCTTGGTTGTAATGAATTTTTTGGTTTCAGGACATAATATTACTTTTTGAGTAATTTATTTGGGAGTTCAATGTGATCATTGTGCAATTTTTAACATATTGGCTTTAATTTACAGGAATATCAAAGTTTCAGAATTGGAAATGATGGGAATTTACAAGGAGTTGGCATTTTCTTAAATGTGGAACCAAAAACAGGGCATTTGGTTAGTCCAATGAATAAAACATTTCTTTGGTTTCTTAAAGTTCTTACATTGTTCATTCAAGTCATGCTTGCGTTGCTTTTTGTTTTCCTTTTATTTTTTCATTTCTCAATTCCTTTCTTTTGGTACATCAGAAAGCATAAATGAATACAAAAATTTTGAGCACTATTGGAGGAGAAAGTTTTAACGTAGTGACTTGATTCATATAGCTATACATTCTTGTTTTTCTCTTGTAATGTCCTAATATAGGGCAGTTTCATGGCCAAAGATGAACAAATTTATGTTGTTATTACGTTAGTCCAATGCTATTTTTGCTGTCTCCAGGTTGTTTTGTCTTGTTTGGATGGTAGTCCTGCTGCTCGTGCTGGCATACATGATGGAGATGAATTAGTTGAGATTAATGGTATATCATCAGCATTTGCTTGACATATTTTTCTTTCTTGAATTGATATTCTAATTTGATTAAGCATGATGAAATCATGAACCTCTAGATCATATGGAACTGCCACGTATGTTTATCCCAAGGTTATTCTGCAGTTGCTGATTGATATTATAGTCCATGGAACCAAAATTGCTAATGGTCCTTAGATTATTCCATTTGCTCGTCACCTTATCTCTTTCTCCTTGTCTTGTAGTCGTTATTATGATAGGAGAACCTAATACCTTTATGGGAGATGATGCATGCAGCCATGAAATGTGTTACAGTTCAACTAGTTTGAACCTCTTAACTGTGGAGGTAGTGGACATGCAAATCATAAATTCATACAACCGGTTATTTCTTTTTGAATAATGAGCTGATTGGCTCTAGAGATTTAGTTGAATGGTAACCTTAGTTCATTCCATATTTTAATGCCAAGTCCAATCTGATGCTCTTAAAAAGAAATCAATGGCATCCATTCTATTAACTTTATTAATCAATGTAATTTACTTTCGTAAATGTACTTTTCTATTAGAGGCCGACATCAACTTTCTTCTGTCTTTATCATGGTAGGTCTGGCAGCGAAAAGACTTGTAAAGGAAATACTCAAATGGAATAACTCAACTTGTATAAAGACAGAATATTTAATTTTCCAGAGAAAGTACTTAGTATTTATAGAACATATAATCACAATCCGATCATGAGTAAACAAGGCATGGGAGTTTACATGATCATCTGATTCTTAAATATGTCTTAAATTTCTGAGTCTTATATTGATGAATGCTAAGGAGTTCTGCAATTTTGATTTCAGCTAAGGTTTCAACCTGAGGAAGTCCATTCTGTATGACGTAACTGTCAAGTGAGCTAAAGTAAACAATATATGACATACAATTAAGCACCATTGATCATGATCCAATCATTGTGAAAGTAAAAGGAACCTTATCAAGGTCTCATACAAGATATCTGTTATTTTATTGCAGTAATTTGTTGGACAACATAGGAGTTAAACCATTATGTGCAGCATTAGATAATGACAATAGTATTTAAGGAAAGAAATTTTGAGGTCACATGGATTTAAGTGGACATGACCTCATATTCTATGTTATGCTTATAAATATTTTTAGGCAGAAACTCTGATTCTTAAGGTCAAAATGCGTGGTTCATGGATAGTCTTTGCTTCTGTTCCTGTTTCATGGGACTTGCAGATAATATCAGTTTACTTAGTTTTGCTGCATATTGACCTGCTGTATCTCAGTTGTTTGATGTCAATCCTTCTCTCTTATTAACATATATAGCAAGTGTCTGTGAAAAGTCAGTTTTATACCTCTGGAGTGTCTGATGACCAATCAAGCGGTCTTTTTCTTATTTTATGTACTTTGGTATTCCATTCTAGTACAGAATTAACTCTGAACACTTCAACCATGTGATATCAGGTGAAAGACTTGATGGTGTTGATAGTGAAAGTGCTGCGCAGAAGCTTAGAGGTCGCGTTGGAACCTCCGTTACTGTCAAATTCCACAGTGTAACTGACAAATTTTCCTCCTCTTGGTAGTATTTGGAAATATGACTGATATGTTCTATTGATTTATCATTGTGGGGAATGGCCATGCAGACATTACCATATGTCATCTCATCCAGTCATCACACTTTCATCATATATCTACATTAAAAAGTAAACTAAATATGCTGATTTTAACTGATTTGGTTTCTACAGTTCTTAATAAGAATTTTTTGCATGAAAATTTGGGACCTTAATCATATTTGTTCAGCATGATGAACTGCAGCTGAAACTATTTGTGAGAAAAATACGGAAGGAGAGTGAGGCATGAAGACAGGGACTGGAAGCATTTGGGAGGAAGAGAATTTTAAAGTTAAGAATATGAAGGAATTAGGTGTAAATAGAATCGTAGCCTATTAATTGTTAAATATACAAAATAAAGTAAGGTGTATAGGTCATTTCAATAAGCAAATGAAAGGAAAATATTTCTGTCAATTTTGCAAACATTCTGAGTCATAAGTTAAACATGAAGCAAAAGTTACCTCAAATTTCCATACTAATTTTTGACTGTCTTATGTTTCTCCTTCTTTTCATCTCTCTCAAGCATGAGAGAGCTACTTCAATTATGTATTCCTCTGTATTAGATTCTCCTATTTCCCTCCATTCAGAAGCACTTAACTTTTGTAGTATTAGTAGAGACTTTGCATCTGGTTTGTCTTGTCTACTACTTGTTCTTTACAGAGCTTTGGTAATCTAGAAATTAGTTCTCTCTGGTTTTGTCAGAAAAAGATACTGTGAATTTTTATGGTTAAAAGTTCCTTCAGAAGAAATGGTTCAAATTAACATGATTCGAAATTGTTTATGTACCTGGTTTCTATGGTTAAGAAAATGATTTTAAAGTAAAACAGATGTTTCTCTTTATTTTTTAAGCTGATAAAATTCATTTTGATTTGGCAGTGCATTGGACAAGATTTAATGTTTATGAACATTGCATATATTGAGGAGAGCTAACATTTGTGATTTTGTTTAGGGAAATGATCGGGGAAGTGACTCAAGTATCAGAGAGGTATTAGTCTTATGCATTTCATAATGCATGGGTTACTATTAATTGTGCGATGCATGTGTTTGTTCCTTAATCATAGAAAGGCCTAATAATTTTCATCTTTAGTGTGATTGAGGAGCTTCATTCTAAGCTCAGTACACTTGATAACTTCAAAGTACTTCTGGCAAATTGGTATAAGCATAGCTTCCATCTTCATGTAGGTCAACTTACCTCGTGAGTACATTAGGATTTCCCCAATATCAAGTGCCATCATTCCTCATAGAACTCCAAATGGGCAGATAGCTAAGACAGGCTACGTGAAGTTGTCAACCTTCTCTCAGGTAATGATCAGGGAACATTTAGGTCAAACAAGTCAGCATAATTCCTTGGCAAGTTGTTTATCTTGTTAATAAATGGTAATTTTCTTCCCTTGGTTGCTTCATTAAGAAAGTCCTTTCCTTTTGGCAGAGTGCTGCTGCTGATATGGCAAATGCAATAAATGACATGGAAACAAAGGGTGTAGAGTCTTATATATTGGATCTGCGAAACAACCCTGTAAGCCCCTAATTTATTCATCTTTGCACCAGTGGAGACCAGTGACTACTGTGGCAGTATCTAACAAACACTTCTTCTGTTATTAATTTTTATATGGGAAAATTCATTGTTTGGCATTCAAGTTTTAGTTTTCTGATGGCTAAGTTCTTTTTTGGTCTGAAGGGGGGACTGGTAAAAGTGGGACTGGATGTTGCGCAAATATGGCTGGATGGTGATGAGACTTTGGTGAACACTATTGATAGGGATGGGCAATTGCTACCTGTTAACATGATGAATGGTCATGCCATCACACATGACCCCCTTGTTGTGCTTGTAAGAATAGCCTGTCTACACTTGAGCCCCTTTTTTATGTCCTTTTTAGGGTAACATCATGGTAATTCTTCTTAATAGCTGCTGAAAGGAAAGTCAGTTTTGGCAGACTAGTCGCCTTCCTGTGCTCACCAAAAGAGTTGGTGATTTCTTGGCACATCATCTGTCTTGAGCAATAGATTTAGATAGGAGGCTATGTAGATTGATCCATCTAATTTCATGGGCTGCACCAGCTGAAAGAGGAGAAAATTAGGTTAGGTGGTAGTATTAGATTTGTATTCTTTTAAACTAATCCCATGGACAATTTCTGATAAACTACACAATTTCCTCGTGATATATCTGGTTCTCATGCTCTCATCTATTTTGAACACGAGATGTCCATAACCACCTTAATCAAGATGGCCTGCTTTTCATACCTCCTCACCATAAAATATTTCTTCTTGATGGTGAGCTGTTTTAAAACTTGTCATAGCTTAACCGTGAAGAAGTACATAGTTCTGCATTAGCTCTTGTAGTTCCCAGATGTTTGATTCTGTGCATCATAGTAAATGATTTCTGATCCTTTTTCATGTTTTTTTTTTTTTTCAACATTGAACAGGTTAATGAGGGAAGTGCAAGTGCAAGTGAGATTTTAGCCGGTGCTCTGCATGATAATGGCCGTGCTATTCTTGTTGGGCACAAAACATTTGGCAAAGGAAAAATTCAGGTTTTAATTTTCCTGTTAATTCATTTTCTTTATGAGGTCAAGGAAAAGACTGAAGAAGAGTCAAACGTAGGAGGAGGCTATTTCTTTAACTTAGTGTAGGATAAAGCTTAATCTTGGTTGGACATTGCACTTAGGTCACTAGTTGTAGCTTGAAACACTCAACTTCGAAATGTTCCATTTGTGCAGAGTGTTACAGAGTTGCAGGATGGATCAGCCTTATTTGTCACAGTAGCAAAGTATCTATCGCCTGCACTCCACGATATAGATCAGGTAGGCATAAATCCTGATGTACAGTGCACAACAGACATGTTGAAATTGCCCAAGGAAGCGTTGCTGAAGAACAAAAGCTCAGTCTCATCTCTAGAAGCAGATTCCTGTATCATGGTTGCTGAGCATGAGTTGGACATACAAGGGTCCAGCGGGAGTGCGTCCTAATGCTGGGTTTCAACATTGATTTGCCCAGCAAATGAATTTATAGATGATGGTAAGCACCTTGTGGGTATAGTATCCATGTATACCTATTTGTCTCCACGATGAGACTATTCTCACACCTTTTTTCCTCCTCCTTTTTCCCCTTATACTATGCAGTATCATATCAAGAACTATACAATAGCTGCTGCCGAGCCATTCCACATTTGAAGCTCGACATTCATGTAACTTGCGAGCACTGAACCGACCTCGCTTTGAAATAGTTCCAGACGATTAAAATACCAAGGCTGAGATAAGTATTATCATTTTTATTTACATGAAAAACATAATTATTCATTACTTGTTTGTATAAATTATTGACAATCATGTTTCCTATATTAAAAGGTACGTTGGGTCTTTTGAATAACCATATTCAGTCAAATCCTTCAATTTAATTATTGGATAATCATATCAAACCTCCTTGTACTATGGTCTTAACTAAATATGTGATTCTGTAAGTAATGCTTCAAACCGTGAACAAAAACAAATGTTAAACATAGTGTTGTCTTTACTCATAAGATAAAATCATGTGTGATACCTTTATAGACATTATCATCTATAATTTTATATTTTAATCTTTGTTGTTGTAATATTTATAAGTTTTTTGTGGATCTAATCCAAATTGTTTCAATAGCTCTTTGTATATTTAACTTGATAAAGACTAAAATTTACATTTTCTTGATTTGGATGCCAAAAAGATGTGAATTATCCCATTATAATCATCTGAAATTTGCAACATATACCCTTGAAAAATTTTACATAAAGGTTTATTAATAAAATAAAGAAATTATGTAATCGGTATAAGTATTCATCAAATATTTAACCTTATAAAGTTATATGTTAGGTTACCATAATTTAAGGTTGAGATTGTTTTTCAAATATGAGATTATAAAATGTTGTTTTGACATAATATATCACATAAATCTCCCCATGGATACAATTTCATATGATAAAATATATATTTTCCTAAGTCTTTCATGTTCTTAATACCCTTTCTATAATCGCATGTAAAAAATGAAAACTAAATTTTCATTAGCTTAAAAGAGAAAAAATTTCTAAGTAAGACTGTAACAAGCTAATTAATTCCTGATAATGCCTAATAAGCTTATTTAAGCTCTTATCCTTCTTTCGTTACTTAATCTCATAAGATGGAACCTAAATTATGGGCTTAGTTACTTAAGAACCAAGTATTTTATTACATGCAACTCTAGCAAGACTGGGTAAGGAGAGAAAAATAGTATAAATGCTTATAATCTTTCAAATTAATCTTCTCTCTTTCTCTATTGAATATTAACTTGTTTAATTCTATGCCTTTCTTCTCAAATGGATATTTCTCTTTCTATTTGTTCACCCAATAGGACTTAAAAGTGGAGTGAAGTGAGTAATATATCTTTTTTACAATTTCTCGAACACTTGATAGATATTTCACATTTTCATGAAAAAGAACTATTCAATCGACATAATATGACAAGAAGGATAAGGATCTTCCAAGAGATTGAAAATTCAAGCAGAGTCATCCTACATATCAAACAATTGGTGATGTTCAAAAAGGATTAACTACTAGATCTTATTTTGGGGACTTATCTTATTTTTCTTTTATTTATCAAATGAAGCCTAAAACCATAGAAGAAGCCCTTAGAGACAAGAGGTTTTTTTTTCTTCTTTTTATCAATGAGAAGTTACTAATTTAAGAGGAATTACGTGTTGACTTTAGTACCTACACTTAAAAGTCTATAAGATTATAAATATCAAGTGCACCTTCAAAAATAAACTAAATGAATTAGGTAGCATATTGAAAAATAAAAGCTAGATTGGTAGTCAAGGGTACAATCCAAAGGAGGATATATATTTTGAGAAACTTTTACATTGCTAGCTAGATTAGAGCTATTGGATTGATGATTGCATTTACATGATACATGAATTTCAAGTTTTTTAAATATATGTGAAAAGTAAACTTTAATGGCTTTATTCAGTAAATTCATGTCAATCAATATCTAAATTTTGAAATGCATTATGCACTGAATCATGTTTACAAACTTTCTAAAGTTCATATAATTTGAATTAAGTTCCTATAGCTTTTGATTAAAAGATAAGTCTATTTATTAATGTTGATACAATTCTTTTCATTAGAACTCATAAGAATGATGCTATTATCATTCAAATTTATGTTGAAGACATTATTCTTGATGATTTTGATCAAAGGTTGTCCAAGAATTTTTAAAGTGTATGAGTACAAAATTTTTGAGATATGCGTGACAAGAGAGCTCAATTTCTTTTGTTAGGCTATAAATCATACAAATGAATGATGGCATTTTCGTCAATCAAACTAACTATACCAAAGAACTACTTAAGTACTTTTGGTTGAATCAACAAACTAAGCATCACAACAAAGTTGAGCAAGAATGATGGTGAAAAACTCATTGATGCAAAGTTCTATTGGGTATGATTGATGGATTTCCTTATCTTATTGCAATTAGGCTCGATATCATGTTTACATTATTTTATATGCTAGATTTCAATAAAATAAAATGTTAAATCTAAGAAAAATAAAATTCTTATTTTAAAATATTTTTTATAATGAGTAGGATTGTCTCTACAATTTCTTTCTTCATAAAATAATAAACTAAGAAAGGGATGATGTAGATTAAACTAAAATAGTCCAATCAAACTAACAAAAAATAAATAAATAAGGTTTGTTAAGTCAAAATGACTTTACATAAAAATGATTTTGATGTATAACAAACAAAGAGAGATCATATACAAGAAAAGCAAAGCAAACGCAGACGCAAATGCAAAGCAGACGCGCAAATGCAAAGCAAACACAGACGCAAATGCAAAGCAGACGCAGACGCGCAAATGCAAAGCAGACGCAGACGCAAATGCAAAGCAGACGCAGACGCAAATACAAAGCAGACGCAGACGCAAATGCAAAGCAGACGTGAGCGCAAATGCAAAGCGAGGCGTGAGCGCGCAAATGCAAAGCGTAACCGAGACGAAATGCAAAGCGATCACGAACCTGAAATGCAAAGCAGACGCAGACGCAAATGCAAACAGACGCGCAAATATAAAACAGACGCAGACGCAAATGCAAAGCAGACGCAGACGCAGACGCAAAAGCAAAGCAGACACAAATATGAAGCAGATGCAGACGCAGTAAAGAAACAGACGCAAGAGTCAGTTCGAGTTAGTTACAGAACTCAACTGATTAACCATTTCTTTAAAGGTTAAAGATTCAAGATTTAAGATTCAAGAATCAAGAAGCAGTTAGAGACGTAGGCTATAAATTCAAGTCGAAGTCGAAAACTGAAAAGCTGCTGATCTTAGAAAAATTACACAAAGTGAAAAAGCAATTAAGTGCAAACTAGCTGAGTCTATCTTCTCAGAACAAAGTGTTCAAATATTTTTTTGAAAAGAAAAAGGTGTACAGATAGCCTGCAGAGGCTAAGTGTGAAAGAATACTGGTTATAGAGACCTGAAAAGGCTCGTGAAAGAATACTTGTAACGATTGAAGAGATAGTGAAATCTCAGAAAAAACTCTGAGGACTGGACGTAGCCCATGGTTTGGGGTGAACCAGGATAAATCTACATGTCTACCACTCTTACTCTCTATCTCGTTTTTAGTTTCAAATTTTATCATTACTTACTGTTCATATACATAGTATTGAGAAGTTTGATCAATCGGAATAAATAAAAATTCTGTAAAGATTTTTATTCCTAACAAGTAATTCTGAAAAGACTTATAAAGAGGGGAATACACAATTCAACCCCCCCTTATCGTGCATTCTATTATTGTTTTCTAAGTGCTGTATTAACGTGTGATTCACTTCAAGGTTTAACAATATTAGATTAATCTCTAGATAAAGGATTAATTTCAACTTTGATTATGGAACTGGTGACTGATGTAAAGATAGTATCCTCTATTCAATGAATAAATTTGTGATGGTTATTAATAAGCTTTAATCTATCCTTAGTTTTTTGTTAACAAAAAAACTCCTTAATTAAGTTTCATATCAATAAATAATGATAAATAATTTCTTATGATTTAACCTATGAGGCCACCAATTCCAAATAATAAATAAATAATCTTGGTTTATTTAAATTAGATAATATATTCTCATAACATAGATTGAAAATTAAATCTTGGAACAATCAAACATATATGAATTCAATATTGTAATTAGAAAGTAACAATCTTGAGAGTTAAATAACATTACTTTTATTCAATCAATCAAAATAATTATCTTAATAAGTCACAAAGAGTATAAAATATTTAAGAATAATGAACAAAGAGAACTAAATTAATTCTTAAAACTTTTAGAATCAAAGTTCAATTATTCCTTGACTAGAAAATAATTAAGTTAATTGCTCATGGTCATAAAGAAAGTGCAGCCTATAATGTAGGAGAAATGAATATTACATATATGTTCTTCAAAAGAATAACTTATATAAATATTCCAATTAAATATTCTGGCCTTTGATACCTAAATAATCTCGTAAAGATACCAAGTATCTTCCTAATTTGATAAGATAATATGATTGATAAATTTATTATTATCTTTAAGTACAAATATGAAATCTATTCAAAATGAGACTAAAGTTTTTCCTTATGGAATAATTATATAAAATAATTTGAAGGGTAAAAGACACTCATTTAGTTTTATGAATTATACCAAAACTTCATTTGCTTAATACTTGTATTTTGTGAAAGTTCCATAATAAGTCTTTTTGTTAAGTTTTTCAAAAACTTTTGTTGATCTGGCATTTTATGACATGTCATATAAGCAAATGAGGAATCACTTCATAAGATTGTCAATAATCCATTACCCAACCTGAAACCTAAAAATTTGACCTAGAAGTAACTTTTTTCCCAAAAAAAATATATTAATCATCTCCTATTGATACCACATGTATCAAAAAATGTTAACAATGGCCCACCATAACATCACACCCTTTAATCCATAAACATCTCAAGTTTCATCTTTTATAACATAGACAAATTGAAGAGTAAAGAGTTCAATGATGAACAAAAATGATAAACACTGATGGAAATTCTCCTTCAACCATCATCTGTAAAGCCATTTCACTTGATAAAAGAGTTCCTTTTTCTATATCTAGCTTCTAAAATTTTGACCCAATTGTTGCA
Source organism: Erythroxylum novogranatense (assembly GCA_029891385.1). Lineage (NCBI taxonomy): Eukaryota > Viridiplantae > Streptophyta > Magnoliopsida > Malpighiales > Erythroxylaceae > Erythroxylum > Erythroxylum novogranatense. The sequence goes on along the minus strand of CM057233.1, from coordinate 11,288,855 downwards.
TCCTTTTCCCAAAACATTGAGTGTGTCTTTGTACAAATTTTCTTCAAAATGGTTTTATAGAAAAATTGGAAGCAATATCATATAGACCATGATACATAAGCTAATAAAAACGATTAACATGTATAAAATGACATTGAGGATTTGGTCAAACATATGTTTTAAATGATATGAAAATACAAAGAAGAAAATATAGGATGGATGCCAAAAGGGAAAACAAGTGAGAACTAAATGTAGATAGGAGCAACAAGGAGCAAAATGCACAACCAAAAATGAAATTCCATATGAGAAGTAAATGGAAAATATGTGAAAACTAAATGCCATGTCTCTGTTCACTCTAGTACCATTAGCCATTCGTTTATCATGTTAGATGATTACTTCTTCTAGTAGGACTTTTGATTTCATAATTTGATTAATCTATAATAGATAAATTTTAGTCATTAAATCTATTTTAAGTAATCACAATAGGGATTTTGAATATGAGAGAGTTGAATTATTTTGTAAAGATAAGGTAATATCTCAAAATTTCCTAAGTATATAACACAAAAAATGGGTTGGATAAGAGAAAGAATAACATACTTTAAGAAATAGATAAGACTATATAATCAATGAATATCAATTGCCTAAGTATTGTTATATAAAGGCTGAGTCAATGACTAGCTATATTGTAAATCGTATATGTTAGACCTTCTTTAGAAAAGACCACCTATGAACTTTTATTTAATAGAACACTTAAGATCAACTATTTTAAAGCATTTGGTTACAAATGTTAAATTATCAATACTAGTAAGAGTTTGGAAAATTTTATACAAAATAAATTGAAAAGATATTTCTAATTTTTTCCTTAACTAGTGTAAAAAATGATAAAATACTCTATAAATATTGTATTTTATGTGGCTAATGCACCCTCTAAAATAAGGTATAAATGATGATGATGGAGGTATCTTATAAAAGAAAGAAGAATTAAAGGAAGAGGGAGCACATAAAGAGGAACATCATAACTTTGATAAAAAACAATAAAAAACTAAAAAGTTTAACTAACTAGAGAGAAGAAGATAAAAGTATACCAAAGGCATAGATCAAGGAGATGAAGTTCTAGGTGATGTATCAAGTGGGGTAACAACTAGCTATAATTTAAGAAACATGTCTAACAATTCATTCATTTCATATATATAACTTAGGAATATGAAAGAAGCATTAGGAGATGAGATTATATACTAGTAATATATAAGAACTCAACCAATTCAAGAGGGGTAAGGTTTTGATTAGATCATTAGATATTTTAATGTCATATTATGAAGTATATGGCTGATCTTGTTACTTTAACTTATTATCTATGATTTAAAAAAGATACCTAAATTAGTGGAGCATGTCTAAGAAAGTAGTTAATCTAAAGCTTATTAGTATCATGTTAGGAAAAAAAACAATTGAGTTTATATCATGCATTTGTCATTTATGAATCATAGCTTGAAAATTTATAATTAAAATTGATTTGATATAACTACAAAGGCACACACATAACAAAATAGTTTAAGTCATATTTTATATTTTATAAAGGAATAAAGATGTTTGTTTGTATGATCATACAAGTTAAGGTAGATACTAAGATTTTATTTTTATAGAGATGTTATGTTAGTTTATTAATAATTAAATATAATATCTCATTCTTGACATATTATCTTGTCAACTAGTGCCTTCATTTCTTATATGAATGAAATAGTGTCATGACACGTAAAGATTACGAGAGAGAAATTATTTTATATCAATGTGTAAATAGATAGATGTTATGTCTAGTTTCTATTGTTTTTAATTTTCTTCATATCTTGATTTTAGTTACAAATTCTTGTGATTTGGTTCAAATGAGAGATAAATTGAATGAAAATGGTGTGAATATTGCATGCATGTTGATTGGATTATTTTGTATTTTTTTTAAAGTAAAGTTCATGTCACTTTGCACGAAAGAAAAAAAGAGAGAAGAATATAATAATAAGAATGTCACCACCTGCACGGTGGTGACTAAAATGTCAACACCATGTATAAGGTGGTGACAAATGTGTCTTTAGTCACCATCGTGCAAGCTTATACACAGGGGTAACCAGCCCTGACGGGGTGACAAACATAGTCACGCCATACAAATTCTCATGCACTCCTTTAATCTATCTTTTTTATTACGTGGTAGTTGTAGGTTGAAGGGGCATGAAAACCTAAACCTAAACGAGGCTACAAATAGAAAGGATAGGAGGATGGCAGCGACATCACTCATTATTCACTCTTCACTCACACTGGAGACAGATTCGGCTAGAACAAAAAGAACAGAGGGAGAGGTGTGACAGAGAGATGGAGACAAAAACAATAGAGAAAAGGCAGGAAAAAAGAAGAACATAATAGGGAGCAGTTGGGTGAGGAGTAGAGTAGAGGAAAAAGTTGAGAGCTAACACTAGAGTTCTAAGTTGGGCAGGAGATCCTCGACTTTCTCATTCGAGGGCTTATTTTGTTTGTCATTTCTTGTTTCATCTGTATTATTGTTATTAAACGCTTTTATCTTTATCTTTTAAACTTGTCTTGCTAAAGATTGATAGTCCATTTTTGTATTCACTATTTTGTTGCTTTGATACTTCTTTGTTATTCTTGAATATGGGATTTAAGTATCTGAGAATGATGAAATGTGATTTTGCTATGATGGGCTAATTAATCTTTTTCTTGAGGATTAATGTATCTATTTTAATCAACTATGCATTTTGTGATGTTTTTTAAAACGTTGCAAATTGTATTCTGTGACATTTTTGAATATTTTGTGACATTTTTTAAACGTCGCGAATTGTGTGTATTTTTTGTAGCAGAAGTAGGCTTATTAGATTAATTTAATATTTATATTTAAAATAACCTTTTAAAAAAAACCAAATAACAAAGTTTATCGTGAATCTTCAACGTAGAAAAAATTTGCGAACGCCGGCCAGTCAATTCGTCGCTATTGGAGGAGGAAGGATTTTGTATAAGTAGATCTGTTGCTAAGAAAGCAAAGGGAAGAGGAGGGATTTTGTTTCTTTTATAATTATGTTAATTAGTAACACCCATGATAATGACTGATGATCCAACTGAAGTAGCACTGCAGAATGCAGATTGTGAACATCTGGCTTTAGATTAGAAGAATGGATTAAATTGCAGTAAAATGTCGTAACAATTAGAGTTATATGATAAGCTTAAACAACAAAGATCCTCTGTTTTTGTTTCATGCACAGGTACTTAAGGTGCAATAATGAAGAAAACATATATCCAAAATATGGAAGCGCATGCAGCAGTTTATTTAGTATAATCCTCAAACACACCAACTCTAGCTATTACAGTAATATCAAAATCTCCATGACCCCAAAACAGGAAAGAACATCAAATTGAACCATGCAAGCCCAACTGTTAAGACAATTTACGATATACATCACCAAGAGGAAGAAGTGAGGACATGGGGTAGGGACCATAGCAACGTTTATGAATTCAGCGACATATAAAAGCAAGAATGGATAGAATGGCTGAAGAAGAAAGAAGAGGCAGAGAGATTGGGAATATTGGTGTGGCAGCTCCAGCGTCCATCGCCGGCGTTGGAGAAATATCCTGTGCCATTACTCCACAGTCTTGCAATAGTAATACTGCAACAACGGTGACCGTCACTATGTGAGCAACTGAAGCACCAAACTGAGTCATTATTTAAAGGAGTGATGGAATTAGGGTGTGTTTACAAGGTTACCGGAGAAGTTCAAGACACTATGGAATTTATAGAGAGAACGAGCAAGTGTTTTTGAACTTTTTTTTTAATGTGGTTATAGTTTGTATATGTAAAATATTAATTTGCCTTTTTGGTTAAGATTTACAGGGGACCACATACCTAAAAACTAGGTGCACGGTCGGTGTTTATTGCTACTTTTTGGCATGAATTGTGAATTTTTCTTCATTTGCAGCCTGAAGGCAAGCCACTTCAGCAGTTGAGAAAATTGAAGTATTGGTCATAAATGACAGGAAAGTGTTCTTATACTTATCTTTCAATTTCCCCCATTTCCAGAAAAGTTAACGAAGAGAGAGGTAAAACGTCAGGAGGAGAGGTGCTACGTCCGTTTTCTGCATCATTTCTCAACTTTATTTGGTTCGCTTGTTAGTGTCCGATTTTACACATTACGATAATAAGGTCAGCTAGCATTATAGAAAAGCAACGACCCAGCACCAAGCTACATTTTTAAATAGTTGTGTATATATATATATATATATATATTGTAGAATTATACACGTATAAATTCGTAGACCTGCAAGATTAAGAAAATGTTAAAGATCCCAAGAGTGGTTTCAAGACTGGATCCTCAGGTTCTCCAATCAAACTGAGGAAAAAGAAGGAATATAAAGAAATAAGTGAGGCAGTTCTTTATAATGGATTAATAGTATCCTTCTATAAAGATATATCATTATATATTATGGTATCCAAAGATTTTATGGACTTGTATTTAAGTGTCTACAATTGTCATTGTGGAAAACAATGCTAGATTGATGGCTAAAAGGTACAATCAAAAGGAAAGTATGTAATTTTAAGAAAACTTTTGGACTAGTAAATATATTAGAAGCCATTAGATTGTTATGTACATTTGTTTCCTACATGGATTTTAAATAGTTTCAAATGGATGTAAAAGTGGATTTTTAAATGGCTTAACTCAAGAAGAAGTTTATGGTTATCAATCTCCTGGGTTTGAAATTCATTATGCACCTAATCAAGTTTATAAATTTTCTAAAGCTTTATATAATTTAAAAACATGCTTCTAGGTTTGGCATGGTAGGTTATGTGCATTTATTTTGAAAATGACTTTATAAAAGGTAACATTGATTCAAGACTTTTAATTAAAAAACATAAGCATGAGATTCTAATTATCCATATTTATGTTAACGACAATTTTTTGTCTGCAACTAATGAGTCTATGAAAAGAGAATTTGAGACGAGCATGAAGAAAGAGCTCTTACTTCTTTCTTGGATTTCAAATCAAGTTAATGAAGTAAGTCATCTTCATCAACTAAGCCAAGTACACAAAGGAACTGATCAAATATGTTCGAATAGATAAAGACAAGTCATTAGGGACATCTATATGTATCATAACTATGTTGAATAAGGAGGAAGAGGGTACACCGATTGATGTAAAGATCTACTAATGTATGATTCATAATTTACTTTACCTTGTCATGAGTTGGTTCATTATTATGTTTAGTATGTGTTAGTGTAGTAGATTTCAATAAAGTCCTAAGGACTCTCATCTTTTATTTGTTAAGCCTATACTTAGATATTTGCGTGGTACCATGTCATTAGAACTTTGATATCCTAAGTATACATTCTCTAATTGATAGGCTACTTTGATGTAGATTATATTCATAATATAGAAAGATAACATCCGTTACTTGTCAATTCCTAAGCAACAGATTAATTTCATTTTTTAGTAGGAAATAAAATTTAGTTGCCTTATCAACTATGGAAGCTAAACAAGTGGCAACTGATAATTGTTGAATAAATTCTTCGACTTCAGTAGCAACTTAATGATTGTGGCACAAAATTTTTAAAGATACATATTAGGTTTTGATAAGACTATAAAATGTTATGTTACTTTCACTTAACATTTAGTCTTCACTACAAGAAAAATTAGTTTCAGCAACTATTAGTAATGGTTGCTAAAAGTCAGAAAATGGTTGTTAAAAATTATAGCGACCAAAATCGGGTTGGTCACAGGTGGTCACTATAGGGTTGTTACTAAAAGTACTCAGTGACGAGTTATTACGTTGGTTGCTAAAAATGGATTATTAACAACCATTTAAAATTGGTAACTAAAGGTAGAATTATTAGCGACCAAATTTATACTTGCTAATGTAAAGTTTCATGGTCGCTGTAATGCTAGAATGGTTGCTATAGTTATGCATATTGCAACCAAATTATTTTTGTTGCTAAAAAATAATCTTATAGTAACGAAGTCAATGGTTACTATAGCTATTCATATTGCGACCAAATCATTTTTGTTGCTAAAAAATAATCTTATAGCAACCAAGTCAATGGTTACTATAACTATTTATACTGTGACCAAATTATTTTTGTTGATAAAAAATAATCTTATAGCAACCAAGTCATTGGTTACAACAAATGGTGTATCGAATTTCTTTTAGTAACCATGTTGTGACGACATGATGCTGTTGCTAAAAATTTACTTTTAGCAACCAAATAATTTGTTGCTATAGTTTTATTATCGTCACAAATTGTATTATATTTACTATAATTTAGCAACAAAAAATTAATTGTTGGTCACTAGAGTGTATGTATTAGCCACCAAAACTTGGTCGCAAAAATAATTTGGATGATTCCTAATGTATACCTGTTAGTAACCAAAATTGATTGCAAAAATAATTCAAATTAGTCGCTAAAATTTATGCAATAAAAACCAAATAAATACGTGGTTAGAGAAAAAAATTTCAATTGGTTATTGACAACAAATTTGAAATAATTTTTGTTTTAACACTTCAATACCTCTAATTATATATACATGATGATATTCATTGAAACCATAATATTGTTGACATGTAATAGGAAAAAAAGAATAAGATCCTGATACTGCCCTCCAACATCACTTGCCACACAAACATTGTTGTGCCTTGAAATTGAGCAAGACTCAGCAGCACTTGAGTTAAACTGTATCCCACTGTTACCACGGGAGAAACCTTCAATCCAACGATTATCTTCATTGCTTTCAATACCAAGAAAGACCTCAGTTTCAACCAAACCATCGAATCTCAAAGATCCATGAAGAGTGTCATCAAAATCAAACTTGGAAAGAGCATATATGGCTGCAAAGTAGTTGGGAATTTGTTGCTCCCTTCACCAGCTAATTGAAGATTCTGGCTCTGAAAATCATTGTCATCATAATCCATGGGTATGCCTGCAAAGTTAAGAAGTAATGTTTTTGAAAAAAGAATAAATTGGTAAAAGGCTTCACAAAAATCAAATATTAAAGGCCAGTGGTCCAAATTAGCAGAAATTACATTTCCCCAAAGTTAAGAAACTGCCAAGATGAAATTTTGTGGAGAGAAGAAAAAGAGCCAACTAATACTAAGGACCAAGGGATACCTAAACTTAAGAAACAATAAGTGAAAATAATCCCCAGTTCAAGTTCATAAATTTCCTCATTCCCCTGAAGAACTCCTTAATTAGTAGAACTTAAAATCACAACATGTATCTCTAAATTGCATTATCAGCAAGCCACTTTCATATGGTGCAATTGCAAAAAGCAAGCAAAACAAAATCCCAACACCTACAATGCAAGTGAAGAAGATAAACATAAACAAATAAACAAATTGTATCAAGTAGCCATACCCTAGAAGAAAAAATAACAACCAGAAAAGAAAAACCAACCAAGTAACATCTTTGAAAGTCTCAAACTTTCCTCAAAACTAGAACTTATGATCCTAGTTCAACACAAGAGTATCTATGGATTCTCAAGGATTTCCCAAAAACAGTGACAATAACCAAGATGAAATCATCAGAGATCAAGAGACTTTACCAATGGAGCTTGAACTCTAAACCCTCTTGGAGCCTTCGACAATTGTTGTTCCATCTTTAGTCTATCATAGAAAAGCTAAAAAGATCCTATTTTTCTCAGACCCAGATCAAGAGATAGCTAACTTAGAGATTCAATAGTCAAATCTAAGCCCCAAGAAAGGAAAGAAATGAGCTTTCTTTATCTTTACTATTGGCCTTTCTAATATAACCTCTACAGGTTCAAACCATGAAACATCCGAAAAATGAAGAATCCTTCTCCGCCTCTTCCTCTGCAAGTAAAAAAAATATCAACTTTCTCTCAGAAACAATTTAATCCCTCTTGCTTAGAACAGTTGCACACGCAATGGCTTCAAGCTTCAACTACTTCTCCAATGCACTTAATGAAAAGTAAAGATCTTTGTTTGATGCAAAGGGTTAATAGTTGTTAGATTTGCTTGACATGATTTTCAACTCTTTAATGCGAGAAGACAAACTGGGTTTCATCATATATGGATTTTGTTTGACATCATATAAAATCTGGCATCATATATGGATTTTGCAAAAACACTACCAGGACTAAACAATCTTTTGGATTGGTGTCACAAATCCCAAACTTCACACAAGGTTTGAACTTTACATTAGGCACATTAAACAGTTGATTGAGCTCCTATTTCTGGTTGAGAGCAATTTCATTTTAAATATAACTCATATGGTGTGAAAAAAGGAACTAGAATGGAAAATTTATCCACCATATGCTGATTAAGTAAAAAATTGAATCATGCAAGCTACAGTTCATCAACATCAACCCCTATGAAACAGATGCCAAAAAACAGAATTTTTTTATCTTTATCTTTCTTACAAGAGGCTCTATCTTCACACTAATCAGTAACGCTTGTTACTTGCTCAACCGTAGTTCAGATAGAGTATACACCTGAAAAACATAACTACACATGTTAGGTAGTACTTCACCAACAAAAGAGACAAATATATTTAGATAAATTTGTAACAAGTCTGACAACAGCTCTTTTAACTCCCACTACATTCTATCACCAACCTATCTAGTCAACAACTCGCCAACGAAAGCGAAAACTAAACTGATGGAGCTAAACTGCTTCATTTCATAAAAAGATAAACCTATCTTTATTTAATGACAAGGTGTAACATAATAGGAAACAACGGATAACTTAGTCATTGGAGAAACTTCTAATAATGTTTCTGCTTTTCTGTTGAATTAAGAAAAAGATTAATCCAAAGAAGAAGACCTAAAAAGTAATATCTTATGGTTCTAGGACAAGAAGACCTAAAAAGGAAATCATTTATAACTTCATAAAGAATGATGCAGCAAGACAATAATCTTACTACGAGGGTGAGTATTTATTTGGCAAGAAATTTCTAAAGACAAGTCAAAACTCAGTGACAAATAAATGGATTCTTTATGGAAGAAAACACAAAAATAATGGACATAACGTTAAATTTCTAGAGGTAAGAACTATAGTGTAAGGGCTCATTCAAACAAGCTTTAGCAAAGAAGAAAAATCAATTAGTCCTCCGGAGCACATTAAATTTGCTACCTCGAAGAACTTAAACCTCATTGCAGGTTGAAAAACCACAGGTGCACTTTAATCGCAGATTAGAACATTAGAATCTAGCACATGAAGTCAAAAAAATCCAAATAGAATAACTACAGATACATAAGAAAAAAAATCACGCATACCGACGTGTATGCTACAAAATGTGCATATGAATAAGAACCTGCAAAAGAATCACGTTATTGTCAATTTCAATAAACTCAAGCAACGATATTAAAAATAAAAACTGAAAAACTATAGATAATTGAATCTAGTGAAAGAAAAAAACTATTCAATCTTACCTATTACACATCAATCCAAGTCACTATCATCATAAGCTTGAGATGCAGCTTCATCTTCGCTACTCCAATACTCATCAAAAGTGTCATCTTCTTCATCATGATCTTCTTCAGCATCATCATTATCATCAACAAGTGAGTGTACTATTTTTTCAGCAATTTCAATCTCTAAAGAAGCTTCATCATTTCGGGCTACTAACCCAACCTCTTGAGCACTATCTAAAACTTCTATATCAATACAATTTTCTTGTTGATATGCATCACTGACATTAGGTTCATTTCCATCGATGGCGGAGAAGGGAAGGGTCAATCAGATGTCTGTGTTGAGCACTTTGAACTACTTTCCAATTTCCCCTAGTTTTGTATCATTCACATAGAATACTTGAGTCACTTGATTAGCTAACACATAAGGTTCATTCTCATACCATAATCTACTCACGTTTATGCTCGTAAACTCAATGTCTATCTTAACATAACTCAACTCAATTACGTCTTCTAGCACTCCGTAAATCTTAACCATTTTCCCCTTGTGTATAGATTTTGTACACACCCCGCTATTTTGTGTTACAAGTCGACAATCCCTTTTTTTTGTTAGGTACTTAACTCCTTCTACTATGCACCCACTACATTTACTAATACGATAGTCAGGTCCCGATGCAAGCACAAGAAGCTCATCCGTAGCTTCAACCGATTTTATACGTCGATGCTCTTGAATCTAATTTTAATACAACAATACAAATTATAAAATATTACAATTAAGAAAATAATTTCCAATAAAACAACATTTCGAAGAAGATTGGAAATCTTACTCGACTCTTGAACCATGAAGCGAATTGTTTCTTGTGAATCGCCATCCAACCAATAGGGTTTCGTTGAAGTATTTCTTCGTGCTCTCTGAACAGCAAAAAAATTATGAATTAGTATTACATTAATAATGATATTATAATGTAAAAAAAATAACCATTGTTACCTCAAATATGGCTGTATCTCCACACAATTATTCAATACAAACCAATGTAATTCACTATATTGTTGAGAGGTCATTTGAACAAAATCTGTTTCTCCAAAAGTTCAAATTTTACTTCTAAATACAGATAATGTTGCATTTGGATGTTCCTCACCATCGTAATTTCTTTCTTCCCTGTTGTATTTCGTCTCAATTCCATGAAGATATAATGAGTAAAAACTTAAGCACTCCTTCACAATATAAGCCTCTGCAATTGAACCTTTAGACGAGCTCTATTTCAACCATCCTTTTAGACTACTAAGAAACCTATATTTAAAGCGAATCAATATAGACAAAATAAAAATACTACAAAGATAAAAGATTCTATCAACAATACATGTTTAATCAAAATAATATATATATTTTACCTTTCAATAGGATACATCCACTTATAATGAACAGGACCTCCAATCTTAAACTTCATGCCAAATGAACTGCTAGGTGGACCATAACGTCAAAAAAAGCAGGTGGAAAGATCATCTCTAACTTGCATAATATGACGGGAATCTTTTTTTCCAAATTGTCAAGCACATCCAATTTAAGTTTTCTAGAACACAACTGTCTGAAAAAACTTGCCAAATCATTAACGGCATCAAGAACTTCTTTATGTAAATATCCACGCATTCCTATGGGAAGCAAACGTTGTAACAAAACATGGCAGTCATGACTTTTCAATCCTGTGATCTTGCCATCCTTGATATTCACACATCTAGAGATATTTGCAGCATATCCATATGGAAATTTGTCTGTCTTTAAGAATTCTTGAAACCCTTTCTTCTGCTTCTGGGATAGAGTATAAAGTGTACGTGGCTTCAAGTATTTGACTTTACCTTCTTTGTTTGCTTTGGCATTTTGTACTGGTTTCAAGTGCAACTCACTTCTTATACCCATATCTTCCAAATCTAAACGAGCTTTTGCAGTGTCCTTCGATTTACCATCAATTTCTAGTATTGTCCCCAACAGATTATCACATATAGTCTTCTCAATATGCATTACATCCAGATTATGCCGCAACATGAGGTTCGACCAATATGGTAACTAAAAAAATATGCTCTTTTTGTTCCAACATGGTTTTTGAGATAAATCTTTTCTCTTTTTATCTTTAGAATGCTTACCAAGTACGACATTTTCTACTTCTTTTAATTGGATCAAAATCTGGTCATTGGACAGCTCCACGGGCTTTGACCTAAATTCAGTCTTCCCATTGAATTTTAGACTTTTTCGGTACGGATGATAAAGTGGCAAGTACCTTCTATGATCCATATAACAAATCTTGCTTCTCAATCTTCGTGAAGGAGTATTTAAACTACATCTTAGACAAGCACAATACCCCTTTTTCTGATGTCCAGATACATCACCTAACGCAGGGAGATCATTTATTGTCCATAAGATTGCTGCATGTAAACGAAGACACTCTCCAGTTCTAGCATCACGTATCCTCACTCCAGATTCCCATAATTCTTTAAGCTCATCTACCAAAGGTCTTAGGTATACATCAATATCTTTTCCAGGTGATCGAGGACCGGTAATCAGAAGTGACATCATCAGATATGGTTCTTTCATGCATTGCCAAGGTGGTAAGTTGTATTCCATTAAAATCACTGGCCATATGCTATAAGAATTATTCATGTTGCCAAAAGGGTTAAATCCATCAGTAGCCAACCCTAGTCGTACATTGCGAGGATCCTCATTAAACCAAGGATATTGTTTGTTAAGATCTTTCCAAACTTCAGAGTCTGCCGGATGGATCATTGTGCCAACCTCTTCAACTTTTCCATCGTTATGCCACCTTATATCAGAAGCCATCTTTCTTGATATATATAGTCTTTGTAACCTTGGCTTTAGTGGAAAATAGCGCAATGCTTTGTGAGGAATCAACTTCCCTTTGCCATCATTGACCTTCGATCTAGACTCTTTGCACATTGGACAACTATTTAAACGCTCATTCTCTTTCCAAAAGAGAATGCAATCATTTTTACATGCATGAATAATCTCATAACCTAAACCGATGTCTTTTAATAATTTCCTTGCTTCATAAAATGAAGGAGGAACAATATCAACATCTGGTAAATATTCCTTAAACAAATTAACAATCATATCATAACATTTGTTAGTCATCTTGTTCAAAACTTTAATGTGAAGCAACTTAACAAGAAAAGATAGCAATGATTTGGAGCAACTGGGATATAACTTGCGTTGCGTATCACCCAACAATCTCTGAAAATTTTCCACTTCATCATCTAGTAGCACATCTGGCTGATTAATATCTACATTATCATAATAATCCCATGCATTTTCATTATCAGCACCAAATACCAAATCTTGCAGCAACTCCTCCTCCTCAAATGTTTCATCCGTATAACCATGAATGTTATCATCATCACTATATGGATTTGGGGTTTCGCCATGGTGTATCCATTCGGTATAATCGATGTCTATTCCATTAGTGAGTAAATGAAATTTGACCAAATGAGATGGTTGTAATTTAAAATTCAAGCACTCTCCACATGGACAAGGCATATCCTTTCTCTGTCCAAGATTATCTAAAGCAAATCTCATGAAATTTGTGACTCCATTAACATAATCTAGTGAAGTGTAGTCATTGAGTTTTATCCATCCCCTATCTATTTATAAGAGCGGAGAACTACAAAAATATACAATTATAAGACTATCATATTTAAAAAACTAGAAAGAATTTCATTATCTTTAAAATTCAACAAGTCTCATGGAAGGAAAAAGAAACTCATACCTGCAGTTCAAGAGACGGGTTTTCCAATTTATCAAGGTTCTTTGATTGCAGATTGTGCCTCTCAATAACCTACGTTACACTTTAGCAACAAAAATGTTGGCCATCATTTACACTGTAACTCTTCTTAGGAAAAGAACTTCGAAGAACTGCAGGTATACTTCTACAGTTTAGAAGACTCAATCTTGATATACGTATATCATGCTAAATTCATTTATTGAGAAATTTAAACATCTTTTTAATTTCCTAATCACTGGACAACCAACAAATTAGCTTTGCTTACAAATTTCAAGAATCAAAATTAAATAACTACCCATTCCAAATCATTCTAATAATCTATCAGAAACTTCATTGCAAGTACAAGACATAATATATACCTGTGTATGACCTTAATAAGTTTAAGAATTTTAATAAATAGTTGCATCACATAAGCAACTACTTTTTCACAGAATTCCACCTTGTCATTGCTCAAATACACTTGCAGGAGATCGTGAAAGTGACTTCTCATCCCGCTAAATCTTCATAAAATCAATTAACCAAACAATCGATTTCATAAAGATAACTAACCAGAAGGTGATGGAAACGGAGAATGAGAGCAGTTCACGAAAGACGTCAACACTAGGCGATGGTTATCTGATATGAGAAATTGGTAGAAATTGGAATTAGGGATTTGACGGAATGAAATTGGAATTAGGCGATGGTTATCTTGTTATTTAATTACCCTAAAAGTAAAAACTTTAAATAAATGTTTTGAATGTTCTTATTTGATTGAAATAGGTTGAAAAATTTTGAAAGATATATGCACCTTTTTGTGCGTTCAGGTGTCTTCGTACTGCTACTGATCCCTTCCTGCCTGTGTCAAGCCTCCTTGCGCGTCCAGTCTCCCAACGTGAGATCCTCTTGTGCGTTCAAGTCGTGGCTGCTGCGTGCATCCTTCACTTCGTTGCCGCTAGTCTTCCTTCTACATGAGATAGGAGCTGCCAATTAAAAACCCAGACATCAAAAACGTCTTCTGTCGTCCTCTCCATTGTCGTTTTGTTCTTCCCAGTTGTGCTACGTTGTTTTCTGCTTGTAGACAACTTTCTTTTCTACAGGAAAAGATGAACCCTTACATTCTTCTTACTTTTACCATAATTGAACATTAACTCTTTATAAATATCGTTCAAGGTTAAGAGGAATATTTACAAAGTGTACGTACCCTAGGTAATTTCCTCAATTTTAACAATTATAATTAAAACACATAATAATTCTATATCTTTTACATTAGAAATTAACAATATTTAGTTCATGTCCGATCTTGATAATAAAAATAAAAAATAAAAATTAGTAAATTTAATGAAAATAAATAAATTAGCTTTAAAATACCACTAAAATAAATGAATAAATGTATAAAATAAATATAAATATGACCTAAATATTTATATAAATTGGACTAAACGGTGTCTTCGGATGGTGGGTTGGAATTGGCGTTTAGGTCCGTCAAAAAAGAATGTTATGAATAATAACAAATTTTTTAATAATATTAATACATTTATTAATAAAACTAATATACATTAAAATTGCCTAAATCAATTATAATAATAAATTTAATAATAATAAGAAAATTAATAATAATAAGCAATTTTATAATAATAATAATAGAAATAAAGATACATACATTTAATCATAATAAGGAATTTAATAAAATAAAATATAATTATTATTAATAAATATAATTAAAAAATTAATTAGATTTATAATAATAAGTATATATACTCAAATCGAAATTAAGAATAAAAAGCAATTGTGCCTTTAATTAAAATAAGCAAATGTGCTTCAATTTGCTTTAGAAAATTTTTTCTTTTTGATCCAAAAAATATATCAATAAATCCAACTTAGTAGTCAACACAAATTAAACACAAAGTGAGCATTTTATCATAAAAATAGGATTGAAATCACATGTGGATACATAAAAAACAATAAGAACATTCAATCCTATCAAGCAACGCAACAACCCTCCAAGAACAAGCCGTCGAGAGCAAGATTAGATAAGGAGGATGAAATCACTTTTTAATACGGAAAGAAATAGTTTTTATAAATTTTTAAAAAATTGAACTAAAAATTAAATAAGTAAGATAAAAAGTTTCAGGTTTAAAGATTTAACTGATATTGGATTATTATAAAACAAGTATATAATAAAGATCGAACAACATTAAATAATTTGAAATATGATTTAAAAGGAGATGATATTTATTAACTGAAATTTAATTAAAAAAGAATGTTAAATAAAAATTAACCGATTTAATTTAGTTCTCTGACTTTTTGTCGTTTACTATTAGGATCCACTAGGACCATTCTGCCTTTTTTTTGGTAATTTAAGGACTACTTCTTTTTAAATATAGCAATTTAAGGACCATTGTTTTTTAAATATAGTAATTTCAGGACCACTACTTTTAAAATATAGCAATTTAAGGACATATTTAATCGAAATAAAATCTAAAACCATCTATTGTACTGTGCAAAAATAGCCAACAGGTAGTGTCATGTTCATCATTCTCACACCCTACAATAACAGTAGTAGTAGTAGTAGTAGTAGTAGTAGTAATAATAATAATAATAATAATAATAATAATAATAATAATAATAATAATAATAATAATAATAATAATAATAATAATAATAATAATAATAATAATAATAATAATAATAAAATTTAATAATAATAATAAATTTTATAAATACTGCACAATAAATTTAATAATAATATTTAGCAATAATTATAATAATAGAAAAAATTAATTAGTAAATTTATGAATAATAATAATAATAATAATAGTAATAATAATACTACTACTAATAATAATAATAATAATAACAATAATAATAATAATAAAGAATTTAATAATAATAATAATAAATTTCATAAATACTCGTAATAAATTTAATAATAATATTTAATAGTAATTATAATAATGAAAATAAAATTAATTAGTAAATTTACGAATAATAATAATAATAGCAAATAAATACAGTTTATAATAATAAGGAATTTCATAATCTTGTGAATAAAATAAACATTTTAATAAAATATATTACATTTGTTAATAAAACTAATATATAGTAAAATCACTAAATCAATAATAATAATAATTTAAATAATAATAATAATAATAATTACTTGGTTCTATAGCACAAAGCTATCTACGTCCATTGACCAATCACACACACACACCAGATATTATTAGGATCAAGAAAGGAGAAAAAATATAAGAGATTGGGTGTTTACAGAACACCTGCAAGAGTTCTATCAAACTCTCTAGTACCCACTGTAATGTATTATAGCATTCTCCTTATTTTCTCACTTGAAAACAAAAATGTAAACTCTATAGACTTATAAGTGTATTGATGTAATAAATGTAACTATACTAGTGTAATAGCTATGTAAAACACATGTACACAAGTTTAACATGGCTATATTCACTAGATTATTCACATGTACAATGCATGTGTACATGGTAGTTAATACCAAGGTATACCTAAATGTATACATACACTAATACATACCATGTGCATGCATAATAGTATAGTAATGGGTACATACCACATGCATAATAGGAAAGTAATGGGTACATACCACATGCATAATAGTACCAGTAATATATGCATACACTAGTACGTGTATTTACCATAGTGTATTATGTTACACATGTCATAATTGGTAATATCACTATACATATACTAATACATATAGTAGTGTATGGTATAGTGCAATGTGTGTACATTACCATAGTATATTAGTATATACACATACTAGTATATGTATAGTATGCATCAAGTATACATGCAAGTGAGTTACTTGAAAAGCCTTTAAATCAAGTGCTGCGTTTTGACTTATTTAATTCTCCATGCTGTGCGTTTCATCTGGCTTATGATGTGCTGAGCATTTCATCAATACGTCTGCGTTTTCTTTATTTACGTGTGTCTGAGATGCAAATGTTTTAGACAACTCTTCAGTCAACTTATTAGAACATTCTCGACTCTCTCTCTCGTAGGCTTCAGTCACTCCTTTTCTTTCTTCTTCGACTCCTCATCTATATCCTTGATCTGCTTCGATTCAGTGTGGTTTTATGAAGAATTTCTTGTGATTCTTCACACTTCTAGTTTCTTCTCCCAATTATAAACCACACACCGTTTAGGGCTTGAAATAACGACGAAAAGAGATGGTGGAGGAGGAGCATGAGGTCTACGGCGGAGAGATCCCCAACGTCAACAGTAATATGGACCCTAACAACGCTGATGTCAACATGCCGCCGCCGATGATGACGTTGTTAAGGTCCCTCCCCTCCCCTCCCCTCAACCCTAATTATTGAAATCGATTATAAGTTTTTCGTGTTAATTGGCCTGCTTCTTTATGGTGCAGGAGTTGGATGAGATGAAGAAGAGATTGAAGGAGATGGAGGAAGAAGTTGCTGCTCTTCGTAAAATGCAAGCTAAGGTCGAGAAGGAAATGGGTTATGTTCAAGGTTTAATGAATTTGGTTTTCCTTTTGTTACACATCAATTGTTTATGTTTTGGAATGATCCTCTATATAGCTTATGTTTCAACTCTAATTTCAGCTTGAAATACCTTTTGATTGTCCTCGTGTTTAAACTTTTTTCCAATGGTAAAGTTGGTAGGTTTGTTTGAAACTTTTGTTTGATTCTAAATATTGTTTGTTTTTTGTTGATCGCTTGTTTATGTACAGACCCATCCAATGCATCTGCTAATGAAGCAAATAGGGAGGTAGCTGATACTCGCTCCGTGTTTGTTGGCAACGTGAAGAGTTTACAGAACTTAATGCTATTTTCTTCTTTTTATTTTTATTTTGGTGCTAGATTTTGTTATTTTGGCACTTTTTTGTATATTTTGTGCCCCTAGTTATCTCTACCTCATACCTCAATTCTTTTATATCCTAATCACATGCACGTTCCCCTGTTCAACCCGATCTTTCTCCACCAACTCTCAGTTCCTCTGTTATCTCTGTTTCTCTCCCACACTCTTCATTTCCCTGTTTTGGTATGTATATCTTCCTCTTGCATATCTATGCACACATGAAAAAAAAATGTATTGATAATTCATTGATTCCCCTGTTATTTGGATGTATTGCTAATTATGAAAAATATGAACTTTTCTTGTTTGAAGTGGTGGTATGTAGAGAAAAGGGTCAGGGTATTCAGAGGAGGGTCATGTAGTGAATGTGTCTCCTCTTTCTTTAATTGAAAAAGACAAGAAGATATTGTAGGTAAAAGGTAAGTCACGACAAGAACAAAGCTTCAACACATGGATTTTTGCTGATCGTATATTGATGTTGTTCGGACAAACATCGAGGTACGTTTGTTTTCATGTTCTGATCCATAGATTGCAGTTGGGACTCTCTTAGTTCAGTATAACCTAACTGAAAATGAGCAAATTTGTTTGGAGTAGTTTCATATCAACATTTCTAAGAACCTCAACACGCAGCTGGCGCAGCAACCCTTTTATTGATCTCTAAGTGTTTCTTTTCTACCTCACTGCTTGAAAGATCACAACCTAGAATTATGGTTGCGAATACTTGATACATCACCAGTGATTCTCCCCTGAGTTTGCTTTAAAAATCCCAAATTGAACAACCAAATATGTTAAAGACCCATAAAACTATCATTTTTTACTTTCTTATATGGAGGAAATTGGGTTTTCTAAAACCCAAATTCAGGGCATTATTGAAAGGATGCCCACTATTCTTTGTGCAAAACTTGAGCAAACCGTTAAGTTATTGAAGTCTTCTAGGTGGATTTTTAGTCATGACTTTAGGAAGGCAATGGTACCCAATGTCGAATTCTTGAAGAGTTGCGGGATTAATTACTAGCAGATTGTTGCTTGTATAATCCACTATCCTCATTGCTTGTTGTTTAAACTAGAGACTATTTAACATTACTTTACAAAGGTCGAGGAAATGGGCTTGGATACAAAATCAATGTTTCTATGAGCCATTAGGGTACTGACTTCAATGACTTGGTTATTTCTTTTGTTGTTAATCACCCAGAGCTGCTTACTTTTAGCATTGAGCAGAGGCTAAAACCCCATATAGAGGTTATTAAGGTTCTGGAAAGTAAGCATTTTGACATTTTAACTAGAGGGGCAAATAAGGATAAAGATGATGTTGGAGCTTTCTCTAACATTTTTGACAATTATGAGAGTCATATGATTATTTGAAGATATCTTTGAAAACTAAACTTTTAAAATTTTTAAAGTGAAAGAAACATGTAAGAGGTAAGAGTGTCCCACCAGGTGTATTAGAAATTTATAGAACTAAAATTTTATTTGTGACATTCCTATAAACAAGAATGTTTTAAAAATTAAATTAAATAACAAGTTACAATTTACTAGTAGTACTTGCTCTAATAAATTTTTAATTCAATCTTTTACTTTAAATTTATTCAAATGTCATTTGATTTTATGTTTCATATGTGTATTTAGTTGTCATCATTATAAGAGTAACTTGACTTATTCACGCATGAACTTTATTTTGTTTGCTTTGACATCGAGAAAGTTTTGATTTGGCTTGAATGGTCAATATATATATAATTAATGGGTTAGAAAATTGAATTTTCTGTTTGTAAATTTGCTAAAACTTTCTTAATTAGGAAATGTTTATATTAAAAATATTAAGGTTCTGGAAAGTAACCTGACCCTATAAATTTGCGACTTATTCATTCCTACTTATTTAATAGATAGTTAATACCTGTTGTATTTTTTTACAAGATCGAAAATGAGTACAATACTAAAGCGTAAAAAAGAGCTATTAAGTGCGACGACAACAGCTAACAGTACAATCGATCCGAAACGTAAATTGTTGTTGTCTAATGCTTTGGCAGCAGTGAATGACTCAAATGATGGCCCAACTGAGTATTCTTTACCCCGAAATTTAGGCGGTAATAATTTTATTTTAATTTGATTTTAGTTGTAATTTTTTTGTATGCTTGTTTATGTTAATATTGGATTTTCAATGTTGTAGTGTCAAATAAATATAAGAAGGTGGCTTTTCCTTCGAAAAAAACCTTTAGCAATATAAACATTTCAAGTTCGAGAACTAGACAGACAATGATACATAATAATAATAATAGAGATCAAGGAAATTTATCTTCCATTTTTAAATATTTAAAAGTTAAATATTTTTTTTTACAAGTAAAACTCTATTGATATTTTTACCATTACAGTGTCAATGGAAGAGTTCGATGGGCAATCTACCCCTAATCCACCAAATGAGAGTATCAGATCAGATGTTAGAGGTAATATTTAATAAAAATTTCTTTTTATATTGAACTTATTATTATGTATTTCATAATGATTTTTTTAATAGATCCCTCGACGGAGACTGTTGACAAAATATTTGATGCTAATAATGGTAATATTAAATTTAATAAATTTTATTACATTTTTATTAGTACGTTGTTATTAACAATTAATGATTAACTTCAATTTTTTTTCTTAACTAAGATGAGGTAAGTGGAAAACGAGGTCGTGGTCTTACTAGAGGGTTAAACACCCAAAAGTATACACGTAAATGTGGGGAAAAACCTAAAATTATTATTCCTAAGGGAATTAACAAGCCCGTCAGGGAGTATAGTTCTAAACATGCAACTTAGATTGGAGTTTTGATTAGACTGGAAGCCCCAATGCAAGTTGAGGGCTGGGCAAACATTCCAAATGAGAAAAAAGAAGATCTTTTCATAAAGTTGGTTGTAAGTTTTTTTCTTTTTTCTATTCACTTTAATAATATTTTGTTCTAATTTTTTTGATATAATATAATGTCACATATCTCTATTTTTCTCAATGTAGAATAAGCTAAGTTATGAAGTGGATGAGCCCCATGTTGTTCAGTGCATATGGAAATCATTTGCTAGGCAATATTCCACTTTTCGGTCTAATGCTCGTAGATATTTTCAAAAAATTAAAGCTGAAGGTGGTCTGGCGTTGGCGAAACAAAGTGTTTATGAAAAACTTTCTATTCGTCTTAATGATTGACTTTGGTTGTGTGACTTTTGGGAGACAGAAAAATTTAAGGTATATATTATCATTTTATTTAAATTTAGTATTTATAATAAATGCACTTGAATTTTATTTATAGATTATTTAAGAAATTTTTTATAATAATTCTAAACTATTTGATGTGTTGTAGAAAATCTCAGTGACTCAATCCAACAATAGGAAAAAAATGAAACACAATCACAAATTGGGAACGAAATCTCGTGCAACACATCAATACGAGCATGTAATTACTTACTTCATTCATTTTTCCTTTTTTGAAAAAATTATATAAATGATTTTTTATTTACAATTTCTATGTTACAAAATTTGGACGATATTGATATGTACGATGCTCAAATTTACAATCCTAAAGTGGTATGGGCTGATGAAGAGGTCGAGGCAAACTGTGTAACTTCTATTTTATGTTTTTATTTTTTATGTTTATTTTCTTTGAAATAACTGTAAGTATCTCGTTGAACAACCGGTGCAACTCCATTGGTAAAGTCGAATGATTCTTTTGCAAAAAAATTGGATATAGATTCTTTGCTGTAATCTCATTTAGATTATGTATCATCGTTATATTTAATATGAACAAATTTTCTGATTTTTGTATAACAGGTTGAAATGAAAAAATTGCAAGAAGAACAAGAAAATTTATCGAAGGATGTTGCTCGTATGAGTGCAGAACAAATTTGCATCCAAGTGCTAGGAGAAAATTCTATGTATGTCAAATCGAAAGGCCTATCTAAAAAAAAAATCTAATCATGGTTCTACTTTCGAGACATCATCAAATCGAGTACGATTAGAAGAGGAGTTGGCATCTACACAAGAGGAATTGGAGAGTACAAAGGCTGAGTTAGCTCTACAAAAAAACAACTGTTCAAGCTGTGGTGAAATGTGTTGAAAAGATGTCAGACAGAAGTTTTTCTGAAATTATTAATCAATCTGATTGGTAAGTGTTTTTTCATATCCAAACGTGTTTAATAGAAGTTTGGCATATTTATTAATTATTTTTTTATTATGTTAACTTTTTTTTCCATCTTTTACTAAGATGGAAATTAGTTGATTATATAAATTAATTATTTTGGTTATTTATGCTTCTTTTTAATGCAGATGTAATGTGAAGTTGGAACTTGGGAGTCGTTTAATGGACTACTTTTTTATTTATTATTATTATTTTGGTTTGTTTATTGGATCAATGAAAGGAAAGTAGATTGAAAGATATTCATATTGAGAGAAGATTTAAATATGTTAGGACTCATATGACGATAATATGCTATTTTATATTGTTAGCTTTTAGGATTCTCTTTTACGTTTACACTTAATCTCGTTTAGACATTGATTAATTTTTTTTTTAAATTCGTGTTTCATATTTGTAATTCATCTAGATCACATTGGAAATTTTGACAAGAACATATGTTTGAGTCTATATATGTTTCCCAATATGCATATACTAATATAATTCATTTTTTCCCTTTTGTTCCTTGGAGAGAGGTATTGACGCTAATGACATTGACCCAAAATTAATGTTCTTTATAATCCCATGTTTTTAATGTTATTCCCACAAAAATCACAATATATTGGCTTTCATTTTCGGTTTTTGAGCTTTTAGCATCCCTTGCTAGATTTAACATTTCAAGTTAGATTGTAAACTAAAAATTTATGTTTAACTTTTGATTTTTTAAATGAAAAGATATTGAAAGTAATATGTCTATATTTCTGAACTAAATAAAAGTTCACTAATTTAATTAACTAAAGGTAAATGAAATATTAAATTACCAAACATTACCAATGTAACACCCCACTCCCGAGTGACCCGAACCCGATATCGTTGGTGATATCCGAGTCCGTGCCCCACGAGGGTGGCGTACTACATCAGTCGGTCGGTAAAACTTGGTATACTTTTTTTTTATAACATTCATTGGCCCGGTAAAAACAACGGTAAAAAAAAAGTAAGTAATTTAAGCCCATGAGCACAATAAACTATTTCCAGTTATTACAAACAATCAACACTCATTACAGTCAGGCAACAATAATGCAATTGTCAATGTGTAAAAACAATAACACCCCAATGGGTTTAGTCTAAATACCAAGCATTGTTATACATTGATTGCGGAACACAATTTGGTAAGACACTAATGCAGACACGAACTGATCCCAACCTCTATCCTTCACTTGCCTACAGTAGACATACTCCCGCGTCGAACGAGGTACTTTTCAAATCTTGAAAAATATATTGCAATTTTGGATGAGTTTGCGAACTCAATGAGAAACCATCATCGATGGTTCTCCCAATTCATGCATCACATAACAAATTACAGTAATAAGACAGTCTTAGTACTACTAATACAGTCAATATTCATAGTTCATATTACACAGTCAATTGTCACAGTCAATATTTAATTACAGAATAATAAGACAGTCACAGTCAGTATAAGCAGTCACAGCACAGTAGTCATCCATTTACAATACAGTCACCGAAGTCAAACAGTCACAATAATTATCCATTTCAGATATTCAGTCCAGTAATGATGCAATGCATATGTGACTCTTTTTTTTCAGTTTTATTACAGTATTGTGACCGAGCGCATAAACAGTATTCAGTGTAGACGCGTCTGGGGAGAATTATCTCCCTTCGAGCTCGAGGCTCGTTTCAGTATGTCGAGCTCTAGGCTCGGTTCAGTATCAGTGGCGTCTCGGTTCACAATTTTCCTTTTAGCAGTTTAATGCATTTGTGCATGAATGCACATGCCCAATAGAAGTCAATATAATATATCACAGTCCATGGGTCAGTCCGAATGTACAGTCCAATTAAACAGTTGTCTAATGCCCAATTCACAGTCAATAAAAGCCATATATAATCCACGTAATCCCCGTAGGGCAATCAAGTCACAGTAAACACGTAGATCGGGATAACCAACTAGGTTACTCACATCTTAATTCTAAGCTATTATCGGAAAGTCTTTGTCACGTGGGTCGATCGACGCTCCAGTTGTGCCTAAGCATCAGAGAAGGTAACTATCACTAACGATTCAATCCGAATGAATGACTGATGCACATGTAGGTAAAAATATGCATGTTCATGAATTTCCGGCCCTAATCTCATTTTTTTCATCAGAAAAATCTATCCAAAAATTAGAAACCTATTGGCACTGACGGTACGCAAATCGGACCTCTATAGGTCCCCAATTCAATAAAACAGTGATTACACAGACTTTTACCCGGACTCACGTCAATTTTCCGTCCAAAAATCTCCAATCTCTCAGAAAATGAAATTCAATATTCTACAAATCCGATGCCTTAAGAATCAGGTCAATCGAATATCGAACGGAAAAGTTATTCACGAAGGAAACCAAAATTCAACATTTAATAAATATATATTGCCCTTATTTCCTACTATTTTTTCCCTTTCCTTTAACCGAAGTTCAATAAATCATAATTTATTCTACACAATTCAGAAAAATGAAAACCATATCTCATTGGAAAGGTAATGAAACCCTCTACAAGTTTCCTTTAGTCTAGAAAAATCAATTTCACCCCTAAGGGTGTCAAACATCCAATGTAAGCTACTGCCCACACATTCACTTCCTAACACGTAATGCTCATTGGAAATTCACTATCTGTCATTCTATGCAGTCAAAAATTATACAATAAATATGCTCATCAAGATCACAATGTTATCTACAACTTTCATGAAACAACCCAAATTTCAATTCCCTTGCTAACTAGGTCAAATAATTCACGCTAGGTTTCTGTCCCTGAAATCACTCAATTTGAGCAGTAACTTTCTATCAATCATATCTCCCTTTATACAAGTCAAACAAATCACACTTTATATCCCTGAAAAGATAAAATCTGACACTTCAATTCTTCATGAAATAACCAGACTCCAATTCAGCCTCTAACAGTGTCAAATCTGTTATGCAAGTTTCTGACCTAATCAGCAATTAACATCACAATGTAGGTTCAAATTGTGAAAATCCATAACTCCCACATCTGATTTCCAGAAATTATATGCCATACACCATTTTCAAGATGAATGTGTCATCTAAAACTCTTCAGTAGATTTCGAACACCAATTCAATGCACAAAAATTACAAAAATTCCTTCTAATCTGAATGTACACCAAATTTGACATTCCAGCTAGGTTTCATTCAATGCATAAAAACAGCCAACAATCATCAGTCCATACCTCCTAATAGACATATAGAAAAATTGCAAAATCAGTGGCATTGGAAAGCTAACAATGTAGGCTCCAACTCTCATGAAGACCATGTTCACTAGTTCCTTCTCAATTAATTTAGAAAAATCATCAAAACAATCAGGTTATTAATCCGGATACTGTTCACCTAAGTCAAAATAGTAACTTTCCAACCCATATTTCAACCTCTTAGAGTTACAATTTGACAACACCTATTTCACACAAATATGTAGCTAACATCCCAAAGTTTAAGTGACCACAAACCGCACCTCAATTTCATTCCTAAAAATTTAGTTATGATCAAAACAGTACAATCAATTAAAACCCTAAATTTCCAGATTTAGTCCAATCTTAGTTTCTATCATTTCCAATGCCTTTAACACATCATTAAACATCCAAAGGAACACAAATCAGTTCTTATACCATTCATACATGTACTAGGGCTAATATACAAAAATTGGAAGCACTCACTTCTTCATTTCCAAGTAAAATCAATGATCAATATGCCATCAAAATCAAGTTAAACCAAGTTACAACACATCTTTCATGCTAACTTCCTCAAATCATATTCAAACATAACCCAACAATTCAAACTATCATTTTCATAACATTTAACTATCATAACTCATGATTAGTAAACAATAACCCCCTTTGGATGCATCTAATAACCATGATTCATGAAATACATAATGAAAACTTAACATAAACCTTACCTAGTCAAAGCTCCCATCTCCTCAATTCTCCAACTCTCACAACTTCCTAGTTTCTCCTACTCATACACGACATCATTTCTTGCAAAGGGAGGTAAGAGGGTTGAGCTTGCATGCATGAGAGGAAGTGGTTAAAAGGTAGAAGAAAAGAGTGATTTAGCTAGAACCAAAAGAAAAATCGATGGAGAAGAGGAACTCAAAGTAGGTTTCGGATGATGATGAGCCATGAACAATAATTCAACTTTTTCACTCCTTTATCCATGAGTTGCCGACTTTACAAGGCCAAGCATAAGACAAAAGCATTAAACCCCTTTGGACACTTAGCAATTGATGGAGAAATGAAGAAAAGTCAAAAGATTTCAACAATTATACTTTAATCACTTTAACCAATAAATATCTAACTTATACACCCACAATTTCGGTTACTAAATGATTTAAGGGTCTACTTTAGGGTCCTACCAAAATATGCAAGAGTTTTAAGATCAAATAACAGTAGAAATTCAACCGGTTCGCCAATTGGCGATTTTTTTTTCGGTCTAAAAATTTTCTCCGGAAAAATCCAGAAAAATTCCTAAAAATCTCTTAAAATAGAAAACAATTTATGGCGCACTCAGAATAATTTTTTTAAACCCATTAACCACGTTAATCCCAATAAAATTGTCTTAGGCATGCAAACCGAGAATATCATGTATGCATGCACAGTAATTTCATGTGCACAAATGTGACTTTGGACCAATCCTATTATGCATGAACAGTCCTATGCACTCCAAATCTATTCCATCCTATGTCAAATTTACTATTTTACCCTTCCAATTGAGGGTGGGATGTTACAATTTCCCCCTCCTAATAAAAATTTCGTCCTCGAAATTCTCAATCAATAGTTCAGTTTGATCGTAATCATATGTTTCTATGTGTCCCATACACTTTTCCACTCAATAATTCATTTTCCGAAAGGTCACAGTAACCATATTCAGTCAGTTGTTCAGTTACTAATTTTTGGCTAACTCTATCCCTCATCACAGTTGACGGATTCAACAATGTTGTCAGTTGGCGATCTCACTGTCTTCACTATCTCTCTTGCCATTTTCATAGTAGTTCTGATGCTATGACTTAAATCACTATTTCCGAACCTGTTATCATTTAATACCTTTTTCTCAATATACAGACTTATTCTAATACCTTCCTTGATATGCCAATTCTGCGTACCCTTTTTCACTATGATACTTACCATAATCTCCTTTATCTCGTCAGGGACGATTCACATTCCTTTGGTACCAATACAATGACATTTAGCTCCATTTTACTATAACCAGTGATACATTACCTAATGCAGTCATGCTTTATATCCCATTGACTCTCTGTTCAAATTCAATTCTCCTTAGACAATTCATTATTCTATAGTGTTCACGCCCTCTATTCGGATATGCATTTTCTCTGTTTCATTTGTCCGATCCCGATCCACTTTAACTAACCCATGCGCTTTTCTGAGTCACTTTCCTTTATTTCACTCATCACAAGCATTTCGACTCAATGTTGGTCTTTGCCTCCGTTAGGCAATCGCGATGTAGCAATGTGTCCCTATAGTAAATCGAACTCTATAGCACGGTCATAATCCTATGAAACCTAAACCACTTACGATTGTGCTCAGAGACCATTCAAACCTCTAAGCACATGAATCACTCATCACTTCATTCTATACTCATAGTCATCATTTTCACTTTTTGCATATACTTACCAGAATGTCTAGCTTCGACTGTTCACTTTCTTGTTCTATCACTTTTTATCGGGTACACAACTTATTCTTTGAAGCATTCAATATTGTTGTTCCGATTTCACTCGCATATTCAGACTCCTTATAGGACTCACCACTTTAACTCCAGCACTCTTAACCATTCCTTACCTTTATCCAGTATCTCAAGTTTCCAGAAATACTTCACAATTAGCCATAACCTACCTGACATTCATTGGAAATCCCAATATCTGTAGTCTGTTCATTGCAACATTATCTATTCACTAGTTGAGTCTAGCAGGCAGAATTGTCCGTTCATTTCAGCATTGTCGGTATTTATGCCTGTCTCTTTCCTCAAATTAACACAGTATATCCTTATAGGAATCTACAGTCTCCAAGGCTTTAAACAATTTCGATCATAGAACCAATACCATTTATCAAAATCAATTCAATTTATCTTATACCGTTTTAACATATTGTCTCATTTCATCACACACTGCCCACTCTCCAAGGATATGCTTATCATCAGTATCAATTTCCTCAATTATTCATAAAGTTCTTTTTACTTTTCACTGTTCAACACTTTCAAACACATTCCGTCTATAATCATAGTCACTACCATTTGCTTACCTCGCATAATTCCCTATTAGGGTCTCATTGACTTTATCATACATCTTTTAACTTTTTCATTGAGTCCACAATTAATGTATTTGCAATCCCTTTATGAAGGTATCACTACATCACGTCATTGTCAGCTTTCCTTTAGGACTTCTTGTCTATACTCATATTCTCTTTTCAATCGATTTCCTGTCATCCACATCGATATATCTATATATACCAATAACTAATCATCTGTACTTGGACTTCCATCAATTTCCACTTCATTTGAGTATTTCACTTTACAGTTCGGGACTACTTTACAGTTTTGCCTCACCTATGGAGCTCTATTTGCTTCACATTGCAATAGGATCATCTCAAATTAAACTTCCACTCATGTTATTGGATACTTTACATTTCCGTACACACAATACAGATAACTTCAGTAATATGAGATATGACTCAATTTCACTTTTAATTTTGTCCATACTTCTTTCCGTTTGACCATTAGTCTTGTTACCATCTTTATACTGTTCACGAAAGTCTCATCAACCAATTATTATCCCTAATTGCTTTTCAATCATTCTTCACTATACGTACTATCTCAATCAGAACAATTTTATACCATAATTTAAAAGATCAAAACATTCCTTACACTAAGGTTCCTTGTGACAGTCACATAAACATTTTCTTTCACACTTATTCAGTAATCTATACCTCAAAGATTTTATCCAAAACCAATTAGTAACCTATACAATTCAGACTTCCATAAGACTCCTTTCCGTTTATGCTAATTCTCAAATAAATAACTGATGCCATAATCATTTCTCATTTCCTCTCATAAAGGTACATTCAGTCCTCCTATGTCTTACTTTAACCTAATATAAACTTTACACTTATAGCCACTTATAGAAGCACGTATTTAATCATTCACTGATCATCTCCTCCATGATTTCCATGTATCTTTCACATACATTTCATTAATCATGATCAACTTCACTGTCCAATAGGTACTCCCAACGGTAAATCGACTTAAATGTGACAACTCTTTTCATATCACTATCATTGTTTCTTTTTTTTTCTTTTCATTTCCCTAGTTTCATTCCCATAGCATTTATGTGTCAACTTGACCTTTTAAGGTCATGTCCACTTGGCTTATACAATATCATCTTCTTATTGCTTCGTATTTCTTTAATATCCTCAAACAATCTATAATAGGGCATTCACAGTCCCCAAAACACGACAAAATCGTTGATACAACTCCATTGTATCTCTATCTATTTACCCATCCAGTTACCATTTTTGTGTCTATATACATCTTTTCAACCAAATCTAGAATTTCCCGATACACATTCAGTAGAAAATTATCAGTCTGTCTTTTTTCCCCTTACCATCCTTTGATATTAGTTTCCAAACTTTTAGCACAATATTCATATAACCATTTCAGTCTCACGCTTCTGTGTTCAAGATCATTCCCGTTTCACGAGTTCATTTCAGTTTATCTGTACACTTTTATCTTCTACTTTTTCTTACTCGACTAGGCACTAGGTACTTTGCTCTTTCAGTTCTTTCAGCTCTAGGAAGACCGGTACGGTACAATATTGATCTTAGTACAATCTCGCTATCATCATTTGCCTATAATATCTACTGATATCTAACACGAATGCAGTGAATCAATATATGCCTGATCGGGCCATCTACACTTTACTCCGGTCCACTATTTCCCATTTCATGACATATACAGTCAGAGCTGTAATTACCTAATCATCCCGGACTGTTAATCTCACTTAGGCCTACTTTAACCAGTATGCTTCCCATATCTCTAGTGGACCTCTCCCAGTTCTAAACATATTCAGTTTTCTATCACCACAATATTACCATTTTAATCCAGGAATTCAGTAATATCACTTCTTTCCTTCATCAGTCTAGGCCAACACAGCCATTCTAACCACAGTACAATATCAATCTCCTTATCTATTTTTCCTTTTTCCTTTCCTAATTGCTTATACACTTCCGTGGGTTCACCCTCTAACACAGCCTCACTTTTCTCTCCTTAATCACTTGACACGTCGCATCGTAGGATTTCTACCCGTACGACTCAAACTAGGGATCGATTGCCACAACTGCAATGACACGACTCAAATGCATACACCTTATGTTTGATCGTGCCAGACACGTTACGTATCACTGGCTCGATACCACCTAAATGTAACACCCTACTCCCGAGTGACCCGAACCCGATATCGTTGGTGATATCCGAGTCCGTGCCCCACGAGGGTGGCGTACTACATCAGTCGATCGGTAAAACTTGATATACTTTTTTTTATAACATACATTGGCCCCGGTAAAAACAACGGTAAAAAAAAACAGTAAGTAATTTAAGCCCATGAGCACAATAAACTATTTCCAGTTATTACAAACAATCAACACTCATTACAATCAGGCAACAATAATGCAATTGTCAATGTGTAAAAACAATAACACCCCAATGGGCTTAGTCTAAATACCAAGCATTGTTATACATTGATTGCGGAACACAATTTGGTAAGACACTAATGCAGACACGAACTGATCCCGACCTCTATCCTTCACTTGCCTACAGTAGACATACTCCCGCGTCGAACGGGGTACTCTTCAAATCCTGAAAAATAGATTGCAATTTTGGATGAGTTTGCGAACTCAATGAGAAACCATCATCGATGGTTCTCCCAATTCATGCATCACATAACAAATTACAGTAATAAGGCAGTCTTAGTACTACTAATACAGTCAATATTCATAGTTCATATTACATACCAATTGTCACACCAATATTTAATTACGTATAATAAGAAAGTCACAACAAGATAAGCAACACAAAGACAAGAGTCATCCATTTACAATACAGTCACCGAAGTCAAACAGTCACAATAATTATCCATTTCAGATATTCACCAAAGAATGATGCAATGCATATGTGACTTTTTCAGTTTTATTACGAAGATTGTGACCGAGCGATAAACGTGATTCGCCTAGATGCTGCCTGGGAGAATTATCTCCTTCGAGCTCGGGGCTCGTTGCAGATGTCAAGTTCTAGGCTCGGCTCAAAGATCGCGATGGCCTCTCGGTTCACAATTTTCCTTTTAGCGATTTAATGCATTTGTGCATGAATGCACATGCCCAATAGAAGTCAATATAATATATCACATCCATGGGTCACCAATGTACAATCAATTAAACAGCTTGTCTAATGCCCAATTCACGAGAAATAAAAGCCATATATAATCCACGAATCCCGTAGGCAATCAAGTCACGAGAAACACGTAGATCGGGATAATCAACTAGGTTACTCACATCTTAATTCGAGCTATTGTCGGAAAGTCTTTGTCACGCCGGTCGATCGACGCCCGGTTGTGCCTAAGCATCAGAGAAGGTAACTATCACTAACGATTCAATCCGAATGAATTACTGATGCACATGTAGGTAAAAATATGCACGTTCATGAATTCCCGGCCTTAATCCCATTTTTTCCATCAGAAAAATCTATCCAAAAATTAGAAACCTATTGGCGCTGACGATGCGCAAATCGGACCTCTATATGTCCCCAATTCAACAAAACAGTGATTACACAGACTTTTACCCGGACCCACGTCAATTTTCCTTCCAAAAGTCTCCAATCTCTCAGAAAATGAAATTCAATATTCTACGAATCCGATGCCTCAAGAATCAGGTCAATCGGATGTCGGACGGAAAAGTTATTAACGAAGGAAACCAAAATTCAACATTTAATAAATATATATTGCCCTTATTTCCTACTCTTTTTTCCCTTTCCTTTAACCGAAGTTCAATAAATCATAACTTATTCTACACAATTCAGAAAAATGCAAACCATATCGCATTGGAAAGGTAATGAAACCCTCTACAAGTTTCCTTTAGTCCAAAAAAATCAATTTCACCCCTAAGGGTGTCAAACATCCAATGTAAGCTACTGCCCACACATTCACTTCCTAACACGTAATAGTCATTGAAATTCACTATCTGTCATTCTATGCAGTCAAAATTATACAATAAATATGATCATCAAGATCACAATGTTATCTACAACTTTCATGAAACAACCCAAATTTCAATTCCCTTGCTAACTAGGTCAAATAATTCACTCTAGGTTGATGTCCCGAAATCACTCAATTTGAGCAAGAATTTCTATCAATCATATCTCCTGTATACAAGTCAAACAAATCACACTTTATATCCCTGAAAAGATAAAATCTGAAACTTCAATTCTTCATGAAATAACCAGACTCCAATTCAGCCTCTAACGATGTCAAATCATTATGCAAGTTTCGACCTAATCAAGAATTAACATCACAATGTAGGTTCAAATTGTGAAAATCCATAACTCCCACATCTGATTTCCAGAAATTATATGCCATACACCATTTTCAAGATGAATGTGTCATCTAAAAGTCTTCAGTAGATTTACAACACCAATTCAATGCACAAAAATTACAAAAATTCCTTCTAATCTGAATGTACACCAAATTTGACATTCTAGCTAGGTTTCATTCAATGCATAAAAATAGCCAACAATCATCAGTCCATAACTCCTAATAGACATATCTAAAAATTGCAAAATCAGTGGAATTGGAAAGCTAACAATGTAGGCTACAACTCTCATAAAGACCATTTTCACTAGTTCCTTCTCAATTAATTTAGAAAAATCATCAAAACAATCAGGTTATTAATCCGGATACTGTTCACCTAAGTCAAAACAGTAACTTTCCAAGCCAAATTTCAACATGTTAGAGTTACAATTTGACAATACCTATTTCACACAAATATGTAGCTAACATCCCAAAGCTTAAGTGGCCACAAACTGAACCTCAATTTCATTCCTACACAATTAGTTATGATCAAAACAGTACAATCAATTAAAACCCTAAATTTCCAGATTTGGTCCAATCTTAGTTTCTATCATTTCCAATGCCTTTAACACATCATTAAACATCCAAAGGAACACAAATCAGTTCTTATACCATTCATACATGTACTAGGGCTAATACAAAAAAATTGGCAGCACTCACTTCTTCATTTCCAAGTAAAATCAATGATCAATATGCCATCAAAATCAAATTAAGACAAATTACAACAAATCTTTCATGCTAACTTCCTCAAATCATATTCAAACATAACCCAACAATTCAAACTATCATTTTCATAACATTTAACCATCATAACTCATGATTAGTAAACAATAACCTCCTTTGGATGCATCTAATAACCATGATTCATGAAATACATAATGAAAACTTAACATAAACCTTACCTAGTCAAAGCTCCCATCTCCTCAATTCTCCAACTCTCACAACTTCCTAGTTTCTCCTACTCATACACGACATCATTTCTTGCAAAGGGAGGTAAGAGGGTTGAGCTTGCATGCATGAGAGGAAGTGTTTAAAAGGTAGAAGAAAAGAGTGATTTAGCTAGAACCAAAAGAAAAATCGATGGAGAAGAGGAACTCAAAGTAGGTTTCGGATGATGATGAGCCATAAGCAATAATTCAACTTTTTCACTCCTTTATCCATGAGTTGCCGAATTTACAAGGCCAAGCATAAGACAAAAGCATTAAACCCCTTTGGACACTTGGCAATTGATGGAGAAATGAAGAAAAGTCAAAAGATTTCAACTATTATACTTTAATCACTTTAATCAATAAATATCCAACTTATACACCCACAATTTCGGTTACTACATGGTTTAAGGGTCTACTTTAGGGTCCCACTAAAATATGCAAGAGTTTTAAGATCAAATAACAGTAGAAATTCAATCGGTTCGCCAATTGGCGATTTTTTTTCCGGTCCGGAAATTTTCTCTGGAAAAATCCAGAAAAATTCCGAAAAATTCCTTAAAATAGAAAACAATTTATGGCGCACTCAGAATAATTTTTTTAAACCCATTAACCACTTTAATTCCAATAAAATTGTCTTAGGCACGCAAACCGGAAATATCATGTATGCATGCACAGTAATTTCATGTGCACAAATGTGACTGTGGACCAATCCTTTTATGCATGAACAGTCCTATTCACTCCAAATCTATTCCATCCTATGTCAATTTTACTATTTTACCCTTCCAATTGAGGGTGAGATGTTACAATTCCCCCCTCCTAATAAAAATTTCGTCCTCAAAATTCTCAATTAACAGTTCAGTATGACCGTAATCATATGTTTTTATATGTCCCATACACTTTTCCACTCAATAATTCATTTTCCGAAAGGTCACAGAACTATATTCATCATTGTTCGATTACTAATTTTGGCTAACTCTATCCCTCATCACAGTAGACGGAATCAACAATGCTGTCAGTTGGCGATCTCACTGTCTTCACTATCTCTCTTGCCATTTTCATAGTAGTTCCGATGCTATGACTTAAATCACTATTTCCGAACCTGTTATCATTTAATACCTTTTTCTCAATATACAGACTTATTCTAATACCTTCCTTGATATGCCAATTCTGCGTACCCTTTTTACTATGATACTTACCATAACCTCCCTTATCTCGTCAGGGACGATTCAAATTCCTTTGGTACCAATACAATGACATTTAGCTCCATTTCACTATAACCAGTGATACATTACCTAATGCAGTCATGCTTTATATCCCATTGACTTTCTGTTCAAATTCAATTCTCCTTAGACAATTCATTATTCTATAGTGTTCACGCCCTCTATTCGGATATGCATTTTTCTCTGTTTCATTTGTCCGATCCTCGATCAACTTTAACTAACCCATGCGCTTTCCCGAGTCACTTTCCTTTATTTCACTCATCACAAGCATTTCGACTCAATGTTGGTCTTTGCCTCCGTTAGGCAATCGTGCGTGTAGCGAGGTATCCCTATAGTAAATCGTAACTCTATAGCACGGTCATAATCCTATGAAACCTAAACCACTTACGCATTGTGCCTGTTGACCATTCAAACCTCTAAGCACTTGAATCACTCATCACTTCATTCTATACTCATAGTCATCAATTTCACTTTTTGCATATACTTACCAGAATGTCTAGCTTCGACTGTTCACTTTCTTGTTCTATCACTTTTTATCGGGTACACAACTTATTCTTTGAAGCATTCAATATTGTTGTTCCGATTTCACTCGCATAATCAGACTCCTTATAGGACTCACCAGTTTAACTCAAGAACTCTTAACCATTCCTTACCTTTATCCAGTATCTCAAGTTTCCAGAAATACTTCACAATTAGCCATAACCTACCTGACATTCATTGGAAATCCCAATATCTGTAATCTGTTCATTGCAACATTATCTATTCACTAGTTGAGTCTAGCAGGCAGAATTGTCCGTTCATTTCAGCATTGTCGGTATTTATGCCTGTCTCTTTCCTCAAATTAACACAGTATATCCTTATAGGAATCTACAGTCTCCAAGGCTTTAAACAATTTCGATCATAGAACCAATACCATTTATCAAAATCAATTCAATTTATCTTATACCGTTTTAACATATTGTCTCATTTCATCACACACTGCCCACTCTCCAAGGGTATGCTTATCATCAGTATCAAATTCCTCAATTATTCATAAAGTTCTTTTTACTTTTCACTGTTCAACACTTTCAAACACATTCCGTCTATAATCATAGTCACTACCATTTGCTTACCTCGCATAATTCCCTATTAGGGTCTCATTGACTTTACCATACATCTTTTAACTTTTTCATTGAGTCCACAATTAGTGTATTTGCAATCCCTTTATGAAGGTATCAATATGAACGATCTTTCATTTACGTCTTCAACTTTAATGGCACCATATTTCATTTTCATTACAATGAACGGTCCTAACCACTTAGGCTTTAATTTCTATAAAATTAATTTCAAATGGGAGTTAAAAAGCGGAAGTTTAAGTCTTACCTCAAATCACCTCCTTAGGATATTTTTATTATGGAATGCCTTAGACTAGTCTTTTTAAATTTGAGATTTTTTTAAAATGATTCTTATAAGAACTCATCAAGCTCATTCAATTCTAAAAGTCTATTTTGATTAACAAACTGAAGTTAAAGATGAGTTTATTTACCTCTCAAAAAGCCTTTTACTCAACCTTAATTAGAAGATGTAAGAATATGTTTTAGAAATAAAAAATTTTATTTTCCAAAAGAAAGAAGGTATAGCCTTACAAGATGATTAGCTAGTATAAGCTAGCTAAAAATAAGATGGATGGATCAATATCAACTATAGGGCCACCATTAAGTGAAATACAATGCTGATAAGTTTTATATAACCAGTGCTTCAGTTAGTTAAGTCCTCATAGGGGAAATTTCCAATCGAG
Source organism: Erythroxylum novogranatense (assembly GCA_029891385.1). Classification (NCBI taxonomy): domain Eukaryota; kingdom Viridiplantae; phylum Streptophyta; class Magnoliopsida; order Malpighiales; family Erythroxylaceae; genus Erythroxylum; species Erythroxylum novogranatense. Next base: position 11,252,111 of record CM057233.1, on the reverse strand, counting down.
CCTTAAAAGATGTCTTATAAGCTTAAATAGCATCATTAAGTTTCAGCGTCTAATCCTTCTTAATTAAAAATATTAACTATTTTTTTCTAAAATCTTTAAACTCCCATTTATATACTTCAACTTACCCACTTGTTTGAGAATGATAAATGGTGAAAGTCCTGAAAGTGCACCCATTCTTTTTAAAAAATATCTTAAAATTATAGTTGTAGAAGTAAAAGTCATTATCATTAATGATAGCCTAAGGCACCAACAAAGAGAAGATGTTTCTTTCTATGAATTTTACAACACTTTCTCTCTGTAAATTTTGCAACACTGAATTGGTGATATTAGGAAAAGCAATTATGTGGACCCAGTTTAAGGCATAATTCACTACAAACAGGATGTAGGTGTTTTCAAATGAAGAAGGATGTGGCCCCATAAATTTTATGCCTTAAATATTCAATATTTCATGTTTGCTAACAGTAGCCACCTATTATCATAAAGCTTTTAGCATAATAATTTAACAGTAGTCTTATCGACACTGTAGCACCCCACTCCCGCGAGACCCGAACCCGATATTGACGGTGATATCCGAGCCCGTGACCCGCGAGGGTGGTATGCTAGAACGGTCAACTCATTCAAATGCTTAGAAAGCCAATTATTTTCTTTTCGAAAACAACGAAGTGCGCAGATATTAATACACAATTTGGGCCACGATACGAAAATATTTTCATCAGAAACCAATTTCAGTAATCGAATCAGTTCATACACATATTATTCGAAATCAAATTGGGCCCAATACAATAACAATATTTATCTGCTAACATACAATTTTCACATAAAACCAAAATGACTCAAATGCAGACATGAGACTGATCCCGACCCGAACTCTGACTTGCTTGCTGAGATCATACTCCCGTTTTTCCAACGGGGTACTCTTCAATTCCTGAAAAAAAATAATTGCAATATTGGGTGAGTTTGCGAACTCAGTGAGAAACCATCATCGATGGTTTACCCAACACATGCATATACAATCAATTCATATCATAGCACATATTAACACATTCCAAATTATCCTATGCATTGCCAATTTTACACATATAAGGCGTATTGCCTTTCACACAAATCACATTTAATCATTCATATATATGATGCACATGTGACACTTTTCCATTTTCATTTTGTTGTTGTGACCGTGCGCCTGAATTGTCCCAGTGACGGGCATATTGCGTTGAGCTTGAGGTTCTGATACTCGTTGGGCGTGATATGCCCTGATACATTGAGCCAGTGGCTCTGTAAACATTGGACAAGAGGTCCTGTGCATTGAGCTTAAAGCTCTCATATACGTTGGGCATAGCTCGATCATCGAAATAAGCTCTAATTACGTTGGTTCCACCGGTCACAACTGTCATTATCTGATCATGCAATTATGCATGAATGCATATGCTTCGTTTTTCAATAATTTGTGTCACAACTTAATACACTAGGTCCAATTTCACATTTAACCAATTCACTTTCAATTATGCACATTTAACACTTCTATAACACATTCCAAATATTTCGAACACCTGTGGTTCGAAATCAATCAAAACAAACACACATAATCCTTCCTTAACTCCACATGGCAATCGTACATGAAATTTAAACACGTATAGGTTAAGAAAATAACTAGGTTACTCACTTGAACTTCCTAGCGGTTGCCTGGAAGCTCCAGCACTGTTCGTGGATTACGATCCATCGGCTCTATAACAATCAATTAATTCCATTCATTACAAAATGCACAGTCAAAATAATTAATGATGCACATGCCTTGAATAAATGATGTACTATGCCTATTCATGATTTTCCCGGTACCATTTCCCACTTTCTACTTTCTTTTACTCAATATCTAACTTTCACTCATTTAATCAATATCGGCTCATTTCGATTCAATAACATGCCGTAGAACTCGCCAATTTCGTTCAAACTCTCATTCTTTTCCTCAATTATAGACCTCGTTCTTTAGATCATTACGAATCAAACCTCACCTCAATTGGAGGTCTGCACAATTAGCTATAGTTTAAAACTCCAATTAAAACACATCAGAAACCGTTCCTCGCCGCGACGTGCGGGAGTCGCTCGCGCGACGTACAGACGCTCGCCGCGACGAACGCTTCCTTCAGGCTCGCCGAGACGTGAGGGAGAGGCTCGTCGCGGTGTCAATGTTTTACGCTAGCCGTGACGTCCCACATTCCTCGTCACGACGTCTAAGCAATTTCCACGTTGCGACGAATAAATATTTATTCGTCGCGACGTGCGACCTTGTTCGTTTCTCCGATTTCCTTCTTCCTCTTTCTCTCTCTAAAATCCAGTATTAACTCAACTTAAACACTCAAATGTTTAACAATTAACCCCTATGCATGCTTTAAACAAAATAATCACAACATTAAATCATATGCTTACCAAATCACGCAGTCTAACCATTCTGATTTCCTCCAATTTCTTTCCCTTCTCTCAACACCAACGATGAACCCTCCAAACTCATCAAATAATCTTCTTCTCTCAAAGGTTTTCGTCGATCTTTAACCACAAGGAAGAGAAACAAGCAAGAATCAAGAAGAAGAAAGGAACGAAAACCACCGAAGGAGGAGAAGAGGGTTCGTGCCCTAGGAGGAGAAACAATTTCCTTTTCCCTTTCTTTTTCAAACGTAGAACAAATATATATATACGGAACAAATAAGCCTCTTATCATTTCCTCCCAAAACATTTAACTCTCTAATTAGTCCACTCATCTCCAAATCTCAATGGCTTAACATATTAAATCCCAAGATCATATATCTAAATTTTCTATTGCCATAAAACAATTATTTCGGTCCTATTCAGTCAATCGGTCCGCCACTCGGAGAATTTTCAGTCCGGACATTTTCTCTCAATTTTCAGAAACAATTTCTAAGGTTCACAAATAATTGGCAATCACTCTTATACAGTTCCAAATCCACCATTCACACCTAATTATTCCATAATTCTCAATATATCCTAATCAAATCTAATTATCTCACAATTTCACAATTCAAATCATTTACAAAATCAAATGCCGGGAAAAGTCATAAATGCATGTACCTATATGTGCATGTGCCAAAAGACTCAGTCCTCTACAATCAGAGGTCAAACAAATGTTCACATCAGAAATATGAAATGCAAATTACTAGCCTGACCAAATTGACCCATATACCCTTCCCATTAGGGTCGGGATGTTACAATTCTCCCCTCCTAACAAAAATTTCATCCTCAAAATTTCATATACGATTGATCAGGGAGGTAGGGGAATTGTTCCGATCACTATATACTGTTTCCCACTTAATTCACTATATAGCCAATTTCTGCCAAATAACTGAAATCAATACTATCAATCACTCTTTATCTTATCTATAACTTTACACAGTCTCATAGTTTTCTCAAGATCACTCGCAATTCTTTATTTTCGATATCGATAATACATATGTCAGATCATAACAATATTTCATAATCCTGTCCAAGTAACACTTTGGATTCGAAACATCTTTTACAGGTTTACAAATCCGTAGTTCCATTCACACTACAGTCCCATAGAGATCACTACATATCAAATTTAATTTCCATTCATTACACCTGTGTCGCTATCTAAATGTATCCGGCCGAGGCGATACACTTCAAAACATTTCATTTATCGTTTATCAGATTACATCCCTTAGTGATAAAACCTTAATCTCATAAGATTATAATCACCTCGATAACAATCAACTCGACACATTGTCATACATTTTGATTTCTAAATCCCCATTACAGATTCATTTACTCTCAACATATATACTACTCAAATGGTATCACCAATGCAATAATTTTTATAGCTGCAATCAATTCAGACTATACGCCCATTTATGACCCTATAAATTCCCAAATTATCCATTTGACAATTGATTCCAACAGACAAGCCTGTTGGTTGATCACACATACAACCATTCAATTTTTCACGCTAAACGATTGATTCCTCTTTCAATTTGCTCTTACTAAACCATAATACTTTCTAACAGTTTATCGATAACATTTACAAATGTCAATACCTTAATTTGGTCTTTGCCAATCTTTTAAATATACACACCAGTTTCGAAATTCCCATAACAAATAATACTTTCTTTTTCCCCCTTTTTGCTAGCTCGACGATTTTTACTTAGCCATACAATCAAAACCTTATCGCTCAAATTGCGATCATCTCATTTGAATTTCCTATTCAATCCATTTAATTTGATGACTAGCATAATTTGAATTATTCAATCGTTTAATTCTTTTCAAATCTTTCGAATTCACAAAACACTATTGATTTGTACACTCGTAGACATCTTCAATTGTTTCTGTACGATTATTGTCTCCAAGTTTTTAGAGCAACACTCATTACAACAGATTTCAAATCATCAATCACAATACAACCCATAGAGTTTTACATGTCCCAAGGTACAAAAATCACTTTACACACTTTCATCAAATTGCAGTATAACCTTTACTGGGACATTTCAGTTTATGATGCAAAATCTCCAAATCCCGTATACATATATAAATCCCTTACAATTTCGCATTGTATCCATACCCCTATCGTCATTAGGTCTCCTAATGTGACATTTTTTTGAATAATTATTCATCCACTATTTATTCAATCAAGGTCAAATTCACTCTTATGAAACTCGCATAGTATACAATTTCCCCATCTGTGCCGATTTATCTTCTTCACTTTTTAAATGCATTTAATCGATCATCGATGATCTTAATCCTTCTCCAATCTGAATGCACTCTAGACACTTTACTTTTCAGTAGCACAATACTATTAGGGCATTGTCATCTCGGATAATTACAATCCAAAATTCCTTATACCCATGATCAATTTGTATAACTCTTTAAGTATCAAAAGTCTCCAATGAGGAACGATTTTTTTATAGTTTCTCAATTTCATCCTAACATATTCTGACATATGTTCCTTTTTCCCTAATTTCTCCACATAGCCCACTTTATTACCAATAGATCACTACTTGTGTTAAATAAACATTTATCAAATCAATTTCGCATTTTCAGAACATGATTACACAAACCATACACGAATCTAATTTTTCTCTTCATATTCGCAATTACTAATTCTTAATATTCAGTAATTTTCTTACATAATTGGATTCATCTCATCATCATAATGAAAGCATTTTCTACCTCATACGCTCGAGTCTTTGCTAGAATTAAGACTCCAAGTTTAACTTGTAATTCAGTTTAACTGCTAGAATTAATCCAAGTCCTTGCATTAATCACTATTCAATTGAATCATTCGATCAACTTAATCCAATTCAGGTAAATTCTTCTTTGCAAGTAGATTTCTTACTATTTTCATCAATACTTATGACATTCCTCAATATCACAGTCTTCGCCTTACTTGTCAGTCATTCTCTATGCCACAGGGACTCAATTTCCAACTATACACAATATCCCATGTAGATCAATCTATGCCACAATCCATATAATCAGAACATCCTTTTTAATACTTTTCATTGAGATCCGTACCATCAAAATCATCGCATTGATATACCAATTAGTCACTTACACTAAGGATACACAATACTCTCTTTTTGCACCTATCCTCACTCGTGAGGATTATATCATGATCAAGTCCTCAACATGTAACAATTTTAATTCATTCCCAATAAATCACTATAATCATCACATCTTATTTGAAAATGTATTCTCATCAATTTACCCATTAAGAGCTTATACTACTAAGAACTCTTTAATCACATTTCATTCTAGATAACCTTTCTCTTTTTGGTACCACCATTAACAGTCTCTCTTCTTTCCCAATTGATTTATCATAAACACTTTCCTTTCTCATTCGAACTCATATTGAACTTTATACAATACAATCATCCCTTAAATTACTTTTCATGCCATCTCCACATACACGAGACAATTTCGGTTAATATTTTTCACTTACCATGGGGCTCCCATAATCAGGTGTGTATTCACTTAGGCAAATCAACTAAATCGGAACATCTGTTTCACTTATCAGTATCATTGTCTTACCTTTCAATCTTTTCATTATTACGTCGCACCCTTATATTTTCACACTCAAAAATCAACATCATAGATATACCATCATTCTTGATTTCTCTCTAACGTAATCGATTCACAGTCATAAATCATTATTCATAACACTCGTCACAGTAATCAATCTCAATTATAACATTTCATTTCTTCCACATTATACACTTGTGCTCTAATTTCCTCTATCAGTTCAGAACATACTCATATCTATCTCACATTCAAGGATATACCCCCGGTATAACCCGGATATCGCATTCCATAAAATATCCACTAATACCAAGACACTAAATCTTCATTTGTCCAATCGAATCATACACCTTTTTCCGATTTCATGGTATCCACAACTGGCATTAGTCCCTTCTGATATATCATCAATTTCCTCACAAATTCTAATGACTGAAACAATTGGTACAGGCTCCTACATGTGACTCATATATTAGACTGGGGATCAGTTGTCACTGTCTGCCGTGACATGACTTAAATGCATGTAACTTGACACATTTTTCAGAATGCCCATGTAAGATTGTACAACCTGGCTCTGATTCCACAAATGTAGCACCCCACTCTCGCGAGACCCGAACCTGATATCGACGATGATATCCGAGCCCGTGACCCGCGAGGGTGGTATACTAGAACGGTCAACTCATTCAAATGCTTAGAAAGACAATTATTTTCTTTTCGGAAACAACAGAGTGCGCAGATATTAATACACAATTTGGGCCACGATACGAAAACATTTTCATCAGAAACCAATTTCAGTAATCGAATCAGTTCATACACATATTATCCGAAATCAAATTGGGCCCAATATAATAACAATATTTATCTGCGAACATACAATTTTCACATAAAACCAAAATGACTCAAATGCAGACATGAGACTGATCCCGACCCGAACTCTGACTTGCTTGCTGAGATCATACTCCTGTTTTTCCAACGGGGTACTCTTCAATTCCTGAAAAAAAAATTGCAATGTTGGGGGAGTTTGTGAACTCAGTGAGAAACCATCATCGATGGTTCACCCAACACATGCATATACAATCAATTCATATCATAGCACATATTAACACATTCCAAATTATCCTATGCATTGCCAATTTTAGACATATAAGGCGTATTGCCTTTCACACAAATCACATTTAATCATTCATATATATGATGCACACGTGACACTTTTTCATTTTCATTTCGTTGTTGTGACCGTGCGCCTGAATTGTCCCAGTGACGGACATATTGCGTTGAGCCTGAGGCTCTGATACTCGTTGGGCGTGATATGCCCTCGATACATCGAGCGCTGGCTCAGATACATGGACCAGAGGTCCTGTGCGTTGAGCTTAAAGCTCTCATATACGTTGGACATAGCCCTGATCATCGAGCTGAAGCTCGAAATTACGTTGGTTCCACCGGTCACAACTGTCATTATCTGATCATGCAATTATGCATGAATGCATATGCTTCGTTTTACAATAATTTGTGTCACAACCTAATACACTAGGTCCAATTTCGCATTTAACCAATTCACTTTCAATTATGCACATTTAACACTTCTATAACACATTCCAAATATTTCGAACACCTGTGGTTCGAAATCAATCAAAGCAAACACACATAATCCTTCCTTAACTCCACATGGCAATCGTACATGAAATTTAAACACGTATAGGTTGAGAAACCAATTAGGTTACTCACCTAAACTTCCTAGCGGTTGCCTAGAAGCTCTAGCACTGTCCGTGGATTACGATCCATCGGCTCTATAACAATCAATTAATTCCATTCATTACAAAATGCACAGTCAAAATAATTAATGATGCACATGCCTTTAATAAATGATGTACTATGCCTATTCATGATTTTCCCGGTACCATTTCCCACTTTCTACTTTCTTTTACTCAGTATCTAACTTTCACTCACTTGATCAATATCGGCTCATTTCGATTCAATAACATGCCGTAGAACTCGCCAATTTCGTTTAAACTCTCATTCTATTCCTCAATTATAGACCTCGTTCTCTAGATCATTACGAGTCAAACCTCACCTCAATTGGAGGTCTACACAATTAGCTATAGCTTAAAACTCCAATTAAAACACATCAGAAACCGTTCCTCGCCGCGACGTACAGACGCTCGCCGCAGCGAACATCACGTCATTGTCAGCTTTCCTTTAGGACTTCTTGTCTCTACTCATTTTCTCTTTTCAATCGATTTCCTGTCATCCACATCGATATAACTATATATACCAATACCTAATCATCTGTACTTGGACTTCCATCAATTTCCACTTCATTTGAGTATTTCACTTTACAGTTCGGGACTACTTTACAGTTTTGCCTCACCTATGGAGCTCTATTTGCTTCAGATTGCAATAGGATCATCTCAAATTAAACTTCCACTCATGTTATTGGATACTTTACATTTCCGTACACACAATACAGATAACTTCAGTAATATGAGATATGACTCAATTTCACTTTTAATTTTGTCCATACTTCTTTCCGTTTGACCATTAGTCTTGTTACCATCTTTATACTGTTCACGAAAGTCTCATCAACCAATTATTATCCCTAATTGCTTTTCAATCATTCTTCACTATAATGCATTATCTCAATCGTAACAATTTTATACCATAATTTAAAAGATCAAAACATTCCTTACACTAAGGTTCCTTGTGATACCACATAAACATTTTCTTTCACACTTATTCAAGAATCTATACCTCAAAGATTTTATCCTAAACCAATTAGTAACCTATACAATTCAGACTTCCATAAGACTCCTTTCCGTTTATGCTAATTCTCAAATAAATAACTGATGCCATAATCATTTCTCATTTCCTCTCATAAAGGTACATTCAGTCCTCCTATGTCTTACTTTAACCTAATATAAACTTTACACTTATAGCCACTCATAGAAGCACGTATTTAATCATTCACTGATCATCTCCTCTATGATTTCCATGTATCTTTCACATACATTTCATTAATCATGATCAACTTCACTGTCCAATAGGTACTCCCAACGGTAAATCGACTTAAATGTGACAACTCTTTTCATATCACTATCATTGTTTCTTTTTTTTTTCTTTTCATTTCCCTAGTTTCATTCCCATAGCATTCATGTGTCAACTTGACCTTTTAAGGTCATGTCCACTTGGCTTATACAATATCATCTTCTTATTGCTTCGTATTTCTTTAATATCCTCAAACAATCTATAATAGGGCATTCACAGTCCCCAAAACACGAAAAAATCGTTGATACAACTCCATTGTATCTCTATCTATTTACCCATTCAGTTACCATTTTTGTGTCTATATACATCTTTTCAACCAAATCTAGAATTTCCCGATACACATTCAGTAGAAAATTATCAGTCTGTCTTTTTTCCCCTTACCATCCTTTGATATTAGTTTCCAAACTCTTAGCACAATATTCATATAACCATTTCAGTCTCACGCTTCTGCGTTCAAGATCATTCCCGTTTCACGAGTTCATTTCAGTTTATCTGTACACTTATATATTCTCGACTAGGCACTAGGTACTTTGCTCTTTCAGTTCTTTCAGCTCTAGGAAGACCGGTACGGTACAATATTGATCTTAGTACAATCTCGCTATCATCATTTGCCTATAATATCTACTGATATCTAACACGAATGCAGTGAATCAATATATGCCTGATCGGACCATCTACACTTTACTTCGGTCCACTATTTCCCATTTCATGACATATACAGTCAGAGCTGTAATTACCTAATCATCCCGGACTATTAATCTCACTTAGGCCTACTATAACTAGTATGCTTCCCATATCTTTAGTGGACCTCTCCCAGTTCTAAACATATTCAGTTTTCTATCACCACAATATTACCATTTTAATCCGGGAATTCAGTAATATCACTTCTTTCCTTCATCAGTCTAGGCCAACACGGCCATTCTAACCACAGTACAATATCAATCTCCTTATCCATTTTCCCTTTTTCCTTTCCTAATTGCTTATACACTTCCAGGGGTTCACCCTCTAACACAGTCTCACTTTTTCTCTCACTTAATCACTTGAAACGTACGCACATGTAGGATTTCTAACCGTGCGACTCAAACTAGGGATCAGTTGCCACGGTCTGCAATGACACGACTCAAATGCATACACCTTATGTTTCAGACTGTGCCCAGATACATTACGTAGTACTGGGCTCTGATACCACCTAAATGTAACACCCCACTCTCGAGTGACCCGAACCCGATATCGTTGGTGATATCCGAGTCCGTTCCCCACGAGGGTGGCGTACTACATCAGTCGGTCGGTAAAACTTGGTATAATTTTTTTTATAACATACATTGGCCTGGTAAAAACAACGGTAAAAAAAAACAGTAAGTAATTTAAGCCCATGAGCACAATATACTATTTCCAGTTATTACAAACAATCAACACTCATTACAGTCAGGCAACAATAATGCAATTGTCAATGTGTAAAAATAATAACACCCCAATGGGCTTAGTCTAAATACCAAGCATTTTTATACATTGATTGCGGAACACAATTTGGTAAGACACTAATGCAGATACGAACTGATCCCGACCTCTATCCTTCACTTGCCTACAGTAGACATACTCCCGCATCGAACGGGGTACTCTTCAAATCCTGAAAAATAGATTGCAATTTTGGATGAGTTTGCGAACTCAATGAGAAACCATCATCGATGGTTCTACCAATTCATGCATCACATAACAAATTACAGTAATAAGACAGTCTTAGTACTACTAATATAGTCAATATTTATAGTTCATATTACACAGTAAATTGTCACAGTCAATATTTAATTACAGAATAATAAGAAAGTCACAGTCAGTATAAGCAGTCACAGCACATTAGTCATCCATTTACAATACAGTCACTGAAGTCAAACAGTCACAATAATTATCCATTTCATGTGACTCTTTTTTTCAGTTTTATTACAGTATTGTGACCGAGCGCATAAACAGTATTCAGTGTAGACGCGTCTGGGGAGAATTATCTCCCTTCGAGCTCGGGGCTCGTTTCAGTATGTCGAGTTCTAGGCTCGGTTCAGTATCAGTGGCGTCTCGGTTCACAATTTTCCTTTTAACAGTTTAATGCATTTGTGCATGAATGCACATGCCCAATAGAAGTCAATATAATATATCACAGTCCATGGGTCAGTCCGAATGTACAGTCCAATTAAACAATTGTCTAATGCCCAATTCACAGTCAATAAAAGCCATATATAATCCACGTAATCCACGTAATCCCCGTAGGGCAATCAAGTCACAGTAAACTCATAGATCGGGATAACCAACTAGGTTACTCACATCTTAATTCTGAGTTATTTTCGGAAAGTCTTTGTCACGTCGGTCGATCGACGCTCCAGTTGTGCCTAAGCATCAGAGAAGGTAACTATCACTAACGATTCAATCCAAATGAATTACTGATGCACATGTAGGTAAAAATATGCATGTTCATGAATTCTACCCTAATCTCATTTTTTCTATCAGAAAATCTATCCAAAATTAGAAACCTATTGGCGATGAAAGTAAATCGGACCTCTATAGGTCCCAAATTCAACAAAACCGTGATTACACAGACTTTTACCCGGACCCACGTCAATTTTCCGTCCAAAAATCTCCAATCTCTCAGAAAATGAAATTCAATATTCTACGAATCCGATGCCTCAAGAATCAGGTCAATCGGATGTCGGACGGAAAAGTTATTCACGAAGGAAACCAAAATTCAACATTTAATAAATATATATTGCCCTTATTTCCTACTCTTTTTTCCTTTTCCTTTAACCGAAGTTCAATAAATCATAACTTATTCTACATAATTCAGAAAAATGCAAACCATATCTCATTGGAAAGGTAATGAAACCCTCTACAAGTTTCCTTTATTCCAGAAAATTCAGCTTCACCCCTAAGGGTGTCAAACATCCAATGTAAGCTACAGCCCACACATTCACTTCCTAACACAGAACAGTCATTGGAAATTCACTATCTGTCATTCTATGCAGTGAAAAATTATACAATAAATATGCTCATCAAGATCACAATGTTTTCTACAACTTTCATGAAACAACCCAAATTTCAATTCCCTTGCTAACTAGGTCAAATAATTCACTCTATGTTGCTGTCCCTGAAATCACTCAATTTGAGCAGTAACTTTCTATCAATCATATCTCCCTGTATACAGGTCAAAAAAATCACACTTTATATTCATGAAAAGATAAAATCTCAAACTTCATTTCTTCATGAAATAACCAGACTCCAATTCGGCCTCTAACAGTGTCAAATTTGTTAGGCAAGTTTCTGACCTAATCAGCAATTAACATCACAATGTAGGTTCAAATTGTGAAAATCCATAACTCCCACATCTGATTTCCAGAAATTATATGCCATATACCATTTTCAAGATGAATGTGTCATCTAAAACTCTTCAGTAGATTTACAACACCAATTCAATGCACAAAAATTAAAAAAATTCCTTCTAATCTGAATGTACACCAAATTTGACATTCCAGCTAGGTTTCATTCAATGCATAAAAACAGCCAACAATCATCAGTCCATAACTCCTAATAGACATATCGAAAAATTGCAAAATCAGTGGCATTGAAAATCTAACAATGTAGGCTCCAACTCTCATAAAGACCATTTTCACTAGTTCCTTCTCAATTAATTTAGAAAAATCATCAAAACAATCAGGTTATTAATCCGGATACTGTTCACCTAAGTCAAAACAGTAACTTTCCAAGCCAAATTTCAACCTCTTAGAGTTACAATTTGACAACATCTATTTCACACAAATATGTACCTAACATCCCAAAGTTTAAGTGGCCACAAACCACACCTCATTTTCATTCCTACACAATTATTTATGATCAAAACAGTACAATCAATTAAAACCCTAAATTCCAGATTTGGTCCAATCTTAGTTTCTATCATTTCCAATGCCTTTAACACATCATTAAACATCCAAAGGAACACAAATCAGTTCTTATACCATTCATACATGTACTAGGGCTAATACACAAAAATTGGCAGCACTCACTTCTTCATTTCCAAGTAAAATCAATGATCAATATGCCATCAAAATCAAGTTAAACCAAGTTACAACACATCTTTCATGCTAACTTCCTCAAATCATATTCAAACATAACCCAACAATTCAAACTATCATTTTCATAACATTTAACCATCATAACTCATGATTAGTAAACAATAACCCCCTTTGGATGCATCTAATAACCATGATTCATGAAATACATAATGAAAACTTAACATAAACCTTACCTAGTCAAAGCTCCCATCTCCTCAATTCTCCAACTCTCACAACTTCCTAGTTTCTCCTACTCATACACGACATCATTTCTTGCAAAGGGAGGTAAGAGGGTTGAGCTTGCATGCATGAGAGGAAGTGTTTAAAAGGTAGAAGAAAAGAGTGATTTAGCTAGAACCAAAAGAAAAATCGATGGAGAAGAGGAACTCAAAGTAGGTTTTGGATGATGATGAGCCATAAGCAATAATTCAACTTTTTCACTCCTTTATCCATGAGTTGCCGACTTTACAAGGCCAAGCATAAGACAAAAGCATTAAACCCCTTTGGACACTTGGCAATTGATGGAGAAATGAAGAAAAGTCAAAAGATTTCAACTATTATACTTTAATCACTTTAATCAATAAATATCCAACTTATACACCCACAATTTCGGTTACTACAAGGTTTGAAGGTCTACTTTAGGGTCCCACCAAAATATGCAAGAGTTTTAAGATCAAATAATAGTAGAAATTCAACCGGTTCGCCAATTGGCGATTTTTTTTCCGATCCGGAAATTTTCTCCGAAAAAATTAAGAAAAATTTCTAAAAATCCCTTAAAATAGAAAACAATTTGTGACGCACTCAGAATAATTTTTTTAAACCCATTAACTACATTAATCCCAATAAAATTGTCTTAGGTACGCAAACCGGAAATATCATGTATGCATGCACAGTAATTTCATGTGCACAAATGTGACTGTGGACCAATCCTATTATGCATGAATAGTCCTATGCACTCCAAATCTATTCCATCTTATGTCAAATTTACTATTTTACCCTTCCAATTGAGGGTGGGATGTTACAATTCTCCCCTCCTAATAAAAATTTTGTCCTCGAAATTCTCAATCAACAATTCAGTATGACTGTAATCATATGTTCCTATATGTCCCATACACTTTTCCACTCAATAATTCATTTTCTGAAAGGTCACAGTAACCATATTCAGTCAGTTGTTCAGTTACTAATTTTTGGCTAACTCTATCCCTCATCACAGTAGACGGATTCAACAATGCTGTCAGTTGGCGATCTCACTGTCTTCACTATCTCTCTTGCCATTTTCATAGTAGTTCCGATGCTATGACTTAAATCACTATTTTCGAACTTGTTATCATTTAATACCTTTTTCTCAATATACAGACTTATTCTAATACCTTCCTTGATATGCCAATTCTGCGTACCCTTTTTCACTATGATACTTACCATAACCTCCTTTATCTCGTCAGGGACGATTCACATTCCTTTGGTACTAATACAATGACATTTAGCTCCATTTCACTATAACCAGTGATACTTTACCTAATGCAGTCATGCTTTATATCCCATTGACTCTCTGTTCAAATTCAATTCTCCTTAGACAATTCATTATTCTATAGTGTTCACGCCCTCTATTCAGATATGCATTTTTCTCAATTTCATTTGTCCGATCCTGATCCACTTTAACTAACCCATGCAGTTTTCCTGAGTCACTTTCCTTTATTTCACTCATCACAAGAATTTCGACTCAATGTTGGTCTTTGCCTCCCGTTAGGCAATCGCGATGTAGCAAAGTATCCTATAGTAAATCAGAACTCTATAGCACGGTCATAATCCTATGAAACCTAAACCACTTACGCATTGTGCCTGTTGACCATTCAAACCTCTAAACACTTGAATCACTCATCACTTCATTCTATACTCATAGTCATCAATTTCACTTTTTGCATATACTTACCAGAATGTCTAGCTTCGACTGTTCACTTTCTTGTTCTATCACTTTTTATCGGGTACACAACTTATTCTTTGAAGCATTCAATATTGTTGTTCCGATTTCACTCGCATATTTAGACTCCTTATAGGACTCACCACTTTAACTCCAGCACTCTTAACCATTCCTTACCTTTATCTAGTATCTCAAGTTTCCAGAAATACTTCACAATTAGCCATAACCTACCTGACATTCATTGGAAATCCCAATATCTGTAATCTGTTCATTTCAATATTATCTATTCACTAGTTGAGTCTAGCAGGCAGAATTGTCCGTTCATTTCAGCATTGTCGGTATTTATGCCTGTCTCTTTCCTCAAATTAACACAGTATATCCTTATAGAAATCTACAGTCTCCAAGGCTTTAAACAATTTCGATCATAGAACCAATACCATTTATCAAAATCAATTCAATTTATTTTATACCGTTTTAACATATTGTCTCATTTCATCACACACTGCCCACTCTCCAAGGATATGCTTATCATCAGTATCAATTTCCTCAATTACTTATAAAGTTCTTTTTACTTTTCACTGTTCAACACTTTCAAACACATTCCGTCTATAATCATAGTCACTACCTTTTGCTTACCTCGCATAATTCCCTATTAGGGTCTCATTGACTTTACCATACATCTTTTAACTTTTTCATTGAGTCCACAATTAGTGTATTTGCAATCCCTTTATGAAGGTATCACTACATCACGTCATTGTCAGCTTTCCTTTAGGACTTCTTGTTTCTACTCATTTCCTCTTTTCAATCGATTTCCTGTCATCCACATCGATATATCTATACTTACCAATACCTAATCATCTGTACTTGGACTTCCATCAATTTTCACTTCATTTGAGTATTTCACTTTACAGTTCGGGACTACTTTACATTTTTGCCTCACCTATGGAACTGTATTTGCTTCACATTGCAATAGGATCATCTCAAATTAAACTTCCACTCATGTTATTGGATACTTTACATTTTCGTACACACAATACAGATAACTTCAGTAATATGAGATATGACTCAATTTCACTTTTAATTTTGTCCATACTTCTTTCCGTTTGACCATTAGTCTTGTTACCATCTTTATACTGTATGAAAAGTGTTTATGTGACTGTCACAAGGAACCTTAGTGTAAGGAAAGTCTCATCAACCAATTATTATCCCTAATTGCTTTTCAATCATTCTTCACTATACGTACTATCTCAATCAGAACAATTTTATACTATAATTTAAAAGATCAAAACATTCCTTACACTAAGATTCCTTGTGACAGTCACATAAACACTTTCTTTCACACTTATTCAGTAATCTATACCTCAAAGATTTTATCCGAAACCAATTAGTAACCTATACAATTGGACTTCCATAAGACTCCTTTCCGTTTATGCTAATTCTCAAATAAATAACTGATGCCATAATCATTTCTCATTTCCTCTCATAAAGGTACATTCAGTCCTCCTATGTCTTACTTTAACCTAATATAAACTTTACACTTATAGCCACTCATAGAAGCACGTATTTAATCATTCACTGATCATCTCCTCTATGATTTCCATGTATCTTTCACATACATTTCATTAATCATGATCAACTTCACTGTCCAATAGGTACTCCCAACAGTAAATCGACTTAAATGTGACAACTCTTTTCATATCACTATCATTGTTTCTTTTTTTTTCTTCTTTTCATTTCCCTAGTTTCATTCCCATAGCATTCATGTGTCAACTTGACCTTTTAAGGTCATGTCCACTTGGCTTATACAATATCATCTTCTTATTGCTTCGTATTTCTTTAATATCCTCAAACAATCTATAATAGGGCATTCACAGTTCCCAAAACACGACAAAATCGTTGATACAACTCCATTGTATCTCTATCTATTTACCCATCCAGTTACCATTTCTGTGTCTATATACATCTTTTCAACCAAATCTAGAATTTCCCGATACACATTCAGTAGAAAATTATCAGTCTGTCTTTTTTCCCCTTACCATCCTTTGATATTAGTTTCCAAACTCTTAGCACAATATTCATATAACCATTTCAGTCTCACGCTTCTGCGTTCAAGATCATTCCCGTTTCACGAGTTCATTTCAGTTTATCTGTACACTTTTATCTTTTCGACTAGGCACTAGGTACTTTGTTCTTTCAGTTTTTTCAGCTCTAGGAAGACCGGTACGGTACAATATTGATCTTAGTACAATCTCGCTATCATCATTTGCCTATAATATCTACTGATATCTAACACGAATGTAGTGAATCAATATATGCCTAATCAGACCATCTACACTTTACTCCGGTCCACTATTTCCCATTTCATGACATATACAGTCAGAGCTGTAATTACCTAATCATCCCGGACTGTTAATCTCACTTAGGCCTACTATAACCAGTATGCTTCCCATACCTCTAGTGGACCTCTCCCAGTTCAAAACATATTCAGTTTTCTATCACCACAATATTACCATTTTAATCCGGGAATTCAGTAATATAACTTCTTTCCTTCATCAGTCTAGGCCAACACAGCCATTCTAACCACAGTACAATATCAATCTCCTTATCCATTTTTCCTTTTTCCTTTCCTAATTGCTTATACATTTCCAGGGGTTCACCCTCTAACACAGTCTCACTTTTTCTCTCATTTAATCACTTGAAACGTACGCATACGTAGGATTTCTACCCGTGCGACTCAAACTAGGGATTCGTTGCCACGGTCTGCAATGACACGACTCAAATGCATACACCTTATGTTTCAGACTGTGCCCAGATACATTACGTAGTACTGGGCTCTGATACCACCTAAATGTAACACCCCACTCCCGAGTGACCCAAACCCGATATCGTTGGTGATATCCGAGTCCGTGCCCCACGAGGGTGACGTACTACATCAGTCGGTCGGTAAAACTTGATATACTTTTTTTTTATAACATACATTGGCCCGGTAAAAACAACGGTAAAAAAACAGTAAGTAATTTAAGCCCATGAGCACAATAAACTATTTCCAGTTATTACAAACAATCAACACTCATTACAGTCAGGCAACAATAATGCAATTGTCAATGTGTAAAAATAATAACACCCCAATGGGCTTAGTCGAAATACCAAGCATTGTTATACATTGATTGCGGAACACAATTTGGTAAGACACTAATGCGAAACGAATCGATCCCGACCTCTATCCTTCACTTGCCTCTGATGAGACATACTCCCGTCGAGCGGGTACTCTTCAAATCTTGAAAATAGATTGCAATTTTGGATGAGTTTGCGAACTCAATGAGAAACCATCATCAATGGTTCTCCCAATTCATGCATCACATAACAAATTACGATAATAAGACGATCTTAGTACTACTAATACAAATCGATATTCATAGTTCATATTACACGCTTAATTGTCACGGTCAATATTTAATTACGAAATAATAAGACAAATACATCCACGATCGGTATAGCGGTCACAACACAAGTCATCCATTTACAATACGATCAAGTCAAACAAGCGGTCACAATAATTATCCATTTCAGATATTCAGTCCAATAATGATGCAATGCATATGTGACTCTTTTTTTTAGTTTTATTACAGTATTGTGACCGAGCGCATAAACAGTATTCAGTGTAGACGCGTCTGGGGAGAATTATCTCCCTTCGAGCTCGGGGCTCGTTTCAGTATGTCGAGTTCTAGGCTCGGTTCAGTATCAGTGGCGTCTCGGTTCACAATTTTCCTTTTAGCAGTTTAATGCATTTGTGCATGAATGCACATGACCAATAGAAGTCAATATAATATATCACAGTCTATGGGTCAGTCTGAATGTACAGTTCAATTAAACAGTTGTCTAATGCCCAATTCACAGTCAATAAAAGCCATATATAATCCACGTAATCCCCGTAGGGCAATCAAGTCACAGTAAGCACGTAGATCGGGATAACCAACTAGGTTACTCACATCTTAATTCTGAGCTATTATCGAAAAGTCTTTGTCACGTCGGTCGATCGACGCTCCAGTTGTGCCTAAGCATCAGAGAAGGTAACTATAACTAACGATTCAATCCGAATGAATTACTGATGCACATGTAGGTAAAAATATGCATGTTCATGAATTCCGGCCCTAATCTCATTTTTCCATCAGAAAATCTATCAAAATTAGAAACCTATTGGCGGACGGTGCGCCGTCGGACCTCTTTAGGTCCCCAATTCAACAAAACAGTGATTACACAGACTTTTACCCGGACCCACGTTAATTTTCCGTCCAAAAATCTCCAATCTCTCAGAAAATGAAACTCAAAATTCTACGAATCCGATGCCTCAAGAATCAGGTCAATCGGATGTCGGACGGAAAAGTTATTCACGAAGGAAACCAAAATTCAACATTTAATAAATATATATTGCCCTTATTTCCTACTCTTTTTTCCCTTTTCTTTAACCGAAGTTCAATAAATCATAACTTATTCTACACAATTCAGAAAACTGCAAACCATATCTCATTGGAAAGGTAATGAAACCCTCTACAAGTTTCCTGTAGTCCAGAAAAATCAATTTCACCCCTAAGGGTGTCAAACATCCAATGTAAGCTACTGCCCACACATTCACTTCCTAACACAGAACAGTCATTGGAAATTCACTATCTGTCATTCTATGCAGTGAAAAATTATACAATAAATATGCTCATCAAGATCACAATGTTTTCTACAACTTTCATGAAACAACCCAAATTTCAATTCCCTTGCTAACTAGGTCAAATAATTCACTCTAGGTTGTTGTCCCTGAAATCACTCAATTTGAGCAGTAACTTTCTATCAATCATATCTCCCTGTATACAAGTCAAAAAAATCACACTTTATATCCCTTAAAAGATAAAATCTCAAACTTCAATTCTTCATGAAATAACCAGACTCCAATTCAGCCTCTAACAGTGTCAAATCTGTTATGCAAGTTTCTGACCTAATCATCAATTAACATCACAATGTAGGTTCAAATTGTGAAAATCCATAACTCCCACATCTGATTTCCAGTAATTATATGCCATACACCATTTTCAAGATGAATGTGTCATCTAAAACTCTTCAGTTGATTTCCAACACCAATTCAATGAACAAAAATTACAAAAATTCCTTCTAATCTGAATGTACACCAAATTTGACATTCCAGCTAGGTTTCATTCAATGCATAAAAACAACCAAAAATCATTAGTCCATAACTCCTTATAGACATATAGAAAAATTGCAAAATCAGTGGCATTGGAAAGCTAACAATGTAGGCTCCAACTCTCATGAAGACCATTTTCACTAGTTCCTTCTCAATTAATTTAGAAAAAATCATCAAAACAATCAGGTTATTAATCCAGATACTGTTCACCTAAGTCAAAACTGTAACTTTCCAAGCCAAATTTCAAACTCTTAGAGTTACAATTTGACAACACCTATTTCACAAAAATATGTAGCTAACATCCCAAAGTTTAAGTGGACACAAACCGCACCTCATTTTCATTCCTACACAATTAGTTATGATCAAAACAGTACAATCAATTAAAACCCTAAATTTCCAGATTTGGTCCAATCTTAGTTTCTATCATTTCCAATGCCTTTAACACATCATTAAACATCCAAAGGAATACAAATCAGTTCTTATACCATTCATACATGTACTAGGGCTAATACACAAAAATTGGCAGCACTCACTTCTTCATTTCCAAGTAAAATCAATGATCAATATGCCATCAAAATCAAGTTAAACCAAGTTACAACACATCTTTCATGCTAACTTCCTCAAATCATATTCAAACGTAACCCAACAATTCAAACTATCATTTCATAACATTTAACCATCATAACTCATGATTAGTAAACAATAACCCCTTTGGATGCATCTAATAACCATGATTCATGAAATACATAATGAAAACTTAACATAAACCTTACACTAGTCAAAGCTCCCATCTCCTCGATTCTCCAACTCTCACAACTTCCTAGTTTCTCCTACTCATACACGACATCATTTCTTGCAAAGGGAGGTAAGAGGGTTGAGCTTGCATGCATGAGAGGAAGTGTTTAAAAGGTAGAAGAAAAGAGTGATTTAGCTAGAACCAAAAGAAAAATCGATGGAGAAGAGGAACTCAAAGTAGGTTTCGGATGATGATAAGCCATAAGCAATAATTCAACTTTTTCACTCCTTTATCCATGAGTTGCCGACTTTACAAGGCCAAGCATAAGACAAAAGCATTAAACCCCTTTGGACACTTGGCAATTGATGGAGAAATGAAGAAAAGTCAAAAGATTTCAACTATTATACTTTAATCACTTTAATCAATAAATATCCAACTTATACACCCACAATTTCGGTTACTACATGTTTTAAGGGTCTACTTTAGGGTCCCACCAAAATATGCAAGAGTTTTAAGATCAAATAACAGTAGAAATTCAACCGGTTCGCCAATTGGCAAATTTTTTTCCGATCCGGAAATTTTCTCCGGAAAAATCCAGAAAAATTCCTAAAAATTTCTTAAAATAGAAAACAATTTATGGCGCACTCAGAATAATTTTTTTAAACCCATTAATCACGTTAATTCCAATAAAATTGTCTTAGGCATAAGCACCGAATATCATGTATGCATGCACGGTAATTTCATGTGCACAAATGTATTTGGACCAATTCTATTATGCATGAACAGTCCTATGCACTCCAAATCTATTCCATCCTATGTCAAATTTACTATTTTACCCTTCCAATTGAGGGTGGGATGTTACAACCAATCAATAAATTTTTATTAGATAACTTCTTCCTCAAATGAAAATATATTTTGAATTATAAAATTAATATAAATTAAATTATAATGATTAATTATTATAAGAATAAACCTTTAAACTAATTTAAACTATATGGACCGAATCTAAAGAACTCTTTTCATCTTTTCTAAAATACTTAGCGATCATTATTTTTTTGCTATAAATACTTCTTTAACAATCATATAATGTGGTTTCTGTAAAGAATTCATGTAAATTTAGCAACCAAATTTATTAGCTACTAATGGAAAATTTGAAATACTTGGAGTGATCACTCAATAGTTAGTTGTTAATAATAATTTTCTATAGCGACCATTAAAGTTGTCGCTAAAATTGTTAAATTTGGTCGTTATATTATTATCCATGAATTGTAAGTTTTAGTGACCATCTATAACCACCAAGTATTGATTGGTCAGTAAAAAATATACGTAACTTATATATTGCAACCAAGTAATTTTTGGTTGCAAAATGTATATAATTAGCAACCATTTTATTATGGTTACTGAGAATTTGGTCATGTAAATTTAGTAACCACATTTATTGGTTGCTGATGAAAAATTTGAAATACTTGTAGTGACCACTCAATAATTGGTTGTTAATTTGGTTGTTAATAATAATTTTCTATAGCGACCATTAAAGTTGTCACTAAAATTGTTAAATTTAGTCATTATATTATTATCCCTAAATTGTAAGTTTTAGTAACCATCTATAGCCACCAAGTATTGATTGGTCGGTAAAAAATATACGTAACTTATATATTGCAACCAAGTAATTTTTGGTTGCAAAATGTATATTATTAGCAACCATTTTACTATGGTTGCTGAGAATTTGGTTGCGGAAACTAAATTTTCTTGTAGTGCTTTTACACCTACTTTATGCTTATATCGAATTATTTTTATATTTTAATTTATGATGCATTTTGATGCTTGTCAAGTAAAATAAAGATAAGTGGATATTACTCCTCATATTGTCATAGGGATGATCATTATCAATAATTTAAGAGTTTTGCAAAAAATTAAAAATTCTCAAGTTTGGTAAAAATTACTATCCGTTCTTATACTAGTACATGTTCTTCTCAAAGTTTAAGAGCTAAAAACTTAGACAAATATACAGGTAAATGGAAGTTGTTCTTAAGTGACCATTTTATCACAACAGCTTAAGCCATTGGGCGGGATCAACTTAATTGATTTTATATATTTACTAACACACCTCCTTAAGTGAAAGTCCTTTGGGCTTGAAACTTACATAGATTCAGTCTACCTTGTGCTGAACAATAGGTAGGTAGTAGGATTTGTGTAGTGCCCCTTACTGCGAGGTGCGCCTTTAGGGCCTTGTGGGTCGTTAAGCGCATATCCTGATAAGGGTGCGAGATGCTCGAACAATCACTAAAGTACTCTCATGGCATCGATACAATAAAACCGTAGAATGAGAGTCCTATATTTAAAAAACAAGGTACTCTTTCATTTCATAACATCAAACAAAAATATAGACAAGTCTATCAGTTCCTTACAGTCAAAATACAATACTCCAAAAAGGAAACTGATACAAAAGTCTATACTAGGTTACCCCAAAATCCAATCCCAGCTGATCGACCTGTGTGCCATCACTTCTCTTGCCAATGCGCTCATACGGCAGGAAAAGTCTATCTCCAGAGCCAGGGGTCTAAACTATCGATCCTGAAAAATAGATGCAATTTTGGGTGAGTTTGCGAACTCAATGAAAAACCATCATCGATGGTTCACCCAATTCATGCATTACGCAAATAGCGTACAGATTAACACAATAACATAATCGGAACAGCAATCAGAAACTTCACTAAACAGTTATCGCACATACGCATTTAACCTATTTCCATATTCACAGCACAATCAGATACTTAATGCATGACCTTTTTTTCATTTTATTTCGATGTTGTGGATTTGGGCCGATCTTATCCCATTTTCGGGCACATTAAACAGTAATCGCGTTTTAGGGGTAAGAGAGCCCTCTGGGTATGCACTACTGCCCACGCGCATTAGGGATAGAAGAGCCCTCTGGGTATGCACTATTCCCTTTCGGGCCTTAGGCCCCTCTTCACAGTGGTTGAGCTTATAGCTCCGATCAGTAATTGCTCTAGTCACAACTGTTAATTTCCAAATTTCGATCATGCCTAGCATGCGTTCATAATTGCACAATAACACATTTCACTCAACAGTATTTATCGAAGTCAAACAGATCATTCACAAGTCTGCACACCAATTCACAGTTACTAGTGATCATACAATTCGTATTCACAAACAGTTCACACAGAGCATTTAATAAATCAGAAATTGAGGAACCAACTAGGTTACTCACCTATAACTTCCGAGCTACTGCCTGGAAGTCGCATCAATATCCGTGGAATGACAATCCAACGGTGCCTCTAAAATAGTCAAACAATTTCTCATTACTAAATGCATATTCAGAAGGTTCCATAAATGCACGTGCTGAAATACAGAAATGTACAATGCGTATTCATGACCTTTTTCTGGCGCTATAACCCAATTTCACTAACTTTTACCTCAAAACCAACTTTTTATTCTCTATACACTATCACACTTAGGCAATAACCTTAATTTCTCAAGAACGACCTCAAAGCCAAATTACAAAACATTTGGTTAATTTCACCCATTATCCTAAATTTCTCAAGTCTCAAAAGAATTTTGTTTAATTCAGAAGTCTCCAAAACATACTCCAATTTAAGATCCTTAGATTTCAATACAAACCTATCCTCCACGCTATTTCCATGATTGGAATCCTACAAGTTTCAATTCGAACCTTCATTCTTTACCTCAATTTGTAGACCTCTTTCTCCAGCTCATAACGAATCAAGAATCACTTCAATTGAAGGTCTACACCATAAGTTATACCCCAAAAACTAAAACACATCCATTCATAAATTTGGTCCTCGTCGCGGCCTCAAAACCCTCGCCGCGGCGTACAAAGGGTCGCTCGTCGCGACGGAAGGACAAAGGTTCGCCGCGACGCATAACAACACGCTCGTCGCGACGTCCAACCGAGCTCGCTGCGGCGAGTAACTATTTGCTCGTCGGGACGAGGCCCTCAGCGCACGTCGCGACGTGCAAAGCTCTGATCGTCTTCTCCGACGCATTTTTCCCATTTCTCTCACCAAAGCCAGTATTAACTCACTCTCAACTACCCACTCTTACATAATAATTACCCTAAATGCATCAAACAACAATAAATAACAACATTAAAACCATTAAACTTACCAATCGAACCTCGAATCTTCAAAACTTTGAAAATCCCTTCCTTGAATTAACACTCACAGTTATCACCCAAAGCCAAATAAAATATCATCTTCCTCAAGGATTAAACTAGGATTTGCACAAGGAGAAGGGAGCAAGCAAGAATCTCAGAGGTGGGGGTCGAAAACGTCGAAGGAAGAGGAGAAAGAAGAAGCCCTAGGTTTTCACGGTTTGTCAATGGGAAATTTAAACTTAGGGCATTATAAATGGTTGATTTTAAACTATAGCTCATAGTCCCCAAATTCTTTTACTTTCAGTCTCTAGATTTCAATGGCTCACTATTTTCATTCCTAAAATCATAAATCTAATTTTCCATCGCCATTGGACAGTTATTTCAGTACCATCCAATCAACCAATCAGTCACTCGAAAAATCTCGGTCCGAACACTTTCTCCCGAATTTTTCAGAAAATTTCCTATGGGTCACTCTTAACTGCCAATTACTCTTAAAACATTCTAACTCAACTAATCAGACCCAATTATTCTCAGATTTCCAATAAATCACAATCTAACATAATTATCTCGAAAGTTCACAAACCAAATCAGGTTCACAATTAAATGCCGAAAAATGCCATGAATGTATGTACCTAAATATGCATGTGCAAAATGATTTTATTCCTCTAAAATTAGAGGCCAGAAAAATGCTCAATCAGTGATATGCAACAAAAATCCTAACCCGTCCCAATAAACCAATATGCCCATCACATCGGTAACGGGATGTTACAATTCTCCCCTCCAAATAAAAAAATTTTGTCTTGAAATTTCATACCTGTTAGATCAAATAAATGAGGGTACTGACTCCTCATATGCTCCTCAGTCTCCCAAGTTGCTTCCTCAGATGAGTGATTCTTCCAAAGGACTTTTACCAGTGGAATCACCCTGCTCCTCAACTGCTTGACCCGTGAGCTTACAATCTGCACTGGCTCCTCAACATAACTCATATCACTAGCCACCTCAATCTCCTGAGCTAGAATCACATGAGTCAGGTCTGAACGATACCGTCGGAGCATACTCACATGAAAGACATCGTGCAACTGAGACATCTCACTCGACAATGCTAATCGGTAAGCCAACGGTCCAATCCTCTCTAGGATCTCATAAGGACCAATATACCGAGGGCTCAACTTGCCCTTCCGGCCAAATCTCAGAACTCCTCTCCAAGGAGACACTCGGAGGCACACTCTATCTCCTACACTGTACTCCATCTCTCTCCGATACTGATCCACATAACTCTTCTGTCTATCTTGAGCCGCCTTAATGCGACTCCGAATCAATTTCACCTTATCAACAGTATCCTGAATCAGCTCGGGACCCTCTAGCATCCTTATACCCTCTTCATCCCAATAAAGAGGTGATCTACACTGTCGCCCATACAAAGCCTCATACGGTGCCAT
This sequence comes from Erythroxylum novogranatense, assembly GCA_029891385.1. Taxonomy (NCBI): domain Eukaryota; kingdom Viridiplantae; phylum Streptophyta; class Magnoliopsida; order Malpighiales; family Erythroxylaceae; genus Erythroxylum; species Erythroxylum novogranatense. The sequence goes on along the minus strand of CM057233.1, from coordinate 11,225,526 downwards.
CCCAATACTGCTCTGGTACTGATTATTATACGCGAACTCAATTAGAGCCAAATACTGATCCCATGCTCCTCTAAACTCTAATACACAAGCTCGTAACATATCCTCAACAGTCTTAATCGTCCTCTCACTCGCTTATCATGCGAGGATGAAAAAGCATCTTGAAGTTCGATCTGGTACCCATAGCGATCTGCAGCCCTTCCGAACCTCAAGTAAATTTGGGATCTCATGCGAGACTATGAACCTTTGGGACCCCATGCGGTCTCACAATCTCGCCACGTACTTCGGGCCAACTGATCGAGAGTATTGTTCTCTCTCACTGGCAAGAAGTGAGCCGATTTAGTCAACCGGTCCACTATGACCCAGATCGCATCATGCTGCCTCGGCGTCCTAGGCAACCCCATGATAAAATCCATCGTAATTCGTTCCCATTTCCACTCCAGAATGGGCAACGAATGCAATTTCCCCACTGGAGCCTGATGTTTAGCCTTAAACTGCTGGCACGTCAAACATCTAGAAACAAACTCTGCCACCTGCCTCTTCATGCCAGGCCACCAGAAATGCAACTTAAGAGTATTATACATCTTGGTAGTACCAGGATGCATAGCATAGGCGGCCACATGTGCCTCCTTCAGAATCTCACGCCTCAAATCATCCACATCGGGCACACACAATCTCTAACCCATCCATAAAGTCCCATCTCTCAACTCAAAATCAGAAACCTGATCAAATCTCGCTCTGTCAATCAGTCTCACGAACACAAGATCCTGGTCCTGAGCTCTCCTAATCCTGTCATGCAACATCGGCCTAAGCCTTAGAGTAGCTATCAGAGCTCCATCCTGACCTAAATCCATCTGCACATTCAGAGCTCTCAACTGAATCAAGCTAGGCAAACTCTCAATCTGAATCTGAGCTGCGCTGATATGAGATCTCCTGCTCAAAGCATCAGCTACCATATAACCTCCAGTCCCAGATGGAATACTCAACACCGGTGCAGAAGTCAACTGATGTTTCAGCTCCTCAAAGCTATCCTGGCACTCCTCAGTCCATCTGAACGGTATATTCTTCCTCAGAAGTTTTGTTAGAGGGGCTGAGATCAGCGAGAATCCCTCGACAAACCTCCGGTAATATCCGATCAATCCTAGGAAACTTCAAACCTCAGACACATTCCTAGGAACTTCCCAATTCATCACTGCCTCAATCTTATGAGGATCTACCTGAATACCCTCACCAGTCACAATGTGCCCCAGAAATACAATCTCATCCAACCAAAATTCACATTTACTAAATTTAGCATATAACTGTTTATCTCTCATAAGCTGCAAAACAATCCTCAGATGCTTAGCGTGCTCCTGTCTACTCCTCGAGTACACCAAAATGTCATCAATAAATACTATCACAAACTGATCTAGGTAGGGCTAAAAAACCTTATTCATCAAGGCCATGAAAGCTGCCGGGCCATTTGTCAACCCAAACGGCATCACTAAGAACTCGAAATGCCCATACTTGCTTCTAAAAGTGCTTTTAGGTACATCGGCCTCTGCTATCCTCAACTGATAATATCCCGATCTTAGATCTAACTTGGTGAACACCTGAGCCCCATGCAACTAATCAAACAGATCATCGATCCTAGGCAACGGATACTTGTTCTTCACTGTCACCTGATTCAATTGCCTATAGTCGATGCACAGCCTCAAAGTTCCGTCCTTCTTCTTTACAAACAGCACTGGAGCTCCCCACGGCGAAACACTAGGTCTGATAAATCCCTTATCCAGAAGCTCCTACAGCTGAGCCTTAAACTCCCTCAGTTCCACTGGTGCCATCCTACATAGAGGTATAGATATAGGAGCGGTACCTGGAACGAGGTCAATCGAAAACTCCGTCTCTCGATTCGGCGGTAAACCCGGTAACTTCTCGAGAAACACATCTGGAAATTCCCTGATCACGAGAATATCCTGCAACTTCTGCTCAACTCTAGAATCAATGACGTGGGCTAGATAGGCCTCACATCCTCCCTGCAACAACCTCAAGGCACTCAGAAAATAGATCATCCTGGCTGACACTGCCTGACTAACACCTCGAAACACTGCTCTAGGCTGACCAGGAGACTCCAAAATGACCTCCTTAGTATAGCAGTCCATGACGGCCCTATGTGCAGTCAACCAGTCCATCCCCAAAATTACGTCTATCTCTCTCAGAGGCAGTACAATCAAGTCGGCACTCAAAACTGCTCGATCAATCTTGTAACACCCCACTCCCGCATGACCCGAACCCGACATCGATGGTGATATCCGAGTTCGTGCCCCGCGAGGGTGGCGTGCTACATCACTCAGTCAGTCAAAATTCAGTATAGATAAATTTTTTTCAAACATTCATTCCATCAGAGCCATTTCCTTTTTCTTTCATTTACACTAATGTGCGCGTAAAATAGTAGACAATTTGCATCAACATGCATAGATAACCATTTTTAGTTAATACAATCAGTTTCAGTTATTAACCATTTTATGTACAAAAGAACCACATTGGCCCATTACACACAATTAGTCATTTTGGAATACAATTCTATTGGACACTAATGCGATTTAAAACCCATCGATCTCTTCTCTACTTGATACCCAACAACGATATCGCCCGTTGCTAACGGGTATTCTTCGAGTCTGAAAAAATAATTGCAAATTTTGGGTGAGTTTTGCGAACTCGGTGAAAACCATCATCGATGGTTCACTCAACTCATGCATATTCAATCAATTTACTAAATAATACATACAATCACATTTCTCAAATGTAAGGCGTTTCGCCTTTAACACAATTCATATTCAATCATTTATAGATGCAATGCACATGTGACACTTTTCATTTTCATTTCATTGTTGTGATGCGCATGAAACTGTCGATGTGGGCACATTCGTTGAGCGGTGGCTCGAAAACATGGGCTTGAAGCCACGATACCTTGAGCACGAGGTTACGAATCGTTGGACCCGAGGTCTGTCGTTGGTGAAAGCTCTCATATCGTTAGGCGTAATATGCCCTGATACGGTGGCTGCTCCGGTCACAACTGCCTTTATCTGATCATACTTTTATGCATGCAATGTACATGTTCCAATTCACATTCACAGTCATTTTACATTTCAAAGACCAATTCCCGTTCCTTCGGACCTTCGGTCCGGTAATTCAGTCACTAATAAATTTCATATTCACCAAATTATTCCATTGAAGCACCCATGCATAGTTACATACAAATAGCACTTCGATATCACATTCCAAATATTTCAGACACCTACGGTCCAAAATCAGTCAAAATCAAACACACATAACCCTCCATTATCTCCACATGGCATAATTGCAAAATATTAAACACCTAAAGGTTGAGGAACCAACTAGGTTACTCATCTGTATTTTCAAGCCAAAATTTGGCCGTCTTAGTGACGTCGGTGGACCGACGCTCCAAGTGTGACTCTATAACAGTAACAGTATACATACATTATCAATTGTTCAATCAGAACTATTTCAGAATGCATATGTAACACTTAGAAGGTGCACAATGCATGATCATGATATTCCCGTCCCTAATCCTTTTTCTTCATCATAAAAATTCGTCTATCATATCCCTTTCTACACATTTCAGAAAAATGCAAACTATACCTTGTTGGAAAGATAATGAAACCCTCTACAATTCTCAAGAAGACCATAAAAATCAATTTCACCCCTAAGGGTATTAAAAATCCAATCAAACCTACTGCCCACTCAAAACCTATCAAAACAGGGCAGTACATTGCAAATTCAGTAACTCTCTGATTCTTCAGTCAACAATTACACAATAAATAAGGCAGTAAGATCACAACATTATCTACAACGTTCATGAACAACCCAAAATCAGATTCACTTGCTAACTATGTCAAACAATTCACCAAAACATCAGCCCTCAGAATTTTCCCAATCTGAACAGCACATTTCACAACAGTATATCTCTTAGCACAAATGTCACCAAATTCACTACCTTATATCCCTGAAAAGATAAGATCTCAAAATTCAATTTTCATGAAGTACTCAACATCCAATTTGATCTCTAACAATTTCAAATCTGTTATACAAGTTTCTGTCATGATCGTGATTAACATCCTAATGCGAGTTCAGATTTTGAAAATCCATAATTCCCACATCTGATTTCTAAAACTTTTATGCCATATACCATTTTCAAGATAAATGTGTCTTATAAAACTCTTCAGTAGATCCCTAACACCAATTCAGTTCGCACAAATTACTAAAATTCCTCCAAATCAGAATGTACACCAAATCTACCATTTCAACTAGGTTCCATTCAATGCATTAAAACAGCCAACAGTTATTGGTCCATAACTCCTACTGTACATATCAAAAAATTGCAAAATCAGTGGAATTGGAAAGCTAACTGAATAGGATTAAACTTTCATTTAGTCCATTTTTCCTAATTCCTTCTCAATTAATTTAGAAAAATTTGCAAAACTCATAGGTTATAAATCCGGATACTGTTCACATCATTTCCAGCAGTAACTTTCCAGGCCATATTTCACCCTCTTACAGCTAAAATTGGACAACACCTATTTCACACAAAAATGTAGCCAACAAACCAAAGTTTAAGTGGGCACAAACCTTGCCTAATTTGCATATCTAAACAATGTGTTATGATCAAATCAGTATACTAGGTCAAAAATCAATTTCCAGCTTTACTTCTCCAATTCACTTCCTATCATACCAATTCAATTCCTACTACCATAGGCATCTCATTTTAACACAAAATCAGTACCTACAATATTAATACATTCACTAGGGCTAATAGTCACATTTTGGCAGCATTAATTTCTCAATTCCTATGCACAAATCATCATCAAAATGCAATTACAATCAAGCTAAAACCATTCATCACTCATCCTACTTTCAATTCATAACTAACCCTAATCTTATACCCATTAATTCAAGCAATAATTATCATCAATTTAAGGCATCAATAATCATCATAAACATACCATAACCCCCATTCAATGTTTCTACCTACCATGATTCATAAATTCATACTTAAGCATCATTGAAAACTTAATTAAACTAACTTACCTAATTAGCTTTTCCACTTCAAGGCACACCAATTTCTCACTTTTTCTACTTTGTTCTAACATCAAACATGTATATCATAATCATGGGAAGAACATAACTTGATGGCATGAAGAAGCTCTTATGTTTGGAGGAAGGTTTGATGAAAGAAGAAGAAGGTTTGATGAAAGAAGAAGAAGATCGATGGTGGTGGGAGAGATGAGTGTTTTAGGTGGAATGAAGTTTCTACACAATTAAAACTAGTTTTCCTTCTTTCTTAAAGTGATGACCGTGGGTGGGATGGTTAATGAGAGGCTAGGTGGCTTAATAGGATTAGTTAAGGAAAAGTGAGAGGCTAGGTGGCTTAATAGGATTAGTTAAGGAAAAGTCAACATATTAATACTTTAATCAATTAAACCTAGTCCAAAATTAACCCAATCAATTCCAATGACCCTAATTTCAATCCCAAAATAATATACCCAATAATACAGTGTCATTGGGTAGCAGTTTTCGTTACCGAAAATCGACCGATTCACCAACTGGCGATTTTTTCCCGGTCCGGAAATTTTCTCCGGAAAAATCCAGAAAAATTCCCATAAATTCCTTAAAATAGAAAACAATTTATGGCACACTCAGAATAATTTTTCAAACCTATTAACCAAGTTAATCCCAATAAAATTATCTTAGGCACATGAACCGAATATCATGTATGTATGCACAGTAATTTTATGTGCACAAATATGACTGTGGACCAATCCTATTATGCATGAGCAATCCTATGAAATCTCAATCTAGTCCATCCTATGCCAATTTACTATTCTACCCTTCCAATTGAGGGTGGGATGTTACAATTCACCCCTCCTAATAAAAATTTCGTCCTCGAAATTCTCAGTCAACAGTTCAGTATGATCGTAATCATATGTTCCTATATGTCCCATACACTTTTCCACTCAATAATTCATTTTCCGAAAGGTCACTGTAACCATATTCAATCAGTTGTTCAGTTACTAATTTGGCTAACTCATTATCACTCATCACAGTAGACGGACTTAACACGGCTGTCAGTTGGTGATCTCACTATCTTAACTATCTCACTTGCCATTTCCAGAGCTATGACTCAGTACATTATTTCTGAACCTATTCACTCATCACGTTTTACCCATCCAATACCCTTTTCTCTAATCTTATGCGATCTAATTAGTATTCCATTGAGTACAACTTACCATAACCTCCTTCATCTAGTCCCAGGCGATTCACTTTCCTTTGGTACCCATACGGTGACATGTAGCGCCATTTCGCTATAACCGGTGATAATTTACCTATCGGTCATTCTTTATAATCCATTGACTCTTAGTTCAAATGCAACTCTCCTTGGACAATTCACTATTCTATAATGTTCACGTACTCTATTCAGATAAGTATTTTACTCTATTTCATTTGTCCTATCCGGTTGCACCTCCACTAACCCATTCAGATTTCCTGAGTTCCTTTGTTTCACCCATCACAGTCTCAAAGCCATTATGGTCTTTGACTCTGTTAAACCTTGCGATGTAGCGATAAATCGAACTTTATAATACGATCATAATCCTGTGAAACCCAAACCACTTAAACATTTTTTTCCTGTTGAGCATTCAAACTTAGAAGCACTCGAACCAATAATCACTTCATTCTATACCCATAGTTAGTCAATTCACCTTTCGCATATACTTACTAGAATGTCTAGCTTCGACTGTTCACTTTCTTGTTCTATCACTTTTTTCGGTACATACTTCTTCTATGAATCATTCAGTATCGTTTTCCTGACTTCACTCGCATATTCAGACTCCTTATAAGACTCACCACTGTAACTCTTGTACTCTTAACCATTCTTACCTTTATTCAGTCTCTCAATTTCCAGAACCCATAATCTACTTGACATTCTTTGCAAATCCCAATATCTGTAATTAATCTATTCCTTGCAGCCTTATCTGTTCACTAGTTAGAAATGTCTGTTCGGTTCAAAATTGTCAATATAGTAGTCATTTATACCCGTCTCTTTCCTCGAATAAACACAGTGTATCCTTATAGGAATCTACAGTCTCCAAGACTTTCAATCGCGATCATGACACCCATACCATTTATCAACGTCAATTCAATTTATCTACTACCGTTTGAACATTATGTTTCAGTTCAACACACATTGTCCACTCTCCAAAGGTATGCTTATCAGCAGTATCAAATTCGTCAATAATTCATATAGTTCATTTTACTTTTCACTGTTCAATTCTTTCAAACACATTCCGTCTATAATCATAGTCACTACCATTTGCTTACTTTGCATCATTCCCTCTTAAACTTTTCCATACATTACCAAACATCATTCAATTCATTCAGTCCACAATTAGTGTATTTGTAACCCCTTTATGAAGATAACACTACATCACGTCATTATCAATTTCCCTTTAGAACTTCTTGTCTCTATTCATTTTCTCTTTTCAATCGATTTCCTGCCATCCACATCGATATATCTATATATACCAATACCTAATCATCTGTAATTGGACTTCCATCAATTTCCACTTCATTTGAGTATTCCACTTTACAGTTCGGGACTACTTTACAGTTTTGCCTTCCCAATGGAGCTCTATTCGTTTCACATAGCAATAGGATCACCTCAAATTAAACTTCCACTCATGTTGTTGGATACGTTACATTTCCGTACACACAGTACAGATAACCTCAATTTCACTTTTGATTTCGTCCATACTTCTTTCCGTTTGTCCATTAGTCTTGCTACCATCTTTATACTGTTCACGAAAGTCTCATCAGCCAATTAGTGTCCCTAATTGTATTTCAATCATTCTTAAGCACTATCCCAATCAGAACAAGTTTATGCCATAATTTAAAAGATCAGAACATTCCTTACACTAAGGTTCCTTGTAACAGTCACATAAACACTTTCTTTACCACTTACTCAGTAATCTATACCTTAGCATTTTATCCGGAAACCCATTAGTAACCTATACAATTCAGACTTAGTAAGACTCCTTTACATTTATGCTAATCCTCAAATAAATGGTGATGCCATAATCATTTTTTATTTCTTCTCCTACAGGTACACTCAGTCCTCCTATGTCTTACTTTAACCCAGTATAAACTTTCAATTTATAGCCACTCTAATCATTCACCGATCATCTCCTCTGTGATTTTCATGTATCTTTCACATCGTTTTATTAATCATGATCAACCTTCATCCACTAGATACTCCCAATGGTAAATCGACTTAAGCGTGGCAACTCTTTTCATATATCTCTATCCTTGTTTTTTTCATTTCCCAGTTCATTCTCATATTATTCATATGTCACTTGACCTTTTTAAGGTCATATCCACTAACTTATACAATATCATCTCCCTTATTGCTACGTATCTCTTTATTTTCCTCAAACAATCTATGATAGGGCATTTACAGTCCCCAAAACACGACAAAATCACTGATGCAACTCCATTGTATCTCTATCTATTTACCCATCCATTTACCATTTCTGTATCCATATACGTCTTTTCAACCAATTCAGAATTTCCCGATATACAATCAGTAGAAATTGTCAGTCTGTCTTTTTCCCTTATGATCTTATTATACTGATTTTCAAACTCTTAGCACCAAAATTCGCATAACCATTTCAGTCTCACACTTATACGTTCAAAATCATTCCCATTTCACGAGTTCTTTTCAGTTTATTTGTACACTTTTATCTCTCCATGTCTACTTTTTCTCACTCTACTAGGCACTAGGCACTAGGCACCTTGCTCTTTCAGTTCTTTCGGTCAAGTAGACCGTTCTGATATAACCTTATTCTTGGTACAATCTCGCTATCATTATTTGCCTATATTATCTATTGATATCTAACACGAATCACGATGAACCAATATATGCTGATCGGATCATCTATACTTTACTCGGGTCAATATTTCCCATTTCATGACAAATACGATCGAGTGTAATTACCTAATCATCCGGACTTTTAATCTCACTTAGGCCTACTATAACCAAGATGCTTCCCATATCTCTAGTGGACCTCTCCGATTCTAGACATATTCATTTTCTATCACCACAATATTCCCATTTTAATCCGGAATCCATTGATATCAATTCTTTCCTTAATCCGTCTAGGCCAACACAATCATTCTAACCACGATCAATATTAATCTCCTTATCTATTTTCCTTTTCCTTTCCTAATTGTTTATACAATTTGAGGTTCACCCTCTGTCTGATCTCACTTTTCTCTCACCTAGTCACTTGACACGTATGCACACGTAGGATTTCTACCGTCGACTCAAACTAGGGATCGATTGCCACGATGCGCAATGACACGACTCAAATACATGCACCCTATGTTTGATTGTGCCCGGATACATTACGTACTATTGGGCTCTGATACCACCTAAATGTAACACCCCACTCCCGCATGACTCGAACCCGACATCGATGGTGATATCCGAGTTCGTGCCCCGCGAGGGTGGCGTGCTACATCACTCAGTCAGTCAAAATTCAGTATAGATAAATTTTTTTCAAACATTCATTCCATCAGAGCCATTTCCTTTTTCTTTCATTTACACTAATGTGCGCGAAAAATAGTAGACAATTTGCATCAACATGCATAGATAACCATTTTAGTTAATACAATCAGTTTGATTATTAACCATTTTATGTACAAAAGAAACCACATTGGCCCATTACACACAATTAGTCATTTTGGAATACAATTCTATTGGACACTAATGCATTTAAAACCGATCACGATCTCTTCTCTACTTGATACCCAACAACGTTATCGCCCGTTGCCTAACGGGTATTCTTCGAGTCTAAAAAAATAATTGCAAATTTTGGGTGAGTTTTGCGAACTCGGTGAAAACTATCATCGATGGTTCACTCAACTCATGCATATTCAATCAATTTACTAAATAATACATGCAATCACATTTCTCAAATGTAAGGCGTTTACGCCTTTAACACAATTCATATTCAATCATTTATAGATGCAATGCACATGTGACACTTTTCATTTCATTTCATTGTTGCGGCCGTGCTTTGGCTTGTCGATGGCGGGTACATTGCGTTGAGCGTGGCTCGAAAACATTGGGCTTGAAGCCACGATACCTTGAGCTGAGGCTCGAATACGTTGGACCCGAGGTCTGTCGTTGAGCTGAAAGCTCTCATATACATTAGGCGTGATATGCCTACGATCGGTGGCTGCTCCGATCCTGTTGTCTTTATCGATCATACTTTTATGCATGCAATGTACATGTTCAATTCACATTCACAGTCATTTTACATTTCAAAGACCAATTCCCGTTCCTTCGGACCTTCGGTCCGGTAATTCAGTCACTAATAAATTTCATATTCACAAATTATTCCATTGAAGCACCCATGCATAGTTACATACAAATAGCACTTCGATATCACATTCCAAATATTTCAGACACCTACGGTCCAAAATCAGTCAAAATCAAACACACATAACCCTCCATTATCTCCACATGGCATAATTGCAAAATATTAAACACCTAAAGGTTGAGGAACCAATTAGGTTACTCACCTGTATTTTCGAGCCAAAATTTGGCCGTCTCAGTGACGTCGGTGGACCGACGCTCCAAGTGTGACTCTATAACAGTAACAGTATACATACATTATCAATTGTTCAATCAGAACTATTTCAGAATGCATATGTAACACTTAGAAGGTGCACAATGCATGATCATGATATTCCCGTCCCTAATCTTTTTTTTTTCATCATAAAAATTCGTCTAAAAATTAGAAACCTATTGGCGCTGACGGTGCGCAATTCGGACCTCTATAGGTCCCCAATTAAACAAAACAGTAATTAAACAGACCCTTATCCGGACCCACGTCAGTTTCCCGTCCAAAAATCCCGAATCTCTCAGAAAATGAAATTCAATATTCTATGAATCCGATGCCTCAAGAATCAGGTCAATCGGACGTCGGACGGAAGAGTTATTCACGAAAGAAACCAAAATTCACATTAAATGTATAACCCTTATTTCCTTCTTTGTTTTCCTGATTTCTAACCAAAATTTAATCTATCATATCCCTTTCTACACATTTCAGAAAAATGCAAACTATACCTTGTTGGAAAGATAATGAAACCCTCTACAATTCTCAAGAAGACCATAAAAATCAATTTCACCTCTAAAGGTGTTAAAAATCCAATCAAACCTACTGCCCACTCAAAACCTATCAAAACAGGGCAGTACATTGCAAATTCAGTAACTCTCTGATTCTTCAGTCAACAATTACACAATAAATAAGGCAGTAAGATCACAACGTTATCTACAACTTTCATGAACAACCCAAAGTCAGATTCACTTGCTAACTATGTCAAACAATTCACCAAAACATCAGCCCTCAGAATTTTCCCAATCTGAACAGCACATTTCACAACAGTATATCTCTTAGCACAAATGTCACCAAATTCACTACCTTATATCCCTGAAAAGATAAGATCTCAAACTTCAATTTTCATGAAGTACTCAACATCCAATTTGATCTCTAACAATTTCAAATCTGTTATACAAGTTTCTGTCATGATCAGCAGTTAACATCCTAATGCAGGTTCAGACTTTGAAAATCCATAATTCCCACATCTGATTTCTAAAACTTTTATGCCATATACCATTTTCAAGATAAATGTGTCTTATAAAACTCTTCAGTAGATCCCTAACACCAATTCAGTTCGCACAAATTACTAAAATTCCTCCCAATCAGAATGTACACCAAATCTACCATTTCAACTAGGTTCCATTCAATGCATTAAAACAGCCAACAGTTATTGGTCCATAACTCCTACTGTACATATCAAAAAATTTCAAAATCAGTGGCATTGGAAAGCTAACTGAATAGGATTAAACTTTCATTTAGTCCATTTTTCCTAATTCCTTCTCAATTAATTTAGAAAAATTTGCAAAACTCATAGGTTATAAATCCGGATACTGTTCACATCATTTCCAGCAGTAACTTTCCAGGCCATATTTCACCCTCTTACAGCTAAAATTGGACAACACCTATTTCACACAAAAATGTAGCCAACAAACCAAAGTTTAAGTGGGCACAAACCTTGCCTAATTTTCATATCTAAACAATGAGTTATGATCAAATCAGTATACTAGGTCAAAATCAATTTCCAGCTTTACTTCTCAATTCACTTCCTATCATACCAATTCAATTCCTACTACCATAGGCATCTCATTTTAACAAAAATCAGTACCTACAATATTAATACATTCACTAGGGCTAATAGTCACATTTTGGCAGCATTAATTTCTCAATTCCTATGCAAATCATCATCAAAATGCAATTACAATCAAGCTAAAACCATTCATCACTCATCCTACTTTCAATTCATAACTAACCTAATCTTATACCCATTAATTCAAGCAATAATTATCATCAATTTAAGGCATCAATAATCATCATAAACATACCATAACCCCCATTCAATGTTTCTACCTACCATGATTCATAAATTCATACTTAAGCATCATTGAAAACTTAATTAAACTAACTTACCTAATTAGCTTTTCCACTTCAAGGCACACAATTTCTCACTTTTCTACTTTCTTCTAACATCAAACATGTATATCATCATCATGGGAAGAACATAACTTGATGGCATGAAGAAGCTCTTATGTTTGGAGGAAGGTTTGATGAAAGAAGAAGAAGGTTTGATGAAAGAAGAAGAAGATCGATGGTGGTGGGAGAGATGAGTGTTTTAGGTGGAATGAAGTTTCTACACAATTAAAACTAGTTTTCCTTCTTTCTTAAAGTGATGACCGTGGGTGGGATGGTTAATGAGAGGCTAGGTGGCTTAATAGGATTAGTTAAGGAAAAGTGAGAGGCTAGGTGGCTTAATAGGATTAGTTAAGGAAAAGTCAACATATTAATACTTTAATCAATTAAACCTAGTCCAAAATTAACCCAATCAATTCCAATGACCTAATTTCAATCCCAAAATAATATACCCAATAATACAGTGTCATTGGGTAGCAGTTTTCCTTCTAGAAAATCGTGGATTCACCAATGGCGATTTTTCCCGGTCAGGAAATTTTCTCCGGAAAAATCCAGAAAAATTCCCATAAATTCCTTAAAATAGAAAACAATTTATGGCACACTCAGAATAATTTTTCAAACTTATTAACCAAGTTAATCCCAATAAAATTATCTTAGGCACGCAAACCGGGAATATCATGTATGTATGCACAGTAATTTTATGTGCACAAATATGACTGTGGACCAATCCTATTATGCATGAGCAATCCTATGAAATCCCAATCTAGTCCATCCTATGCCAATTTACTATTCTACCCTTCCAATTGAGGGTGGGATGTTACAAATCTGAATCGGGCACCCCTTACAGATCTCTCCCAAAACAGTCGTACTACCTAAAGGGGTACTCACCTCTAACCCATACTGTAATCTCTCCCTATCCCCATGCAGTCTACATGCCAAATGCAGTGCAATAAAAGAATAAGTGGATCCAGGATCCAACAATGCATATGCTTCAAAGCCAGAAATCAAAAGCATACCTGCAACAACATCCGAGGAATCCTGAGCCTTTTGCCGAGTCATGGCATAGACTCTAGCCTGGGACTGCAGTCTGCTGCTCAGTCCCTCTGTCCTCATAACAGACCCCTCAGCTCTGCCTCGGGCTCTGCCTCTGCCCCTAAATCCGAATCCACCTCCTTGACTCTGTTGTACTGTGGTATTCTTGCTGAGCAGCGGTCATAGTGGTGGGCTCCCACGATGTCTGGCAGTTCTGATCGATGCTCCATGGGCCGCTTTGAGACAAACTCCGGTAAATCTCCAGCACTCCCCACTATGTTTCCTCTCACAATACTCACATGGGGAGAATCGGCTGAACCTCTACCATCGCCATTTGCCCTTTACCGGTCTGAGCGATCTCCTCTCTGCCCAAATCCAGACTGTCTAGCTCCTCCAGATGACCTGAAGATCCTGCTCTGGCACTTGCCATACCCCCTGCTAGAAGTGCCCTGACTATCACTCAGCCTCTTACCCCTGGGCCCCTGACCAAACTTCGGCTGGTCATCTCGTGTTGCCTAACTAGAATAAAGAAGATCCTCGGCTCCTGAAATGTGCCCATATCGGATCTGGTCAATCTGGTGCGAATATCCAAATTGAGGCCATTCTCGAACCTCCGACACTGATCAGCCTCAGTAGCAATCAGGGAAGTAGCATATCCCATGAGCTCGTTAAATCTCACTCGTACTCAGCTACAGTCATCCTACCCTGCCTCAATTCCAGAAATTCCTCCATCTTCATCTTCATATAAACTTTGGGCATATAGTTGTCTCTAAATTCCCTCAAGAAATCATCCCAAGTCGAATCTGAGTGCAGGTGGTGCTTGCTGCACACGATCTTCCACCACCGACATCTTTGACCACAGAAGAGAGATCTGCGTGTCGAAGCGCTCATCAGTCGCGATCCATCTGATCGAGGACTCTCTCAGTCCTCTCCAACCATCCCTCAGCCTCTGCGGGGTTGGTGCTGCCATAGAAGTCAACAACCCCCTGCTTACGCAACTTAGCATACCTCCGCTCCCGTCTCGCGGGAGCCCTAGGAGGCAACTCCTCAGAATGAGGTACCGATGGCTCCCTACTCGCTCCGACTGATCCTTGGTCAGCTGGCTGATCTACCTGATCGCCAAGAACGAATGACCTATAACAAACAGAATTTCTGATCAGTTTCTGCTGTTCTCACTGTAATTCAAGCCTAAAAATGCACTATACCTAAAAGATGTCAAACCATGCTTTGATACTACCTAATGTAGCGCCCCTTTACCGCAGGATACGCACCGGGACGTCCGTGGGTCGTTCCGACGCATATCCCACAATAAGGGTGCACTACGCTTGAACAATCACTACAGTACTCTCATGGCATCGATACAATAAAACCGTAGAATGAAAGTCCTATATTTAAAAAAACAAGGTACTCTTTCATTTCATAACATCAAACAGAAATATAGACAAGTCTATCAGTTCCCTACAGTCAAAATACAATACTCCAAAAAGGAAACTGATACAAAAGTCTATACTATGTCACCCCAAAATCCAATCCCAGCTGACCGACCTGTGTGCCATCACTTCTCTTGCCAACGCGCTCATACGGCAGGAAAAGTCTATCTCCGGAGCTAGGGGTCTAAACTATCGATCCTGGAAAATAGATGCAATTTTGGGTGAGTTTGCGAACTCAATGAGAAACCATCATCGATGGTTCACCCAATTCATGCATTACGCAAATAGCGTACAAATTAACACAATAACATAATCAGAACAGCAATTAGAAACTTCACTAAATAGTTATCGCACATACGCATTTAACCCATTTCCAAATTCACAGCACAATCAGATACTTAATGCATGACCTTTTTCCATTTTATTTCAGTGTTGTGACTGGGCGTCAGTACTATCCCATTTTCGGGCACATTAAACAGTAATCGGGTTTTAAGGGTAGGAGAGCCTCTGGGTATGCACTACTGCCCACGCGCATTAGAGATAGGAGAGCCCTCTGGGTATCCACTATTCCCTTTCAGGTCTTAGGCCCCTTTTCAAAGTGGTTGAGCTTATAGCTCCGATCAGTAATTGCTCCAGTCATAACTGTTAATTTCCAAATTCTAAACATGCCTAGCATGTAACATCCCGTCACCGATGGGAAGATTATATTGGTAAATTAGGACGGGATAGGATTTTTACCGCCTATTATTATTGACTGAGCATTCATTTGGCCTCTAATTTTAGAGGAATTGGTCTTTTGCACATGCACATATGGGTACATGCATTCATGACATTTTCCCGGAATTTAATTATAATACTGATAGGAATTGTGACTTTTTATAAAATTAGATTTGATTATGATTTATTGGGAGTTTTGGAATAATTGAGTTTGAATATTGAATTGGAAATGTTCTGGAGTAATTGCCAATTGATAGCGACCCTTAGGAAATTTTCTAGAAATTTTGGAGAAAAAGTCCGGACAAAATTTTTTTCGAGTGATGGACTGATTGACTGCATAATGTTAGAATAATTGGTAAGTGGCAATGGAAAATTTATATATATGATTTTAGAGATGAATATGTGGAGCTATTGAAATTTGGAGACGGATTGGACTGAAAATAAATCGTGAAAAGAGATAGAGATTTGAGGATAAAGACTAGAGGCATAATGATTCTACCTATAAATACCTTAGTTTTGAAAGCTTGGAAGGAAAAGCTTGCTCTCTTCTTCCTAGGGCACAATGTCTTCTCCTTTCTTCCTCCCTTGGAAATTCTCGCTTGTTGCTTCTCCATTTGCAAAGTCTAGCTTAGTCCATGAGAAGAAGAAGATTTGTTGAGGTTTGGAGAAGCTCACCGTGGGTGTTAGAGAAGGAGGAAGGGTTGGAGGATTTTCGAAAGATTCGAAGATTGGAAGCTTGATTTGGTAAGAAATTCAGTTATATGTTGTTTATTATTGTGTTAATTGCATTCATGAGGTTAATTGTTAAAGATTCGAGTGTTTGAGTTAAGTTATGACTGGTTTTAGAGAGAGAAAAGTAAAAAGGGAATCGGAGAAGATGAACCAGGGTCCGCACGTCGCGACGAGAAAATAATTAGACATCGCGACGAAAATAGAGGTAGACGTCGCGACGAGAAAAGGAGTATTCGCTGCGACGCGCGTATGTCGTGACGCGCATAGGCGCCGAGACGAGCACACGTCGCGACGAGCGATAACTTGCACGTCGCGACGAACGATAGATTGGGACGTCGCGACAAGCCACTGTATAGACGTCGCGGCGAGGACCAGATTTCTGAACTGATTTAGTTTGGTTTTTAAGGCATAGCTAATGGGGGAGACCTCCAATTGAGGTGATGTTTGATTCACTATGATCTAGAGAAAGAGGTCTACAATTGATATGAAGGATGAAAGATTGAATTTTAATTAGTAGGATTGTAGTTAGGGAAGGAAAGTTAAGAATGTGATTGTATTTCAACCTAAGGATTGTTTTGATAATTGGGGTATAATAGTGAGGTTTCTAAATGTAAAGAAAGGTTATTGGAGTTTAGAACTGAGCATAAAGGATAAATTCGATCTAGAGAATAGTGGTATTGATTTTGAAATAATACCCTAGCGAGTATGACGTGATAAATTGATTGAATATTAGAATTGAAATAGGGGAGTTTCATAATATGTTATTGAATTGGAATTGAGTCGTTATTGAACAATTAAGTGAAAAGTTAGAATTTGTCAAAAGAAAATGGAAAATGGGAAGTAGCACCGGGAAAGTCATGAATAGGCATAGTACATCTTTTATTCAAGACATGTGCTTCATCGAATTATTTTGACTGTGCATTAGTAATTGGAAATTATTTGACTGTTATAAAGGCTCCGATGGATCGATATTCCACAGACAGTGCTGAGACTTCCAGGCTGTAGCTCGTAAGTACAGGTGAGTAACCTAGTTGGTTCCTCAATCCTTGTGTGTTAAATGTTCTGTGAATATGTGAACTGTTTGACATTGTGAGTGCTTGTAAATGTGAATTGGTGGATAGAATTATCATTAATCTGTTTGAGTTCAATTAATGGAATTGATTGAAATATGTTATTCATTGTGCAAGTGTGAATGTTAGGACCCGATCCGAAAACCGGATCCCAACCGGAGGAACGGAAAACGAATACGAAAAATGAAGTGCGGAAGCAAAGAAAAATCGAATACGAATACGAACCAATATGAATCGAATCAAAGTAAAGAAACGAAACATAAAGCAAAATCGAATCGGATGCGAATCGAATCACAAATCGGAAGCGAATGCAAAAAGAATAACGATCGAATCCATCGAACTGAAATAAATTTCGACATCCGTTGAAAACACACAGCATAGGAAACTTATCGCGTTGGAAACCTTAAGACAATTCTCAAAACCCGAAACTGGTATAAATTTTTTTTCTTTTCTTTCTTTCCTCATTCCATTCTTTTTCATTTCTTCCACCTTCCTTAATCAATTTCTCAATTCATAATCATTTTCTTATGCACTCAAATAATCTCAATTCTCATTCTTATACCCATTTCATCAAAATTTTGGTAGCATAACGGCTGCCTTCTATAAAACCCAAAACCTGCAAAGTGTTCAAAATATACTTCTATATTTCTCACAATATAACCTGTATCATCGGACTCCCCGTCCGGAATCCAACACAACAAACGCAATCCTATATCTACATGTCCATATCCAACACACATTATAAAAATCCAATTCCTATTAATTCCTCAATTCAATATACAAACCATAGTCATTATACATAAGGTCATAATCCAAATCTTTATGCAAAATTCATAAATCAAATCAATCCAAACCCAATAATCAATCATCTCTATATCCAGATCCCATTTATAACTTAAATCAATACACATGTCCAGAATTCATAATACAATCCCATAATAATACTTGTAATACAAAATTGGCAAAACCAGTCTTATACAAACCGATACCAAACGATACAAAATTGAATAACACATCTTGTCATTCTTTCATCCGATCTCCCGCTCGAAAACCTAGAGATGGGGATGAAAGGGGGTGAGCACAAAGCTCGTGGATAATGTTTTTATAAAACGAATAGATAAGCAAAACCCTTGAAATATTTTTCCTTCTCTGGTCTTAGAAAAACATTTCTTTGAAATCCGTAAAGCACGTTTTTAAAAGTTCTTTTCTTGCTGTAGTCAAACTCGCAGTTTGTAAAACGTATGATTCTTAGGCTTTCAGCCATAAATCCATATATTACAAAACATGAATGCATCAAGTTGACAATTTATAGATGTAATGTCATATCACATATGCAATGCACAAAAATGGCTCGAGAGTTCCATAAACACGACGGAAACCGAAGTTTACCATAAACACGACGAGTCCATTTTTCGGATCTCGTAAGCCTCAAGCAGGCAGCCAGGAGAAGGCTAAGGGGGTCAACGTGCATGTGACTTAACGAAATAGGTTCTCTCTTGCCCACACAGAAGCACATATGATGCTCAAATCAATTAATCGAATACTCTTTTACTAATATACACAATGCCATGAAATCTTTCGAGGCATAACACAATGTATGTTGCAATTCATCCAAAGTCCATGTATTGAATCAAAAATGATTTTTCAAATCATTCATACAATGATGCAACATTTATGATGCAATTGAAATCAGAAAATCTCTTTATTTAAAGAAAGCAGTAGTGGCTTATAAATTCAAATTATAAACACATTACCTACCTCGAATCGATGCTAGAAACTTGTTCCTCGCTCCAATTTGTCCATTGATTCCTTCTTTCTTCCAATTTAACTTTACCTAAAGCAATTCCACACAAATTCAATATCATAATTAACTTAATCCTCAAATTAAACTTAGAAACACTAATCCCTCATATATTCAAGCTTTCTAAATTACAAATTTCTAAAATCCCCAAATTCCAAATTTGGGCATAAACCCTAATTAATTTCCATCCAAAATTAAACCCATAATACTAAGCAATCACCAAAATTGACTTCATACTCCACAAACCCATTCCATTTTCCATGATTTTAAACCAAAACTTCAAGAGAAACTCAAATCTTAAAAATTGTTCTTACCTCATTTCTCCTCCATTTTCGGATTTTCTTGGTTCAAGATGAATCTCTCTTCATCTTCCACCTTTTTCTCTCTTGGAATGACATTAAAATCTCTCTTCAAGTGGTAGAAAAATCGAGCCCTAGCTCTCTTTCTTTCTTTCTCCCTCACTCATTCGAAAGCTTGCTCTCCCTTCTCTCTTCTTTCTTATGTTCTTTTCTTTGTTCAAATGTCGTGCTTCCTTTGATAAAAACAACAGCTCACTTGCTTTTATAGTGCCATGAAATTTAATGAATGAGGAATGACCCATAAGCCCCTCCATTTAAGCCTATAAACTTAACCCTTTAAGTAAACTTCCAAAATTGCCCCTCTATTGGTCTTTAAAACTGACATCTTGTCTGATTATTTCGATCAGGTAAATGAAGCCATTTGACAAAACTTTCTGATATATAAATGTTCCTCTATGTCTTACGAATCCAATGCTTCAAGAATCGGATCAATTGGAGCTCTATAGCTCAAGATATCTCCAAAATACTGAAGTCTATTCTTCAGACCCGAGGCTGAACACTACACTGAGCTTCAGTCCAGAAATTGAAAGTCTTAGAATCTTAATTGTCGATTGGTTCCTTCATAAAATTTGTAGCCACATGTCTCTAGTTTAATTTAAAACAAGAATCGCCTCGTTACGAGCTCTACAGCTCCGGATATTTCAAAATTAGTAAAATATATTCAGACTTTATCAACCGATCGTCATACTTTGTTGCAAACCACCGTTTTCAATTTAAAAAGAAAATCTGATAAATCAAGTGTGGAAAGATAACACAATCTCTTAGAAATCCATCGATTAAAAAATGAGGTCGATCGGAGGTATGTGCAAAAAGTTATGGCCAAAAGAAGGAAGAGCGGTCCAAAACACAAAAGATGACGATGATGTCAGCATAGACGAAGATGACGTCATCACAGACGAAGTGACATCATCAGAGATGAAGTGACGTCATCAGAGATGAAGTGATGTCATCACAGATGAAGTGACGTCATCACAGACGAAGTGACATCATTACAGACGAAGTGACGTCATCACAGACGAAGTTGAGTGAACAGTAACTTTGTCTTACTTTTGCTCCAGAATGTCTCCACTTGTAAAGGTCATAACTTATCACTCAGATGTCTAAAATTTACAAACTTTATACCGTTGGAAAGATAAAAGAAATATATACAACTTTTCAGAAGGAAATTTTGCCAAAATCTATCTTTATCAATCCCAAAATTGCCCCTAAAGTCACAAGATAAGACTTTCATTCCTACACCAACACTGCACCCAATTCTTAACTTCATGACAATATTTGAGACTCTTAGGCACATAATTGAAATTCGATTTCTTCTTACAAAATGTATCCATATATCTCTAATTTAATCCAAATTAAGAATCATCTCGTTTGGATTACTATAGAAAACGTTGTGGCTAAAAGACTGAAACATATTTAGTGAACATTTTTCAGATCACTACCAATCTTGTCTCTAACTCTTTCCTTATCACAACTCATACCAAGATCACTCTTTCTACTCTCTTGTCCAATATTTTCATGCTTTATATCAATAGAAAGATAAAAACAAGCTCTACAATGTTCATGAAGGACTCCAAAGTAACTTCAATCTCTAGCTAAGTTAATTTTTCAATCGAAGTTGCTGCCCTGATAGAAATCACCTAAGCAATATCCAAACTTCAATTTATCATAACTTCTTGCCCCGATATAGAAAAATTGCCCACTTTATGGCGTTAGAAAGCTGAAAACATGAGCTACAACTTTCATTAAGACTACTTTGGACAAATATATCTAGATCAGTACAGATTTGCCATTGAAGTTCCTAAACACCATTCCAACACATCAACTTCACATATCAACACATCACCACAAACTCTTCAACTAATTCCTCTCAAACAAAATACAAACAAATATATACAAAATTGATCTTTCATGTCTATATATAAATCCATGTCTCATTAACATCATAAGATAAATGTTTATAAAATTAAATGGCATTCCAAGCCATATTACAACATTAGTATTCAAGTCCAAGTACAAAAGATACAAAACTCCACCATTCTCCACATATGACTGAAATCTTATTCTTACAATAATCTAACATAAAACATCACATGCATAACCAAAAAAATTGTCTTTACTTTCTAATTTCTTCAAAATTTTACACTTTCATTTTCTATTTCTTGATTTCAACTTCCATTTCAATCCACTCATCCACTTGAACTTTTATAACCCATACAAATCTATTTGAAACCCAAAGTTATCAAATCAAACAAATCTTTTCTCATCAATTTCCTTAAGGCAAAAATATCTATAACTCCATTCATATACAAAAACTCTTATCAAATTTTCATTTTCATATTTCTAATTTTCACTAAAAGATTGGGGTCCAACAGTGAACGCATGCTAGGCATGATCTTAAATGGGTAATTAATGGTTGTGACTGGTGCAATCACTGACTAGAGCTATAAGCTCGATTACTGAAAAAGAGCGTCGAGCTCAAAAAGGGATTAGTGCATACCCAGAGGGCTCTCCTATCCCTACTGACGCATGGAAAGTAGTGCATACCCAGAGAGCTCTCCTACTTCCTAAAACGCAACTACTGTTTACTGTTCAAGTGCTCAGTCACAACTCATAATAAAAAGGAAAAATGGGTAATAATGGGAAAAGATTATGTGTATCGATTAAATTATGGACTAAGAAAAAGGGTTAAATGCTCATAATTATGTGATAACTGATTTGCAAAATTTCTGAGTTCTGCGATTGCATGAGAATCTGATAATTATTATATGATGATACTGAAACTGTGAATTGCTTGCGATATGCATGAGTTGAGTGAACCATCGATGATGGTTTCTCACTGAGTTCGCAAACTCACCCAACATTGCAAATATTTTTCAAGGATCGAAGAGTACCCTGTTGGACACACGGGAGTATGTTTGCCACTAGCAAGTCAGAGTTTAAGGTCGGGATCAGTTCACATCTGCATTAAAGTCATTCTAAATTATGTGTAAATTTGTATTTCTGCAAATTTGTATTGGGCCCATTTTGGCTAGGGATAATGTGTGTGTATGAACTGTTTTATGACTGAAATTGTATTTTTTTATTTGAAAATGTTTTCGTATAGCGGGCCCAAATTGTTTAATGATATCTGCGCACTCGATTGTTTTAACAAGAGAAAAATGGCTTTCCGGGTTTTTAAATTGATTTGACTGCTCTAGCATACCACCCACGTGAGGCACGGGCTTGGATATCACTATCGATATCAGGTTCGGGTCTCGCGGGAATGGGATGCTACATTTGTGGTATCAGAGCCCAGAAGTACAATCTTACATGGACTTTCTGAAAAATATGTCAAGTTACATGCATTTAAGTCATGTCACGGCAGACAGTGAGAACTGATCCCCAATCTAGCATAAGAGTCACATGCATGAATATGTATCAGTCGTTTAAGCGGTTAGAAATAGTGAAGGAAATGATAATGTG
Organism: Erythroxylum novogranatense; assembly: GCA_029891385.1. Classification (NCBI taxonomy): domain Eukaryota; kingdom Viridiplantae; phylum Streptophyta; class Magnoliopsida; order Malpighiales; family Erythroxylaceae; genus Erythroxylum; species Erythroxylum novogranatense. The sequence continues at coordinate 11,202,297 of CM057233.1, read as the reverse complement.
TTAGAATGTGATAGAAGGAAGATGTGGATGTTGTGAAATGAGAAAAAGGCGTATGGTTCGATTAGATAAAGGAAGATAAGGTGTATTGATATTAGTGGATATAAGTGTTACATTGAGGTATATCCTTAAATGTGGTATAGAAATGAAGTTATAGTTGTGGATTGGTAGAGGAAAATAGAAATATGATAGAAATGGAAAGAGTTCAAGTGTATAAAGTAGATGAAAATAAAGTGTTCTATGATACAGAGAAGTTACAATTGGGATTGATTACCGTGACGAGAGTTGTGACTGTGAATCGATTATGTTTGTAACATCCCACCCTCAACGGGAAGGATAGAATGATAATTTGACATAGGATGAGATGGATTGGGATTTAATAGGACTGTTCATGCATACTAGTATTGATACACAGTGAATTTTGTGCACATGAAATTACTGTACATGCATACATGACATTCCCGGTTTTCGTGCCTAATGTAATTTTAGTGTGATTCACGTAGTTTTCGGGTTTGAAAAATTATTTTGAGTGCGCCATTGAGTGTTTTATATTTTAAGGGATTTTTAGAAATTTTTCTGGAATTTTTCAGAGAAAATTCCCGAACCAGAAAAATCGCCAAGCGGCGAACCGGTTGATTTTCGGTAGCGAAAATTTCTATCCAATAGCACTGTAATATTGGGTATATTATTTTGAGAATGAATTTAGGGCCATTGGACTAGAATGGGTCAAATTGCATTAGGGTTCTTAAGAAATCCTATTACTTGTTTTGTTCTTTAGCTTATTTTGTCCTTTTCTCTCTAAATTGACAAGTGTCTTCTTTCTTTTAATAACTTTGTCTTCTTCCATTCACTCACTCACGACACTTCCCTATTGATAGACTTAAAAAAACTCATTTGGAAAGCTTTATTCTTCTTTCATCCGAACCTTGCCATTTCCTTGTTTTGTTGTTCTCCTTTGATGGTTTTCTCCTCCTCCCATACAAGAAGCCTTCTTTGCTTTTTAATTGCTTCTTCTTTATGCACACCCAAGACCAAGTTAAGCCTTGAGTGGATGATGATGTTGTGGGTGGAAAGTGAGGATTAGAAACTAGAGAAAGTGGAGAAGTTGGTGTAGTATTGAAGAGGGAAAAACTTGATTAGGTAAGTTTTGTTTTAAGCTTTCATTTATGCATTTAATGAATAAATTGGTTGTTTGATGCATTGATTGGTATGTATTGTTCATTAATCATGATTTATGATGATCTATTGGCTCAATTCTTGTGTGATTAGGATGCTTATGCATGTGGAATTGGTATTAGAGATAGGATTTAAGTTGAAGATGAAAGCTGGAAAATTGATTTTTGACCTATTGTACTGTTTTAAGCATAACTCATTGTGTGGTTATGCAAATGAGGTGAGGTTTGTTCCAAATAAAACTTTGGCTTGTTGGCTACATTTTTTTGTGAAATAGGTATTGTCTAATGTTAGCATTAAGAGGGTGAATTTTGGCTTGGAAAGTTACTGTTGATGTCTGTATAAACAGTAACCGAACCAATGACCTAAGTGTTTTGATGATTTTTATAAATTAATTTAGAAGGAATTGATGAAAATGGTCTTCATGAGAGTTGAAGCCTATATTGTTAGCTTTCCATTTCCACTGATTTTGCAATTTTTCGATATGTATATTGGGAGATATACACTGTTAACTATTGACTGATTTTGTACATTGTGGTGAAACCTAGCCTAAGTGTCAGATTTGTGAGCATTCTGATTGGAAGCAATTTTAGCAATTCATGTGAACTGTATTAGCTTGAGTGATCTTCTGAAGAGTTGTAAAGGAAGAAATTATCTTGAAAATGGTATATAGCATGTGATGTTTGGAGATCAAATTTGGGAGTTATGAGTTTTCAAAAACTGAACCTGCATTAGGTTTTTAATCATGCCTGATCAGTCACTTGTTTGGCGATTTGAACTTGTTAGGGGGAATTGGATTTTGAATCCTTCATGAAAATTTAATTATGAGATCTTATCTTTCCATTGATATAAGGTAGTGATTGTTTTGACATTTGTGCTAGGAGATATGTTGTTTTAAAATGTACTGTTCAGATTGGGAAATTTCAGTGGGCAGATGCTTTGGTGAATTGTTTGGCCTAGTTAGAAAATGAATTTGATTTCAGCTTGTCATGAAAGTTGTAGATAACATTGGTATCTTTCTGATAATATTTATTGTGTAATTTTTGACAGAGAAAATGAGAAGTTATTGAATTTACAAGATATTGTACTGTTTTAGAACCCATTGACTAGGAAGTAGGTTTAATTGGATTTTTGACATCCTTAAGGGTGAAATTGATTTTTATGGTCTTCATTAAACTTGCAGAGTTTTTCATGATCTTTGCAACGAGATATGGTTTGTAATTTTCTGAAATGTGTAGAAAGAGATATGGCAGATTGAATTTCGGTTGGAAAACAGGAAAAAGAGAAGGAAACAAGGGCAATATATAGATTACTTGTTTTATTTGAATTTTGGTTTCTTTCGTGAATAACTTTTTCTTCCGATATTCGATTGACCTGATTCTTGAGGAATCAAATTCATAGAATATTTAATTTCATTTTCTGAGAGATTGGGAATTTTTAGACGGGAAATTGACGTGGGTCCGGATAATGGAGTCTTTAGCCACTGTTTTAATTAATTGGGGACCTATAGAGATCCGAATTGCGTTCCGTCAGCGCCATTAGGTTTCTAATTTTTAGACGGATTTTTCTAATGGGAAAAAAATGGTATTAGGTTTGGGAATATCATGAACATGCATTTTCACCTACATGTGCATCATTACTAGTTCAGATGGGATAAGTAGTGACTATTATCTTCTTTGATTCTTATAGAGGCCCAATTAGAGCGTCGCTCAACCGACATTGCAGAGACTTCTCGGCATTAGCTCGGAAGTAATAGGTGAGTAACCTAGGTGGTTATCTCAATCTATGTGTTTAATGTGATTTGTTTACCCTTACTGGGATTACGTGGATTACTTGTGAAGTCAATAGTGATTACTTGTGAGATACTAATTGTTAATTGACTGTGAATTATTAACTGTTTATGGGATGTGTAATTGGGCATATGCATTCATCCACAGATGCATAAACTGATAAAGAATAATTGTGAACCGAGTAGCCATCGACATCGAAAGCGAGCTATAGCTTGAAGGGAGATAATCCTCCCTAGACGCGTCTACTGATCACTAACACTGTTTAAGCGCTCGATCACAAAACTGAAATAAACTGGAAAAAGAGTCACATGTGCATTGCATACTGGAATGCTTATCTGAAATAGTTTTTACTCTACATGACAGGACTATATGACTACAGTGCTTCGTATTACTGTGACTGTAAGATTGACTGTGTGATTGTATTATCATTATCATTGTGACTGTGTAACATGCTTGTGTGATGTATGAATTGGGAGAATCATCGATGATGGTTCCTCATTGAGTTCTCAAACTCATCCAAAATTGCAATCTATTTTTCGAGATTAAGCGTGGTGATAGCTCCTCGGTATAGAGCCTTGTACATCGGATTGGCGAGAGAGGCTATGGATCAAAGGTCGGTTAGCTGGGCTTTCTTTTGGAGACTTGTAGTAGAACTGTTATTTGTGCCTTACTGTATGGTACTTAGTGTAAAGTGTTTTGGAACATGTACAGACTGAAAATACTGACCGTTTGTAGATTACTGAGTTTGATGAAATGAAATGAAATACAGTTTGGTTTTAAAAAGTTACCAATTTCTTATTACTGTTTTATTATTGTGATGCCATGGGGAGTTAGTGGTGGTTGTCAGTAGTGGTCTCTTATCGTAGGATATGTACCGGAGTGACCTACGGGCGTTCCGGTGGGTACTCTATGGTAAGGGGTGCTACAATGTTAGTAAGAAATCAAGAGTGATTGTATATCTATGATATTGATTTGAGTGTGAAAATACATGGGTATGATGCAATAATGAAAAGATTGAAAGGTAAGACAGTTGTTCGGGTTTAGTTGATTTGCCTAAGTAAGTGCATACCTGAGTATGGGAAGTAATTGATGAGTTAGTGGATAATTGCTTGTCCTACTCTTATAAATTACTATAAGAATCCAATATGAGTTAGAATAAGAAGTGAAAGTGTTCATGATGATCAATTGGGAAAGAAGTGAAACTATTAATGATGTTAGCATAGGTAATGAGCTTGAGGGAATAAAAGAGGGACATGAGTATAGCAAAGTCCCCATGATCAAGAACTGGTACCAAAAAGAGAAAGGTTATCTAGAATTAAATAGGATTAAAGTGTTCTTAGTAGCATAAGCTATTAATGAGTGAATTGATGTGAATACATTTGCAGATAAGATGTGATGATTATAGCGATGTATGTCAAGATATTAAAGTAAATGCAATTGTTTAAGTGCCCTGCAGAGCCTTATTATAAGGATGTTCTAATTTTGTAAGGCATAGTATGAACTGCTCTTATTGGGATCTTATGCATAGTTGAAATTGATCTTCTCGAGGTATTAAGAGTAACTGAAATAAAGTGATGAAAAATAGTTGATTGATAAAGTTTTATGAACAATATTAATGATTGATAAGGTTTAGTTGATCTGACGATTTGATTTGAGAGTAATCATTGAAGAGGTAAATCTGAAATGAAGTACAAGTAAATTTTGGAGTCCGAATTCTAGCGGAGACTCAAGCGTAAGAGATAGAATATGTTACTAAAAAAGTGTGTATTATGTTGATGAAATGACTCTGATTATGTAAGAGGATTACTGAATATCAAGGAAATATTAATTGTGAATATGAGAAGAATATAGGTTCGTGTATATTTTTTGTAATTATGTTCTGAAAGTACGAGATTGATATAATGAATGTTTATTCAACCCGGGAGTGATCTATTGCAAATAAATTGGGTTTTGTGGAGAAATTAGGGTACTACAAGCAATAAACCCCAACTAGGTTGTTCATAACAAAGTAGTTAAACGTGACAATGTAAATTACTAATCCAAATAACACATCAAATTTCCAACATTTAATTAAGCTATAATCAAGTAGCTTCACTACAAGTTACAAATCCTAGACCTAGGTATTCATAAATCATAAGCTACTCCCTTTGAAGCTCGGTAAACTCCAGTCGGCACTACATCTTCAAGACAAAATGAATGCCTAACCACGCATTGTAAAAAGAAACTTCACAACTCGTGACGAATCCAAGCTACCCATGATGGAGTCGGCAGTGAAAATGGAAAAGAAAACCTATGTGGAATTATCCCCAGGGAACCCCGAAGGGAACCTTGGGTGGTAGACGTGAGTGCTTCCTCTTCTTCTCTCTTTGCTCGTCAGTCTCCATTTTCTCCCCGAATGAATGTCGATCCCCCAAAAGATGATTGTTCTAACCTAATTCGGCAAGATTTAAAGGATGGGTCACAAGCCGGGTCGGTACAGTGAGAGAAATTTCTGTTTGGAGTCCGGGTATCCGTCTGCATGTCGTGATGAGTGAATTATTTGACGTCGCGACGTGCTATTGCTCGATCATACACCGCGACATAAGAATTGTTTGACGTCGCGACGTGCTTTCTGCTGGATGCGTCGCAACGTGTTACTTGGTTGGCGTCGCGGCGTACTCCTCTTGAATCGCTGGCCGCGGCGTGTTGTTTGTAGCACGTTGCGACGTGCGAATTTCTTCATGTGCCGCGACATGTTGACTTTTCGAATGCTTTTGACTCTTCTTTTCCCATAAAATATGAAACAACAATTTGCAGTATCAATTGTCCTTGGAAAAATTATGATGGAATTAATGTCAATTTGTGACAATTTTACTATCAAATTGTATAAAGTGTAAGCTCACTGTGAGGGACTAATTAAAGCACAAAATCACAAATTAAGAGTCAAAAAGCACATTAAAAACTATGAAAGTGTAGCCAATTTATATAATAAACTTGGACTCAATCAACATAGAATCCTTAAAAAATCCTAAATAAGTTCTTGTATTAACAAATTATCATAAAGTTATATAATGATTAAAAAAAATTCACGTGTGTATAGCCTACAAATCTTTAAATAGTTATATATATAAACTAGTTGTTCTAATGATTAGTTTCTAAACAAGTTTGGCTACCTAGTTACTTACCTTTTGTTAGCTAGTTACCTACCTTTGGTTAATTAGATAACCCTAGTTGGGTTACTAACTAGTCACACCCTTAGCCATAAAAAATTGAACCTTCATATAACTTCTAGAAATGACCGTCAACTAGCCAATTGTAGCCCTTTAACTAGTCAAATGTCCAGTTAGTTGAAGTCCAACCATTATATACCTATCTAAAAACTTGTTTGATTAGCCTATCTAAATTCTTAAACTAACCAAACCATAACATATATCAATATTCGAATACATTTTGAAAAATGAAATTGAATGCTTTTCTAAAACCTAAAAAATCACATTTTGATAAAAAAATTTACTTTAAAAAATTCTTATTTTTAGGGATCAAGAGATTTTAATTGAAAATAAAAACCTTAATTTTCTTGATTAATAAGAAGCTAATGCATTAAAATTTAATATGAGATGTATATGCTTGAAGATCCTTTAATGTATTAAAATAACCAAGTAAAGGGTATATGAAAGATTACATTGATTTCACATAATAAAAAATTTTCAATCTTCCTTTTTGGCTTCACAAGTCACCTGATATTAGACTTGGATATGTAACATGTCTTGTGAATCAATCGATCCATATGTTTGGATAATTTTCCTTTCCTTTCTTTGAATTACCACAAACAAAACAATCGTAATAAATTTATTTTATTATCAACAAATTATAGAATGTAACATCCCTTAGTTCAATAATCTCTCTAGTCTTGAAGATAGCAAAACATAGTGAGAATAAAAATTAAAATGACTAAGATTTTCATTTAAGCTTTATACCTCATATGTCAAATTCAAATACATTAACTCTCCCTTAATCCATGTATCATTAATTTTATCAATTTCACCTCTTACAAAGATTAGGAATTAGTGAAATTCTTATTCAATCATCAAATTTAGCTAATCAAGTTAAAGATAACAATGTTTATATGGGAATAAATATCTAAAATATACTCATATATGTAACATCCCACCCTCAACGGGAAGGATAGAATGGTAATTTGGTATAGGATGAGATGGATTGGGATTTAATAGGACTGTTCATGCATAGGACTGTTCATGCATACTAGTATTGATACACAGTAAATTTTGTGCACATGAAATTACTGTACATGCATACATGACATTCCCGGTTTTCGTGCCTAATGTAATTTTAGTGTGATTCACGTGGTTCTTAGATTTGAAAAATTTTTCTGAGTGCGCCATTGAGTGTTTTATATTTTAAGGGATTTTCAGAAATTTTTCTAGAATTTTTCGGAGAAAATGCCCGGACCGAAAAAATCGCCAAGTGGCGAACCGGTCGATTTTCGGTAACGAAAATTTCTATCCAATGACACTGCATTATTGGGTATATTATTTTGGGATTTAAATTGGGGCCATTGGAGTTGATTTGGGTTAATCTTTTTGATTAGGCTTAATTGATTAAAGTTTATTAGTTAAAGTACTTTGACTTTTCTTCTCCTTGTTGGACAAATCCTATCTTGCCACCATTTCCCTTCATTTAATGCCTACTTATTACTTGTCTTGGTTTTGCCTATTGCTCCCTCGGTTATTGTCTTAAGAAAAGAAGGAAAAGAACTCTTTACTTGCTTAAAACTCATCTCATCCGAAAACCTACTTTTTTTCTCCATCTACATCGAAATTTCTTTTTTTTTTCCTATCTCTCTTGCTCTTCTTTTCTTCCTCCTTAAGTTTTCAAGTTGAAGATGTTGTGCATGTGTATGAGAAGTGAAGAAGTAAAGTAATTGGAGAAGAGTTAGAGTATTCATTTGGAAAAGCTTGAATTAGGTAAGTTGTGTTGTTAAGCTTTAATTACGATTTGATTTATGAATTTAATGACTTGGTAGTTAGAAGCATGCAAAGGGAATTATGGATCAATTATTGTGATTATTAATGCATTAATTTGATGAGAATTATAGGTGGAATTGTTGGGTATAAGGGTATGTTATGTATGGCTTGATGAAGTAGTAGGATTGAATGAATGTTTAGCTTAAATTTGGATTGAATATTGGTGACTAATCTTGCATATAAATTAAGAGTTTAATGCTGCCAAATTGTGACTATTAGCCCTAGTGAATGTATGAATGTTGTAGGGACGGATTTTGTGTTCATTTGAATGCTTAGTGATGTGTTATTGGCATTGGAAATGATAGAAGCTAAGTTTAGTACCAAAGCTGGTAATTTTGGTTTTAACTGATTACACTGTTTTGAGCATAACTCATTGTGTAGGTATGCAAATGAGGTGAGGTTTATTCCAAATTAAACTTTGGTTTGTTGGCTACATTTTTATGTGAAATAGGTGTTGTCTAATTTTAGTCTTAAGAGGATGAATTTTAGCATGGAAAGTTACTGCTGATGGCTGGAATGCGTTTTGTGGAAACCTAGACTAAGTGTGGATTTGGTGCACATTCTTATTAGTACCAATTTTAGCAATTTCTGTGAATTGAATTGGCTTGAGTGATCTTCTAAATAGTTTTAGAGCAAACATTTATCTTGAAAATGGTATATAGCATGTAATTTTTGGAGATCAGATTTGGGAGTTATGAGTTTTCAAAACCTCAACCTACATAAAGGTGTTAACTGCAGAAAATTGCATATCAGTTTTGAAATTGTTAGAGATCGAATTGGATTTTGAGTTCTTCATGAAAATTGAACTATGAGATCTTATCTTTCCACTGATATAAGGTAGTGATTGTTTTGACATTTGTTCTAGGAGATATACTGTTTTAAAATGTACTATTCAGATTAGGAAATTTCAGTGGGCAGATACTTTGGTGAATTGTTTGGCCTAGTTAGCAAATGAATTTGATTTCAGGTTGTTCATGAAAGTTGTATATAACATTGGGATCTTTCTGAGAATATTTATTGTGTAATTGTTTGACAAAGGAAATTAGAAGTTATTGAATTTACAAGATACTGTAATGTTTTAGAACCCATTTACTAGGCAGTAGGTTTAATTGGATTTTTGACACCCTTAGGGGTGAAAATGATTTTTATGGTCTTCATAAAACTTGTAGAGTTTTTCATGATCTTTCCAACGAGATATGGTTTGTAATTTTCTGAATTGTGTGCAAAGAGTTATAGGTGTTTGAATTTCGGTTTGAAAATAGAAAAAAGAGAAGGAAATAGGGGCAATATATATATATATTATTTTATTTGATTTTTTGTGTTCTTTTGGGAATAATTTTTCCGTCCGACGTCCGATTGACCTGATTCTTGAGGCATCGGATTCATAGAATATTTAATTTCATTTTCTGAGAGATTGGGAATTTTTGGACGGGAAATTGACGTGGGTCCGGTTTATTGTTTTCTGGTCACTGTTTTATTTATTTTTGGACCTATAGAGGTCTGAATTGAGTACCGTCAACACCATTAGGTTTCTAATTTTTAGACGGATTTTTCTAATGAAAAAAAATGGGATTAGGGCCGGGAATATCATGAACATGCATTTTCACCTACATGTGCATCATTACTAGTTCGGATGGGATAAGTAGTGACTATTATCTTCTTTGATTCTTATAGAGGCCCAATTGGAGCGTCGTTCGACCGACATCGCAGAAGCTTTCTGGCATTAGCTCGGAAGTAATAGGTGGGTAACCTAGGTAGTTATCTCAATCTATGTGTTTAATGTGATTTGTTTACCCTTACTGGGATTATGTGGATTATTTGTGAAGTCAATAGTGATTACTTGTGAGATACTGATTGTTAATTGACTGTGAATTATTAACTGTTTATGGGATGTGTAATTAGGCATATAGCTCGAAGGGAGATAATTCGCCCTAGACGCATCTACTGATCACTGACACTGTTTAAGCGCTCGGTCACAATACTGAAATAAACTGGAAAACGAGTCACGTGTGCATTGCATACTGGAATGCTTATCTGAAATAGTTTTACTCTACATGACGGGACTATATGACTACTGTGCTTCGTATTCTTGTGTTGTGATCTTTGATCTTGTGGATGTAAGATTATTTGTGTGTTGTATTATCATTATCATTGTGGTATGTAACATGCTTGTGTGATGCATGAATTGGGAGAACCACCGATGATGGTTCCTCATTGAGTTCGCAAACTCATCCAAAATTACAATCTATTTTTCAGGATTAAGCGTAGACTGATAGCTCCCTCAAGACTGTAGAGCCTTGTACATCGGATTGGCGAGAGAGGCTATGGCTCAAAGGTCGGTCAGCTGGGCTTTCTTTTGGAGACTTGTAGTAGAACTGTTATTTGTGCCTTACTGTATGGCACTTAGTGTAAAGTGTTTTGGAACATGTCTGGTGAAAATATTGACGGTTGTAGATTCTGAGTTTGATGAAATGAAATGAAATACAGTTTGGTTTTAAAAGTTACCAATTTCTTATTACTGTTTTATTATTTTGATGCCATGGGGAGTTAGTGGTGGTTGTCAGTAGTGGTCTCTTATCATAGGATATGTACCAGAATGACCTGCGGGTGTTCCGGTGGGTACTCTATGGTAAGGGGGTGCTACATTAGGTGGTATCAGAGCATGGTTTGACATCTTTTGGGAATAGTCAAATATGTAGGTATGAATTTTGTGAGCTACGAAATTGATTGGACTTCTTGTTTTGTTCTAGGTCTTCTGTCTTAGGTGATCAGGTTGAGCAACCAGCTGACCAAGGATCAATCGGAGCCAGTAGAGAGTCATCTATGCCTCGATCTGAGGTTTTACCTCCTAGAGTTCCCGTGAGACGGTAGAGGAGATATGATTTCTGCATAGCGGGGGTTGTGAACTTCATGGCGATCTGAGACCCGAGGCCGAGAATGGCCGGAAGGCGAGAGAGTCTTGACCGGATGGATGTGAACTGATGAGAGGTTCGATTATCGGTCTCTCTTCTGCGGGCCCGACTTACAAGTGGTGGAAGACTATTCGGCGGTACCACCATGCCTTGCTTCTTGTCGTGGGGTGATTTTACGAGGGCCTTGAGGGATAATTATATGCCCAAGGTCTATCTTGATATGAAGATCTGGGAGTTTTAGAGTGAAGCGGGTAGGATATGCGTGGCAAAGTGCGGTGAAGTTCAATCGGTGATGGATTATGCTCTTGTTGTGATTCCTCTGAGGTGATAAGTCTGGGAGGTTCGAGAATGGTCTCAATCTGAGATCCATACCAGTTGGCCCGATCGGACATGGGCACATTCATTGAGTTGAAATTGCTTGCCGTGAGAGTGGAAGCGGTTTATGAGGCGAGAGCAGCTAAGTTTGGGTCCGGGGAAGGGCCGAGTGTGACGATCGAGGCGGCTCTGGCGGGAGCTTGATGGCGTCGAGCGGGACTTTTAGGTCTTCGGGAGGATCGAGACAGTCTGGGTATGGGCAGAGAGGGAGATTTATGCTGGTGGTAGTGGCGATGGCGATGGTAGAGGTTACAGGCGATTCCTCCGATTTGCATACATTACGAGAGGAGACACGATGGGGAGTGTCGGTGGTTGGTGGCTTTGCTGAGATGTGGCTCAATGGAGCACCAGGTTAGGGATTGCCCAGCAACATTGGGAGCCCAGTCTGCTGGTAGTGGACGAGCTGGGAGTTCTTCTATGGTGCAGCAGAGTAGGGTTGGTGGATCCGGACAGAGGGGCCGAGGTAGAGGCCGTGGCAGAGCTGAGGGGTCCTTTGTGCGGACTGAGGGACGGGGAAGCCGACCGCAATCCTAGGCCAGGGTCTATGTCATGACCAAGCAGGAGGCCCAGGATTTCCCAGAGGTGGTAGCAGGTGCGCTTCTAATTTCTGGTTTTGAAGCATTTGCACTGCTAGATCCAGGATCCACACATTCTTTTATGGCACCGCATTTGACATGTAGGGTGCATGGGGATAGAGAGAGATTACAGTATGGGTTAGAGGTTAGTAAACCTCTAGGTAGCACTACTGCTTTAGGAGAGGTCTGCAAGGGGTGCCCGATTGTGATTGATCAGACAGAGTTGAAGGCAGACCTGATAGTGTTACCGTTGAGAGAGATCGATGTGATTTTAGGAATGGACTGACTTACTGCACATAAGGCTATCATGGACTGCTACACCAAGGAGGTTTTCTTAGAGTCTCCTGGTCAGCCTAGAGCAGTGTTAAGAGGAGTTAGTCAGGCAGTGCCAGCCCGTATGATTTCTTTTCTGAGTGCACTGAGGTTGATGCAGGGGGATGTGAGGCCTATCTGGCTCATGTGATTGATGTGAGAGGTGAGCAGAGACTACAGGATATTCCCGTGGTTCGGGAGTTTCCAGATGTGTTTCCTGATGAGTTATCGGGTTTACTGCCGGATCGGGAAACAGAGTTTACGATTGATGTGGTTCCAGGTACTGCTCCTATATCTATTCTTCCATATAGGATGTCATCTGTGGAACTGAAGGAGCTTAAGGCTCAGCTGCAGAAGTTACTAGAGAAAGGTTTTATCAGGCCTAGTGTCTCACCGTGGGGAACTCCAGTGTTATTTATGAAGAAAAAGGATGGGACTTTGAGACTGTGCATTGATTACAGGCAGCTGAATCGGGTGACGGTGAAGAATAAGTATCCACTGCCTAGGATCGATGATCTATTTGATCAGTTATAGGGAGCTCAGGTATTCACCAAGTTGGATTTGAGATCAGGGTACTATCAGCTGAAGATAGCAGAGGCTGATGTGCCTAAGAGTGCTTCGGGGAGCGGTATAGGCATTTGAGTTCTAGTGATCTTTGTTTGGGTTGACTAATGCCCCGACAGCCTTCATGGCCTTGATAAATAAGGTATTTCATCCCTACCTGGATCAGTTCGTAATTGTATTCATTGATGACATTTTGGTGTATTCGAGGAACAGACAGGAGCATAGTGAGCACTTACGGATTGTATTACAGACTATGAGGGAGAGACAGTTGTATGCCAATTTTAGTAAGTGTGAATTTTGGCTGGATCAGGTGATTTTTTTGGGGCACATAGTGACTGGAGAGGGTATACAGGTGGATCCGAGTAAGATTGATGCAGTGTTGCAGTGGGAAGCTCCACGAAATGTGGCAGAGATGCGGAGTTTCCTCGGATTAGCAGGTTATTATCGGAGGTTTGTCGAGGGGTTCTCACTGATCTCAGCCCCTTTGACAAAACTTTTGAGGAAAAATGTACCTTTTAGATGGACTGGGGAGTGCCAGAAGAGTTTTGAGGAGCTGAAACATCGGTTGACTACTGCACCGGTGTTAGCTATTCCATCCGGGACAGGAGGATTTGAGGTATACAGTGATGCATCGCATCAGGGATTGGGGTGTGTTCTGATGCAGCATGGTAGAGTGATTGCATATGCCTCGAGACAGTTGAGAGCTCATGAGGTAACTTATCCAGTGCATGATTTGGAGTTGGCTGCAGTTGTTTTTGCCCTAAAAATTTGGAGACATTATTTGTATGGTGAGACATTTCAGATCTTCACGGATCATAAGAGCTTGAGGTATTTACTGAGCCAGAGAGAGTTGAATTTGAGACAGAGGAGATGGCTTGAGCTGCTGATGGACTATGACTGTACTATCGAGTATCACCCTGGGAAGGCCAATGTAGTGGCAGATGCTCTGAGTAGGAAGTCTCATACTAGTACAGCTTAGATTTAAGCAATGAGGTTATCTAATTTGATTCAATTGAGAGCCTTGAATGTACAGTTGAATTTGGAGCAGGATGGAGTCTTATTGGTTACTTTGAAACTGAGACCGATGCTACTAGACAGGATCAGGAGAGTTCAGGACAAGGATCCTATTATGGTAAGACTGATTGAGAAAGTAAAGGCTGATTCAAGTTCTGAGTTTGAATTGAGATATGAGACTTTGTGGTTGAGACAGAGGCTCTGTGTGCCTGATGTGAATGACTTGAGGCGAGAGATATTGGAGGAGGCTCATATGGCCGCCTATGATATGCATCCTGGTACTACCAAGATGTATAACACTCTCAAGCAACATTTTTGGTGGCCTGGTATGAAGAAGCAGGTAGCTGAGTATGTATCTAGATGTATGACGTGCCAGCAGGTTAAGGCTGAGCACCAAGCTCCAGTGGAGAATCTTCATTCGTTGCATATTCCCGAGTGGAAATGGGAATGAATTACTATAGATTTCATTATGGGATTGCCCAAGACTCCGAGAAAACATGATGCTATCTAGGTTATCGTGGATCGGTTAACTAAATCAGCCCATTTCTTGCCAGTAAGGGAGAACAATACCATGGATCAGTTGGCTCAGAAGTATGTGGTGGAGATAGTGAGCCTGCACGGGGTTCCAGTGTCGATAGTGTCAGACAGGGATCCCAGATTCACGTCGAGATTCTGGAAGAGTTTGCAGTCTGCTATGGGTACTAAGTTGAATTTCAGTACAGCATTTCATCCTCAGACAGATGGGCAGAGTGAGAGGACGATTAAGACTGTTGAGGATATGCTTCGGGCTTGTGTATTGGAGTTCAGAGGAGCATGGGATCAATATTTGGCTCTGATTGAGTTCGCTTATAATAACCATTATCACAGCAGCATCGGGATGGCACCATATGAGGCCCTGTATGGGCGACAGTGTAGATCGTCGTTGTATTGGGATGAAGAGGGTATCAGGATGATTGAGGGTCCAGAGCTGATTCAAGACACAGTGGATAAGGTGAAACTGATTCGATGCCGAATTAAAGCGGCTCAAGACAGACAGAAGAGTTATGTGGATCAGCATAGGAGGGACATTGAGTATAATGTGGGAGACAGAGTCTTCTTACGGGTGTCACCGTGGCGTGGTGTACTGAGATTTGGGAAAAAGGGTAAGTTAAGCCCTAGGTACATTGGTCCATATGAGATCACTGAGAGGATAGGACCTTTGGTGTAACATCCCATCCCCGATGGGAAGAGTAAATTGGTCAATTGGGACAGGCTAGTTGTTTGCATTGCATATTTTGAATTAAACATTTATTTTGACCTCTAATTTTAGAGGAATGAGTCATTGGTTCATGCACATGTAGGTACATGCATTCATGATATTTTTCCCTGCAATTATTTGTGATTGTGATGGGATTTGTGAAAACGATATGATTTATGATTTATTGGGAATTATGGGACATTTGGTCTGAATAGTTAAATTGGAAATGTTTAGAGTGACCGTCGATTGATAATGACCCTTAGGAATTTTTCTAGAAATTCGGGAGAAGTCCGTATCGAAAAATCCCTCGAGTGACGGACCGATTGATTTTATAGTACCGAAATAATTGTCTAATGGCAAAGGAAATTTTGATATATGACTTTAGGAGTTTTATTATGTCGAGCCATTGCAATTTGGACAATGAATTGGACTGGAAATGATTGTGAAAAAAGGAAGAGATTTAAATGTATTGTGAGGAAAATGACTAGAGACTTAATTGTTTTACCTTAAATGCGTTAAGTTTCATAATTGGGAGAAAAAGAAATCTTTCTCTCCTAGGGCTCGATCATTTCTCCTTCGATCGATCCTCCTTCTTCCCCTTAGTGATCTTCAATCTTTGCCTCTCCTCTTGCTTGCTTTTCCTTCCTTGTGTAAAGCTAAGCCTGAACCCTAAGGGAAGACGATGATTGTGAGAGTTCGAAAGCTTAATCGTTGGTGTTAGGGTTTGGAAAGATTTCGGGAGTTAAGGAGGCGAAGCTTGATTTGGTAATTAAACTGGTTTAATTTTGTTTATTTATTAGTTAAATGCATACATGGGTTTATTTGTGGAAGATTGAGGTAGTTATGGGTGAGTTATGACTGGTTTTAGAGAGAGAATGAAAAAGAGAATCGGAGAAGACGACCGCACGTCGCGACGAAAAAAATGATTGCATGTTGCGACGAGCGTTCGCCGCGGCGAATGAGACGTCACGAAGAGCAGGAACTGATACGCCGCGGCAAGCTACATTGTCGCTGTGACGAACGTCCATACGTCGCAGCGAGCCTGGGTTTTCTGAACAGTAATGGTTTAGTTTTTTAGGCTTAACTTATGGTGTAGACCTCTAATTGAGGTGATTCTCGATTTGTTGTGAACTAGGAAATGAGGTCTACAATTGAAGAAAAGAAAGAAAGTATTGAATGAAAATTGAAAATAGATTCTTTTACAACCTAAAGGTTGTTTCATATTAATTGGGATATAATTGTGAGATTTCTGAAATAAGGACATGTTATTGGGGTTTTAGAAACTGAGCTTGAAAGGGGGTGAATTTGGATTTAAAAAATAGTGACACTGAAATTGAGGTTTTTCTTGAGAATATCCTAGTGGATATGAATTGGTAATTGACTGAATGTTAAAATTGAAATTTGAAAATTTCGTAATATGTCATTAAATTGAAATGAGTCTTTATGGATCAATTGAGTAGGAAGTTAGAATTTGACAGAAGAAAGTGGAAAATGAGAAATAGTACCGGGAAAGTCATGAATAGGCATAGTACATCTTCTATTCAAGGCATGTGCATCATTAAATTACTTTGACTGTGCATTTTGTAATGGAAATTAATTGACTGTTATGGAGGCTCCGAGGGATCGATATTCCACGGACATTCTTTGGGACTTCAGTACATAGCTCGGAATGCAATGAGTAACCTAGTTGGTTCCTCAATAATTGTGTGTTTAATTTCGTGCTTATGTCATGAGGATGAAATGGAGGGTTATGTGTTTAATTGTAATTGGTTTCGGACCAAGGGTGTCCGAAGGATTGGTAATTTGTGATTGAAGTGCTATACATGCGAAATTGAAATTGGATGTACATTTGGCATGTGTAATAGGAATTCGGGGCATGTACATTTCATGCATAAAAGTATGATCAGATAAAGACAGTTGTGACTGGAGCAACCAATGTATATGAGAGCTTTAAGCTCAACGCATAGGACCTCTGGTCCAACGTATTTGAGAGCCACTGGCTCACCGATCAGGACATATCACGCCCAACGTTTACAAAGCCTCAGGCTCAAAGCAATGTGCCCGTCACTGGGACAGTTTTAGGCGCACGATCACAACAACGTAATAAAATGGAAAGTGTTACATGTGCATCGCATATACAAATGATTGAATGTAAATTGTTTGATAAATGAATTATGGATTAAATTGTGAGCTAAGAAAAAGGGTTAATGGTTCATAATTATGTAATAATTCTGAATGTGCTAATCTGTGTGATATACTATAAATTGACTGTATATGCGTGAGTTGAGTGAACCATCGATGATGGTTTCTCACTGAGTTCGCAAACTCACCCAACATTGTAATTGTTTTTCAGGACTCGAAGAGTACCCCGTTAGAGAAACGGGAGTATGATTACTGTAAGAGAGTCAGAGTTTGAAGTCGGGATTAGTTCACGTCTGCATTTGTGTTATTTTTTTGTGTAAGATTTGTATTTCCGCAAAATAGCACTGTTGTTTTAGAGGGCCGCAATTGATTAATGTCATAATTGTAATGTGATTATTGGAATTGTGTTTTAATTGAAATGTTTTTGTTTAAGAGTGGGCCCATTATGGTTACTGATTTTCGCGCACGAAATTGTTTCCAAAAGAAAAATGCATTACCGAATATTTGAACTGTTTTGACTGCTCTAACGTACCACCCTCATGAGGCACGGGTTCGGATATCACCTTTGATATCGGGTTCGGGTCTTGCAGGAGTGGGAGGCTACATTTGTGGTATCAGAGCCCAGAAGTACAGTCTTACGTCGGCATTCTGAAAAATGTGTCAAGTTACATGCATTCAAGTCATGTCACGGCAGACAGTGACAACTGATCCCCAGTCTAGTATATGAGTCACATGCATGAGTATGTCTCAGCTGTTTAAGCGGTTAGAATAGAGAGGAAAATGGAAATATGATGGAAATGGCAAGAGTTCAAGTGTATAAAGTGGATGAAAATAAAGTGTTCTATGATATAGAGAAGTTACAATTGGGATTGATTACCGTGACGAGAATTATGAATAATGATTTATGACTGTGAATCAATTATGTTAGTGAGAAATCAAGAGTGATTGTATATCTGTGATATTGATTTGAGTGTGAAAATACATTGGTATGATGCAATAATGAAAAGATTGAAAGGTAAGACAATGATACTGATAAATGAAAAAGTTGTTCGGGTTTAGTTGATTTGCCTAATTAAATGCATACCTGATTGTGGGAAGCAATTAATGAGTTAGTGGATAATTGCTAGTCCTATTCTTATAGATTACTATAAGAATCCAATATGAGATAGAATAAGAAGTGAAAGTGCTTATGATGATCAATTGGGAAAGAAGTGAAACTGTTAATGATGTTAGCATAGGTAATGAGCTTGAGGGAATAAAAGAGGGACATGAGTATAGCAAAGTCCCCATGATCAAGAACTGGTACCAAAAAGAGAAAGGTTATCTAAAATTAAAAAGGGTTAAAGTGTTCTTAGTAGTATAAGCTACTAATGGGCAAATTGATGTGAATACATTTTTAGATAAGATGTGATGATTATAGCGATGTATGTCAAGATATTAGAGTAAATGCAATTGTTTAAGTGCCCTACAGAGTCTCATGATAACGGATGTTTTGATCTTGTAAGGCATGGCATGAACTGCTTTTATTGGGATATTAGTAGTTGAAATTGATCTTCTTGAGGTATTAAGAATGACTGATATATAGTGATGAAAAATAGCTTATTGATAAAGTTTTATGAACAATATTAATGATTGATAAGGTTTAGTTGATCTGATAATTTGATTTGAGAGTAATCATTGAAGAGATAAATTTGAAATGAAGAAAAAGTTAATTTTGGAGTCCTAATGCTAGTGGAGACTTAAGTGTAAGAGATAAAATATGCTACTGAAAAAGTATACATTATGTTGATGAGATGAACCCGATTATGTAAGAGAGTTACTGAACATTAAGGAAATATTAATTGCGAATATGAGAAGAATATAGGTTCGTGTTTATTTTGTGTAATTATGTTCTGAAAGTATAAAATTGATATGATGAATGTGTTATCAACCCAGTTTGTAATGAAGGCAATAAATTGGATTATGTGGAGAACTAGGGTAAAGGAACATGTGTCAGAATAGGTTCTGATGAAACTGAGAAAGTTATAAGAAAATTGTACCTCATTGGAGACAATCGATATTTAGAGAATTATACAAATTGATCATGGGTATAAGGAGTTTATTATACTACTGAAGAGTAAAATGTCTCAATTTTGTTTAGAGTGGATAATGAC
The DNA here is from genome assembly GCA_029891385.1 of Erythroxylum novogranatense. Lineage (NCBI taxonomy): Eukaryota > Viridiplantae > Streptophyta > Magnoliopsida > Malpighiales > Erythroxylaceae > Erythroxylum > Erythroxylum novogranatense. Next base: position 11,183,029 of record CM057233.1, on the reverse strand, counting down.
TATAAGCATAGATGATCAATTGAATGCATTTGAAAAATGAAGTAGATAAATTGGCACAGTTGAGGAAATTGTTTATCATGCAAGTTTCATAAGAGTGAATCTTATCTTGATCAAATAAATAGTGGAGGAATTAGTCTTCGAACATGGCACATTGGGAGACTAAATGATGATAGAGGTGTTGATAAAATGTGAAATTACAAGGAATATATGTATACGGGATTTGGAGTTTATTAGAACTAACTGAATGCTGGATACGTCCAGAAATTGTCAAAGATTTTCTGGCTTTAGCTTTGATAAAAAAGTTTGAGGAAAAATGTGTGAATAGTATGACAGATGATTTGCAATATATATACTGAAGTGTTCCAGATAAGGTTATGATGCAATATATTGAAATGGTGTAAAATGATTTTTATGTACCTAGGGACATATATAACTTCATGGGTTGTATTGTGATTGATGATCTGAAATTTGGTGTATTGAGTATTGCTTTACAAGCTCGGAGACAATAGTTGCACAGCAACGTTTATGGATGTATCCATGGATATGCAAATCAATGATGATCGAGATATTTCGAGAAATTGAATGATTTGAAAAAGGATTAAGCGATTGAGTAGTCGCAAAGTTAAGATAGTGATGTAATTAAATGGATTGAACAGGAATTCAATAGCAAAAAAAATTGGGCGATAAGGTTATTAAATCTAGTGTATTATTGTTGAGTGTTATCAGTCGAGCTAGCAAGGGGCAAAAAGAAAGTATTATTAGCTATTGGAATTCCAAAGTAGGTATGCATCAAGAAGAATTGACAAAACCCAAATTGAGGATTTAGAAATTGTGAACCTTATTGAGGAATTGAAATTGACTCCAATTGTTGAGGATAGTGATATGTATAGTTCTATTAAGAAATTTGGGTATTACCCACTAAAGAAATTGTTAAAGAAATTGCGAGGAAAGATCAGAGCCTGATGTTTTAGTAAGAGTACATCGAAAGAGTAATTGATGGTTTAGAATGAAAAGTCGAATGATTGTATGTGTGAATAACCAACAGCCTTGACTGTTGGAGACAAATGTAAAACTGATATGTTTGGAATTCATAGGGACATGAGATTGATGTATAGTCTAGATTGATTGTGAGTATAGCAATTGTTTATTGGTGACACCATTTGCTCAGTGTATTATGTTGATGAGTAAAATGAATCTGTAATGGGGCTTAAGAAATCCAAGTAAAGGGGTAATGATTTGAGTTGATTATTATCGAGGTTATTAGAATTTTATAAGATTAGTGTTAAAACACTAAAGAGATGTAATATGATAAGTGATAAATGAAATGCTTCGAAGTGTATCGTCGCGGTCAAGATACACTTAGATGGAGATAAAGGTTTATATAGTGGCCTCTATATGACTGGGCTGTTAGTAGAACTATGTTTTGGGAAGTTTGTATAAAACATGGAAAATGATTCGGATTTTCAAAGTGTTATTTGAAAAGGATTAGGAAATATTGTTATGATCCGACATATGTGTTATTGATATCAAAAGTGAAGAATTGTGAGAAATCATGAGGAAATAGTTAAGACAGTGTAATATTTGGGAAAGATAAAAAGATTGATCGATTGTATTGATTTCAGTTAATTGGAAAAATTTGGTCATGTAGCGTTATAAGTGTGAAACAGTATGTAAGCGATCGAAACAATTCCCCCTGCCTTTTTTATTAATCATATATGAAATTTCGAGGACGAAATTTTTGTTAGGAGGGGAGAATTGTAACATCCCGTCTCCGATGGGAAGAGTAAATTGGTCAATCGGGACAGACTAGTTGTTTGCATTGCATATTTTGAATTAAACATTTATTTTGACCTCTAATTTTAGAGGAATGAGTCATTGGTTCATGCACATGTAGGTACATGCATTCATGATATTTTTCCTGGCAATTATTTGTGATTGTGATGGGATTTGTGAAAACGATATGATTTATGATTTATTGGATATTATGGGACATTTGGTCTGAATAGTTGAATTGGAAATGTTTACAGTGACCGTCGATTGATAATGACCCTTAGGAATTTTTCTAGAAATTCGGGAGAAGAATTCCGTATCAGAAAATCCCACGACTGACGGACCGATCGATTTTATAGTACCAAAATAATTGTCTAATGGCAAAGGAAAATTTGATATATGACCTTAGGAGTTTTATTATGTCGAGCCATTACAATTTGGACAATGAATTGGACTGGAAATGATTGTGAAAAGAGGAAGAGATTTAAATGTATTGTGAGGAAAATGACTAGAGACTTAATTGTTTTACCTTAAATGCGTTAAGTTTCATAATTGGGAGATAAAGAAATCTTTCTCTCCTAGGGCTCGATCATTTCTCCTTCGATCGATCCTCCTTCTTCCCCTTGGTGATCTTCAATCTTTTCCTCTCCTCTTGCTTGCTTTTCCTTCCTTGTGTAAAGCTAAGCCTGAACCCTAAGGGAAGACAATGATTGTGAGAGTTCGAAAGCTTAATCGTTGGTGTTAGGGTTTGGAAAGATTTCGGGAGTTAAGGAGGGGAAGCTTGATTTGGTAAGTAAATTGGTTTAATGTTGTTTATTTATTAGTTAAATGAATACATGGGTTTATTTATGGAAGATTGAGGTAGTTATGGGTGAGTTATGACTAGTTTTAGAGAGAGAATGAAAAAGAGAATCGGAGAAGACGACCGCATGTCGCGACGAGAAAAATGATTGCACGTCGCGACGAGCGTTCGCCGCAGCGAGCGAGACGTTGCGACGAGCGTTCGACGCGGCAAACAGGACATCGCGACGAGCAGGAACTGAAACGCCGTGGCAAGCTACATTGTCGCCGCAACGAACGTCCATACGTCGCGGCGAGTCTGGGTTTTCTGAACAGTAATGGTTTAGTTTTTGAGGCTCAACTTATGGTGTAGACCTCTAATTGAGGTGATTCTCGATTCGTTGTGAACTAGGAAATGAGGTCTACAATTGAAGAAAAGAAAGAAAGTATTGAATGAAAATTGAAAATAGATTCTTTTACAACCTAAAGTTTGTTTCATATTAATTGGGATATAATTGTGAGATTTCTGAAATAAGGACATGTTATTGGGGTTTTAGAAACTGAGCTTGAAAGGGGGTGAATTTGGATTTAGAAAATAGTGACACTGAAATTGAGGTTTTTCTTGAGAATATCCTAGTGGATATGAATTGGTAATTGACTGAATGTTAGAATTGAAATTTGAGAATTTGGTAATATGTCATTGAATTGAAATGAGTCTTTATGGATCAATTGAGTAGGAAGTTAGAATTTGACAGAAGAAAGTGGAAAATGGGAAATAGTACCGGGAAAATCATGAATAGGCATAGTACATCTTCTATTCAAGGCATGTGCATCATTAAATTACTTTGACTGTGCATTTTGTAATGGAAATTAATTGACTGTTATGGAGGCTCCGAGGGATCGATATTTCAAGGACATTCTGGGACTTCAAGGCTGTAACTCGGAAGTACAGGTGAGTAACCTAGTTGGTTCCTCAATAATTGTGTGTTTAATTTCGTGTGAGGATGAAATGGAGGGTTATGTGTTTAATTGTAATTGGTTTCAGACCAAGGGTGTCCGAAGGATTGGTAATTTGTTATTGAAGTGCTATATATGCGAAATTGAAATTGGATGTACATTTGGCATGTGTAATAGGAATTCGGGGCATGTACATTTCATGCATAAAAGTATGATCAGATAAAGACAGTTGTGACCGGAGCAGCCAATGTATATGAGAGCTTTAAGCTCAACGCATAGGACCTCTGGTCCAACGTATTTGAGAGCCACTGGCTCACCGATCAGAGCATATCACGCCCAATGCTTACAAAGCCTCAGGCTCAACGCAATGTGCCCGTCACTGAGACACTTTCAGGCACACGTCACAACAACGTAATAAAATGGAAAGTGTTACTTGTGCATCGCATATACAAATGATTGAATGTAAATTGTGTGATAAATGAATTCCATAATTGATTTATTAATAACGGTTGTGATTGGAGCTGCTACTGAGAGCTACAAGCTCGATCACTGAAAAAGAGCCTCGAGCTCGAAAGGGATTAGTACATACCCAGAGGGCTCTCCTATCCCTACTGATGTGTGGAAAGTAGTGCATACCCAGAGGGCTCTTCTACTTTCAAAGACGCAATTACTGATTACTGTGCCCAAAAAAGGGGAAGACGTGTTTGCATCCCTCGAGTAGGGGCGAAACAAAATCGTGAGGGTGGTTCTCCACGCCAAAGCGGACAATATCGAAGGGTGGAAGTGCATACCCTGAGGGCTCTCCTCCCCCTAAGACGCGTCTACTGAATGTTGTTCACTGTTTAAGCGCTCAGTCACAACTCAGAATAATGGGAAAGGATTATGAGTATGGATTAAATTGTGAGCTAAGAAAAAGGGTTAATGGTTCATAATTATGTAATAATTCTGAATGTGCTAATCTGTGTGATATACTGTAAATTGACTGTATATGCATGAGTTGAGTGAACCATCGATGATGGTTTCTCACTGAGTTCGCAAACTCACCCACCATTATAATTGTTTTTCAGCACTCGAAGAGTACCCCATTAGAGAAACAGGAGTATGATTACTGCAAGATAGTCAGAGTTTGAAGTCGAGATCAGTTCACGTCTGCATTTGTGTTATTCTGTTTTGTGTAAGATTTGTATTTCCACAAAATAGCACTATTGCTTTAGAGGGCCCCAATTGATTAATGTCATAATTGTAATGTGATTATTGGAATTGTGTTTTAATTGAAATGTTTGTGTATAAGAGTAGGCCCATTATGGTTACTGATTTTCGCGCACGAAATTGTTTCAAAAAAAAATGCATTACTGAATATTTGAACTGTTTTGACTGCTCTAGCGTACCACCCTCGTGATGCACGGGTTCGGATATCACCTTTGATATCGGGTTCGGGTCTTGCGGGAGTGGGAGGCTACATTTGGCCTACCGGTTAGCTTTACCGACCGAAATGTCTCAGTTACATGACGTCTTCCATGTGAGTATGCTCCGCAGATATCGGTCAGATCCGACATATGTTATACCGGCTCAAGAGATTGAGGTTGCCAGTAATTTGAATTATGTTGAGGAGCCAATCCAGATTGTCGGGTCACAGGTTAAACAGTTGAGGAATAAGAGTATCCCATTGGTGAAAGTTATTTGGAGAAATCATTCGACTGAGGAAGCCACTTGAGAGACCGAGGAGCATATGAGGAGACAATATCCTCATCTATTCGATCAACCAGGTACGAATTTCGCGGACGAAATTCTTTTATTAGGAGGGGGAATTGTAACATCTCACCCTCAACGGGAAGGATAGAATGGTAATTTGGCATAGGATGAGATGAATTGGGATTTAATAGGACTGTTCATGCATACTAGTATTGATACACAGTGAATTTTGTGCACATGAAATTACCGTACATGCATACATGACATTCCCGGTTTTCGTGCCTAATGTAATTTTAGTGTGATTCACGTGGTTCTTGGGTTTGAAAAATTATTCGGAGTGCGTCATTGAGTGTTTTATATTTTAAGGGATTTTCAAGAATTTTTCTGAAATTTTCTGGAGAAAATGTCTGGACCGGAAAAATCGCCAAGTGGCAAACCGATCGATTTTCGGTAACGAAAATTTCTATCCAATGGTACTGCATTATTGGGTATATTATTTTGGGATTTAAATTGGGGCCATTGGAGTTGATTTGGGTTAATTTTTTTTTAGGCTTAATTGATTAAAGTTTATTAGTTAAAGTACTTTGACTTTTCTTCTCCTTGTTGGACAAATCCTATCTTGCCACCATTTCCCTTCATTTAATGCCTACTTATTACTTGTCTTGGTTTTGCCTATTGCTCCCTCGGTTATTGTCTTAAGAAAAGAAGGAAAAGAACTCTTTAGTTGCTTAAAACTCATCTCATCCGAAAACCTACTCTTTTTCTCCATCTCCATCGAAATTTTTTTTCCTAGCTCTCTTACTCTTCTTTTCTTCCTCCTTAAGTGTTCAAGTTGAAGATGTTGTGCATGTGTATGAGAAGTGAAGAAGTAAAGTAATTGCAGAAGAGTTAGAGTATTCATTTGGAAAAGCTTGAATTAGGTAAGTTGTGTTGTTAAGCTTTAATTATGATTTGATTTATGAATTTAATGACTTGGTAGTTAGAAGCATGCAATGGAAATTATTGGGCATTTATTGTGATTATTAATGCATTAATTTGATGAGAATTATAGGTGGAATTGTTGGGTATAAAGGTATGTTATGTATGGCTTGATGAAGTAGTAGGATTGAATGAATGTTTAGCTTAAATTTGGATTGAATATTGGTGACTAATCTTGCATATAAATTAAGATTTTAATGCTGCAAAATTGTGACTATTAGCCCTAGTGAATGTATGAATGTTGTAGGGACTGATTTTGTGTTCATTTGAATGCTTAGTGATGTGTTCTTGGCATTGGAAATGATAGAAGCTAAGTTTAGTACCAAAGCTGGTAATTCTGGTTTTAACCTATTACACTGTTTTGAGCATAACTCATTGTGTAGGTATGCAAATTAGGTGAGGTTTGCGCCAAATTAAACTTTGGTTTGTTGGCTACATTTTTGTGTGAAATAGGTGTTGTCTACTTTTAGTTTTAAGAGGGTGAATTTTAGCATGGAAAGTTACTGCTGATGGCTGGAATGAACACTAACCGAACCACATAACCTAGAGTTTTGATGATTTTTATAAATTAATTGAGAAGGAATTAGGGAAAATGGTCTTCATGAAAGTTGAAAACTATTAAGTTAGATTTCCATTCCCACTGATTTTGCTATTTTTCGATCTGTATATTGGGAGATATGCACTGTGGAATATTGACTGATATTGACTAAGTGTGGATTTGGTGCACATTCTGATTAGGAGCAATTTTAGCAATTTCTGTCAATTGAATTGGCTTGAGTGAACTTCAAAAGAGTTTTAGAGGAAACATTTATCTTGAAAATGGTATATAGCATGTAATTTTTGGAGATCAGATTTGGGAGTTATATGTTTTCAAATCCTGAACTTGCATAAAGGTGTTAAGTGCTGATCATGCCAGAAACTTGCATATCAGTTTTGAAATTGTTAGAGATCGAATTGGATTTTGAGCTTTTCATGAAAATTGAATTATGAGATCTTATCTTTCCGGTGATATAAGGTAGTGATTGTTTTTACATTTTTACTAGGAGATATGCTGCTTTAAAATGTACTGTTCAGATTGGGAAATTTCAGTGGGCAGATGCTTTGGTGAATTGTTTGGCCTAGTTAGCAAATGAATTTGATTTCAGGTTGTTCATGAAAGTTGTATATAACATTGGGATCTTTCGGAGAATATTTATGGTGTAATATTTTGACAAAGAAAATGAGAAGTTATTGAATTTATAAGATACTGTACTGTTTTAGAACCCATTGACTAGGCATTAGGTTTAATTGGATTTTTGACACCCTTAGGTGTGAAATTTATTTTTATAGTCTTCATGAAACTTGTAGAGTTTTTTATGATCTTTCCAACGAGATATGGTTTGTAATTTTCTGAATTGTGTGCAAAGATTTATAGGTGTCTGAATTTTGGTTTGAAAATAGAAAAAAGAGAAGGAAATAGGGCAATATATATATATATATATATATATATCAGTTCAATCGGACGTCGGACGGAAAAATTATTCTAAAGAACACAAAAATCAAATAAAATAATATATATATATATATTATTTTATTTGATTTTATGTTCTTTAGAATAATTTTTCCGTCCGACGTCGATAACTGATTTTGAGGCATCAATTCATAAAATATTTAATTTCATTTTCGAGAGATTGGGAATTTTGGACGAAAAATTGGCGTGGAGTGCAGTTTATTGTTTTCGGTCCTTTGTTTTATTTATTTTTGGACCTATAGAGGTCCGAATTGAGTACCGTCAGCGCCATTAGGTTTCTAATTTTTAGACGGATTTTTCTAATAAAAAATGGGATTAGTTCCAGGAATATCATGAACATGCATTTTCACCTACATGTGCATCATTACTAGTTCGGATGGGATAAGTAGTGACTATTATCTTCTTTGATTCTTATAGAGGCCCAATTGGAGCGTCGTTCGACCGACATCGCAGAAACTTTCCGGCATTAGCTCGGAAGTAATAGGTGAGTAACCTAGGTGGTTATCTCAATCTATGTGTTTAATGTGATTTGTTTACCCTTACTGGGATTATGTGGATTATTTGTGAAGTCAATAGTGATTACTTGTGAGATACTAATTGTTAATTGACTGTGAATTATTAACTGTTTATGGGATGTGTAATTGGGCATATGCATTCATCCACAGATGCATAAACTGATAAAGAATAATTGTGAACCGAGTCGCCACTGGTACTGAAAAAGAGCCTATAGCTCGAAGGGAGATAATCCTCCCTAGACGCGTCTACTGATCACTGACACTGTTTAAGCGCTCAGTCACAACACTGAAATAAACTGAAAAAAGAGTCACATGTGCATTACATACTAGAATGCTTATCTAAAATAGTTTTACTCTACATGACGGGACTATATGACTCACGTGCTTATTCATCGTGGTCGTGATCTTTGGTACTATGATATGTAAGATTGATTTGTGATTTGTATTATCATTATCATTGTGACTGTGTAACATGCTTGTGTGATGCATGAATTGGGAGAACCATCGATTATGATTCCTCATTGAGTTCTCAAACTCATCCAAAATTGCAATCTATTTTTCAGGATTAAGCGTAGATTGATAGCTCCCTCAGGACTGTAGAGCCTTGTACATCGAATTGGCGAGAGAGGCTATGGCTCAAAGGTCGGTCAGCTGGGCTTTCTTTTGGAGACTTGTAGTAGAACTGTTATTTGTGCCTTACTGTATGGTACTTAGTGTAAAGTGTTTTGGAACATGTACAGACTGAAAATACTGACAGTTTGTAGATTACTGAGTTTGATGAAATGAAATGAAATACAGTTTGGTTTTAAAAGTTACCAATTTCTTATTACTGTTTTATTATTGTGATGCCATGGGGAGTTAGTGGTGGTTGTCAGTAGTGGTCTCTTATCGTAGGATATGTACCGGAATGACCTACGGGCGTTCCGGTGGGTACTCTATGGTAAGGGGGTACTACAATATATATATATATATAATTTCATTTTAAATAGCAACATCAACCTAACACCCCTATATTTATTTTTAAAAAATCCAAAAACATCAATGTCAAACATATCTGTGTTTTTGGCAACACAAAAAAGGTCAAAATTGGATTTACAATTGATGTAAGATACAAAGAAAGAGATAGAGAATGTTTCCCTACAATATGGTTGAGAATCTTGGTAACACACCATTCATAATGGTTCAAACTCTTTGGAAACAATTTAACTCACTACAAATAAGTTTTAACATACATTATGAGGCCTTTTAAGTGTCAATAAGATCTAATAAATAAAAAGTGGTGATGCAACTACACTTTATAGAGGTATGTTGGTGAGACCTCTTTGTGGTTGATGCCCGTATCATCTAAATGTAGCTCCTTGATGTGATTCTATACTAGCCTAGATGTTACAAATGTTAAGCTAGTGCTTCATAATCATCTTCATAATCAATTCTAAGTAATTACCAATACCTAGGATAGATTATACACCTATTAAACACTTTAAATCCTATTGGATTAAAAGAGGAAGTATCATAAAAGTAACTATAGTAAAAATATCCTTAGTAGAAGGAATGTAAAAATTATTAAAGATGAATCACAAATTAATAATATACTACATATTTTAAAACTTCTTCCCATATTGTAATACTTTATGCACCCATCAGTGGCCAAGAATTGTAGATAATTAACCCATAAATTGATCTTGTGGCTAGTTGAGGAAAGATAATTAAACTAGATGAAGTTGTTATGAAATTTGAACAAAAATGAGAAGTTTATAAAGTCATTAGGCTTGATGATATGAGGATAATAGTTAGTGATAAAAGTGTTTAAAAAATGACTACGGAAAATTTATAGATGGAATTTTAGTCATCCTCTGGTTAATCATAATGAGCAAATTACTTAAGAGTAAGAATTTCTAAAATGTAATTAAGAATATACAAAGTGAGTATAATCTCAACATCATGGACTCAAGATATAAGTACTTTTTGAGTGACTCTTATATCATCCTTTATATTGCAATAAAATAAAAAGCCTTTAGTAGGGATAACCCTACATTTCATACATAGAATACACTCCCAACCTTGATCGATGAAGTATTTAATCAATTTAAACAATTGGACATATTCTATATGATTTTAGATGAACAACTTTATTGACATGATGAGATATAGACCTACAATCCCAAAAGTTAGGTAACTCAATTCAAAGGCAAGTTGATCTTTAGTGGGAGGTAGAGGAGGTGAATAGGAAGAGTAGTTGGTTAGCTTACTATATAAGGCCAAATCTTAACTAACTTCTTGAGTATAAGAATACTAGGCCTAAACCTTTCCTAAGCTCTAAATTTGAGGAAATACTATTACCTTTGGTTATACTTACACTAAAAATAATAATATGATTCTAAAACCTTTAAGAGTAATAGTTAGGAAGGGATCAATTGTTAAAATTAACCTCCTTAAGTCTTCTCCCATAATGTTTTGGTTTTTCTACTCCTTTCTTTATAGTTATCTCCTTTTTACAAATCCCTAGTTTTATTTGTGTTCCTAATCTTTGTATTTCTAATCTTATTTTTACTTCCTTTCCATATCCTTGTTGTTTTAATTGTTAGTACTCCTTACTTTTCTCTACTACTTCTCTTCTCCTTTTTGGTCCTAGTGTCTACATTGCTTTTATAGCTTTATACTTATGATGACTTTACTTCTCTTCCTTATCTCCAGTCTGAGCTCCTCCTCCCTGCCCTAGTGACTTTTCTCCTTTGCTCTCTAATCCTCTTCCTCTCATAGTCAGTCTTGAGCTATTCTCGATAAGTCTCCTCCTTCCTCCTTAAACACCATTTCCCAAGTTGTTTAGGTCCTAGCCACAAATATTCAACCTCATTTGCCTTTTAAGCCAACTCTTAATTGGAAATTCATACTCGAGGAGTCTTTAAACTCTTCCCTCTGTTACTTTCTTCTTGAGGCAAGGGTGAGTATCCTATTTGTATTTCCCTTTTTAGATGTTCTCAAGGAGCTAGCACATGGGTAACAATAGTGGTCAGGTTCTTTTAAGGAAATAGACCAATGTTCCTAGTAATCAAGCTATGGGCTACCAGAAGGGTATTGTTGCGATCTAAACAAAGTAATATAAATTAAATTCTATCTAGACCAACTATAGGTAACTGTACCCCGTCGATAAGTAATATAAAATAGTAAGAACTAAATATCATACCCAAGAGATTCCAGCATGCAAGACAATTAAATTAAACGATGCTAAATTAATCAGATGATCAATAATTGATTGACTTGAAAATAAAATAAAGTAAGCAAAGTAAGGAAATAAGCAAGATGCAAAGTATAATTAAAAATGACTAGACTTAATCAAATGATAGAAATTGGCTAAGGTATAGGATTTCAATTAGATTAGACATTAAAACTTGTAACGGTGGATTAATTTATGATTTACTTTACTTAATCAAGTTGAACCCAATGTTCATAGGAATTCCCTTTTCTTCTAAATCTGAGTTTCGTACTTGATTCATAGATAATTTGGAATAAAAGGCATTCAATATAAGAAGCCTAAAATTAAGTTTGTTAATCCTAGGTATCCTCACACAAGATCCTAAGGTTGGTCTACACTTTAGACTCAAGTATATTGTTTGATTAGTTTTCTGATAAATTAAATCACATTGGTTATGACATTTGATCATCTGAGGCCTTAATGTAGGGACCCGATCCGGGAACCGGATCCCAACCGAAAAATAAAACGAAAGATGGATAACAAAGACACGAAACTAACAAATCGAAGCAAATCAATTACGAATCGAAAATGAATTGGATCGAAGCAAACAAATTGCTTAATCGAATTTAAACAAATGTCGACATCCGAAGTGAAAGACTAGAAAGCTTATTGCGTTGCGTTGGAAACCTTAAACTTAAACTATCTGATTCAGTGCAAATTTTTCTTTTTTTTATTCCTTTTTATCTTTATTCAATCTTATGAGAATCCAAACCATTTGGAAACTCATTCTCATTCAAAACTCAATTTACTTGATTTCTCTTAATCAAGCATATCTTAATATCATCTTTAACAAGAATCGTATTCTTACACTATCCTTGCCATACAACCCATTTTATTAAAAATTGGGCAGAATAACAGCTGCATTTTAATCTATCCAAAAATATGCAAATAGAAAGCTCACTTCTATAATTCCCAATCAATCCACACGAATCCTCGGACTTCCCGTCCGGAATCCAAACTCAATCCAAAACACAATCTTATACCTATAATACTTCAATAATCCTCAATCCAATTACATTTACATACAATCGCAATATCCAATGTCCAATACACATTCCATAAACCATACACAAATCATATATCTCCGTTCCATACATAAATTCATAATTCATCACAATTCATACACAATTTCATAATTCAACTCCTTATACAAATCATAGTGGCATTTTCACGCCATAAATACTACATCATGTTTGTATGACCCAAAATACAAAAATCGAACAAAACATCTTGTCATTCTTTCATCCGATCTCCCGCTCGAAACCTGGAGATGGGGATGAAAGGGGGGTGAGCTTAAAAAGCCCGTGGGTAACAGGTTTATAATCAATCATAAGCAAAAACCGTTTAAAAATTTACTGCCATAGAAATTTCTTGTTGAAAACCCATAAAATGCTCGTTTCTCAAATTTTCGTCATGCATTCAAATTCATAAATTGCAACACATGAATGTATCACTTTCTCACAATCAAAATTTCATAATTCAAAACATCATCTCATTAACCACAATTTATGCCATTTCATCATTCAAGCATAACACACAAATTCATAAATGCAATGCACATCAAATGACTCGAGAGGTTCCGTGAACGGAACAGAGAAATCGAAGTTTACTCCGTGAATCGAAACGAGTCCACTTTTTGGATCTCGTGTCGCACAAGCGGCCAGCCGAGAGAAGGCTTTAACAGAACGGTTCTTCTCTCACCCAAACAAGGCACATAAACAATACTCAAACTCATTTCATTGAAATGAAATGCTTTCATGCTTTTCATATTCTTTTCCTTCTTTCCATTCAAATCAAAATGCCATAAATACAATTCAATGGCATAACATAATCACACTCACAATGCATTTTTGCATGTTCACAACAATTCACAATTTATCAATTCAAATTCAATTCATGGAGTATATGAACACATATAAACCAATTCTTCAAATCATTTTAAAACAACTCATGCAAAATCATAAAATATTTGAAATCATTTTATTCTTTCAATTTGGGAAAAAAAATCCTTAATGGCTTATTATTCAACTAAACATGAAACCCACCTCATATCCATGCTTGGAGCTTGATTAGAGCTTCAATTCTCCAAAGCCTTTCTTCTTTCTCCCAATTTCAAATTCCCTAAATCAATCACCCAAATTCCACTTCATAAAAATCATGATTTTCCAAAATTGATAACATAAATCACAAACCCATACTTATATCAGGACATCTAAATCAAGAACTTCCAAAATCCCCAAATCATACAATTGGGCATAAACCCTAACTTCATAAAATCAACATAATCATAGCCTAATCTCTTCAATAAACCTTAGAAAACTTAAATTCATAACAATCTAAAGCTAACCCAACCAACATCTCTCAAGAAAGTTCAAAACTCAAAGCTTTCTCTCTCTTACCTTTTTCTCCACCATTTTTGACATTGTCAAGCTTCAAAGGAAGCCATCTTCTTCTTGTTTTCTTCCCCTTTGACAAGCATCGAAAATCCCTTAGGAAACCCCAAAAACGAACCTTGCTTCCTCCTTCTTCTTCTTCTTCTTCTTCTTCTTCTTCCTCTTCTTCCCTCTCTATCGTTTCTTTCTTCTTTTCTCTCCCAATTTCATGCCTTTTCCTTTCCTCCACAGAACATCAGCCCCTTTATATTCTGCCATGTCATTAATGAGGGCTAAAAGTTCAATTTGCCCTTCCTCCAATGCCTATAAACTTACTCCTTTAAGTAGACTTCCAAAACTGCCCCTGAATTTATTTCATTTCATGCTTACTTTGGGACTTTATTTTCACCATCAAATTGGAGAAATTAGCCAAAACTTCCTTCTAGAGAATTATTCCTCTATGTCTTAATTTCATAATGCCTAAAAATTCATTCAATTCTGAGTACTACATCAAAAGTTATACTCAAAACATGTCGGACACATCATTTGCTAACACATTTTCTAGCAATTCACTTCCTTCCTCAAATAAACATTCCTAAAGGCTAAATTGGAATTTCATTTCTTCATAACAATTGTAGCCCCATGTCTTAAGTTTATTTCTCCTCAAACATCGCTTCAATCGGATCTCCACAGATCCCGAATTTCACAAAATACTGAACTATGTTCAGAAACTTTCCTATCTCACTTTGATTCAAATAATCTTGCTCAATTAAAACTCTAAAAATTCATAAATTTCACATAACATGAAATTCATAGTCTTAGGAATCCAACGCTTCGAGAACTAAGTCATTCGGATGTCGGACGGAAAAGATATAAGCAAAAGATTTGACAAGGTCGGATGAGGAAGGAAATAAGCAAGATCAGAATGGAACAAATCATTCTGATTATCATAAGATTCAATCAAACTTTTTCAATTTGACTCCAATTGATGCAAAATTTCATTTAGAGAAGGATACATGTGTTAGGAATTCAATGCTTCAAAAATCGCCTCAATCCGAGGTCGGATGAGGGAGTTATAACCAAAACAATTCAACATGTTCAAACCCGAAATCGATTTGAAACGCTTTTGGCGCAAACGCCATAACTTTTTCTACAAACGTCCAAATGCCTTCTTCTTGTGCCATTGGACAGATAACATCAAGATCTACAACTCGTATTAGAGGCCTTGAATCGAGATTCGGCCTCTAGAATGATCAAAATCGCGATTTTCACCAGTTGACCCGTAGCTGTCGGTTTAACGGACACATACGGCCCAAAAAGTATCAAACCATCTGAGAATGTCCGTTAAACGGACATACATGTCCGCCTAATGGACATGAGCAAGGGGAGGGGTCCTTTCGACCCGAGGCTGTCCGTTAAACGGACTTCCATGTTCGTTTAACAGACATGGGTTTTCCAAACCCATTCAAACCTTTTTCCCATATTTCTCACAACCAAACTAACATCATATACACTTATAATCTCCACAAATTTACTTATTCAAAAGCCTAAACACTTCATAACAATTCAAGCAACTCATTCAATTCATGAAATTATCAAATCTCAACTAAATTTGTTCATCAAAACCACAATTCTCAAACATGCATCAAAGCTGTCACTAATATCAATCTTATATAACATCATAACTTGTATCAACGATAACTCTTAACTCCGATCTCGAAATCTTACATACTTGATCTCGTTGGGAAGATAAAAGAGAAAGCTACAACTTCAAAGAAGGAAACTTTGGCCAATTCTATTTCAATCATTCCCTAATTTCTCTTAAATCAGCATATACATTTTTATTCTACATTCAACCTCAATGCACATGATTTCCTACATTCAATAGCATCATGCCATTTATAATCTCTTACTTTTGCATAAGATCTCACATATGTAACTATAATTCATACTTAAGATTTCCCAACTTATATCTTTACATAATTCACATTTCCTCATCTATAACACAAATCACACACAAAACACTCATTTAATTTCTTTTATTATTTCTAAATTTTCGCTTCAAGGATCGGGGTCCAACACTTAATCTAGGTGATCAAGCTAAATTTAGGAATAAATATGCATTCAATCAAACAAAAACCAATACGACAAAAATTGTCCTAATCCAATATCAATCCTAACCTCAACCAAAAAACTTACTTATACATGTTCATCATTGTAACACAATTTATGGTCATAATATACATTTGCATTAATTAAATCCACAAAAATTATAACAAATAAGGAATAAAAATAAATTAAAAACACCCAATATATAGTCTTCAAGAGAGATGATTGTTGTTGTCCAAGAAATTCTCTTCTGTAGCTACTTTATTTTCTCTACCGCAGACGTCTGTCACGCTGTTCTATTTTCTCTCCTCCCTCCTTGCTACTATAGCTGATGTGATGAATAAGATGTTGGTCCACCTCTTATTCGCGCCTCTCTCTCCCAGTTGCAACTCTCCCCTTCATTCCTATTCATTGGCGTGAAAAATAAACTTTGCAGTCCACCCCTCCTATTCACAAACAATTGCTACTCACGTTGTCTTGGTTCTCCTCTCTGTTGCCACCAGCTTTGTTACTTTTTCCTAGATATTGATGTGACAATTAAGTTTTCAGTCCACTTCTTGTTATTCACGCATAACCCCACTCTTTTGTTTTGACCAAAACATTTACATTTTTTAGGAGACATAGGTTGCTATGGTGTCATTTCTTATCCTTGCTTCGTTTGAGAGCTTTTCTTGATTTATGCTTTTAAATGTTCTAAATCCAATATATACCTTAAAAAATGCCCATTAATAATGCCCCCATACTTGAATTGTTACTTATCCTCAATCAACTTACTTAGATCACAACCAACATATTCTGTCATTTCATTTGCAACAAAAATTAAGTGTTTGCAATCCCTTAAACTTTGAAAAAACTAAAGTATCAAGCTACTACATATATCATAATCTTTTCATCAATGCATATAAACAAAATCAAAGGTAGATATCTTTGATCAAAAGCAAGCATAACATTAAAATGGAACTTCTCAAGATATTCACTTATGTCACTCAAGTGTATAAGGGTAATGTTTCACTTAAAGCTTCCTCTAAGAGATTACACTATCATAGGCTTACAAATTCACCTATTTTCCACTTTATAGAATACATGCCATCATGGATCCAAAGGGTTTTACTAAGGGTTGTAATGGGGCTTAAGTTAAGGTAAAGTAGAAAGGGCAAAGGCTACTCACAAGCATTCACAAAGTACAAAGTAATGTGGGACAATCAAAAAGAAATTCTGAGATGTGCAAATAGAAACATAGGACTACAACTACTCATCACTATCCAATGCTACTATTTGATCTTTTTCTTTCTTCATTTTTTTCTTTTTTGCTTGTTTTTGTTTTGTTTTTTTAATAACACTAAACATAAAAGAAGATAGTAGTAGCACAAATCAACAATAACTGAGTAGATGTACCTCTAAAACATCTCAAAATAGCATATAAAACAAAAGTCCTTAAGTCAAGTACATCAAATACTTAGTACTTCATTCAATTTGTGAAAGGGTCAGGCTAAAAAGTTTTCATGTTTCAATGCAATGTGAATAATATGAAAACAAACAAGGTCAAAGGCTCAAATGGAGTTGCAAGGAAAAAATGACTTGGTGGATCATTTAAGCTAAAGGTTAAAAACAAAGAAGCCCTTTAGCATGTACATAAAGCATATAACTAGTAGTATCAAACAGGTTCAGAACAAGTTCTGAAGGTAATCCACATAGGGAAGCATCACATAAAATAACTAAAATAAATGATTATGACATGCAGTCTTATAGATCAAGACCTCACATATGCTTAAATAAAAATCCATAAAAACTTCATACATTGCCTCATCACTCAACATCAGTTATTGACTAAGTTTATGCAATCAACTACTTCAATCAATCCATATGGTTCACTATCCTCTCAAGTTGCCTAATCCAAATTCATGCATGCAACTCAATTCTCCTTCCAACTACTTTAACAGAATTGTATGGTAAATTCATCTAAAATAGGACCCAAGTTAGCTACCAAAAGGGTCGCAACCATTCAAGTGTGTATCTCTCAACATCAACATCAATATCATAAACATCAACATGCACATAATCTCAATCCCTACCCCCCCCCCCCCCCCCAGTTACCCCCACACTTAATAAAAAAAGTGCCCCTAATGTTCAAATAGTCAACAATCAAACACAAAGAGGGAAAAGGGAAGAAAAAACTTCCTTGAAAAAGAATCGGCCAAAAACTCTTTGCCACCAACCACGTAAACCCTAAAAAAACTCAAAACAACTCAAAAAAATGCATTAAAATAGAAAGAAACACAAAGGAAACAATAAGAAAAGAAAAGAAAGAAAACTACAGTCCTACTAAAAGGCATGCACTGCGATTAAGGTGGTGAAATGTCATGAAAAGACAATCGCTCCTCAAAATTATCCACAAACCTGGGCATATACAATTTAGCTCGTTCTCCATTTACCTTAAAGGGGTTTTTATTTTCTCGTTTTACCTCAAGGACCCCAAAAGGAAAGATATGGATCACTTTGAATGGACCATACCACCTTGACTCAAGCTTCTTTGAAAAAAGACAAAGATCGGAGTTGTAGATCAATACCTAGTCGTCTACCTTAAAGTCCCAGTGGACGATCTTCTTATCATGTCACTTTTTCACACGCTCCTTATACAACTTCTAAATTGTTATAAGCATCCAAACAAAACTCTTTAAGTCTTGAAGTTGCATAAGTCTCTTAGCACCTATAGAAGACAAATCAAAGTTCAGAAATTTGGTAGCCCAGTATGCACGATGCTTTAACTCAACTAGAAAATGAAAAAAACTTTCCATACACTATTTTGAATGGTGACATGCCTATGGGTGTTTTAAATGCCTTCCTATATGCCCAAAGTGCATCATCTAGCTTTAAAGACCAGTCCTACCTAGAAGCATTAACAATTTTCTCTAGTAATTTCTTTAATTCCCTATTTGAGACTTTAACTTGCCCACTAGTTTGGGGGTGATATAGAGTAGCAACATTATAGGTTACCCCATACTTAGCTAATAATGAATCAAAACGTCTGTTGCAAAAATGTGACCCCCATCACTAATGATAGCCCTAGGTCTGCCAAAATGTGTAAAAATATTCTTCTTGAAAAACTTAACAACATCTCTAGCCTCATTTGTGGGCAATGCCTCTGCTTCCACCCACTTGCTAATATAATCAATAGCAACCAATACATATTGATTGGAGAAAGACTTAGGGAATGGTCCCATGAAAGCTATGCCCTAAACATCAAAAATCTCGCGAATAAGAATGTTAGTCAATGGCATATCATGTCTCCTACTAATGTTCCCGACCCTTTGACACCTATCACAAGATTTGACAAATGCAAATGCATCCCTAAGTAAGGTGGGCCAATAGAAATCATACTCTAAAACCTTATGAACTATCCTAAATGCATCATAATGTCCCTCAGCCTCTCTAGAATGACAATGATATAACACAGAGGACATTTCCTTTTCAAAAATACAACATCTAATAATACCATCCACACAAATTTTGTAAAGCAAAGGATCATCCCAAAGATAGTATCTTACCTTAGATTAAAAAAGAAATATTTTGAGCATAAGAAAAATCAGGGGAATAGATATTACCAGTAAGGTAGCTTACATGGTTTGCAAACCAAGGAGTGACTACCATAACCATTAGATGCTCACTAGGAAAAGTCTCCTGAATGTCCTTCTTTGTTGCACTCTCCATAACAGCTTCATCTAACCTTGACAAGTGATCAGCTAAAAAATTATTGCCCCCCTTCTTATGCCTCAGTCCAGTGTAAAACTTTTGCAAAAGCAACATCCAACGAATTAGTCTTGGTTTAACGTCGGGTTTTATCATCAAGTATTTCAAGGCTACATGGTTAGTATGCATAATCACTTTAGACAAAACCAAACATGAGCAAAACTTGTCAAAAGCAACA
This sequence comes from Erythroxylum novogranatense, assembly GCA_029891385.1. Lineage (NCBI taxonomy): Eukaryota > Viridiplantae > Streptophyta > Magnoliopsida > Malpighiales > Erythroxylaceae > Erythroxylum > Erythroxylum novogranatense. The sequence continues at coordinate 11,163,168 of CM057233.1, read as the reverse complement.
ATCACTAACATCTCTTTCTCCGTGGTGGTGTAATGGCATTATGCGTTGTTCAGTATTCTACTTGCATAAAAAAATGAGATAAAAGGTCTTACCTCGTCTTTGGCCTAAAACAAAAACCACTGCGTAATCACTCGCATCACACATTAATTCAAAAGGAGGAGATCAGTCAGTAGATATAAGAATAGGTGTAGTCACAAGCATATCCTTTAACAATTAAAAAGATGTCAAACATTTATTGTTAAAAGTAAACACAACATCTTTTTCAAACAACTCAGTCAAAGGTCTCGCAATCTTAGAAAAATCCTTAAAGAACCTACGGTAAAAACCAGCATGGCCTAAGAATCTTCTAATGGATCTAACATTGTTTGGTGGTGGAAGTTTATTAACAACATCAATTTTTGTTGTCTATCTCCATACCCTTGTTAGAAATCTTGTGAATTAAAACAATGCACTCTTGGACCATGAAATGATAATTTTTCCAATTAAATACTAAATGTGTCTCTTCACACCTAATCAAGACTTTCTCTAAGTTATCTAAGCATGCATCAAATGATGTACCAAACACAAAGAAGTGATCCATGAAAATTTCAATGCAAGATTCAAGCATGTCAGAAAAATAGCCATCATGCATCTTTGAAATGTAGCCGAAGCATTACATAACCCAAATGGCGTGCGTCTATATGCAAAAGTACCATGTCAGAAGAGAATTAATGTCAAAAGTTTGACAATAAATGGATATTAAATATGTACAAGTGCCAAATATAATAAGTATTCATTAAAAAATGAATATTTATTTTAATTAATTAGTTTAACATATGCAATTTAATAAAAAACAACCATGTAAAAATTCGCACATAAAAAATAAACAGAACATAATCATTTAAGAGAGCATCAATGAAATAACAGATTGATATAATTAAGGTAATTGGAACAATAATATAAGTCAAACTCATCCTATATTAATTCATAGATAAACAGAAGTTCATGCCACAAACAAGTTTCAGTTAGTGCAAGCCAAATTAAATCAGTCATATAATACGTTCAGATGGAAAGTTCAAACCACAAACAAATACCCAAATTAAACCAAGTTCAAAAAAATGTAGTAAAAAACAAATTCACTTACCTCAACCGACAGATTGACCTTCTTGGAAAGGATGATTCATTCAGATCGACATGAGAGTCCAACTACATTGCATTGCTAGAATCCATGTTGTATATTTCAAAGAGGTTGGCCTCCTTGCTTATCTCATGGTATAATCCTTTCGTTCATTTGTTGGCAAGAGGGAATTTCTTCAAATTTGAGCAATTGAGACATCCAAAGAAGATGATGATGGAGCTGGAATGAAAATTATAGAAATTGATACAAATTTGATTAAAATGTTAGAAAATTCATTGTTGACATTGTAAAAAATATAAGGCCACTGAATGTCATTTGAATACCTGCTAAAGCTTCTCTTCAATCTCCTTCAAAATAGAAATATTGTTAGCAAATGTGTTCCTACAATCAAGAACAAAATTGTTCACAGCTTAGAAAGCAAGATACATTAAAACAATTGTATAAAACGAACATGTTAGGATCAATGGTGGGTAATATTGATAGGTAAATGTCTAATTAGAAGACCTAGACAATTAGGATCCACAAGGTCAAACATTGCATCATTAAAACCATAAGGAGAAAAGAGTAAACTAATGAACATCCATCTTTATTATGTAATTAGAATTTTTAATATTATAATTATTTACATTTTTACAAATAAATAAAGGATATTAATAAAAATTTGAAAAGTTAGCAAGTACATAAAGGAAGATAATCATGACTTAGACACTTTAAAGCATGAGAATGCAGAGTTGCATGAAGGTAGTTAATTCTCTCAAGGACTGGTTGTCTAAGTTCACTAAAGGAAGTGAGAAACTACAAAACATGTTATAAGCTCAAAAGAGTTCTAGTAATAAGTATAGAATCAAATATAGTCATGAGAATGCTTACAACACTTAAGACTACTTTTATCAAAGGAAATCATTTATGTACAAAAGAACCAATGCCTAGGATGAAAAATCAACATGGAGCATCCATATCTATGCACAAATACTACATATCCACTAAGGCTCATGTTAAGAACAAACCTTATGCTTTCATAGGTCATTCATAATCTAGACCAATAATTTAACACTCTCAATAAAATAATATGCATAACTTATATACCAATACACATGATAACATGCAATCCCACTCTTATCACATTGGCTTACACCAAGCATGTAGCGACCCCTTACCGTAGGGTACGCACCGGGACGCCCATGGATCATCTCGAGACATATCCTACAATAAGGGAGGCTACGAGCAGTTAGCCACTACAGTACTCTCATGGAATCAGTAATAAAAGCTGCAATAAAAAAATCACTATATTTAAAAAAACCCAAGATGCTTTCTCATTTCATATCTTCAAACAAAATTATATACAAGTCCAACAGATTTCCACTGTCTAAATACATTACTCCAAAAAGGAAACTGATACGAAAATCTAACTAGGTCATCCACAAAACAATCCCAGCTGACCGACCTGTGAGCCATAACTTCTCTTGCCAACTAGATCTACACGGCAGGAAAAGTCTATCTCTAGAGCTAGGAGTCTAATCTATCGATCCTAAAAAATATAATGCAATTTTGGGTGAGTTTGCGAACTCAATGAGAAACCATCATCGATGGTTCACTCAATTCATGTATTACGCAAATAGCGTACAGCATAACACAATAACACATTGAAAAACCATATAGCAATTTACAGATTCTCATGCAATCACAGAACTCAGAAATTTCGCAAATCAGTTATCATAATTGTATCATGCACTCTTGCCTATTTCCCATTCCCTACATTCAATCCATCACAATGTGTATGCAATGCATATGTGACTCTTTCCCATTTTATTATAGTGTTGTGACCGAGTGCTTAAACAGTGAACAGTATTCAGTAGACGCGTCTAGGGAATAGGAAAGCCCTCTGGGTATGCACTAACTCCCCTCGAGCTCGAGGCTCCTTTCAGTATCAGTGGCGACTCAAGTCACAACTATTATTATCAGTTTATGTATTTGTGTATGAAATGCAACATGTCCAATATAATCACAGTCACATTGACATTAACACCCATTTATCGCAATTCTTCAAAATCACATGGCGGTCGAGTTCGATTTATCCAAAGCAGACATATCAATCTTAATCATTCACATGCTCATACAATTCACAATCACAGACAGTTTACAAAGCATTTAACAATAATAAAAAATTGAGGAACCAACTAGGTTACTCACCTGTAACTTCCGAGCTACTGCCTAGAAGTCTCAGCAATATCCGTGGAATAACGATCCAACGGTGCCTCTATAACAGTCAAATAGCTCCCATTACTAGATGCTCAATCAGAAAGATTCAATGATGCACATGTCTTAAAGAAAAGATGTACGATGCATATTCGTGACCTTCCCGGTGCTATAACCCTAATTTCACTATCTTTTGTCAAAATCTAACATTTCACTCAATTGATCAATAATGACTCATTCGCTTTCAATATACTGACCTGGAATTCCACAAGTCTCATTTCTACTTTTCAGTTCCATTTGCCAAATCACATACACTAAACTAATCTCAAGAAAACCTCAAAACCAAATTCATCTTGAACTAGATCAAATTCACCTATTGAAGACTCCAATAGCATTGAATTTACATTCGGAAATCTCACAATTATACCCTAATTATCAAGAAACTATCCTTAGGTTGAAATAGGAAACCTTACTCAAAATTCGTTCAATAATAGCGATCTTACTAATTTCAATTTGAACTTTCATTCTTCATATAAATTGTAGACATCTTTCTCTAGTTCATAAAGAATCAAGAATCACCTCAATTGGAGGTCTACGCCATCAGTTATGCCACAAAAACTAATAGACCTCACTTCAGAAAAATGGGGCTCGCCGCGGCGTGGGAGTAGCTCGCCGCGACGCACGGAAAGGCTCGTCGCGGTGTAAAATTTCGAGCTCGCCGTGACGTCTCACCATGCTCATCGCGGCAAGTACTTATCCGCTCGTCGCGACGAGGCCCTCGCAGACATCGCGACGTGCGGGGCTTCTCTCAACTTCTACGACAGATTTTCTCCCAATATCTCTCTAAAATCAACCATAACTCACTCTCAACTACCACTATCTTACACATTTAAGCCCATAAATGCATTTCAACCACAATAAAACCACATTAAAGCCAATTTACTTACCAATCAAGCTCTCAAATCTTCAAATCTTCCGAAATTCTCCCCAACCCTATCACCTTTCTCTAACACCCACGGTGAGCCTTTAAACTCTCACAAATCATCATTCTCTCAAGGTTTTAGTTGATCTTCAACAAAAAGGAAGGAGCAAGCTAGAATCTTGAAGAGGGGATCGAAATCACCAACGGAAGAAGAGAAGAGAAAGCCCTAAGTTGGAGGAAAATATTTTACTGCAAAGAGGTTTTCAAAGTTTTCAAAAGAGAAATTTTAAACTTAAGGCATTTTAAAGGTTGTTCAAAGACTACCAAAACTAGGTATTTGCCACTCATCCATTCCTCAACATTAAAGCTCACTTTCTTTTCAATATCTTTCCTAGTCTAATAGTCCTTAAATTCCAATGGTTCCATATTTTCATTCCTAAAATCAAGTATCTATTTTCCTCATTACCATTGGACATTTATCACAGTCCTATGAAGTCAATCAGTTCGTTACTCGGAAAATATCCGGTCCAGACATTTTTTTCCAATTTGCTGTTAGTAGTGTGCCCTAGGCCAATGAACATTTGTGATTCATGTATTAACATTATGATTTGTTAATAATATATTATGAGGTATTCTGTTTCATATATGCATGTATTTCATTTATGTAATGTGATTTACATTCCATGAATGGTATTAAACTTATGTCATCAAGTATGTGACTTGATAGTAAAACCATAAGTGTTATAATACTATTCTAGATCGTCTCTAGTCGATCATTATTGGTGGAACAATAATGAATTAAGGCTAGTATGTGTTCGATTGATGATCACGTTTTACTGATCATGGATATGAGATATCAAATCAGAAACATAGATATATGTTAGAGAACATATATTGGATTGACCCAAAAAGAGAATACTACATGGTTTCATTTCATTAGTGATTCTCAATATGGTTTGACTTTAGTCCTTTGACCTGAAGTCATCATGGTTCCCTACATGAGGAATTCGGTGTTTTGATATTAGACTAAGTTATTTTTAACCGAATAACAAACAGTCTTATGTAGGAAATCAAATGAATCATGCGGAGGGATGTGAATGACGTAGATCGAATTTGTACCTCTCTTAAGTGAGAGAAATATCATTTGGGCCTCTTGACAAGTGTTACTGAAGAAATGCATGGCCGTGCTCAAATGAATTGATGAAGAGTCATCAATGTCATTTGTTATAGTCAGTCAACTTGGGGATCAAGAAACTATGATTAATCAAAGGTTGACATGTACCATGCCTTATGATTAATCTTGATATCGTGTTACAAAAGGATCGAGCTTATAACCATAGTTCTGAGTTAAATCGGATTATCAATCCTCATTTGATTTGGGTAGTCATAATGTCTTGCTAGAGGCCGCTTATGACTTATGGGCCTTGAAGTGTAATCAAACCCATTGCCAACATCAAATGAGCCTCTGATCGCACAAAAGAGTGATGTGATCTGGCTTATTCTTTTGGGCCTAATTTATTAGGTATTGAATAAATATATTTAGATATATTTATTGGGCTAGATTGAATTAAGTTGTCGGGCTTTATTATATATGATATAATGGGCGAAACTTAATAGGGCCTGAATGAGATTAGGGTTTCTCTGTAAATAGAGAAGCTTAGGTCTCATTAGGTTAACGACACAATTGTCAGGAAACCCTAGCCGCCATCCAAGAGAAAGATCGTGCGGCGTTCAGAAAGGTTTTCAGGACGTGCTAGCATACTACAGCCGCAACCCGGATCGTGCATGCTCGTGTGGATACCGGTAGAGGGCATTAGCAATTTGCAGTGTCTTGAAATCAGAAAAGAAGCAATCCACCCACGAAAATAAGGTATTTTCGTTAATCCTTCGTGTTTTCGATTATACGTGATGTTTTTGTATGGTCTTTTCCGTATCGTATTGTGAATACTTGGACCGTACGCGATCCAACAGTGGTATCAGAGCCAGGTTTAATCGTTAATCTTAGATTAGAGGCTTGATTATGATTGTTGATTTGTGTTTGATGCTTCGGAACACGACAAAGTATGTGGAAATTGTTTCTGTTTTATGTATGTCGTGTTCTGGAAATTATTTCCCGAAGCTGGAAATTGTTTCATCGTTGATGCATGATCTGGATTTTGTTCTATGTGAATATATGGTGATTAATGGGTTTCTGAAATCCTTGTTATTCAATGGATGTTTTGTGTCGCTTCCGGAAATTGTTTTCCTCCACTACCGCATACATGTTTTCTGATTATACATGTTTTCGGGGTTTTTCTGTTTTAGATTTATGCATGCGATCTGATTTGATTTTTCATATGCTTCTGCGTGTATAGATCTGGAAATCAAATTCTTAAGGTTTATTTATTCCCTAACCCAAATATGCGATGTTTGGTTTCGGTGATTCTTTGTATTTACTGTTGAATCACATGTTTGATTTCTGGTTTGAAGATTCTCCTTTGTATTTGCATTTTTTCTGGGTTGCTTTTGCAATGTTCTGCGTTTTCTTTTTCTTTTTCCCCCATTTGTGTTGAGAAAGAACACAACCGATGGGTGATAATGGGTGATTATCGCCCATCGGTGACGACCCACCGCGTGTGACGCCATAGATGGGCGTCGCACACCACATCTGTTGGCGTCTCCGGTGACACCACTGTCGCCGGCGGCGATGGCGTCTCCGGTGACGCCATGAGCTGCGAAAACCGTCGGTTGGAGACCCGATGGTTGAAGCTTCACGTTTTCCTTGGAGATCCGACGGTTGTGCGTGCGACGTGGGGTGCGGTTCAACGTGGTTGTGGAAACGTGGGAGTAGTGGAAGGAAGATCCAGAAGAAAAAAAGGAGGAAAAACCAGAAGAGAGGACGGGCGTGTTGGAGAAGACGACGGGCGCGTGTGGGACACGCGCCCGCGTCTGCCAGGGGCGTGGGCACGCCCCACGCGTGCCAGCGCTGGCGCGTGCACTGCACGCGCCAGACGCCCCTCCCTTTCCTTTTATTAATTTGTTTTAAATTGTTTTAAAAACCCTAATTTATCTTTTATTTTTTTTAATAGAGATTAAATTAATAAATACTCCTAATAATAATAAAAGGTGTTTTATTGAAATTTGAAAATTGTTTTCAAAGGATTATTTATTAGGAAAGGGTTTTGGAATTTAATTTAATTTTTCAAGAGTTGAATTATTAAATTAAATTTATTTTTCAAATCAACAATTAGAATCAAGCCAAGGTTATAACAAGCGTTTTGTAATCTTCCATAATTCTTTATAAGGATTAATAATCTTCTAAGAACGACCCTCATCGTAATTTTAAGTTTATATGCCTTCTATAAATCTTTACCAATGTTTATCTCTAGCTCATCCTTATGTGGGTTTTTACCAAAGCAAGGCATGTGGGGATTATCTAAGGAAGACATTTGAATAATGGTGCTATTCATAGGTAAAGTATGGTTAAACTTAACTAAGCTATCAAAACGGTTTTGGGCTTGGGGCATAAGATTGGGTTTATACATACATGCAGTACATAAGATGTATTTTAACATAAGCCCATCAAGAGTTACATGTGATGTAATTGAAAAGAGTTTTCTACCTAAATAACTAAGTTTTGAGTGTTAAGCCAAAGCTTTCTTAGGACTTAGTGAAATATGGATCTTGTTTCTCCCATTTTTCAATTGAGGGTTATTTATTTGAGTGGGAGCTAATACCTCATAAAAATAAAAATGTTGACCTTTATTGCATAATTTTTTGTAGATTATGGCTACTCCATCCACAAACCTTTCTATGCGATCTATCCTAGAGAAAGAAAAGTTTAATGGAACAAATTTCTTAGATTGGTATAGGAACTCGAGAATTGTTCTCAAGCAAGAAAGAAAGGCTTTCAAGAAGAAGGGCACAGCAAAGGACAAAGGTAAAGTACCTAAGTCCAAGCCCAAGCCCAAAGCTAAGACTAAGGGACCCAAGGAGGGAGTTTGCTTCCATTGCAATGAACCTGGTCATTGGAAAAGGAATTGCAAACTCTATTTGGAAGAGCTGAAAGAGAAGAAGAATAGTGCGACTATTTCTTCAAGTATGTTTGTTATAGAAATCAATTTTACTCCTTCTGCATCTTGGGTATTAGATACCGGAGCTGCAACTCACATTTGTACTAATGTGCAAAGTCTAAGAAGGACTAGAAGATTGATGTCTGGTGAGATCGACCTGCGTGTGGGAAATGGAGCAAGAGTTGTTGCTTTATCCGTGGGGACTTATGATCTTATTTTACCTACTGGGCTCATTTTGGAACTCAAGAATTGTTATTATGTACCTACTATGAGTAGGAACATTATTTCTTTTGCTTGTTTAGATAATGATGGATTTAAATTTTCTATTGAGAATAGAAGTATTTCCATTTATAAGAATGACATTTTATATGGCATTATACGTCAATTAAATGGCATTTATACTCTGAACACTCGAGTTTGATACAAATGAGCCCATCTATAACATAAATACCAAGAAGTTTAAATCTAACGATTTGAACCCAACATATCTCTGGCATTGTCGTTTAGGCCATGTAAACGAAAAACGCATTTCAAAACTCCATCAAGATGGATTCATTAATTCTTTTGAATCTTTTGACACGTGTGATTCTTGTTTACTGGGTAATATGACAAAGGCCCCCTTCACAGGTAAAGGGGAAAGGGCCAATGAGCTATTGGGCCTTATACATACCGATGTATGCGGTCCTTTTAGCATATCAGCGAGAGGAGGTTATTTGTATTTCATTACTTTTACAGATGATTTCAGTAGATATGGGTATGTCTATTTAATGAAGTACAAATCTGAATCTTTTGAAAAGTTCAAAGAGTATAAGAATGAAGTATAAAATCGAACTGGCAAGAATATTAAAATCCTTCGATCTGATCGAGGAGGTGAATATTTAAGCCAAGAGTTTGATGATTATCTTAAGGATTGTGGAATCGTTTCACAATTGACTCCTCCAGGAACTCCTCAATGGAATGGTGTTTCTGAAAGGAGAAATCGAACTCTATTAGATATGGTTCGATCAATGATGAGTCAAACTGATCTTCCAAAATACTTACGGGCTATGCTTTAGAAACCGCAGCATTCATATTGAACCGTATTCCTTCAAAGGCTGTAGAAAAGACACCTTATGAGATATGGATTGGGAAGCGTCCCAATTTATCTTTTCTAAAGATTTGGGGTTGTAAGGCTTATGTGAAGCGTCCAATTGCTGACAAGTTGGCACCCAAATCTGAAAAATGTTATTTTGTGGGATATCCTAAGGAAACTAAAGGATATTACTTTTACATCCCATCAGAGAACAAAGTGTTTGTTGCTCGAAATGGTTTCTTCTTAGAGAAGGAATATGTTTCCAAAGGAAATAGTGGGAGTAAAGTACAACTCGAAGAAATTCAAGTTTCACAAAATGACATTGAGCCTGAAAAGGAGATTGAAGCGAGCTCACAAGCTGTTGATGAGCAGTCTTCAACAACACAAGGCCTACGTAGATCTGATAGGTTTTGTCATGAACCCGAGAGATATGGATTTCTCGTTACTGATGATGACAATGTGATGCTCATCGATCATAATGAGCCCACAACCTATCAAGAAGCTATAGAAAGTCCAGAATCTGCTAAATGGTTAGAGGCCATGAAAGCAGAGATGCAATCCATGTATGACAATCAAGTTTGGACTTTGATTGATCCGTCTGATGGCTTGAAGACCATTGGATGCAAATGGGTTTTCAAAAAGAAACTCGACATGGATGGAAATGTGCACACTTATAAAGCAAGACTTGTTGCTAAAGGTTATCGACAAGTTCATGGAATTGATTATGATGAGACATTTTCTCCGATGGTCATGATCAAATCCATTAGAATTTTATTGCCATAGCTGCATACTACGATTATGAGATATGGCAAATGGATGTCAAAACGGCTTTCCTTAATGGAAACTTACTTGAGGATGTATATATGATACAAACTGAGGGTTTTGTCCATCCTAAGAATTCGGAAAGGTGCAAGCTTCAAAGATCCATTTATGGATCAAGCAAGCATCAAGAAGTTGGAATCTTCGTTTTGATGAAGTTGTCAAAGAGTTTGGATTCATCAAGAATGAAGATGAACCTTGTGTTTACAAAAGGTTAGTGGGAGTCTTTGTTGTCTTTTAGCTTTATATGTTGATGATATATTGCTCATTGGAAACGATATTCGACCTTACAGAGTGTCAAGATTTGGTTAAGGAAACGTTTCTCAATGAAAGACATAAGTGAGGCTGCCTATGTTTTAGGCATTAAGATCTATAGAGATAGATCAAGAAAGCTTATAGGCCTAAGTCGTAGTACATACATAGATAAGGTAATTGAAAAGGTTTAGTATGCAAGATTCCAAGAGAGGATTCTTACCTATGTCACATGGAATCAAGCTTTCTAAGAAGGATTGTCCTACTTGGATAAGGAGTTTGAGCGCATGAGTAAGATTCCATATGCATACGCAATTGGATCTATCATGTATGCCATGTTATGTACTCGACTGATGTCTCATATGCTTTGAGCATAACAAGTAGATACCAATCTAATTATGGTGAGAGTCATCGGATAGCGATTAAGAACATCCTTAAGTACTTGAGAAGAACTAAAGATATGTTCTAGTCTATGGAGGACTTGAAGGAGAGCTAGTTGTAAATGGTTACACCGATGCTAGTTTTCATCGACATAGATGATTTCGATCGCAATCGTGTTTTTGTTCTGTTTGAATGGAGTGCGATGAGTTGGAAAAGTTCAAAGCAAGACATCGTTGTCGATTCTACAACCAAGTCGAGTACATTGTCGCCTCGGATGTCGCTAAGGAAGTCAGATGGATCGGAAGTTCATCACAGAGCTTGGAATTGTTCCTAGCATTGCAAGTCCTATAGACCTTTATTGTGATAATAATGGGGCTATAGCACGTGCTAAGGAACCAAATTCGCATCATAGATCCAAACACATACTCGAGACGCTTCCATTTGATTAGAGATCATTAGAAGAGGAGACGTGAAGATATGCGAGTGGGCACAGATGACAACATTGCTGATCCACTTAATAAGCCTCTTCCACAGCCTAAACATGAGAGTCATACGAGGTCTATGGGTATTAGATATCTGACTGATTGGGCCTAGTGCAAGTGGGAGATTATTAGTAGTGTGCCCTAGGCCAATGAACATTTGTGATTCATGTATTAACATTATGATTTGTTAATAATATATTATGAGGTATTCCGTTTCATATATGTATGTATTTCATTTATGTTATGTGATTTACATTCCATGAATGGTATTAAACTTATGTCATCAAGTATGTGACTTAATAGTAAAACCATAAGTGTTATAATACTATTCTAGATCGTCCTAGTCGATCATTATTGGTGGAACAATAATGAATTAAGGCTAGTATGTGTTCGATTGATGATCACGTTTCTTGATCATGGATATGAGATATCAAATCGAAACATAGATATATGTTAGAGAACATATATTGGATCAACCCAAAAGAGAATACTACATGGTTTCATGTCATTAGTGATTCTCAATATGGTTTGACTTTAGTCCTTTGACTGAAGTCATCATGGTTCCTACATGAGGAATTCGTGTTTGATATTAAACTAAGTTATTTTTAACCGAATAATAAATAGTCTTATGTTGGACATCAAATGAATCATGCGGAGGGATGTGAATGACGTAGATGGAATTTTTACCTATATAAGTGAGAGAGATATCATTTGGGCCTCTTGACAAGTGTGACTGAAGAAATGCATGGCCGTGCTCAAATGAATTGATGAAGAGTCATCAATGTCATTTGTTATAATCAGTCAACTTGGGGATCAATAAACTATGATTAATCAAAGGTTGACATGTACCATGCCTTATGATTAATCTTGATATCGTGTTACAAAAGGACTGAGCTTATAACTATAGTTACAGGTTAAATTGGATTATCGATCCTCATTTGATTTGGATAGTCATAATGTCTTGCTAGAGGCCGCTTATGACTTATGGGCCTTGAAGTGTAATCAAGCCCATTGCCAACATCAAATGAGCCTACAGGGTCGCACACAAAGAGTGATGTGATCTGGGCTTATTCTCTTGGGCCTAATTTATTAGGTATTGAATAAATATATTTAGATATATTTATTGGGCTAAATTGAATTAAGTTGTCGGGCTTTTATTATATATGATATAATAGGCCAAAACTTAATAGGGCCTGAATGAGATTAGGGTTTCTCTATAAATAGAGAAGCTTAGGTCTCATTAGGTTAACGACACAATTGTCAGGAAACCCTAGCCACCATCCAAGAGAAAGATCGTTTGGCGTCGAAAGGTTTTCAGACGTCTAGCACACTTCTGTATGCCCCGGATCGTGCATGCTCGTGTGGATACCGGTAGAGGGCATTAGCGATTTGCAGTGTCTTGATATCAGAAAAGAAGCAATCCACCCACGAAAATAAGGTATTTTCGTTAATCCTTCGTGTTTTTGATTATACGTGATGTTTTTGTATGGTCTTTTCCGCAGCGTATTGTGAATACTCGGACCGTACGCGATCCAACATTTGCCAGAAAAAAATCCCTCTGAAACAGTTCCAATTCAACTATTCAAACCCAATTATCTCAGAATTCATAAAACGCATCATATTCACAATAAAATGCCGAAAAATGCCATGAATGCATATACATATAAATGCATGTGCAAAATAACTCATTCCTCTATAATTAGAGGCCAAATGTATGCTCAACTCCAAATGTGAAAAATGTAAAATCCTAACCCGTCCCAATATACAAAAATAACCTTCCCATCGATGATGAGATGTTACAATTCTCCCCTCCTAATAAAAATTTCGACCTCGAAATTTCATACCTGTCTGATCAAATAGATGAGGATACTGTCTCCTCATATGCTCCTCAGTCTCCCAAGTTGCTTCCTCAGATGAGTGGTTATTCCAAAGGACTTCTACCAGTGGAATAACCCTGTTCCTCAACTGTTTGACCCAAGATCCCACAATCTGTACCGGCTCCTCAACATAACTCAAATTACTGGCTACCTTAATCTCCTGAGCCGGAATCACATGAGTCGGATCTGATCGATACCATCGGAGCATACTCACATGAAAAACATCGTGCAACTGGGACATCTCACTCGGCAATGCCAATGGTCCTATCCTCTCGATAATCCCATACGGACCAATATACCGAGGGCTCAACTTGCCCTTCTTGCCGAATCTCAAAACTCCTCTCCATGGTGACACTCGGAGAAACACTCTGTCTGTAACATCCCACCCTCAATTAGAATGGTAGAATAGTAAATTGGCATAGGATGTGCTAGATTGGGATTTCATAGGATTGCTCATGCATAATAGGATTGCTGCATAGTCACAATTGTGCACATGAACTTACTGTACATGCATACATGATATTTCCGGTTTTCGTGCCTAAGACAATTTTATTGAGATTAACGTGATTTTTGAGTTTGGAAAATTATTCTGAGTGCGCCATAAATTGTTTTCTAATTTAAGGGATTTTTAGGAATTTTCTGGATTTTTCTGGAGAAAATTCCCGGACCGAAAAAATCGCCAATTGGCGAACCAGTCGATTTTCGGTAGAAAAAAAAATTGCTACCCAATGACACTGTCTTATTGGGAATATTATTTTGGGATTAAAATTGGGGTCAATTGATTTGATTGGGTTAGTTTTTGATCTGGATTAAATAATTATTATTTTGACTTTTCTTTAAAACCATAACCAATCACATTTAGCCAACTTAGACCTTCATTTAATGCTTTCTAACCTTGTAATTTCGGTGATGTGTATATAAAAAGAATGAAAAGAACTCCTTAAGGGTTTAAAAGCTCATCTCATCCGAAAAACTACTTCTATTTTCCATATCTATAGATTTTCTTCTTCTTTCTTCATCTTCCTCCAAACACTCAAGAGTTCTCTTACTTGTCACTAAGCTATAGTCTTCCCATGATGATGAAATATATATGTATGGTGGTAGAAGAAGTGATTAGTGAAGGTAGGAAGTAAAGAAGTGAAAGAAATTCAAGGTTGGAAAAGCTAATAGGTAAGTTTTGTTGTTAAGTTTTCTTTATGATTTGATTTAGAAATTGAATGCCATGGTAGTTAGGAGAAATTAATGGGAGGTTTGGTATATTTATTTTGATTCTTGATGCATTAAATTGATGACTAATATGGCTTGAATTAATGGGTGTTAGGTGAGGGTTAGTTATGAGTTGATGAAGGAGTATGAATGAGTGTTTTTAACTTGATTTTGAATGCATATGGATAATTGATTTTACTTAGAAAGGAAGAATTAAGTGCTGCCAATTTTTGTGTATTAGCCCTAGTACATGTATAAATGGTATAAGAACTGATTTGTGTTCATTTGGATTTTTAATGATGTGTTAATGGCATTGGAAATGATAGAACTAAGGTTAACATCAAATCTGGAAAATTAGGGTTTTCACTGATTGTACTGTTGTTAGCATACCTAATTGTGTAGGAATGCAAATGAGGTGAGGTTTGTGGCCACTTAAACTTTGGGATGTTGGCTACATTTTTGTGTGAAATAGGTGTTGTCTAATTTTAACTTTAAGGGGTTGCAATATGGCTTGGAAAGGTACTGTTCTTAACTGGAATAAACAGTACCCGAAATCATACCCTTTAGTTTTGCTAATTTTTTATGAATTAATTAAGAAGGAATTAGAACAAATGGACTAAATGAAAGTTGAAGCCTATTAAGTTATATTTCCAATGCCACTAATATTGCAATTTTTCGATATGTATAGTAGGAGTTATGGACTGATAACTATTGACTGTTTTTATGCATTGAATGAAACCTAGCTGGAATGTCGAATTTGGTGCACATTATGATTTGGAGTAATTTTAGTAATTTATGTGAACTGAATTGGTGTGAGTGATATTCTGTAAAGTAGTAGACGAAGAAATTATCTTGAGAATGATATATGGCATGTAATTTTTGGTTGTCATATTTGAGAGAAATGAATTTGTAAAAACTGAACCTGCCTTTGGTTGTGAATTGCTGATCATGGCAGAAACTTGCATAACAATTTTGAAATTGTTAGAGATCGAATTGGATGTTGAGTTCTGCATGCAAATTGAAGTTTGAGATCTTATCTTTTCAGGGATATAAGGTAGTGAATTTGTTGACATTTATGCTAAGAGATATACTGTTGTGAAATGTGCTGTTCAGATTGGGAAAATTCTGAGGGTTGATGCTTTGGTGAATTGTTTGACATAGTTAGCAAGTGAATCGGATTTTGGGTTGTTCATGAAAGTTGTAGACAACATTGTGATCTTACTGCCTTATTTATTTTGTAATTGTTGACTGAAGAATCAGAGAGTTATTGAATTTGCAATGTACTGCCCTGTTTTAATTGGTTTTGAGTAGGCAGTAGGTTTGATTGGATTTTTAACGCCCTTATGGGTACAATTGCTTGTTGTGGTCTTCATGAAACCTGTAGAGGGTTTCATTATCTTTCCAACAAGGTATAGTTTGCATTTTTCGGAAATGTGTAGAAAGAGTTATGGGTGTTGGAAGTTTGGTTGAAAATCAGAAAATAAAGGGGAAATAAGGGTTATATATATATATATATAAATTGTTGAGTTTTGGTTTCTTTCGTGAATAACTTTTCCGTCCGACGTCCGATTGACTTGATTCTTGAGGCATCGGATTCATAGAATATTAAATTTCATTTTCTGAGAGATTCGGGATTTTTAGACGGAAAATTGACGTGGCCCCGGGTAACGGAGCCTTTAATCACTGTTTTGTTAAATTGGGGACTTATAGAGGTCCGAATTGCGCACCGTCAGCACCAATAGGTTTTTAATTTTTAGACGGATTTTTCTGAGGGAAAAAATGGGATTAGGGCCGGGAATTCATGAACATGCATATTTCACCTACATGTGCACAAATTGCATATTTAGTGACTCGTTCTTTCTCGATTCATATAGAGGCCCAAGTGGGCGTCGTTTCGATCGACGGGCGGAAACTTCCGGCATTAGCTCGAAGTAATAGGTGAGTAACCTAGTTGGTTATCCCGATCTACCTGTTTATCGTGACTTGATTGCCTACGGGATTACGTGGATTATATATGGCTTTTATTGATCGTGAATTGGGCATTAGACAAGCTGTTTAATTGGACTGTACATTTGGACCGACCCATAGGCGTGATATATTATATTGACTTCTATTGGGCATGTGCATTCATGCACAAATGCATTAAATCGCTAAAAGGAAAATTGTGAACCGAGACGCCATCGACATCGAATCGAGCCTGAGCTCGACATCTTTGAAACGAGCCTCGAGCTTGAAGAGATAATTCTCCTAGGCGCATCTATCGACTCTTCAACAACGCTAAAGCGCTCGGTCACAATCTTGTAATAAATCGGAAAAGAGTCACATGTGCATCGCATCTTTGGATCAATATTTGACGTGGTACCGATCGTATGTATCTTGTAATATGACCATAATCGTGTTCTGCTTATCGTGATCGTGACTATGATTGTATTAGCATTGTAATTGTATGATTCTCGGATGCATCTTGTATCATGCTTATGTGATGCATGAATTGGGAGAACCATCGATGATGGTTTCTTATTGAGTTCGCAAACTCATCCAAAATTGCAATCTATTTTTCGAGCTTAAGTGTAGGCAGATAGCTCCTCGGAATCAGTAGAGCGTGTCTTGTGGATTGGCGAGAGAGCGATGGCTCAAAGGTCGGTCACCGGGCTTTCTTTTGGAGACTTATAGTTATATCATTCTTTGTACATTCTTGTATGGTACTTAGTGTACAAAGTGTTTTGGAACATGTCTGATCGAAAATCTTGACGCTTGTAACTTTCTGAATTTTGAGTAAATGAAATGAAATCCAGTTTGGTTTTTAAAAGTTGTCAATTTTTTCGTATTGCTTTATGATTGTGATACCATGAGGAGTTAGTGGTAGTTGTCAGTAGTGGTCTCTTATCGTAAGATATGTACCGGAATGACCTACAAGCGTTCCGGTGGATACTCTATGGTAAGGGGGCGCTATATTAGGTGGTATCAGAGCATGGTTTGGCATCTTTTGGGAATAGTAACAATGTAGGTATAAATTTGACGGAACTGTTGAAACTGATCAGAATTCTTGTTTTGTTCTAGGTCTTCTGCATTAGGTGATCAGGTTGAGCAGCCAGCTGACCAAGGATCATTGGGAGCAAGTAGAGAGTTTTCTATGCCTCGTACTGAGGAATTGCTTCCTCGAGTTCCCGTGAGACGGGAGAGGAGGTATGATTTACTACGCAAGCGGGGTACATCGATTTTATGGCGATCTGAGACCCGTGAGGCCGAGGGGTGGCCGAGAGGACGGAGAGAGTCTTCACGGATGGACCGTGAACTGATGAGAGGTTCGATTATCGGTGTCTCTCGCAGGCCCAAAGATACAAGTGGTGGAAGACTGTGTCGCAAGATACTACCAGCCTTGCTTCTCGTCACGGGCTGATTTTTGAGGGCCTTCAGGATAATTATATGCCCAAGGTCTATCTTGACATGAAGATGCAGAGTTTCGAATCAAGCGAGGTCGGATGTCGGTGGCGTAATATGAGGTGAAATGCAATGAGCTGATGGATTATGCCACTGTGATGATCCCGACTGAGGCTGATAAGTGCCGGAGGTTCGAGAATGGCCTCAATACTGAGATCCGTACCAGGTTGGCCCGATCAGACATGGGTACATTCGTTGAGTTGAGGGTTACTGCCGTGAGAGTGGAGCAACTGATGAGGCAGAGACAGGCTGAGATTGGGTCCCGGGGTAAGCGGCCAAGTGATAGTCAGGGCAACTCTGGCAGGAGCTTTAGTAAGCGTCAGGGCAGGACTTTCAGGTCTCCGGGAGGTTCGAGACAGTCTGGATTTGGACAGAGAGGGAGATTTGTACAGACCGGCGATGGTAGTGGGCAGGTTCCGGGCGATTCCTCCAGCAGCCTGCATTGTGAGAGGAGACATAGTGGGGAGTGTTGGTGGCTTACTGGAGCCTGTTTGAGATGCGGCTCGACGGAGCACCAAGTTCGGGATTGCCCAGATACATTGAGAGTTCAGTATGCTAGTAGAGGACGAGTTGGGAGTAGTACGACTATACAGCAGAGTAGAGTGGGTGGATCCGGACAGAGGGGTCGAGGTAGAGGCCGAGGTAGGTGAGGGTCCTTTTGGGGTGAGGGTCGGGCAACCACCACAGCCCCAGCCGAATCGATGCCATGACGAGGCAGGAGGCCCAGGATTCCCTTGATGTTGTAGCTGGTATGCTCCTTATTTATGATATAGAGGCGTTTGCATTACTAAATTCTGGATCCACACATTCTTTTATTGCACCTCATATGGCATGTAGATTGCATGGGGATAGGGAGATGTTACAGTATGGGCTAGAGGTGAGTACACCTCTAGGTACTACTATCGCATTGGGAGAGGTTCGAGAGGATGCTCGATCCAGATTGATCAGCGATGTTGAGGCGCACCTTATAGTGTTGCCTCCGAGAGATTGATTTGATTACGGGATGAATCGCTTATCGCCCATAGGGCTATCATGGACTGCTACACCAAGGAGGTTGTATTAGAGTCTCCCGAGTCACCTAGAGCGAAGTTCAGAGGAATTAGTCGGCAGTGCCGGCCGGATGATCTCTTTTCTTAGTGCCACAGAGGCGATGCAGGAGGTTGTGAGGCCTATCGGCTCGTGTGATTGACACCAAAGTTGAGCAGAGGCTTGAGGATATTCCGTGGTTAGGAATTTCGGATGTGTTCATGATGAGTCACCGGTTTGCCACGGATCCGGAGATAGAGTTTACTATTGACCTCGTTCAGTCTTGCTCCTATATCTATACCTCCATATAGGATGGCACCTGGGCCGAGGGAGTCAAGGCTCGATTGCAGGAGTTGCTGGAGAAGGGATTTATCAGGCCTAGTGTTTCACCATGGGGAGCTCCAGTTTTGTTTGTGAAGAAAAAGGATGGGACTTTAAGGCTATGCATTGATTACAGGCAGTTGAATCGGGTGACAGTGAAGAATAAGTATCCACTGCCTAGGATTGATGACTTATTTGATCAGTTGCAGGGAGCTCAGGTGTTCACTAAATTGGATCTGAGGTCAGGGTACTATCAGCTGAAGATAGCAGAGGCTGATGTACCTAAGAGTGCATTCAGGAGCAGGTATGGGCATTTTGAGTTTCTGGTGATGCCGTTTGAGTTGACTAATGCCTCGGCAGCTTTTATGGCCCTGATGAATAAGGTATTTCAGCCCTACCTGGATCAGTTTGTTATTGTTTTCATTGATGACATTCTAGTGTATTCGAGGAACAGACAGGAGCATAGTGAGCATTTGAGGATTGTGTTGCAGACGATGAGGGAGAGACAGTTGTACGTCAAATTCAGTAAGTGTGAATTTTGGCTGGATCAGGTGATCTTTTTAGGGCACATAGTGACTAGAGATGGTATTCAGGTGGATCCGAGTAAGGTTGAGGCAGTGTTGAAGTGGGAGGCTCCTAGGAATGTGTCGGAGATTCAGAGTTTCCTCGGATTAGCAGGTTATTACCGGAGGTTTGTCGAGGGGTTCTCACTGATCTCAACCCCTCTGACAAAGCTTCTGAGGAAGAATGTACCATTCAGATGGACTGAGGAGTGTCAGAAGAGCTTTGAGGAGCTCAAACATCGGTTGACTACTGCACCGGTATTAGCTATTCCATTCGGGACAGGAGGATTTGAGGTTTACAATGATGCATCGCATCGTGGATTGATGTGTTACGATGCGGACGCGTAGAGTGATTGCCTATGCCTCGAGACAGTTGAGAGCTCATGAGGTAAACTACCCAGTGCATGATTTGGAGTTAGCTGCAGTTGTTTTTGTTCTAAAGATTTGGAGACATTATCTGTATGGTGAGACATTCCAGATCTTTACTTATCATAAGAGTCGAGGTATTTACTTGAGCAGAGAGTTGAATTTGAGATGAGGAGATGGCTTGAGTTCTTGAAGGACTATGATTGCACTATTGAATATCACCACAGGAAAGCCAATGTAGTGGCGGATGCTCGAGTCGGAGGTCACATACTAGTACAAATTCGTATTCAGCAATGAGGTTGCCTAACTTGATTGATTGAGGGCTTTGAATGTTCGAGATGAATCGAGCAGATGGAGTATTATTGGCTACTTTGAAACCGAGACCGATGCTACGGGACAGGATCAGGAGAGTTCAGGACAAGGATCCTGTTATAGTGAGATTGATTGAGAAAGTAAAAGTTAATTCGAGTTCTGAGTTTGAGTTGAGAGATGAGACCTTATGGTTGGGACAGAGGCTCTGTGTACCTGATGTAAATGATTTGAGACGAGAGATTTTGGAGGAGGCACATATGGCTGCCTATACTATGCATCCTGGTACTACCAAGATGTATAACACCCTCAAGCAACATTTCTGGTGGCCTGGCATGAAGAAGCAGGTAGCCGAGTATGTATCTAGATGTTTGACGTGCCAACATGTTAAGGCTGAGCACCAGGCTCCAGTAGGGAAGCTTCATTCGTTGCCTATTTCGGAGTGGAAATGGGAACGAATTACCATGGATTTTATTATGGGATTGCCTAGGACGCCGAGGCAGCATGATGTTATCTGGGTCATAGTGGACCGGTTGACTAAATCGGCCCATTTTTTGCCAAGGAGAGGAGAATAATACTATGGATCAGTTGGCCCGTAAGTATGTGGTGAGATAGTGAGATCGCATGTGGTCCCAAAGTCGATAGTGTCGACGTGGATCCCAGATTTACTTGAGGTTTTGGCGAGTTTGCGATCTGCTATGAGTACTAGTGAATTTCAAGACATTTCATCCTCGCATGATGGGCGAGGAGAGGACGATTAAGACTATGGAGGATATGCTTCAGGCTTGTGTATTGGAGTTTAGAGGAGCATGGGATCAGTATCTAGCTCTGATGGAGTTTGCATATAATAATCATTATCACAGTAGCATCGAGATGGCACCATATGAGGCACTGTATGGACGACCGTGTAAATCGTCTTTGTATTGGGATGAAGAGGGTGTGAGGATGATTGAGGGTCCTGAGTTGATTCAGGATACTGTAGATAAGGTGAAACTGATTCGAAGTCGCATCAAAGCGACTCAGGATAGACAGAAGAGCTATGTGGATCAGCATAGGAGGGACATTGAGTACAATGTGGGCGACAGAGTGTTCTTACGGGTGTCACCGTGGCGTGGTGTACTGAGATTTGGGAAAAAGGGTAACTTAAGCCCTAGGTACATTGGTCCATATGAGATCACTGAAAGGATAGGACCTTTGGCCTACAGGCTAGCTTTACCGAGTGAGATGTCTCAGTTGCATGACGTCTTCCATGTGAGTATGCTCCGTAGATATCGGTCAGATCCGACACATGTGATACCGGCTCAGGAGATTGAGGTCTCTAGCAATCTGAGTTATGTAGAGGAGCCGATACAGATCGTCGGGTCACAGGTGAAGCAATTGAGGAACAAGAGTATTCCACTGGTGAAAGTTCTCTTGAGGAACCATTCGACTGAGGAGGCTACCTGGGAGACCGAGGAGCATATGAGGAGACAATATCCTCATCTGTTCGCGCAATCAGGTAAGAATTTCGAGGACGAAATTTTTTTTTAGGAGGGGGGAATTGTAACATCTCACTCTCAATTAGAAGGGTAGAATAGTAAATTGGCATAGGATGTGCTAGATTGGGATTTCATAGGATTGCTCATGCATAATAGGATTGCTGCATAGTCACAATTGTGCACATGAACTTACTGTACATGCATACATGACATTCCCGGTTTTCGTGCCTAAGACAATTTTATTGAGATTAACGTAATTTTTGGGTTTGGAAAATTATTCTGAGTGCGCCATAAATTGTTTTCTAATTTAAGGGATTTTTAGGAATTTTTCTAGATTTTCAGGAGAAAATTCCCGGACTGGAAAAATCGTCAATTGGCGAACCGTTCGATTTTCTAGAAAAAATTGCTACCCAATGACACTGTCTTATTGGGTATATTGTTTTGGGAATAAAATTGGGGTCAATTGAGTTGATTGGGTTAGTTTTTGATCTGGATTAAATAATTATTATTTTGACTTTTCTTTAAAACCATAACCAATCACATTTAGCCAACTTCGACCTTCATTTAATGCTTTCTAACCTTGTAATTTCGGTGATGTGTATATAAAAGAATGGAAAGAACTCCTTAAGGGTTTAAAAGCTCATCTCATCCTAAAACTACTTATTTTCCATATCTATAGATTTTCTTCTTCTTTCTTCATCTTCCTCCAAACACTCAAGAGTTCTCTTACTTGTCACTAAGCTATAGTCTTCCCATGATGATGAAATATATATGTATGGTGGTAGAAAAATTGATTAGTGAAGGTAGGAAGTAAAGAAGTGAAAGAAATTCAAGGTTGGAAAAGCTAATAGGTAAGTTTTGTTGTTAAGTTTTCTTTATGATTTGATTTAAAAATTGAATGCCATGGTAGTTAGGAGAAATTAATGGGAGGTTTGATATATTTATTTTGATTCTTGATGCATTAAATTGATGACTAATATGGCTTGAATTAATGGGTGTTAGGTGAGGGTTAGTTATGAGTTGATGAAGGAGTATGAATGAGTGTTTTTAACTTGATTTTGAATGCATATGGATGATTGATTTTACTTAGAAAGGAAGAATTAAGTGCTGCCAATTTTTTTGTATTAGCCCTAGTACATGTATAAATGGTATAAGAACTGATTTGTGTTCATTTGGATGTTTAATGATGTGTTAATGGCATTGGAAATGATAGAACTAAGGTTAACATCAAATCTGGAAAATTAGGGTTTTCACTAATTGTATTGTTGTTAGCATAACTAATTGTGTAGGAATGTAAATGAGGTGACGTTTGTGGCCACTTAAACTTTGGGATGTTGGCTACAATTTTGTGTGAAATAGCTGTTGTCTAATTTTAACTTTAAGGGGTTGCAATAAGGCTTGGAAAGTTACTGTTCTTAACTGGAATAAACAGTACCCGAAATCATACCCTAGAGTTTTGCTAATTTTTTATGAATTAATTGAGAAGGAATTAGAACAAATGGACTAAATGAAAGTTGAATCCTATTAAGTTATCTTTCCAATGCCACTGATTTTGCAATTTTTCGATATGTATAGTAGAAGTTATGGACTGATAACTATTGACTGTTTTTATGCATTGAATGAAACCTAGCTGGAATGTCGAATTTGGTGCACATTATGATTTGGAGTAATTTTAGTAATTTATATAAACTGAATTGGTGTGAGTGATATTCTGTAAAGTTGTAGACGAAGAAATTTTCTTGAGAATGATATATGGCATGTAAGTTTTGGTTGTCAGATTTGAGAGAAATGAATTTGTAAAAACTGAACCTGCCTTTGGTTGTGAATTGCTAATCATGGCAGAAACTTGCATAACAATTTTGAAATTGTTAGAGATCGAATTGGATGTTGAGTTCTTCATGAAAATTGAATTTTGAGATCTTATCTTTTCAAGGATATAAGGTAGTGAATTTTGTGACATTTATGCTAAGAGATATACTGTTGTGAAATGTGCTGTTCAGATTGGGAAAATTCTGAGGGTTGATGCTTTGGTGAATTGTTTGACATAGTTAGCAAGTGAATCTGATTTTGGGTTATTCATAAAAGTTGTAGATAACATTGTGATCTTACTGCCTTATTTATTTTGTAATTGTTGACGGAATAATCAGAGAGGTATTGAATTTGCAATGTACTGCCCTGTTTTAATTGGTTTTGAGTAGGCAGTAGGTTTGATTGGATTTTTAACGCCCTTTTGGGTAAAATTGCTTGTTGTGGTCTTCATGAAACTTTTAGAGGGTTTCATTATCTTTCCAACAAGGTATAGTTTGCATTTTTCGGAAATGTGTAGAAAGAGTTATGGGTGTTGGAAGTTTGGTTGGAAATCAGAAAATAAAGGGGGAAATAAGGGTTTTATATATATATATATAAATTGTTGAGTTTTGGTTTCTTTCGTGAATAACTTTTCCGTCCGACGTCCGATTGACCTGATTCTTGAGGCATCGGATTCATATAATATTGAATTTTATTTTTTGAGAGATTCGGGATTTTTAGACGGGAAATTGACGTGGCCCCGGGTAACGGAGCCTTTAATCACTGTTTTGTTAAATTGGGGACTTATAGAGGTCCGAATTGCGCACCGTCAGCGCCAATAGGTTTCTAATTTTTAGACGGATTTTTCTGAGGGAAAAAAATGAGATTAGGGCCGGGAATTCATGAACATGCATATTTCACCTACATGTGCACAAATTGCATATTTAGTGACTCGTTCTTTCTCTGATTCATATAGAGGCCCAAGTGGAGCGTCGTTCGACCGACGGAGCGAAAACTTCCCGACATTAGCTCAGAAGTAATAGGTGAGTAACCTAGTTGGTTATCCCAATCTACGTGTTTACTGTGATTTGATTGCCCTACGGGGATTACGTGGATTATATATGGCTTTTATTGACTGTGAATTGGGCATTAGACAACCGCTTAATTGACTGTACATTTGGACCGACCCATAGACCGTGATATATTATATTGACTTCTATTGGGCATGTGCATTCATGCACAAATGCATTAAATCGCTAAAAGGAAAATTGTGAACCGAGACGCCATCGATATCGAATCAAGCCAGAGCTCGACATACTTGACGAGCCTCGAGCTCGAAGGAGATAATTCTCCTAGACGCGTCTCATCGACTCTCAACACCGCTAAAGCGCCGGTCACAATCTTGTAATAAACCGGAAAAGAGTCACATGTGCACCGTGATATCGGATCAATATTTGACGTGGTACCGATCGTATGTATACCGTAATATGATATAATCGTGT
This sequence comes from Erythroxylum novogranatense, assembly GCA_029891385.1. Classification (NCBI taxonomy): domain Eukaryota; kingdom Viridiplantae; phylum Streptophyta; class Magnoliopsida; order Malpighiales; family Erythroxylaceae; genus Erythroxylum; species Erythroxylum novogranatense. The sequence goes on along the minus strand of CM057233.1, from coordinate 11,137,998 downwards.
TACATTTATCGTGACTATGACTGTGATTGTATTAGCATTGTAATTGTATGATTACTGGATGCATACTGTATCATGCTTATATGATGCATGAATTGGGAGAACCATCGATTATGGTTTCTCATTGAGTTCGCAAACTCATCCAAAATTGCAATCTATTTTTCAGGCTTAAGTGTAGACAGATAACTCCCTCAGGACTGTAGAGCCGTGTACTGTGGATTGGCGAGAGAGGCGATGGCTCAAAGGTCGGTCACCTTTCTTTTGGAGACTTATAGTTAGATCTGTTCTTTGTACATTCTTGTATGGTACTTAGTGTTCAAAGTTTTTGAAACATGTACGATCGAAAATAATTGACAGTTTGTAACTTTCTGAATTTTGAGTAAATGAAATGAAATCCAGTTTGGTTTTTAAAAGTTGTCAATTTCTTCGTATTGCTTTATGATTGTGATGCCATGAGGAGTTAGTGGTAGTTGTCAGTAGTGGTCTCTTATCGTAGGATATGTACCGGAATGACCTATAGGCGTTCCGGTAGATACTCTATGGTAAGGGGGCACTACACTGTCTCCCACACTATACTCCATCTCTCGCCGATGCTGATCCACTTAACTCTTCTGTCTATCCTGAGCCGCCTTGATGCGACTCTGAATCAGTTTCACCTTATCTACAGTATCCTGAATCAGCTCGGGACCCTCAATCATCCTCACACCCTCTTCATCCCAATACAGAGGCGATCGACACTGTCACCCATACAAAGCCTCATACGGTGCCATCCCAATACTACTGTGATAATAATTATTGTATGCAAACTCAATTAGAGCCAAATACTGATCCCATGCTCCTATGAACTCCAATACACAAGCCCGAAGCATATCCTCAGCAGTCTTAATTGTCCTCTCACTCTGTCCATCTGTCTGAGGATGGAAAGCTGTACTGAAATTCAACCTAGTACCCATAGCAGTCTGCAGGCTCTTCCAAAACCTCGAAGTAAATCTAGGATCCCTGTCTGAGACTATAGACACCGGGACCCCATGCAGTCGCACAATCTCTGCCACATACTTCTGGGCCAACTGATCGAGAGTATTGTTCTCCCTCACTGGCAAGAAATGGGTCGATTTAGTCAACCAGTCTACTATGACCCAGATAACATCATGCTGCCTCGGCGTCCTAGGCAACCCCATGATAAAATTCATGGTAATTCGTTCCCATTTCTACTCCGGAATGGGCAACGAATGCAGTTTCTCCACTGGAGCCTGGTGCTCAGCCTTAACCTACTGGCACGTCAAACAACGCAAAACTAACTCTGCCACTTGTCTCTTCAGGCCAGGCCACCAAAAGTGTGGCTTAAGAGTGTTATACATCTTGGTAGTACCAGGATGCATAGCATAGGCGGACAAATGCGCCTCCTCTAGAATCTCACGCCTCAAATCATCCACATCAGGCACACATAGTCTCTGACCTATCCATAAAGTTCTATCTCTTAACTCAAAATCAGAATTCCGATCAGATCTCTCTCTCTCAATCAGTCTCACCATAGCCAGATCCTTGTCCTGAACTCGCCTGATCCTGTCATGCAACATCGGCCTAAGCCTCAGAGTAGCTATCAAAGCCCCATCCTGACCCAAATCTATCTGCACATTCAGAGCTCTCAACTGAATCAAACTAGGCAATCTCCCAATCTGAATCTGAGCTGTACTGATGTGAGACCTCCTACTCAACGCATCTGCCACCACATTAGCCTTCCCTGGGTGATACTCTATCGTACAATCATAGTCCATAAGCAGCTCTATCCATATCCTCTGTCTCAGATTCAACTCTCTCTGATTCAATAAATACCTCAAAGTCTTATGATCAGTATAAATCTGGAATGTCTCGTCATATAAATAATGTCTTCAAATCTTCAGGGCAAACACAACTACAGCTAACTCCAAATCATGCACTTGATAAATTGCCTCATGAGATCTCAACAGTCTCGATGCATAAGCTATCACTCTACCATGCTGCATTAGAGTTCACCCCAGTCCCTGATGCAAAGCATCACTATATACCTCATAGCCTCCAATCCCAGATGGAATACTTAACACTGGTGCAGTAGTCAACCGATGTTTCAGCTCCTCAAAGCTCTCCTGGCACTCCTCAGTCCATCTGAACGGTACATTCTTCCTCAGAAGTTTTGTCAAAGGGGCTGAGATCAACGAGAACCCCTCGACAAATCTCCGGTAATAACCGGCCAATCTTAGGAAACTCCGAACCTCAGACACATTCCTAGGAGCCTCCCAATTCAACACTGGCTCAATCTTGTGAGGATCCACCTGAATACCCTCACCAGACATAATGTGCCCCAGAAAAACTACCTCATCCAGCCAAAATTCACATTTACTGAATTTGGCATACAACTGCTTCTCTCTCATGATCTGCAAAACTATCCTCAAATGCTCAGCGTGCTCCTGTCTACTCCTCGAATACACCAAGATTTCATCTGGGGAATCCTGAGCCTCCTGCCGAGTCAAGGCATAGACTCTACTGACAGCGGCTGCAGTCTGCTTCATGTCCTCTGTCTCACAACGGACCCCTCAACTCTGCCATGGCCTCTACTCGGCCTCTCGGTCAGATCCACCTCCTCGACTCACAGTCTTGTGGTGTTCTTTGCCAGATCGCCCAATCATAGTGGACTGAGCTCCCAAGGTGGTGGGGCAATCCCTAACTTGGTGGTCCATCGAGCCACATCTAAAGCAGGCTCCAGTTAGCCACCGACACTCTCCATTGTGTCTCCTCTCACAATGCTCACACACTGGAGGAAGCTGCCCTGAACTTCTGCCACTACCACTGCCAGTCTGTACAAATCTTCCTCTCTACCCAAAACCAGACTGTCTAGATCCTCCCGAAGACCTGAAGGTCCCGCTCTGGCGCCATCAAGCCCCCGCCAGAAATGCCCCGATCACACTCACTCTTCCCTCTGAAACCCATCTCAGTCTGGCTCTGTCTCATAAGATGCTCCACTCGCACTGCAGCAGCCCTCAACTCAATAAAAGTACCCATGTCTGATCTGGCCAATCTAGTGCGAATCTCCAAGTTAAGGCCATTCTTGAACCTCCGGCACCGATCAGCCTCTGTGGAAATCAGAGCAGTAGCATACCCCATAAGCTCGTTAAACCTCACCTCATACTCTGCGACTGTCATCCGACCCTGACTCAACTCTAAAAACTCCTGCATCTTCATCTCCAAATAAACCTTGGGCATATAATTATCCTGGAAAGCCCTCAAGAAGTCCTCCCAAGTCGAATACGAGGTCCGGTGGTACCGCCTTAATGCCTTCCACCAATGATATCTTTGGACCTCAGTAAGAGAGAGACTGCATAATCAAAACGCTCATCAAAGTCGCAGTCCATCTGATTGAAGACTCTCTCAGTCCTCTCCAGTCATTCCTCAGCCTCAGCAGGGTTTGTGCTGCCATAGAAGTCAACAGGCCCCTGCTTGCGCAGTCTATCGTACCTCCTCTCCCATCTCACGGGAACTCTGGGAGGTAACTCCTCAGAACGATGTACCAGTGACTCCCTACTAGCTCCAAGTGATCCTTGGTCAGCTGGTTGATCTATCTGATCCCTAAGAACGGATGACCTATAATAAAACAAGAATTCTGATCAATTTATGCTTTTCTCATTACAATTCAAGCCTAAAAATGCACTGTGCCCAACAGATGCCAAATCATGCTCTGATACCACCTAAATGTAGCACCCCTTACCGTAGGGTACGCACCGGGACGTCCGTGGGTTATCTCGAGACATATCCTACAATAAGGGAGGCTACGAGCAGAAAGCCACTAAAGTACTCTCATGGCATCAGTAATAAAAGCCGCAATAAAAAAATCACTATATTTAAAAAAACCCAAGATGCTTTCTCATTTCATATCTTCAAACAAAATTATATACAAGTCTAACAAGATTTCCACAGTCTAAATACATTACTCCAAAAAGGAAACTGATACGAAAATCTAACTAGGTCATCCCCAAAACAATCCCAGTTGACCGACCTGTGAGCCATAACTTCTCTTGCCAACTAGATCCACACGGCATAAAAAGTCTATCTCTGGAGCTAGGAGTCTAATCTATTGATCCTGAAAAATATAATGCAATTTTTGGTGAGTTTGCGAACTCAATGAGAAACCATCATCGATGGTTCACTCAATTCATGCATTACGCAAATAGCGTACAGCATAACACAATAACACATTCAGAAACCATATAACAATTTACAGATTCTCATGCAATCACAGAACTCAGAAATTTCGCAAATCAGTTATCACAATTGTATTATGCACACTTGCCTATTTCCTATTCACTGCATTCAATCCATCACAATGTGTATGCAATGCATATGTGACTCTTTCCCATTTTATTACAGCGATATGACCGAGCGCTTAAACAGTGAACAGTATTCAGTAGACGCTTCTAGGGAGTAGGAGAGCCCTCTGGGTATGCACTAACTCCCCTCGAGCTCGAGTCTCCTTTCAGTATCAGCGGCGACTCAGGTCACAACTATTATTATCCATTTATGTATTTTTGTATGAAATGCAACATGTCTAATATAATCACAGTCACATTGACATTAACACCCATTTATCGCAATTCTTCAAAATCACATGGCGGTCGAGTCCGATTTATCCAAAGCAGACATATCGATCTTAATCATTCACATGCTCATACAATTCACAATCACAGACAGTTTACAAAGCATTTAACAATAAAAAAAATTGAGGAACCAACTAGGTTACTCACCTGTAACTTCCGAGCTACTGCCTGGAAGTCCCAGCAATATCCATAGAATAACGATCCAACGGTGCCTCTATAACAGTCAAATAGCTCCCATTACTAGATGCTCAATCAGAAAGATTCAATGATGCACATGTCTTAAAGAAAAGATGTACGATGCATATTCGTGACCTTCCCGGTGCTATAACCCTAATTTCACTATCTTTTGTCAAAATCTAACATTTCACTCAATTGATCAATAATGACTCATTCGCTTTCAATATACTGACCTGGAATTCCACAAGTCTCATTTCTACTTTTCACTTCCATTTGCCAAATCATATACACTAAACTAATCTCAAGAAAACCTCGAAATCAAATTCATCTTGAACTAGATCAAATTCACCTATTGAAGACTCCAATAGCATTGAATTTACATTCAGAAATCTCACAATTATACCCCAATTATCAAGAAATTATCCTTAGGTTGAAATAGGAAACCTTACTCAAAATTCGTTCAATAATAGCAATCCTACTAATTTAAATTCGAACTTTCATTCTTCATATCAATTGTAGACCTCTTTCTCTAGTTCATAAAGAATTAAGAATCACCTTAATTGGAGGTCTACGCCATCAGTTATGTCACAAAAACTAATATACCTCACTTAAGAAAAATGGGGCTCGCCGTGGCTAAAGAACTCTCACCGCGGCGTGGTAGTAGCTGGCCGCGACGCACGGAAAGGCTCGTCGCGGCAAAAAATTTCGGGCTCGCCACGACGTCTCACCATGCTCGTCGCGGCGAGTACTTATCCGCTCGTCGCGACGAGGCCCTCGCAGACGTCGCGACGTGCGGGGCTTCTCTCGACTTCTCCGATAGATTTTCTCCCATTATCTCTCTAAAATCAACCATAACTCACTCTCAACTACCACTATCTTACACATTTAAACCCATAAATGCATTTCAACCAAAATAAAACCACATTAAAGCCAATTTACTTACCAATCAAGCTCTCAAATCTTTAAATCTTTCGAAATTCTCCCCAACCCTATCACCTTTCTCTAACACCCACAGTGAGCCTTTAAACTCTCAAAAATCATCATTCTCTCAAGTTTTTAGTTGATCTTCAACAACAAAGAAGGAGCAAGCTAGAATCTTGAAGAGGGGATCGAAATCACCAACGGAAGAAGAGAAGAGAAAGCCCTAAGTTGGAGGAAAATATTTTACTGCAAAGAGGTTTTCAAAGTTTTCAAAAGAGAAATTTTAAACTTAAGGCATTTTAAAGGTTGTTCAAAGACTACCAAAACTAGGTATTTGCCACTCATCCATTCCTCAACATTAAAGCTCACTTTCTTTTCAATATCTTTCCTAGTCTAATAGTCCTCAAATTCCAATGGTTCCACATTTTCATTCCTAAAATCAAGTATCTATTTTTCTCATTACCATTGGACATTTATGACAGTCCTATGAAGTCAATCAGTACGTTACTCAGAAAATATCTGGTCCAGACATTTTCTCCCAATTTGCCAGAAAAATTTCTAAGAGTCACTATCGACTGACAATCCCTCTGAAACAGTTCCAATTCAACTATTCAAACCCAATTATCTCAGAATTCATAAAACGCAATCATATTCACAATAAAATGCCGAAAAATGCCATGAATGCATATACATATAAATGCATGTGCAAAATAACTCATTCCTCTATAATTAGAGGCCAAATGTATGCTCAACTCCAAATATGAAAAAATGTAAAATCCTAACCCATCCCAATATACCAAAATAACCTTCCCATCGATGATGGGATGTTACAAAGCATAATTATATGAAACATTTTTAGACTCCACACAAGCATCATTACAATGAAAGAAACATATCTAAAACATAAAAGTATGTTATCACTTTTCATTATTTAAAGAAATGTATATTAAAGAATAAAGAATGCATGCTTGCTTTAAAGTTATATTATTCATCGTCATACAATTAAATCATATGAATAGTATGTTACTTTTATGGTAAATATGGGCATATTGACAAATTTTGCTTCTCGAAACAAAGAGTAATGAATAAACTCTCAAACAAGTAGGTTAAAAAGAAGAAGGAGACTAACAACTAAAGACCTAAGCTATTTAGATATCTAAAACACATTAATTGGGTTATTTTATAGGTATTTTAAAAAAGAGGAACAAATGGTACGTAGTAGTAGACACTCAAGGTATATGAATGCTTGTGGTCCTAAGTTTCAATTCTAAGAGACAAAGATGGAGAATTCGTCACTTTTGGAGATAATGCCCAAGTGTGAGATAATTCACATTGATAAAGTTGGTAAGAAAGATCACAAAATTACTTTTAATGTACTTTAAGTTGATGGATTAAAGCATAACTTGTTAAATGTGAGCCTACTACGTGATAAAGGCTAAAATTATACTTTAAAGGGATATCGTGCATTACATTTTTTTAGGAAAAAGAGATGGAAACATAAAAGCAATTAATGTTGATGTTTTTTCTAACCAAGATATGAAGTGTCTAATGTTTATTAGAGAAAACACATGGATTTGGAATAGGAGACTTAGGAATGCAAGTATAGGCCTAATTTCTATCCTTATCTCCAAACAACTTGTAAATAGGCTTCTAGAGGCCAAATTTCAAAAAGACTTGTATTCATTGTCAAATGAGAAAACAAACCAAAATCTCATATAAAAGTAAAAAGTCGGTAACTCCCATTAGACTTTTACAATTACCTCATATGGATTTATTTACAACAATTAAGGTTGCTCATTTAGGTGGTAAATTTTTTCCTTTCATCATAATTGATAATTTTAGTAGATTTACTTTGGTCTTATACTTAGCAAACAAAGATGAAGGTTATAAGGCGTTTGCCAAATTTATCAAAAGGGTACAAAATGAAAATGAATGTTTTATTGCCTTTATTAGGAGTGACTAAAGTAGGGAATTTAAAAATTAAAGGTTTGAAAACTTTGTGAGGATTTAATAGGGCATTTAATAGGAAGAAATTACAATTGAAGAATCAATGCATGTCCTTCTATGAATATAACCCTCTTATTTCCAAGAAAGATTTTGAAGAGATGAGATAGGTATATATAAAGATCTAAAGTCATTAGCCTTTCTTGAAATTAAAAATGATCACTAACAAATCAATCATGAATATATTGTTGCACTAATTAAGGGAAACAAGAAGGATGAGGAACTCCCACGAGATTGGAAATTCAAAGAAAAGTCATCCTCCAAAGAAAAATTTAGATGATGTTTAATAAAGGATAATCACTAGACCTCAACTTAAAGATTTTTGTCATATTACCTTAATTTATTAAATTGAATCTAAGACAATAAAAGAGGCCCTTAATGAAGAAAGTTAGGTTCTTGCTATGAATGAAGAGTTTAATCAATTTGAGAGGAATAAAGTGTAGACTTTAGTACCTAAACCTATTAATCACTAAACTATAGATACCAAGTGGATCTTTAAAAATAAATTAAATGATTCAGGTACTATTTTGAGAAATAAAGCTAAATTGGTGAAAAAGGGTACCATTAAAAGGAGGACATAGACTTCAAAAAAACTTTACTCTAATGGATAAGTTAGAAACAATTACGCCTTTGCTTGCATTTGCACCATATATGAATTTTAAATTGTTTCAAATGGTTGTTAAAAGTTCTTTTTTAAATGGTTTGATTTAAGAACAAATTTATGTCGACCAGCTTCCTACTTTTGAAAAGCATGATGCACCAACCATATCTACAAACTTTATAAACCCTTATATGGCTTTAAAAAAAAACTTAGAGCTTGGTATGATAGGCAAAGTGCATTTCTTTTATAAAATTGATTCTTTAAAGGCGAGGTTGACACTACATTCTTTATTAAAATATTCAAGCATGATATTGTAATTGTTCAAATTTAAATGGACGATTGTGTGTCAGTCAAAAAATGCAAGGGGACTAGGCATTAAACGTATTCTTCCTACCAGTGATGCGCTACTATCAAGTTAGGATAAGATTTACTTACTAAACTCACAACCTTATGGGTCTAGATCCTACGAGCTAAATATCGTCTAGATGCTTATCATATACCCCAAACGCTAGATAGGACGGGGGCTTCGATAATTTGAAGGGGGATATCAGCAACCTGGCAGTTTGTACGCCAAGGTATCAAATGGACTCTAGGTAATGGGAGACATATTTTCTTCTGTCTGGATAATTAGGTGGATGGCTGGGGACCATTAATCTTCGTGACGATCTCTCAAATTCCTGATAGTATTCTTCACGCTACGATTGCGGATTTTACTAATGAAGTCAGTAACTGGCATTAAAATGTGTTCCAACAATATCTTCCTTCCACAATATGTATGGATCTTGCAACTATTCGTCCTAATATCGAAGGCATAGCGGAAGATAGATTGGTGTGGGGATCAACTAATCACGGGGGGTTCACAATAGCGTCAGCTTATGAATTAATCGAAGGACGCTCCACGAACATTAATCACAGGCTTTGGGAGTTAATATGGAAATAGGTAGGACCTCAGCAGATTAGGTCGTTCCTTTGGCTTTTGGCTAGGAGAAAATTACTGACAAATCAACAACGAGTGGCTCGTCATATCACCACGGATAGCATATGTCACTTCTGTGGGCAAGAAGAGTCATCATTGCATGCGATACGGGATTATCCGAGAGTGAAATCTTTCTGGTATAAATTCCCCCTAAGGTGATTGATACGAGCTTTTTTTCAACAAGATGAGGGGGACGTGGGTGAAGTCCAACCTTATGAAGCATTCACAAGTGAAGCAGGTATAGTAGGTTACAATCTACGGCATTGCATGCTAATTCTTATAAAAATGGAGGAACAAAAGCCTTTTTGAGGTTGGCTTTGAATGACTGGAAGACGGTACCAGAATCGTAATAGATTACGTAGATTGGATAGTTAGAGCAACCGTTATGAAAAACTGCGTGTTTTCGACACAGGGCTTACTTGTGGGTAATTTAATGGGCTAGACCAAACCGAAGGGTTGGGTTAAATTAAATACGGATAGTGCAGTTAAACAAGGATTCAACATGGCTACCGCTAAAAGATTAATTAAGAATTGTCATGGGCAGTGGTGTGGTGATTTTCAACAACACATTAGAAGGGGTTCGCCTTTAACTGCCGAACTTTGGGACGTTTTCTCAAGATTTACACTAGCATGGGAGCTTGGATATCGACGCGTTGTCGTTGAAGTGAATTCCTTAAAAGTAATTAACATTCTTTATTTCTCCCAAACAATTCTATCTGACGATATTTTTTTAGTGATAAGTTCCTGTTGACTATTATATCAAGCGTGGGAGATGCAAATTCAGCATGTCTACCAAAAAGGGAACCAATATGTCGATAGCTTGGCGTTTCTAACAATCTTATTAAATCCAAATTTGCATATCCTATAGCAGCCTCCAATGATCATTACGGAGCTAATTCACCGAGATGCGCAAACCATGTTATATTATAAAACACTACGATAATGTTTTTTCTTTTTTTTTTTCTTTGTAATAAAAAAATGAAGGTAATTTACGGACAGAATTTTTTCGTCCTTAATATTTCGTCGGAAAAGTCAGTGCATTTTTTTTCTACTAATTCCTACCTTAGTCGCTGACGGTGTTGTTCCGTCGCTAAATGGTTCCGCTGATCTCCCCCTTTTCGAATTTTGATTTCTGCTTGGCTACGCTCAGATAGAAACTCTTAGTTTTGTTGTTTCGTTTTATTCTCTGTATTTTTAATCTAGCTTGTAGCTCGATATTATTGTTGTAGTGGATGAAGAAAGTTGCATTTTTTTCAGTTGAATTGCCGAATTGTGCATGTTCTTGTTTTTCCAAAATCAGGTATAGTCTGTTTCTATAATCTTTCTTGTTTTTTATGCAGATTGAGACGCTATTTTGGGAACTAGGGATTTTTTAGGTTTTGGGTTTTGGAATGAGTATGATCTGGTATATGATTGGAAGTTCCAGATTATGATGAGGAGCTGGATTTGTTAACTTGGGTCATTTCTCGTAGTGAAAAGATGGTGTCTAATCAACCATATGCTCGATTTCATACCTTGGAGCTCAAATCTGTTCTGATCAAGAAGATTGGACATCAGAGAGCGGATAGGTACTTTGATCTGCTCAGAAGATTGTTTAGTTTCAAGACTACCAAGTCGGAATTTGACAAGGTCTGTGTCAAGATTATTGATAGAGAGAATATTGCCCTTCATAATCATCTTATCAAGTCAATTCTTAAGAATGCCTGCGTTGCCAAAGTCCCCCCATCAAAAGGTGCTAAGAAGGAAGGATGTAACATTAATGGTAAAAGTGTCAATGAATACCAGAGAAATTGCCTTCAGTCACTTTACGGGGATGGCTTTGCTTCTTCTCCTCGGAAAGGAAGATCTCCTGTTAATTGGGATCGCAAGTTCAGGGATCGCCCAAGTCCTTTGTGTCCACTTGGAAAGCCCCAAAGTATCTTGTCCGAGGAACCAAGCTCAAGGATGCAAGAGCAGCAAAGTGCAACAGAATTACTTTCTCTTGGCAGTAGGCCTCCAGTTGAAGTTGCTTCTGTGGAAGAGGGTGAAGAGGTTGAGCAGATGACAAGCAGCCCAGGTGTTCAGAGTAGAAGCCCAGTCACTGCTCCCTTTGGAATTTCTATAAGTAAGGATGGAGCTCGTAAAACTCTTTCAAATTTATCTGCATGTAAAAATTACCTGCGGCAGACGTGTTTAAACAACGGTGAGCTGCCTGATACAAGGTCATTGAGAAGTCGGTTGGAGATGACATTGGAGGCTGAGAGTATCAGTGTGTCAGTTGAATGTGTTAACCTGTTAAATAATGCATTAGATGCATATTTGAAGGGGTTGATTGAACCTTGTATGGGTTTAGCTGCTATAAGCCATAACAATTGGCAATTGAAATCGGTAAATGGTATCGTAACAACAGGCTTGAATAATGGAATGTTTCCTGGGAAGTACATGCCAGGGGCAAAAGAGCTACACTATGCATCAATGACGGAATTTCTTGTTTCAGTGCAATCAAATCCACAATTGCTTGGAGAAGACAGGCCAACGCAACTTGAGAAAATTTCCTTGTGTGCTTCTGAGGAGTGAATTTATACTTTGGTGGAATCTAGTATCAGTTAGAATTTTATCAGATTGGTGATTCAGACTATGGGATCAATCTTTTTACTTCAATTTTGCTTGCATCTCTGCATCGTAGCATCACTGAGTGCTGCCGAAGTGACTATCCTGTAGAAACAAGAAGACGAGACACCTCTACATCTATCAGTTCTCTGCAGATAAAGGCAAACATATTGCCTAGACTTACCTTCCGTGATAGTTGCCACAGAAAAATAATGTTCTTAAGTGTAAAATTAGATAGTATTAGGGTACCATTATTTCAGAAAAGAGTTAACACCATTTTTAATCTATATGTCTTCTCTTTGCTCCTTTCTACCCTTTTTGAGTTACAGTTTCTCATCCTCCCTTTCCAACCTTAGTAGGGTTTCGGTTTCCCATCCCTGTACCCTGAATCATCAATAATATACAGCTTTTTTAACTCCTACAGGACAATTTACATTTCTGCAATTGTTGGTCGTTGCTCAATTCATGGATCATGTTCTTATAGTTCTGCTATTCGACCACGTTGTTTGGCATTCTACAGATTAGCACCTGTTGGTGGTGGCAATAAGCATCAGGTGCGAAACTTGGTAATGAGTAATGTACCATTCTAATATAGCCCTTCACACAAAAATGGATCATTTTAAAATGGTTCTTTTATGTATAATGAGAATAAACGCAAGAAATTTAAAATTGAAACCTTTTAAAAATTTTAAATTATTTACTAAACTCAAAATTAGATGAGCTTAAGGAGAGAAACATATAGCAGGGACTGTGTGAGAAAGATCATGCCTTTTTTGGAACATGGCAACAGTTCAGATGAAGAATAATCTATACGAGGTTTACTTGATTGCTTTCGGTTAAATTTATCAATTCTCCAACAAACATTACTGTTAATTTAATATATAAATATGTATTTTTATAGATTAATGTTACAAACAGGCTTAATACGGCAAATTTGGCAGAAACACCATGGACATGAACGAAGAATACCATTTGAGTAGTTCACAATTACAAAAAAGAATGGAACTTCCTCAACTTAAGAAGGTCCAGAAAACTATCTAAGAACATTGTTGAGTAAACATAGCCTATGAATTACATCAGAGAAATATGGAACATGTAACTATGGTGATATAAAGGAGAACAAAATGATTTCTCATGTAGCGGTTAATGTAGAGTTTGCGTAGCGAGGAGGAAAACACGTAATGGAGTGAAAGATGCCGGCAAGCATCGACCAAATTAGCTGGTGGCGCCTACTTTTTCTAGGCTGGCCATATATGTCATGTAGATGGTCCATATACATGAAAAAGAATTGCTCACCAATGGCTGTCAATGGTAAAGTGAAGTCTAAGAAGCATAGACACATGACACGACACGGATACGGACACGGACACGGAAACACACCAACTTCTAAAATTTGGTGGACACGGACACGACATATATATATATATATATTATAAAATTTAGAATTAAGAAAAAAATTCAAAATTTATAATATGATATATATTAATTGATGTGTTTCAAGACTTCCAGCATCTTGATAGTTCATACATATTTGGTACTTTATAAGCCCCTCTAAAAAAACATGGAGCGTATATTTCACGGAGCATATATTCCATTAAGTCGTGTCCGAGTGGTATCCAGACGTGTCCTAATCGACAAAAATTATTTTTTAATTCCGACACGTACGGACACATGTCGGACATGTGTTCACCGCGTGTTAGTGGGTGTCTGACACGGACACATGACACACAGACACGGCTCCATTTTGCCGTATCCGTGCTACATAGAGTGAAGTAAACACAGACAAGCATAAAAATCAGGTCATCTCAAATTTAGGGTAGAGAACATTGTAAAAACATAAGAGAACATTCCTATACCTGTAAATGGACAGGGAAAAATCTGAATGTGATAAAATCACAAACAGGCCAATACATCACACCATTCAACATTGTAGGAAGTAACTTTATCCAACCTTACCTGTTAACCTATGAAATGTCCCACTTACATACCATATACAGTGGGAAGATGGGCAAGTAGTGATTGGAAAGATTGGAAGATCAGTCATGGAGATGATTATTCTATTGTCTTGCCCAAGTTAGTTTCAATTTAATTTATTTATAGAAGAACCAATTAAGCATAATCTTGGAAAGTTTTACAGAACTTGACTGCTTATCTTCAAGTTTCTCTGGTTTGTTTCAAGCAATTATGCCAAAATGCACCATATTGGTTTTCCAATAATGCTGCACTGCAGATTACATTGGAAATTTAGGACAAAAATACACTATTTGAAAGGAAACTTTAGCTTACCCTGAAGAAAGGCATTTAAGGAGAAAAATAAAACAGTCATGGCAGGGTCAAAGATAGTCTGTTCCATTGCCATTTTCTTGAATGTAGTGATCAGATCTTTCTGCGGAAGGATCTTTGACACAAAATTGAACCAGAAAAGTAACGCTGGTCCTAGAACTATGAGCCCATATCCACCCATCCGTGCTGTTCTCACCAAATCATATGGTTCTGAAGCTGGAAGCACAATCATTTGAAAAAAGAATGCACATATGAAACTTCCGTATGTTATAATTAGCACAAAATCACTCCCAACATTTGGAGAACACATATTTATGCATATGCCTCAACATCAATAGCAGCCTATAAAATCACACAACTATCTGAAGTTTTAACATTAAAGCAGAATACAAGATAAAGATCTAACATAAGTGGCATAAGAAAGATTAAATGGTGATATCACATATTTATATCAGTACTTGCGTCTTATCAGAAAATCTACAAAGGGAGTGGGGAGGGTACAAGTACTTCAGTTCAGTATAATTTCATTGTTGGTTTTTTTTTGTAGGGAAAAATATATGTACGGAGAAGATTCTCGTTTATTTCATATTAGCTTTGGGTTTAAATAGCTAAGAAAGCTAACAAGAATTTAGAAAAATAAGCAATCCTAATCATGATCCCTATGAATCACATAACAGATAACAATCCCTTTAGAATAGGATTACATATTGACTAGGACTTTTATTTAAAAATGAAAAACATTGCAATCACGTGCACAAATTTAAAGTAAACATTTTAACACTCCTCCTTGCTTTAAAGTTTGTAAAGCTTTAATGTCAAAATAATTCATCCTCCTAAAGTTGATTGTTTATAGCTTGATTGGCTTCTCTTACATTTTGTTGCGTTTTACATATCCTTTCAACATGTCCTAGTTGTCCACACTTGTTGCATCTTACATCTGGCGTCCACCAGCACTTGTGTTTTGGATGATTTGTTTTTTTGCAATACGAACATAGTGGAAAACTCTGAGTATTGTTGTTATTAATCCTCTTTTTGTTGATGATTTTACTAAAAAAGTGTGCCTTCCACGATTCCTTCTTGCCTCATGAGTCTCCTTTGTTCTTGTGCCTGTAATGCACTTAATAATTCTGCCAAACTGATTTTTGCCAAATCCTTTGAGTTTTCGAGTGATGAAATTGTAGCCTCAAATCTTTCTAGGATGGTTACTAGAATTTTTTGAACTATTCTAGAATCATCAAAATTAGAACCAAGAAATCTTACGTTATTGGCAATGGCAACGAGCCTATTGGAATAATTCCTGATCGTTTCCGACTTCTTCATTTTTTGTATCTCAAATTTTCTGATCAATTGAGCATTTGCATTCCTTTGATTCTTTCGTTCCCTGCATATTCTTCTTTTAAGAAATCCCAAATTTCTTTGCTCGTCTTGAGCGTCATAATTCTGAAAAAAATTGTTGGTGTGACTCCTAAAAACAAGCAAGCTTTTTCTTTGGATTTCCTCTATTTCTTTTCTTTGTGGATTTTGATTTGAGCCACCGTTGGATTGGTAGGCAAGTCCGGAACATCGTAGTCTTCATCTATAGCTTCCCACAAGTCATTTGCTTCAAGGAAGGCCTCCATTCGAACAATCCAACTTAGATAATTTCTTCCATCAAACACTGGCAGAGTAATGGCAGTGAATGATGATTATGAATCCTTTTTCATGTGGTTTTTGTTTGTGGTGTGGGAAAGCATAGAATGAGTTATGGGTTATAGTTATAGGTCTGTAGGTTTAGAGGTCCCTTAAGATCAAGAGAGTTCTGATACCAATTGTTGGTTTTTTTTTGTAGGGAAAATATAAGTATGGAGAAGACTATCATTTATTTCATATTAGCTTTGGATTTAAATAGCTAAGAAAACTAACAAGAATTTAGAAAACTAGGCAATCCTAATCGTGATCCCTATGAATCACATAACAGATAACAATCAGGATTACATATTGACTAAGACTTTTATTTAAAAATGAAAAACATAGCAATCACATGCACAAATTTAAAGCAAACATTTTAACATTCATAAACAGACAATATGTTCCAGGGTGGTTCTGCTTGCTTTACATACAAAACATAGCTTGATGCAACATGCATGCATCTTTCAAAGACATCGAGAAATCTGAAATAGTTACTGTGAAATTGTAGTGACAACAAACCCAGAGGAGAAAAATAGAAAAATGAACAAAAGAACTCAACCTTTGGCCAACAACTTATCTCAGACGAGGATAAATCTTTGGACAACAAATCTTCAATACTGGAACTTTGACTAGTTAATATCTTACAAATTTCAATATTGAATTCAAAGGAATAAGAAAGCATATCTATATAATGTCTATCTCAACAACAGATCAATTACAACCAGGAGGACCAAGAACTCTGATTTTTTATGCAAGGCATTAAAGTTATTATATTTTATTATAAATAATTTTAAGTAATTAAATATTATGGGTTCTTTTTGCTTTTATTTTTATTAAAAAATTTTATCATGTTTAAAATTAACATATTAAAATAAATTTTGGGTAGAAATTAAGTTTGAAATTAGTTCGAAACTCAATTTTAAAAGTTGAATAACTCAATTTTTTTAAAACGACATTATATTAAACTAACTGAATGAGAACTTTGGATTAACCGGTAAGATTACTTCTTTGATCTATGGTTCAACTAATGGAAATATTTTTTTTTATAAAATACAAATGAATTCACAAAGTTTAGGAGACCCCGTGTATTCCTGTAAAAGGGAAATGTCTACCCAATGTCTAATGGAAAGTGGTGTGCCTACTTTCTGCTCATGTATGGCAAAGAAGAATAGCTTCATTTGTAT
Source organism: Erythroxylum novogranatense (assembly GCA_029891385.1). Lineage (NCBI taxonomy): Eukaryota > Viridiplantae > Streptophyta > Magnoliopsida > Malpighiales > Erythroxylaceae > Erythroxylum > Erythroxylum novogranatense. Next base: position 11,120,973 of record CM057233.1, on the reverse strand, counting down.
GGTATAGCCACCGATTTGATCAACAAGGTAGAAATCTAGGGAATCTTATTAATTACCCCGAGTCCATTTTTATCTGAATTCAAGCTTTGTTTATGAACAACAGAATCCATTTCCCATTTCCAGTAACATAATTTATCTGAAGAAAGCAACCGTAAGATTGCAAAGGTTCCTCATCCCTCTTATTTGCTTGCAAACACAAGTTATACATTTAATTATACCTAATGGACTCCATATTCTTGGCAAGCCATTGTTAAGTACCTAATTAGAGTTAGGCATATCGCATATATGTCTCTAATGGGAGATTGATGGATCCATCTTTTTCAAGTAATTCAAATTTCTGAGTTTATCTTCAGCATCCGAAGTCATATGGTACAAGTCCCTTCAGCTCCGGTCCATTGAGCTTGTTGTTTGCAAAACTAAAAAAACACCACAACCATATGATAAGTGTAGGATTAATTCAGGTTAGATCACTAACCTTGATGCGGAAGCGAATTAATCTTTATGTCACCTTCTGTGTACATGATCTCAGTTTTATGAACACGGTCTCCTAAGTGGCTACTAGAGTCACCATAGAGATCACACCTCGAATCTTGAACACTCTGATGGCCAATCTGTGAGAGGAATTGATATATTGAGAGACTTAAGGGTTTTCCCTTTTCAAATAACCGTTATCTCTTTGAGTTTCATTTAAACCAATTACATAGGATTTTCCCCTGCAGTTATTTTCTCAACTGCTCCCAAACAAATAGGAGAGTATCTAGGCACGGAAACAACCACTCCTCAAGTGGATGTCGTGGCTGTTACAAAAAATGCATCATCTCCCACTCGGCCACATAAGCCATGTTTGTCACAAAGCATATTCATGCCAATATAGTTCTCACGTTTCATACAAGAAATGAGGTGTGTGACCAAAAATTAATTAGTAATGTTATATTAAATCACCATCTAACTAATATAATACTTTCATAATAATAATGCCCCAAATCATCTGAGATCATCATCTATAGCATACTTCCCTTATGCTATAACAATATTATCTGAATATGTACACTATATATGTAAGACCCCACTCCCGCAAGACCCGGACCCGACATCGATGGTGATATCCGAGTCCGCGCCCCGCGAGGGTGGCGTGCTACATCACTCAGTCCAAAAACTCATTATAAATATTTTTTTTGGACGCAAACACCCACACATACACATGATAACATATGCGGAAACAATTATATCCAATTCAATGGCCTTAGGACCCTTTTCATAAATACAATTAATTCCAGTCAGTTGACTTTACAAACTGACTTATTCAATAATCTGAAATATCGAAAATAAAATACAATAATGCAGACACAAACTGATCCCGACCTCTACCTTTTACTTGCTTACAGTACTCCCGTGTCAAACGGGGTATTCTTCAAGACCTGAAAAATAGATGCAAATTTTTGGGTGAGTTTTGCGAACTCAGTGAGAAACCATCATCGATGGTTCACCCAATTCATACATTACGCGAATAGCGTACGGATTATCACAATTGCACATTCAGAATATCATATGGCAATTTACAGATTTTCACAACAGCATAATCAGAAAGAATTTAAAGCAGTATAACAAAAATGCAAGGCATATTGCCTCTTTCCCAATCCAAAAGTCAGTTGAATGTATACTTATTCAAATACATGACATTTTCCATTTTATTTCAGTGATTCAGTGCTTTTCCCAATTCACAGTACAATCAAATACATGTATAACAATTTTCTATTTCTTCCCATTTAGATTATATGTTGTGACTGAGCGCCTGTACTGTCCCAATCTGGGTGCATTAATCGGTGAGCCTATGGCTCTGAACTGTCTCTTTCGGGCTCATTAAGCATTGAGCATAAAGCTCTGAACTGTCCCTTTCGGGCTCATTAAGCATTGAGCATAAAGTTCTGAACTGTCCCTTTCAGGCTCATTAAATGTTGAGCATATAGCTCTTATGGCGCTCCAAATACAATCATTATCAATTAATCATGTACAGAATTCATTTATTACAATTATACCATATCACATTGAAAGTCAAAACCAATTTATCGAAACAAACAATTAACACTTCGATATCAATTTCTCATTCCCTCGGACCTTTGGTCTGAGATCTCAAATGTAATCATTCACAAACAGTTACACACAATTAGCACTTCGATAATAAGTTCCCAATACTTCGGACACCTATGGTCCGAAATCAATCAAAAGCAAACACACATAATCCCTCCATTGTCTCCACATGGCATAACCCACATAATTTTCATCACATATAGATTGAGGAACCAACTAAGTTACTCACCTGTACTTCCGAGTTAATATCTGGAAGTCTCAGTAATGTCGGTAGATCGACGCTCCAAATGTGTCTCTATAATAATCAGAAAATATAACAATTACCACTTGTCCAATCAGAACTATTTAATAATGCATTTGAAGCAATTTGCAGGTGCACAATGCATGTTCATGATATTCCCGGCCTTAATCCAATATTTTTCAACAATAAAAATCCATAGAAAAATTAGAAATTCAATGGCGCTGACGGCGCTCAATTTGGACTTCTATAGGTCCCCGATTAAATAAACAGTGATGAAATACCCATTTCCCGGACACCCGTCAATTTTTCATCCAAAAATTCCCAATTTTCCATGAAATGAAATTCAATGTTTCATGAATCCGATGCCTCAAGAATCAGGTCAATCGGATGTCGAACGAAAAAGTTATGAGCAAAAGAAGGAAAATATATGATCCTAGTCGACTAGTCAGAGGTTATAGTCGACTAGTGTAGGAAAAATACATGTTCTAGTCGACTAGCGCAGTTATAGTCGACTGGTTTAAGAATCCTAGTCGACTAGTGCGGTTTGTAGTCGATCAGTCTTATTAAAATGACAAATCTGAAACCCTTTCCTCTGACATACCAACTTGTTTAGGCCATAACTTCCTACTCCGAATTCCAAATTAGACAAACTTGGTGTCTATTTCATAGAGAAAAGAAAGATCTACAAGTTTTATGAAGACACAAAAGCCAATTTCACCTTTAAGGGTGTCAAAAATGCAATCAAAGTTACTGCCCAATCAATGGGTTCTAAAACAATACAATATCTTGTAAATTCAATAACTTCTCATTTCCTTTGTAAGAAATTACACAATAAATATGCTCAGAAAGATCCCAATGTTATCTACAACTTTCATGAACAATCCAAATCAAATTCAATTAACTAGGTCAAATAATTCAATCAATGATGCTACCCCAGAAATCACCCAATCTGGACAGTAATGTTCTATCAAGCATAACTCCCTGTACACAAGTCAAAAAAATCACTACCTTATATCATTGGAAAGATAAAACCACATACTTCAAGTTTCATGAAGAGATTAAGAGCCAATTCCATCTGTAACTAATTCAGAATTGTTATGCAAGTTCCTGCCATGATCAGCAGTTAACACCTTTATGCAGGTTCAGGTTTTGAAAATTCATAACTCCCAAATCTGATCTCCAAAAATTACATGCTATATACCATTTTCAAAATAATTACTTCCTATAAAACTCTTCAGAGGATCACTCAAGCCAATTCAATTCACAGAAATTGCTAAAATTACTTCTAATCAGAATGTTCACCAAATCCACTCTTAGTCTAGGTTTCACCAAATTTCTCAAAATCAGTCAATGGTTAACAGTGAATATCTCTCAATATACATATCGAAAATTTGCAAAATCGACGGGAATGGAAAGATAGATTAATAAGCTTCAAAATTCATTTAGACCATTTTCCCTAACTCCATCTCAATTAATTTAGAAAAATCATCAAAACTAGAAGATCATTGGTTCGATTCATCGTTCACGAGCCTTAACGATAATTTTCCATGCCAAATTTCAACCTCTTAATGCTAAAATTAGACAACACCTATTTCACAGAAAATTGTAGCCAACAAGCCAAAGTTTCATTTAGCATAAACCTCACCTCATTTCCATAACAACACAATTAGTTATGCTCAAATCAGTGTACTAGGTAAAAATCAATTTTCCAACTTTCATCTTCAACTTAAATCTTATCACTTCTAATACCAAATCCACATGCATAAGCATCCTAATCACACAAGAATTGAGCCAATAGATCATCATAAAACATGATTAATGACCAATACATACCAATCAATGCATCTAACAACCAATTTATTCATTAAATGCATAAATGAAAGCGTAAAACAAAACTTACCAACTCAAAGTTTTCCCTCTTCAATACCACACCAATTTCTCCACTTTCTCTACTTTCTAATTCTCACTTTCCACCCACAACATCATCATCCACTCAAGGCTTAAGCTTGCAAGTGTGAGGGAATCATAAAGAAGAAGCAAGTAAGTAGCAAGAAGAAGGAAGAGACACTTGAAGATGGAGAAAAATCGATGGAGAGACCAAAGAGGAGGAAGGGATTTTGGTTGGCTAAGGAAATAAGAAAGAGAAACTCATCTTTCATGTGTTCAATTTGGAAGACTCGAGAATCACAATAGAGATGTGTCACCATGACACATGTCTAAATTTAAAAGAATAAAGACAAAACTTTAAATAATGACTTTAATCATTTAATCCTAATATTAAAAATTACATCTTTAATACATTTTCAAAAGGGTCCCACGGACAATTCCAAAATAATGTACGCAATATTACAGTGTCATTGAATCGAAATTTTCGCTACCAAAAAATCAACCGGTTCGCCACTTGGCGATTTTTTTCGGTCCGGGAATTTTCTCCGAAAAATTCCTGAAAATCTCTCAAAATATAAAACACTCAATGACGCACTCAGAATAATTTTTCAAGCCCAATAACCACGTTAATCACAATAAAATTACATTAGGCACGAAAACCGGGAATGTCATGTATGCATGTACAGTTATTTCATGTGCAACCTGGCGATCGTGTATCAATCCTATTATGCAAGAACGGTCCTAATTCATCCCAATCCATCTCATCATATGCTAATTTACTAGTTTACCCTTCCTGTCGGGGGTGGGATGTTACAACTCCCCCTCCTTATAAAAAAATTTCTTCCTCAAAATTCTCAGTCAACGGTTCACTATGACAGTTATCAAATGTCTCTACATATCCCATACACTTTTCCACTCAATGATTCATTTTTTTTCCGAACCTATCCACTTATCATATTTTATCAATCCAATACCTTTTTCGCCAGTAACATGTAGACTAATTTGTGTTCCATTGATACCCCTTTTTATCACTTCTGAGTACATCTTGTCAAGGTGATACTTACCATAACCTCCTTTATGTCGTCCCTGACGATTCACTTTCCTTTGGTACCAATACAGTGACATTTAGATCCATTTCGCTATAACCAGTAATAATTTACCTAATGCAATCATTCTCTGTATTCCATTGGCTCTGTGTTCAAATTCAACTCTCCTAGACAATTCACTGTTCTAAAGTGTTAACGCACTTTATTCGGATATGTTTTGTCCGATCCGGTTCCACCTCCACTAACTCGTTCAGCTTTCTTGAGTCACTTTCCTTTGTTTCACTCATCACAGTCTCAAATCCATTAGGGTCTTTGACTCCCGTTAGACACTGTGCAGTGTAGCAGTATATCCCTACAGTAAATCAGAACTCTATAACACGATTATAATCAAGCATTTTTCCTGTTGAACATTCAAACCTATCAGCACTTGAATCAATAATTACTTCATTCTTTGCCCACAGTTATTCAATTTCACTTTTCGCATATGATTACTAGAATGTCTAGCTTCGACTGTTCACTTTCTTGTTCTAGCACTTTTGATCGGGTACCCATACTTCTTCTTTGAATCATTCAATTTTTTTTTCACTCGCATATTCAGACTCATCATAAGACTCACCACTTTAACTCCTACACACTTAAACTTTCTTACCTCTATCCAATATCATTAAATCTACGACTTCAATTCTCTAGTAGCACCTTATTTTGCCCCATATACTCCTTAACATTTTTTTTCTTCAGTGTCCTAGCTTTCGAAACCCCAATAGCTGTATTTATTCTGTTCAGTTCAGAATTGTCTATTCACTATTTGAGACTACAGTAAACCTTTATGCCATTCCAATTCTACACTTCTACATGATGTATTCCAGATAAGAATCTAAGGTCTCCAAGGCTTGAAAACATTTCACTCATAGCACTAATACCATTTATCAAAACGATTCAGTTCCTCGTATACCGTTCGAACAAATTGACATGTCATCCCACACTGCTCAATTTCAAAAGGGATGCCTCTTACCAGTGTCAGGTTCTTCCATTTTTCATATAACTCTTTTACTTTGCAACACTTACAAACACATAGTCATCAGTTAATACCATTTATTACCTCATATCCATCTCTAGACATTACTCATTATTGTTTTTAACAGACATCAGTCAAACTTTTCATTGAGTCCAAGATAACACTACATCACGTCAGTTTCAGTTTCCCTTAATGACTTCTCGTTGCTATGAACTTTCTTTTATCAATTGCTTTCCTGTCATTCTCATCGACATATACCAATGCCTAGTCATCCATACGTGGACCTCCATAAATTTCACTTCATTTGTGTATTTCACTTCACAGTTTGGGACTATTTTGCATCACATAAAGAGACCCATGCACTCCACATTGCAATAGAATCACCTCTAATTAAAAATCCACTTACATAGTTGGATACTTTACATTTCCGTATACACAATGCAGATAACCTCAGTAGTATATTTTTCACTTGTTATGCCTAAATCTCCTCTTGAGATATGACTCACTTTTGATTTCGGCTATACTTCTTTTCGTTTGACCATTAGTCTTGCTATCGTCATTATACTGTTCACGAGAGTCTCATCAGCCAATTAATGTCCCTAATTGCTTTTCAATCATTCTTAACTATACGCACTATCTTAATCAAGACAATCTTATCCCATAGTTTAAAGCTTAAAACATTCCTTGCACTAAGGTTCCATGTGACAGTCACATAAACACTTTCTTTAACACTTATTCAGTAATCAACACATCACCATAACTTATTTCATCTTATCCGAAAACCAATTAGTAACCTATACAATTCAGACTTCCACAAAATTCCTTTCTGTTTATGCCAATCCTCAAATAGAGGACTGAGGTTATAATCATTTTTCATTTCCTCCCAGAAGGGCATAGACATGCCCAGTCCTTTTATGTCTGGCTTTAACCCATTATGAGCTTTACACTTATAGACACTAAGTCATCGACTATTTCCTCTATTGTTTCCGTGTCTATGACACATCAGTTTCATGCAACTATCATTCGGGGATATGTCCCCAACCACAACAAAATCATAAATACTCCACTGTATCTCTATCTATTTACCCATCTATTTACCATTTCTGTGTCCATATACATCTTTTTAACCAATCCAGAATTTCTTGATACACAATCAGTAAAACTTATCAGTCTGTCTTTTTCCCTTACGATCTTATTATACTGATTTTCAAACTCTTAACACAATATTCGCATACCCATTTCAGTCTCATGCTTATGCGCTCACGATCATACCCGTTTCACGAGTTCATTTCAGTTTATCTGTACACTTTTATCTCACCATTTCTACTTTTTCACTCTACTAGGCACTTTGCTCTTTCAGTTCTTTCAGTTCTAGGTAGATCATTACGGTACAATATCAATCTTATTACAATCTCACTATCATCATCTATCTCTGATATCTACTGATATCGAACACAAATGCAGTGAAACAATATCTGCCTGATCGGACCATCTACGTTTTACTCAGTTCCCATGTTTTCCATTTCATCGCATATACAGTCATAGCTCTAATTACTTCATCATTTACTTTCACACAGGCCTACTATAACCAGTATGTTTCTCATATCTCCAGTGGACCTTCGTTTTCTGTCTCCGTAATATTGCCACATTAATCAGGGGACTCAGTTTGATATCAATTTTTTTCCTTAATCAGTCTAGGCCAACAAAGTCATTCTAACCACAGTATATTTTAATTCTCATTATCGATGTTTCCTTTTTCCCATTCCCAATTGCTCATACCCTTTCATGGGTTCACATTCTGATACCTTCTCACTTTTCTCACACTTACTCACGTAAAACATGTTCACACGTAGGATTTCTACTAGTGCGACTCAGACTGGGGATCAGTTACTATGGTCTGCAATGACACGACCCAAATGCATGCAACTTGACCTATGTTTCAGACTGTGCCCAGATACATTCGTATTGCTGGGCTCTGATACCACCTAAATGTAACACCCCACTCCCGCAAGACCCGGACCCGACATCGATGGTGATATCCGAGTTCGCGTCCCGCGAGGGTGGCGTGCTACATCACTCAGTCCAAAAACTCATTATAAATATTTTTTTTTGGACGCAAACACCCACACATACACATGATAACATATGCGGAAACAATTATATCCAATTCAATGGCCTTAGGACCCTTTTCATAAATACAATTAATTCCAGTCTGTTGACTTTACAAACTGACTTATTCAATAATACAGAATATCAGAAAATAAAAATACACTAATGCAGACACAAACTGATCCCGACCTCTACCTTTTACTTGCTTACAGTACTCCCGTGTCAAACGGGGTATTCTTCAAGACCTAAAAAATAGATGCAAATTTTTGGGTGAGTTTTGCAAACTCAGTGAGAAACCATCATCGATGGTTCACCCAATTCATACATTACGTGAATAGCGTACGGATTATCACAATTGCACATTCAGAATATCATATGGCAATTTACAGATTTTCACAACAGCATAATCAGAAAGAATTTAAAGTAGTATAACAAAAATGTAAGGCATATTGCCTCTTTCCCAATCCAAAAGTCAATTGAATGTATACTTATTCAAATACATGACATTTTCCATTTTATTTTAGTGATTCAGTGATTTTCCCAATTCACAGTACAATCAAATACATGTATAACATTTTTCTATTTCTTCCCATTTAGATTATGTGTTGTATCGGCGCTGATCTTGTCCCAATCAAGATAATCGGTGAGCCTATGGCTCGAATCGTCCCTTTCGGGCTCATTAAGCATTGAGCATAAAGCTCAATCGTCCTTTCGGGCTCATTAAGCATTGAGCATAAAGCTCTGAACTGTCCCTTTCGGGCTCATTAAATGTTGAGCATATAGCTCTCGGTGGCAGCTCCAGTCACAACTATTATCAATTAATCATGTACAGAATTCATTTATTACAATTCTACCATATCACATTGAAAGTCAAAACCAATTTATCGAAACAAACAATTAACATTTCGATATCAATTTCCCATTCCCTCGGACCTTTGGTCCGAGATCTCAAATGTAATCATTCATAAACAGTTACACACAATTAGCACTTCGATAACAAGTTCCCAATACTTCGGACACCTATGGTCCGAAATCAATCAAAAGAAAACACACATAATCCCTCCATTGTCTCCACATGGCATAACCCACATAATTTTCATCACATATAGATTGAGGAACCAACTAGGTTACTCACCTGTACTTCCGAGCTAATATATGGAAGTCTCAGTAACGTCGATAGATCGACGCTCCAAATGTGCCTCTATAATAATCAGAAAATATAATAATTACCACTTGTCCAATCAGAACTATTTAATAATGCATATGAAGCAATTTGCAGGTGCACAATGCATGTTCATGATATTCCCGGCCTTAATCCAATATTTTTCAACAAAAAAAATCCATAGAAAAATTAGAAATTCAATGGCGCTGACGGCGCTCAATTTGGACCTCTATAGGTCCCCGATTAAATAAAACAGTGATCAAATACCCATTTCCCGGACTCCCGTCAATTTTTTGTCCAAAAATTCCCAATTTTCCATGAAATGAAATTCAATGTTTCATGAATCCGATGCCTCAAAAATCAGGTCAATCGGATGTCGGACGGAAAAGTTATGAGCAAAAGAAGGAAAATATACGATCCTAGTCGACTAGTCAGAGGTTATAGCCGACTAGTGTAGGAAAAATACATGTTCTAGTCGACTAGTGCAGTTATAGTCGACTGGTTTAAGAATCCTAGTCGACTAGTGCAGTTTGTAGTCGACTAGTCTTATTAAAATGACAAATCTGAAACCCTTTCCTCTGACATGCCAACTTGTTTAGGCCATAACTTCCTACTCCGAATTCCAAATTAGACAAACTTGATGTCTATTTCATAGAGAAAAGAGAGATATACAAGTTTTATGAAGGACACAAAAGCCAATTTCACCTTTAAGGATGTCAAAAATGCAATCAAAGTTACTGCCCAATCAATGGGTTCTAAAACAATACAATATCTTGTAAATTCAATAACTTCTCATTTCCTTTGTAAGAAATTACACAATAAATATGCTCAGAAAGATCCCAATGTTATCTACAACTTTCATGACAATCCAAAATCAAATTCAATTTTTAACTAGGTCAAATAATTCAATCAATGATGCTACCCTAGAAATCACCCAATCTGGACAGTAATGTTCTATCAAGCATAACTCCCTGTACACAAGTCAAAAAAATCACTACCTTATATCATTGGAAAGATAAAACCACATACTTCAAGTTTAATGAAGAGCTTAAGAGCCATTTCCATATGTAACTAATTCATAATTGTTATGCAAGTTCCTGCCATGATCAGCAGTTAACACCTTTATGCAGGTTCAGGTTTTGAAAATTCATAACTCCCAAATCTGATATCCAAAAATTACATGCTATATACCTTTTGCAAAATAATTACTTCTGGTTGGGTCGGCAATATTGGGCCCAAGTCCAATATTACGGGCCGATCGATCAATCTCACAACCATGGCTTAATCTGGTCTAATCTATATATCCACGTTCATTAGCATAGGAAAATCTCCCATGCACGTAAGAAACGTAAAGACCCAAAACCTAGCAGAAAACGATATAAGGTATTATTCTCTCATAACCAAGGTACAAGATCATAACCTAGTTGTTTTCTCCGATGCAGATTAACCTTACCTCCACCAAAGACTTACTTGAGCGTCGGAGGGCAAATCGATTTCACCCCGACGTGCCTTCCCTTTGTTTTGCAGAGACTTTTCACCAAGATCGCTTCAATGTACATCGAGACATGGATCGAATGGTAATAACCAGCTTCAGCCGTAATCCGGCAGAACCATTTCGCGCCCACTGCGGGTACGACGTCCGGGAACCACGCCCGAACCACTCAAATCAGCCATGCGGCGGCAACGAATCTCGACGTAGCATTGTCACGGGCTCTGGCGATCTGGCGCTTAGGTTTGCAATTGTCTACCATTATACCGCCCGCACGCATGTCTCACGCGCGGAATCCTCACATCCGAATGATCGCAGCACCTCGGACTTTTGAGCAAGAGGAACAGAGCGCGTCTGCGGAGGATAATGTCGCGTTCGACACACATACAAATCCTCAAAGACCGATCGAAGCAGACCCTCCTCCTCCCGTGCACACCACTTTGACTCGAAGCGAGATAGAGGAGGCCATGGATTTGTTGATCCGACAAATCTTGCGATCTCGCCGCAACAAAGAACCACCCCAGAGACCGCCACAAGACGGCCAACCGCCCGACAAACTAGCGTGATAAACGATCATCGCTATTTGAAGCCCTAGAAAAACCGCGATGATCGGTCTCACGCGGCTATGAGTTACCGAATGCACCGCCCGTCGGCGCATCTGACTCTCCTTTACTGGAGATCTTGGATAGTCTCCAAATACCGCACAAAAATACCAACACCCGAGAAGTATAATGGGAAGACCGACCCCGGACTACATGCAAGACTTCCAATCCATGATGAGCCTACATTGCTCCGGACGCTATCCAATGCAAGGCTTTCAGACAACTTTCCAAGAGGGAGCTCGGCGATGGTTCAACACCTTACCCCTCAGTCAGATAACATGCTTCAAGATTTCAGATCGCTCTTCCCGAACCAATTCGCCACCAAGAAGTGGCGACCGAAGAAGAGGCTTTAGAGGTGATGTAACTCACCCAAGGAAGGAATGAGAGTTTGCGGAGTTCATCACTCGGTTTAATAATGAAGCGGTCGAGGTACCCAACCTCACTGCGCCGTTTACGCTTGGCCGCCCTCATGAGCAATACGAGAGCGAGGAGTTCAAAAGTCGCTAGCCCTCGATCAACCCCGATCTATTCAGAGATCGATGTCGAAGCAGATAAGTACATTCACTCGAGGAGGTGTTAAAAACACAAACGTCGAAAGCGATTTATCATGGGCGAGTGGTAGGTCTGATGAGCCTCACAAAAGACAGAGAGACCAATGACCGGAAAGCCGAGCGGCGGGCATTGGAATCAATAAGACTTTACCCCGCTTAACAAACGACACGGAAGTCTTGACGGCTATGATAGCGGAGGAAACTATCCGAGAGCCCTAAAATGAAAACCCCTACGGGGACGAAACACTAGTGTGTATTGCCGTTTCCACAAAGAAGTCGGACATGACACTAAGATTGCTGGCAATTGAAGAAAGAGATTGAATTGCTCATACGAAGGAAGATTAGGCCGATTTGTGAAACAAGGCAAATGCCGACAGGGACAATCAACGAGAACAGTCGGCCAAACAATAAAGCGACCACCCCGGAGGCGAAATGACAGAATGACGGGGAGGCGTAATACTAATGCCGATAACCAACAAGAAGGAAGAGGGCGGTCAAGGAAAGAAACGACGAAATGCGAACAACGGATGACCGACCACCGGGGTCATAAACACAATATTCGGTGGAAATGCGGCGGGGGATCCACCACTAAAGGCAAGAAAAGATACGCCAAACAAGGTCGGCGAAGACGTGCCCATCAAGAAGCCGAAAGAGAACGACGGAATGATTTCTTTCGACGAGTCAGACCTAAATGGAGTAAATTGCCCGCATGATGACGCCCTCGTCATAAACCTTAATATGGACGGTTACGAGGTGAAACGGGTGATGATAGACACGGGCAGCTCGGTCGACCTGCTATATTACGAGGCTTTCAAGCAGATGAAGGTGCCCGAAGAGCGCCTACTACCTACGGACGGCCCCATCAAGGGAGTGACCGGGGCGTCAGCTTACCCGTTCGCTCGGGTAAATTTGAAAGTGAAGTTCGGGCAGAAGCCATGTCAAGTAGAAAGGAACGTTGAGTTCTTAGTCATTAAATTCCATGGGCGATAACGCGATAATCGGCGGGCTACACTAAATGCCCTTAGATCGGTCGCTCCACTTACTACCAAACATGAAATTTCCGACACCTCACGGAGTCGGAGTTGTCAGGGGCCAACAGAAAATTGCTAGAGAATGCTATTTAGCGGAGACGAAGACATTAGATGGTACGGTAGTACTTACGAGCTCTCTTGATGTGAGAGCCGACGAAAAGGTGGAAAGGATAAATCCGTGGAAGAAACGCAAAGAGTCGTCTTGATGAAGCCGACCTCTAAATTTACAAACCTAGGCTCCGGCCGCAGGAGACTGGTTAAAGAAATCACGGACCGTCTCGGCGGAAAATAAATCACTTCACTGGTACCAAGCGACATGCCCGAATCTCGATCGGTCACATCTCACTCCCTCGGCATTCGCATGACTATAAGTCGTCGGACAAAAGAAGCGATGCCACAAAGAAAGAACGACGGGGTGATCAAGAAGGAAGTAGCGAAGCGCTAGAGGCCGGATTCATCCGAGAAGTCAAATACCGAGTGGCTCGCCAACGTGGTGTTGGTAAAAAGAAGAACGGAAATGGAGAATGTATAGACTTCACCGACTGAACAAAGCGTGTCCAAAGGATGCCTTCCACGCCTAAGATCGATCAACAGGTGGACTCCACTTGTGGCACGAGTACTCGACTTCTGGATGCCTTCTCGCTATCATCGATCCAAATGAGCCTCGAAGACGAAGAAAAGACCGCCTTCATAACCGACCAAGGCACTTTTGCTACCAAGTAATGCCTTTCGTCCGAAAAAGCAGCAAGGCGACCTATCAACGGCTCGTCACGTAAGTCTTTAAACAATGATAGGCTTGACGGTGGAAGCTTATGTGGATGATATGGTGGTAAAGAGTAAGACGGCATGAGCATGTGCGAGATCTCAAAGAAGTCTTTCAGACTTTAAATAAGTTCCAGATGAAGCTAAATCCGGAAAAATGTGTCTTCGGGGTAGCATCCGGAAAATTCCTGGGGTTTATGATCACTCAGCGGGGGATCGAAGCCAATCCCGAGAAGATTGAAGCCATCATACGATGTCCTCGCCATAATGCTTGAAAGACGTGCAGATTCTGACCGGTCGGGTAGTTTCGCTGAGCAGATTTATTTCTAGATTGGGAGACAAGTGCCTCCCATTTTTCAAGGTCCTGAGGAAAGCAAATGTAACCCAGTTCTAATGGCCGGATGAGTGTGAAAAGCTTCCAACACTTGAAACAATATTTGTCTAGACCGCCTGCTCGCAAAGCCCTACCGAGGGGAAACCCCGATTCTATATTTGGTCGTCACGGAAGGGTCGATCGGTAGCGGTATTTATTCGATCCGAAGGAGGCGAGCAACACCCCGCCTACTACGCCGAGAAAGTGTTGACCGGGCGAACGCGACACGCGCCCATAGAGAAGCTAACACTCTCTTTGATAATGGCGCCAAAAGTCGAGACCTTACTTCCAAAGTCATACCGTTGAGGTATGGACCGATCAACCCTCAGCAAGGTGCTCCAAAAGCCCAAACCCTCGGGTCGGCCGATAAAGTGGGCGGTAGAACTAGAGAGTTCGATATTCAATACAAGCCCCGCACGACCATCAAAGCACAAGTGTTGGCAGATTTCATTGCAGAGATGAGCCAACCGAGCTCGAAGGACAAGCAGTTCCCCGCCTGGAATTTGTTCGTCGACGGGTCATCCAATGCCGAGGGATGCGGAGCAGAAGTAGTGCTAATTAGCCCGCATACGGATGAGAAAGTGGAGTACGCCTTCTACCGGAATTCAAGGCCTCCAATAATGAAGCAGAGTACGAGGCTTTGATAGCCGGCCTCCAACTAGCCAGGGAGATGGAAGTACGGCATTTGAAGATATATAGTGATAGCCAAGTGGTGGTCGGCCAAGTCACCGGGGAGTATGAGGCCAAGGGAAATAACATGATCAAGTATCTCGAGCTGGTAAAGCAAGAATTGAGCAACTTCGAACAATATTCAATCAGCAGAGTAGAGCGAGCTCAGAATGCTAGGGTGGACGCGCTCTCAAAAATAGCTTCCGATCGTGATGCCGTAAACAATATTCTGGTCGAACGACTAGACCGTCCTAGCATCCAGAAAGCCGATGAAGTTCTTAATATAAATATTGATCGACCGGCTGGGCGGAACCGATCATGCAATACCTTTTAGAAGGAAAGCAACCGAAGACCCATTAGAGTCCGTGAAGTTAAGGAGGAAGGCGGCCAATATACGGTGCGTCAATGATGTTCTCATAAGCGGTCCCACGACCGGCCGCTACTGATGCTGAATGAGGAAGAAGCCGAAAGGCAATGGTCAAGTCCATGAAGGGATGTGTGAAATCACATAGGGGCGGGAGGTTAGCTCACCGTTGATCGAGCGAGGTACTCTTGCCAACGATGAGAAGAGATTGTCGAAAAAAGGTCGACCGGTCTGAAGCTGCCAGAGAAACAAGCACTGTCTCACCAACCTACCGAACGAATGAAGATCGTAAGTCATCCTATCCCTTTCGCTCGATGGGGAATGGATATCTCGGGCCTTTCCCCTCGGTCCCGACAAAAGAAATTCTTGATAGTGGCGGTGGAATATTTCACCAAGTGGGTAGAAGCGAATCTGTCGCCACAATAACCGAGGGAAAATGGAAAGCTTCATAAAGAAGAACATATCGTGCCGTTTTGGAATGCCTATGGTGTTGATCACGAGATAATGGCGGCGATTCGACAATGACAAATTTAGAGATTTCTGCAATCACTAAAGATCGAGCTACGGTTAACTTCGCCCATCCCCAAAGTAACGGTCTCAGAAAACACCAACAAAAGATAATGAACGCCTCGAAGCGCCTAGACGGAGAAAGACTTGGGTAGAGGAAGTAGATGAAGTATTGTGGGCGATAGAACCACAATCGAACGGAGCCACAAAGTAAACGCCATTTCGGATGACCTTCGAGCGAAGCTTTGGTCCCATTGAGGCGGCATTGCCTAATCGAGGGTGTCGGGTTACGAGGAAGAGCAAATGACGAGGCCCGCAGAGCGAGCTCGCTCTCCTTAGCGAGGACAGAGAAAGGGCAGCCGCGCTTCGAAGCCATCGTGCAAAAGGCGACTAAGTTCTACAATGTAAGGGTCAAGCCGAAAGCAAAGGTAAAGGTCGGAGGATACGTCCTACGAAGAGCCGAGGCGGCTGGAAAGCATCCTGGAAAGCTCGGACAGACGTGGGAAGGACCCTATCGAGTGATTAAGCAAGCCGGGCATGGTTCTTACATCCTTAGCGACGAGAAAGGGAAAATTCTACCAAAGCCATGGAATTCACGTAACTTGAAAGCTTTCTACCAATAGATAAGTATTCATGCTAGTTAATCTTTCTTTGTTATCATTTTTGTATACATGTGGGTACCTTTTTCCTGTCCCTGCCAGGCAGGTTTTTTAACGGCCCACACCCTCGTTATCATCAATAAAGGGGTTTTTCAGATTTCTTGGCAATAACAAAGTTACATTACATTTGGCAAAGAGTAGAAAATCCAATTAACCACCGCCGCAAATCTCCATAGATCGATCATTGCCGATCGGTCGCCAGACGAGATCCTCGACGCCATCACTATGGCTCGGATTCCATAGGTCGACCTCAATCGACGGTCGCCAGACGAGATCCTCGACGCCATCACTATGGCTCGGTAACTCCATAGTCGACCTCGGTCGATCGGTCGCCAGACGAGATCCTCGACGCCATCACTATGGCTCGGAACTCCATAGATCGGTCGCCGTCGATCGGTCGCCAGACGAGATCCTCGACGCCATCACTATGGCTCAGATTCCATAGGTCGACCTCGCCGATCGGTCGCCAGACGAGATCCTCGATGCCATC
The DNA here is from genome assembly GCA_029891385.1 of Erythroxylum novogranatense. Lineage (NCBI taxonomy): Eukaryota > Viridiplantae > Streptophyta > Magnoliopsida > Malpighiales > Erythroxylaceae > Erythroxylum > Erythroxylum novogranatense. Next base: position 11,103,928 of record CM057233.1, on the reverse strand, counting down.
ACTATGGCTCGGTAACTCCATAGGTCGACCTCAGTCGATCGGTCGCCAGGACGAGATCCCAGGGCGCCATCACTATGGCTCGGAATTCCATAGATCGGTCGCCGCCGACGGTCGCCAGACGAGATCCTCGACGCCATCACTATGGCTTTCAGAATTCCATAGTCGACCTCGCCGATCGGTCGCCAGACGAGATCCTCGACGCCATCACTATGGCTCGGTAACTCCATAGTCGACCTCGATCGATCGGTCGCCAGACGAGATCCTCGACGCCATCACTATGGCTCGGAACTCCATAGATCGGTCATTGCCGATCGGTCGCCAGACGAGATCCCAGGACGACATCACTATGGCTCAGATCTCCTTAGATCGACCTCGGTCGATCGTCGCGCCAGACGAGATCCAGGACGCCATCACTATGGCTCGGTAATTCCATAGGTCGACCTCGCCGATCGGTCGCCAGACGAGATCCTCGACGCCATCACTATGGCTCGGATCTCCTTAGATCGACCTCGGTCGATCGGTCGCCAGACGAGATCCCAGGATGCCATCACTTTGGCTCAGATATCCATAGATCGACCTCATTCGACAGTCGCTAGAACAAGATCCTCGACCTCGCTCGGCGCTCTCCATAGACCGACTCATCGTCGGCCGGTCGCCTAAAACGAGACTTCGAACCATCAATCGCCTCACTTATCGCTATTAGATCGACAAGACAACTCTCGAGACGACGATCGATCATGGTCGATCGGTCGACATGACCTAACTTGCTTTCGGCCGGTCGGCTACGAGTAACTTCATCGAAATTCTCCAAGTATAAAAAGCAAGAATACTAAAAAGACAAGTTAAAAAGAAGCAAAGATCACATTGAAGAAAATCGCCCCGTCACAAGCCCGACCAGTGAGCTTTACAATTGTGGGGAGAATACCGGGAACCTTGAGAAACGGAGGAGAAGCCAAACCGAGGCGGGACCCGTGGAGCAATCAGCGGAGTATCTTCATTAGAAAGATCTTCGAGAGCAAATCAATAGGAGCAGGAACCGGGAGCAATCAAGGAACATCTTCATAAGGGACCTCCTCCCTCGAGCCGAGATCTAGTTGCTCGTCCGAACGCTCTCGGCTCCCCTCAACTCTTTCTCCATCTCCTCCAAAGAGAGTCCGAGAGCCGCAGGAATAAGGGGCTCGGCGAATCTTCGAACGAGGGCACATCGACCCCTCGGGAGCATAGAGCTCGTGACCCTTCCTCAAGACCGCTGAGGGCTATATCGCAGCGTAGCTCCAAACTCTCCTCGTAAGAACCTCCTTTTCCACCGCTTGATAGCTTCAACCGTTGCTCCACTTGCATCGCCGCACCTCCTCCAAGGTTTTCTCGGCTTTGTCCCTACTCGCCATGAACGGCAATCCAAAGTGAGCCGCCTATTAAGCTCCCGCCCACTCTCACCGCCTTCCTCCACCCTTCGACCTCTACCTCCCTCTCCATCCTCTCCACCTCCTCCCTTTCTTCTCGCCTCTCTCCCCTCTACCATGGTCAACCGAGTCACCAAGACCTTCTTTTCCTCTTTCAAGGACATATTCTTTGCCTGAGGAGATCCTTCCTCCTTTACAATGCATACAGCTCGTCCTTCAAATCCTTCATTTGAACATGGAGATCCCGGACTTCGATCCAGAGTCTCCAATTACCGCAAAGACGGCAGAAAGGACATCGTCAGAGCCGCGATGCCGACACGAACAAGCCGAGATCCCAGCTCCACGCTACCCTTCTTTTCCATGAGCCGCCCTCCACGGGAGTGACCTCTCGGCAAGATAGCGGGCCACCTCGAGATCCCCAAGCGTGGCATCCTCGACAATTTCTGTGGCAAGCTCCCACCGCCTAGCTTGAGATTTTGCTTTCCCTTCCTCTCTTCCTTACATGCCCGGCCTCACTTTGCAAGGGAAGATAGGTCACCCAACCGCACTAACTTCTTCCTCTTAAGAGGAGGACCCGCGTCCTCCTCCTCCTCCGCTGAATTTGCTCGTCCCAGCATCCATTTGTCATTAATCGGCAATGGCTCGGACGCAACAGAAGGTCCTCCACAGGGAAACATCCGCGACACTACCAAGGAGACCAACCTCATGGACGAATCATTACCCTCGCTCACCTTCCGGAAGCCTCCTTCCTCGACGTAGAAGCTCGGGTGGGCACCTCCCATCCTCACCATAGCTGCACAACGAAAAATCGAAGTTAGAAAATAAAACTAGCTCACCAAAGTCCAACAATTAAGTCCATCACAAGGAGTCAACCGCCGAGGCGGTTTCCTCCTTTAGCCCGTGTCTGAGGTGGGGATCGGCGAGGAAAGAAGTAGCCGGCCCCTCTGGGGTATCCTCGAATGAGACGAGCGGTTGTATCCGCCGAGCCCTTGATGCACCAATCACCTCCAACTCATCTCTATCGAGGGATGTGGTCGACGCGTCATTCCACTTCTCGGCCAGAGGATACCTCCACTCGACACTCGAGGAACACTCTGGGGCTTTACGAAAAAGTACTTGGTTCGCCAAGAAGAGATCTTTGAGGGCGTCCGGCAGACGATACCGAAGCGCCTCTATATTGCAAAATGGGATTCCCGCCTGAGCTCTGACTATGGCTCATCTCGAGGAAGTGACGCAGACGTCGACAGAGGCCGGATGGTCAACTGGTGGCACAAAGAATGCCAATCCATTTATAAACCTCCAACTATTTGAGGTATCTCACTCGGCAACATCCCAAACATAGAGCACACCTTGTCAATGACCGGGCGTATGGAAGCCTCATGCCGCCAATCGTAAAAATCTGCGGAGACGGCGACGCACTCCACCAAGTTCTTGTGAATCCGCCATTTTCAAGGCCAATCGGGCCTCCACGATTTAAGGATGTTAAATTTAATGGCCAACCTGTTCAACTCCCCATAGGTCATTGACGATGCGCTTGGCGGTACCTCCACAACTAAACCGTCTTTCCTCTCTCTCATCGCCATCTCCTCCGCTACTCCGACCATACTCCCGTAACTACCAAATGACATGAAAAGAAGAGGAATGAAGAAAAGGACGTACCTAATCGGAGATTGATACAGAAAATCGGACGGTGGAGTATAAGGAAGTTTCTGGCAATCGCGAACAAGGAACAGGCGAAGGCAAAATGTAGGCAAGAAAACGAAAGCAAAAGGCAGAAACTCACAACTCGTCGAGCATGGGTATTTATAGAAGGACGGGAGAAGGAGCGCTCCAAAGTGACCCAATCGGACCACGACGTGGAGAAAATCCGAGCCAGGCTTTCGGACACGCAACATGATCTAAGCCGCAGGAGTTCGGGTTATTCAAAATTTGAGGGCGCGACAGTTGAAGGGCGACGGGACAAAGAGCAAGAACGGTTAAAGATTTATACGCTTCGGATTCGAGCATATCGCCGAGATCACGAACCGTCAGATGAATAAGTATTTCACGCAGGTCCAAGCGTCTGCCAATGATGACTGTCAGACATGCTATAGCACCGGTTGTCACGCAATAAACGGTGAAACCGATCAGTAGAGGGACCCTCAACCAATCAATCCCAAAACAACCAGTTCGGTACAACGAGTCGGCCAATACGAACGAAGCTATACCCAAAGAAGTCAAGACCACCAAATGAAATTACCTGAGCTGTCCTATACCGAGCTATAAAGCCAATGCTCGACCGATCGGCCACATCGCAGCCGTCCTGCTTCACATGTTACGGGCGAATCGATTTAACTATAACAACGCATCCTTCACCCTTCTCTTCGCCGCACTCGAGGAGTAGGGGGCTTATGGTTGGGTCGGCAATATTGGGCCCAAGTCCAATATTACGGGCCGATCGATCAATCTCACAACCATGGCTTAATCTGGGTCTAATCTATATATCCACAGCCCATTAGCATAGGAAAATCTCCCATGCACGTACGTAAGAAACGTAAAGACCCAAAACCTAGCAGGAAAACGATATAAGGTATTATTCTCTCATAACCAAGGTACAAGATCATAACCTAGTTGTTTTCTCGATCAGATTAACCTTACCTCCACCAAAGACTTACTTGAGCGCCGGAGGGCAAATCGATTTCACCCCGACGTGCCTTCCCTTTGTTTTGCAGGAGACTTTTTCACCAAGATCGCTTCAACAGACATCAGAGACATGGATCAGAATGGCAATAACCAGTTCAGCCAGAATTCGGCAGAACCAACTTCCTATAAAACTCTTCATAGGATCACTCAAGCCAATTCAATTCACAGAAAATTGCTAAAATTGCTTCTAATCAGAATGTTCACCAAATCCACTCTAAGTCTAGGTTTCACCAAATTTCTCAAAATCAGTCAATGGTTAACAGTGAATATCTCCCAATATACATATCAAAAATTTGCAAAATCGGTGGGAATGGAAAGATAGCTTAATAAACTTAAACTTTCATTTAGACCATTTTCCCTAACTCCATCTCAATTAATTTAGAAAAATCATCAAAACTAGAAGATCATTGGTTCGGTTATTGTTCGCAGTAGCCTTAACAGTAATTTTCCATGCCAAATTTCAACCTCTTAATGCTAAAATTAGACAACACCTATTTCACAGAAAATTGTAGCCAACAAGCCAAAGTTTCATTTAGCACAAACCTCACCTCATTTCCATAACCACACAATTAGTTATGCTCAAATCAGTGTACTAGGTAAAAATCAATTTTCCAACTTTCATCTTCAACTTAAATCCTATCACTTCTAATACCAAATCCACATGCATAAGCATCCTAATCACACAAGAATTGAGCCAATAGATCATCATAAATCATGATTAATGACCAATACATACCAATCAATGCATCTAACAACCAATTTATTCATTAAATGCATAAATGAAAGCTTAAAACAAAACTTACCAACTCAAAGTTTTCCCTCTTCAATACCACACCAATTTCTCCACTTTCTCTACTTTCTAATTCTCACTTTCCACCCACAACATCATCATCCACTCAAGGCTTAAGCTTGCAAGTGTGAGGGAAGCATAAAGAAGAAGCAAGTAAGTAGCAAGAAGAAGGAAGAGACACTTGAAGATGGAGAAAAATCGATGGAGAGACCAAAGAGGAGGAAGGGATTTTGGTTGGCTAAGGAAATAAGAAAGAGAAACTCATCTTTCATGTGTTCAATTTGGAAGACTCGAGAATCACAATGGAGATGTGTCACCATGACACATGTCTAAATTTAAAAGAATAAAGACAAAACTTTAAATAATGACTTTAATCATTTAATCCTAATATTAAAAATTACATCTTTAATACATTTTCGAAAGGGTCCCACGGACAATTCCAAAATAATGTACCCAATATTACAGTGTCATTGAATCGAAATTTTCGCTACCAAAAAATCAACCGGTTCGCCATTTGGCGATTTTTTTTTGATCCGGGAATTTTCTCCGAAAAATTCCAGAAAAATTCCTGAAAATCTCTTAAAATATAAAACACTCAATGACGCACTCAGAATAATTTTTCAAGCCCAATAATCACGTTAATCACAATAAAATTACATTAGGCACGAAAACTGGGAATGTGATGTATGCATGTACAGTTATTTCATGTGCACAACTAATACTGTGTATCAATCCTATTATGCAAGAACGGTCCTAATTCATCCCAATCCATCTCATCATATGCTAATTTACTAGTTTACCCTTCCTGTCGGGGGTGAGATGTTACAATATAGTCACCCAGGCCAATATGGTGAAGACGGAAGGATTCTTCCTTAGACACATATGGTATTCCATCTTAGCTTGATTGCTTTCCTAATATATTTCGCTAGACCGTATACATCTTAGCCCTTGAAAAATATATTAAAGTAGTGACACCAAAGCTTTGACTTCATAACACAATTATGAGTCAAAGGGTATCATACAGACATAAATGTCCATAGGGGTCACATAGTGACAAAAATGAAAGGAAGCTAATTGTCACTTCGCAAAAAAGGTTGTTATATAGCACACATAATATGAGATGTGTGTCATGGTATAGCTCCCACTGTCTGGGATACTTCACTATTATATGCCATGCAAATCATAAATCTAGATCTTACCCAAAATCTAACTCGAACCACTTGATCAACATACTCAGTGCTTGACCTGACACTCGTGAATCGACTAAAAGCTTTAATGTGAAATAATGTGCTTTACATTTGACTTATCAAAGTTTCATCTTAGACTTACTAAGACAACTATACAATTCAATCACTACTCATCCATATAACACAAATATGGAGATAACCCAATATTATATACACTCAGTGTTAATATGGTTAAGTCTCATCCTATATGCTACTTAAGCATTAGGGCGATCACCTGTGTGACAAGGTCAATCATAAGCCTGGTGATGATTTAATGTGCCTAACCATGCAATCGTATATACATGAACATATAAAGGAGAAAAACAAATTCAAAAAATATATTCCATAAATGTTCAATACAAAAGGGAAAATATGTCCATCACTAGACAAATTTGATTTGGACAATTAAACCCTACACAAACCTAGACTCATCACACGAGCTTTGAAAGAATCTCTAGGTATAGGTTTAGTCATGAGATCAGTAATCATCTTGTTAGTAGATATATAGTTAATGGAAATCTCTTTACTTTGAATAGCATCTTGAACAAAATGATAATGCCTTTTGATATGCTTAGTCTTCCCATGAAATTTTAGATCCTTTGCATACTGGATAGCAGCAGTATTGTCACAGAGCATTTTAACAGGATCGTCAACTCTCAGAGTGAAGTCAAGAGCTTGAAGAAAGCTTTTCAACCAAATTGCCTCTTGCACAGCAAGACAGCTATCAACATACTCTGCTTCCATAGTCAACAAAGCAATGTAGTCCTGCTTCTTACTGTACCATGATATGGCCCCTCCACTAAAGATAAAGGCATATCCTGAGGTTAACTTGGACTCATCCTAGTCAGCACCCCAAATTAACATCTGAATATCCTCTTAACCATAAGTCTTTGCCTTGATAGCAGAGGACTAGGTTACTTATACCATGAAGGTAGTGCAAGATTCTCTTGACAGCTTACCAATGAGCAAGTCCAGGGTTACTCTAGTAGTGACTTACCAGGCTAACCGTAAAGCATATGTCTGGACTTGTATATAACATGTCATATATCAAGCTTCCTATGGCACATGCACAAGGAACCATGTTCATTTTCTTCTTATATTTATCTATTTTTGGGCATTGATCAATGCTTAAGGTTAGACCCTTCTTAACAGGAGTGTCAATAGGTTTAGAATAGTGCATTCTAAAACGTTTCAAAACTTTGTTGATGTATGCTTCTTGACACAAACCAAGAAGCCTCTTGGGACGGTTTCTCACTATTTTTATGCCTAGGACATACCTAGCTTCACCCATATCATTCATCTCAAATGAGAGAAACATAATTTGTAAACTATCTAGAAGGAGGGGTTGAATAGATCTTTGAACATTTTTCGTAAAGTTCTACAAAAACCAGAAGTTAATACATACAAAACAATTAAACAAATTTAAATGCAAAGAGTAGGGAAGAGAGGCAAACATTGTTTTTATAGAGGCTTGGTGCTAAGACCTACGTCCTCTACCTAAGCTCCCACTTAGGATTTTGTCAAAAACTTTACTACACACTTTTTAGTTTAGTGTGAACTTTTCAATACAACTTGACTTCCGGCTCAAGCTACGCCTCACAACTGATTTGTTTTTTGGCACAAATCCTACCTCACAAGTGATTTTCCACCAATCACTCAACTCACAGTAATAACAAAGATAAAGATGAAGTAATAATGCTCAGTACATATTTAGAACAAGCTAAGAGCAAAATGAGAGCAAATTAGGAACAATAGTTGTATACTTTTGCTTTTGGACCTCACTACTCGATCATTTGATCTTCCTCTATTTATTTGTAGACTTACAGATGAATATAGTCGTTGGAGATCTTCTTCTAGTCGTTGTTGATTGCTCATAGACGTTGTAAAATGATTTCCTTTCCATTTGTGATTAATCCGGATAAATTTTGTTCAGCTCCACCTGATAGTCGACTAGTGCCAACATTTTTCCATGCAAGTTTCATCTCCGCTCTTCGAATAGTCGACTAGTGCACCTATCCAACTGATTAATAGTCGACTTGTCACATGTTAGTCGACTTGTTTCATGCCTCATCTGACATATCTGAATTTATTAGTCGACTTGTGATATGCTACTCGATTGGTGCTGACTCCAACGGATATATGTAATAAAATCTTCCCATAATCTTCATGTTTGAATATCTCTAGCACGTTGAAGATAATTTTCATCTTGATTTCACAATGGTTTATATCTTGCCTATAGAAGATTAATGCTATCTTGATTTTGCACAAATATTTTATTTAAATTTCAATCCAAAACACCTGAAATAATTTCTTAACCAATTCTATACATTTTATTATTATCAAAACATAAAAGGATTTAATTTGTCAACCACCATTGGTCCAACAATCTCCCCCATTTTGATAATGACAAAACATTTAGAAATTGTTTAAGAAATGAAAACAAAGAAACATTGATCAAGGTTTTTATGCCTTGTCTTTTTAGTTAGATTGTCTCCCCCTCAATCATATAAATCAATGAATTCAATAACCTTGCAAAATCAAATTCATAAAATTTGTATAATCCATAATTTTAATTTCAAATCAAGATAGATTGAAAAACATGTTATGATCCATATAAGCCAAAACAATTTTAACACATAGTACTCCCCCTTTTTGTCATAGTCAAAATAATTAATACAAACCAATAAAAATCGCTATCATTAATAAAGGAGCAAACTATCAAAACACACATGTGCATGGTCTCAAGTAGAAATTTCAACACATAATGAAAATTACAAACAGTACGAAGAGCATATTATGAAATGTTGGTCTAAAGCAAATTCAACAACCATCAGGATGAAGAAGCATCATCATGTCTACAACCTAACTTATCAAAAATTTTCTTAATGCTTTTCTCCAAGCTTATGAGCATACTTCGTTGATCATCAACACTTTTCTCCAGTCGCATGAGCATACTCTATTGATCATCAACGCGATCATTTAATTCTTCCATTTGATCTCTAATCTTCCGAAGTTCATCTTGAGATACCTCACTCCGTCGCACATTGCTTGGTCTTGAGTTGCTAGGACGATCACCGACCCTCTTGGAATGTTGCCTCCTAGGCACTTGTTCACTTTCCAAAGTCAAACCAAGCTTCTCCACATGATACGAATACACCCATCCTTTCTAAACTGTTTTGACCAGCTTCATACTTCGGAGATTGTAAGGAGTAAATTGCCAACTCGATGGATAAGGATAATGATCATAAGAACTCACATTACATTTTTGCAACTTAACAATGTGAGTTATCAAGGCTCCATATGGCATTTCTTTATGCTTCCCTGTTTTTCCCTTAAGTTCACCTTTTAATAGATTCGCCTTTTTCTGCATCATCTGAATAATTAGACTTGGAAAATTGATTTTCCTCCCTTCTTCCAAGTGCCAAAGAATTTCTTTATCTAACGATGTAATGTGATTATTACTTGTTTTCTTTTAATAAACCACACGATTAATAGCATGATGTAATAACCTATAATTCAATGGAAAATCCATTGCCTCATAAGGTGGTGAGTGATCAGAACACAGTCTAACAAGTAACTCATCACCCTTCTCTTCAGTATAGCCAAAATTATCTTCAGCTTCCTCATCAGTATCTCCACCCTCATGTCTCAAAGTATCCAAATATAAGAATGAAGCTCTAGGCCTAACTCCACCCTTAGGCAACTGAAACCAAATTGACAGATTTTTTTCACAGATAAAAAGTTCTCTGCCTTGAATAGTAGATTTCAGGTGCACTCCAGTATCCACATTACTTCTAATCACCACAAGATTGAAATAAAATTCTCTTACCATATCTTCATAAATATTATCGTTATACCCTAGAAAATAGCTCAATCCAAAGCTTGTAATTTCAGTAAATAACTCCACAAATTCACTATGATTCAACTCAACCCAATCAAACCGTATAGAAGGGATGAGAACTTCAGTTTTCAGTACCTGATAATATAGATTTTGTGCTTCTTTTGAAATGAACCGAGACTCAATCTCCTCGTTTTCTCTTTCAACACTGCCCCTGGAAGATGACCCACGCACTCATGGACCTTGTGGAGGGGTTGTTGCCTTTTTGCCTCTACCACTTGATTTTTGTGGAGCCATGTTGAAGGATTGGAGGATTTATGGGAGAAAAGGAGAGATTATCGAAGGTTAGGGTTTGGAATGTTGTGACTGAAATTTCTGAGGAAGGAGGATGATTTGAAGGATTGATAAGTGGGTTTAGTGTTTTTGGAAGAAGATTGAGAATGGGTATGTTGGATTTGAAGAAATCAGAGGATAATAGTTGACTAGAAGAAGAGTTTTTGAAGGAGAAGATGATAGCTTTTTGGAGATTTGGGGAAAATTTGATTATTTAAAGAAGACTCAGATGACTTATATTCGACTAGTAGGGCATTAGTTGACTAATAAAATTAAGAGTGGGGATTGTCTGACATAAAACTAGTCGACTGGTCGAAAAGGATTAGTCGACTGGTTGGGAAAAATATGTGTATTAGTCGACTAGTCGAAGACTATTAGTCAACTAGTCGAAGACTATTAGTCGACTATAACTATAATACTTCAACAGGCAAATCAAAATAACTCGACTAATTCCTCAACCTTAGTCGACTTAAACTCCAATTAGTCGACTGGAATATTGCTAAACTCCAAATAAATCACATTTTATCCTAATTGTAGATCATGATGATGTATTCTCAGATGGAATTGCATATTTGCCTAAAATCTTGACCATTTTGTTGTGCTAATGTGTGCATAAAATTACAATCAACTAATAGAATTCAAATCACACATACCAAGTCTCAATTAATGTTCACAAACAATTCTTCTTTATGAGGTTTTGTAAAAATATCAGCTAATTGATCATTAGTAGATACATGTTTCAAACAATTGTCACCTTTCAAACAATGATCACGTATGAAATGATGTCTAATTTCTATATGCTTTGTTCTACTATGAAAAATTGGATTTTTACGTAAACAAATTGCACTAGTATTATCACAATAAATTGGAATATTTTTAACAACAATAACATAATCAAGCAATTGATGTTTAATCCAAAGAACTTGGGCACATGCACTTCCAACTGCTACATATTCAAATTCAGCAGTGGAAATAGCTACACTAACTTGTTTTTTACTAGCCCGAGAAATCAAAGATGAACCTAAAAGATGACATAAGCCACTAGTGTTTTGTTCTATCTACCCTACAGCCACCATGGTCAGCGTCACTATAAGCATACAAGTCAAAAGATTCACAATTAGGATACCATAAACCATGACTAACAGTTTTACTCAGATATTTAAAAATTCTTTTGCAGGCACTCAAATGAGAAATTTTGGGAAAAGATTGAAATCTAGCACAAAGACACGTAGCAAACATAATATCTGGTCTAAATGCGGTTAAATATAAAAGAGAGCCGATCATACCTCTATAAAGTTTTTCATCAACATCTTCTTCATGTTCAGATTTTTCCAAGACCAGATTTGATGTCATTGGTGTTGCTGCTACTTTGCATCCTTCCATATTGAACTTCTTTAGAAGCTCTTTGGTATATTTAGATTGGTGAATGAAGATGTTGTTTTTGTATTGCTTGATTTGCAACCTAAGAAAGAACTTGAGTTCTCCCATTATGCTCATTTCAAAATCACTTTGCATGAGATCACTAAATTATTTGCACAAAAATTCATTAGTAGCACCAAAAACAATATCATCAACATATATTTGACAAATTAGCATATCTTGATCAACATGTTTTATAAACAAAGTATTATCAATTTTACCACGAATGTAACCATTTTGAGTTAGAAAAGTACTTAACCTTTCATACCATGCCCTGGGTGCTTGCTTTAATCCATAAAGTGCCTTCTTGAGCTTGTAGACATAATCCGGATGTTCATGATCTTCAAAACCTGATGTTTGTTTGACATAAACCTCCTCTTGGATGTAGTCATTTAGAAATGCACTTTTGACGTCCATTTGATTTAATTTGATCCTCTTGTGTGATGCAAAGGCACATAGTAATCTGATTGCGTCCAATCGAGCCACAGGTGCATATGTCTCATTATAATCAAGGCCTTCTTCCTGATAAAACCCTTGAGCTACTAATCTTGACTTATTCTTGATTGCTTCACCATTCTCATCATAATTTATCCTATTTACCCACTTGACTCCAATAATGGTTTTGTCCTTTGGTGGAGCTACCAAATCCCATACATTATTCATCTTGAATTGATTAAGTTCTTCTTGCATAGCCAGCCGCCAATTTTCATCTTCAAGAGCCTCTTTTATATTCTTGGGTTCCATTAGTGAGATGAAAGCTGAATTGCTCAAGTGTTCATAAATATTCCTCCTAGTTCTTAAACCATCATTCAAGCTGCCAATTACTTGCTCCATAGGATGATTCTTTGCTTTCTCCCATGTTTTAGTGTTAGGTACATGATCTTCTTCATCTATCTTTATTTCTTCAATCTTGGATTCAATTTCTTCAACTCCATTTCCTAAATTTCCTGCATCATCATTAAAACCAACCTTTCTCGGGAGTGAAATCATATCATCGAATTTAACATGAATATTTTCTTCAACACACTTAGTTCTATTATTATAGACTTTAAATGCCTTACTAGTTAATGAATAACCAAGAAACACATCAACATCAGATTTTGAATCAAATTTCCCTAAGTTGTTCTTTCCATTATTATGAATAAAAACTTTGCAACCAAAAGGATGAAAATATGATATGTTGGGTTTCTTACCTTTCCATAACTTGTATGGTGTCTTGTTTTTGTCTCATATAAGATGCACTCTATTGATGATGTAGCACGTGGTATTGATTGCTTCCTCCCAAAAGGATTTAGGAAGATTGTATTCATTCAACATTGTTCTACTCATTTCTTCAAGTGAGCGATTCTTCCTTTCTACTACACCGTTTTGTTGTGGTGTTCTTGGTGTTGAGAAATTGTGCTCCATTCTATATTTGTCACAAAGCCTTTCAAATGGTTCATAATCAAACTCACCTTCATGATCGGTTCTAATTGCAACAATTGTCAAAATCTTTTCATTTTGAACCAACCTACACCACTTAGTAAACTAGTTAAAAGCATCACTTTTATTTGCAAGAAATCTCACCCAAGTAAATCTAGAAAAATCATCCACAATAACAAGAACATATAATTTACCACTAAGACTAGCATGCCTAGATGGTCCGATTAAATCCATATGAACAAGTTTAAGAATTCTAGAAGAACAAATTTATTTCTTTGGTTTGAAAGATTCTCTAACATGTTTGCCTTTCAAGCAAGGTTCACACAAGTGGTCTTTAACAAATTTTATCTTAAGCAAACCTCTCACAATATCATTTTTATAAAGCTTAGAAATTAAAGGCAATGGAGCATGTCCTAACTTTCTATGCCATAAAAATGCATTTTTTTCTAATGTCACCAAACACTTTTCATTAAAAGAACTATCATCATGTAAATCAACAATATATGTATTTCCATGTCTCAAACCAATAAAAGCCACATTTTTATTTTTCGTAACCATACAACGAGATGATTCAAATGTCACATTAAAATTCATATCACATAATTGAGAAACACTTAGCAAATTATGTTTCAAGCCATCAACAAGCAAAATATTGTCAATGGTAGGCAAAGGTTCCTTACCCACTTTACCAATACTAATGACTTTACCTTTGTTGTTGTCTCCAAATGTGACATATCGTTGATTCTTTGGTCTAATTTTTGCAAATAGGATATTGTCCCCACTCATATGCCTTGAACATCCACTATCAATGTACCATGTGCTTGGTGGATTTTCATTCCTTACTTGTACCTACAACAGAAACATTCTTTCTTCTTATCAGTACCCAAGCTATTTTGGGTCCATTTTGATTAGTCACATAAACCACATTAGAAGGTGTTGTACCTTTTACCATCCAAATTTTCTTAACATTAGTACATCTCCTAATACTTTTACATGCAATTTCTATATGACCATTTTTAAACATCTAGCACATTTGGCAACTCTTCCATCTTTAGTGAATTTAGAAATCAAGGAACAATCTCTATCAAAAGGGTCATATGCTAAACCATGTTTAGAAATAGAATATCTTTGTAAGGATAACATCTTTTCAAACTTTTCATTTCCACCAGCAAATTTTCCAACCACATAAGAAAACTCCTTTCTAAGTCTATCAAGTTCACTAGCAAGATTTTCTTTTTCAGCAAGGCATGCAGAATGATCTTCTTCCTCAGTGCAATCTAAATCATCAATAGTTTCATGCAGAATACTATTTTCAGCTACTAGTTCTCTTATTTTCTTTCTTAATTTCTTGTTGATTTCAATAGCTTCTTCAAAATCAATTTGTAACGCAGTAAAAGAATTTCTAAGATCTTGATCAATGATCATTACCTCATCTTCATCATCACTTGTTAAGGAGCTATTTTTCATAAGAGCTAGTTTGTTTTCATCATTGCTTTGATATGCTTCCTCATCATCACTCCAAGTGGCTACAAGACTAGCTTTCTTCTTTCCTTTGTCATTCTTATCATTTTTCTGGAAAATGGAAGAACTCTTGCATTCTCTAGCATGATGATCTATTTTTCCACATTTCCAACATTCTTCATTGCTCTTCTTTTCTTCATAGCTCTTGGTCCTCCTTTCCATGGGGTGCTTATTTCTTTCTTCATTTCTTCCACCACGTAATTCTTTCTTCCTACTCTTGAGTAGTCCTTTGAACTTTCTCAAGTTTCTGGCATACATTGCTAGTTCTTCATCATCTTCTTCTTCATCTATTTCTTCATCACTTTCATCAAGAGAAGAAGCATTAGCTTTTAATGAAATTGAATTTTGTGACTTACCTCTTCCTCCTCTTGATTTGAGAATGATCTCATAGTTTATGAGTGATCCCACCAAGTCATTGAATTCCAATTGATTGAGATCTTTAGACTCCATAATAGTGGTGACTTGTGAGTCCCATTCTTTCGGTAGTGAACGAAGAATCTTTTTCACCTTCTCACTATCCGTCATATGCTTTCCAAAGTTGCCTAATCCATTGATAATTTCTGCAAAATGATCAACCATAGTGGAAATAGATTCACCTTCCTTCATGACAAACATTTCATAGTCATGGAGAAGCATGTTGATCTTTGTCTCTCGAACTTGATTGGTTCCTTCATGAGTGATGCGTAGTCTCTCCCACATTTCTTTAGCACTAGTACATGAGTTCACTCGATTTCTCTCCTCAACAGTGAGAGCACAATATATCAATTTCATAGCTTTTGCGTTGATGTAGGTTTGCCTCCAATCATTGTCATCATATTCCAGCTCTGTCTTTACCTCACCATTTTCGTTCAATGGAATGTGTGGATCGAAGATTATGATCTTCCAATACTCCACTCCCTCACTTATAATATGGTATTTCATAGGATTTTTCAAGAAGAATAGTTAGTACCATTAAACAAAGGAGGGCGATTATTGGTGTTACCTTCTTCCGCTAGGTTATTGTGTGTCATCCCTGGATTCTTCTGCTCTGATACCAATTGTAAACGATCTAGAAGGGAGGGTTGAATAGATTTTTGAACCTTTTTCGTAAAGTTCTACAAAAACCAGAAGTTAATACACACAAAAAAATTAAACAAATTTAAATGCAAAGAGTAGGGAAGAGAGGCAAACATTGTTTTTATAGTGGTTCGGTGCTAAGACCTACGTCCTCTACCTAAGCTCCTACTTAGGATTTTGTCAAAACACTTTATTACACACTTTTTAGTTTAGTGTGAACTTTTCAATACAACTTGACTTCCGGCTCAAGCTACGCCTCACAACCGATTTGTTTTCCGACACAAATCCTACCTCACAAGTGATTTTCCACCAATCACTCAACTCACAATAATAACAAAGATAAAGATGAAGTAATAATGCTCAGTACAGATTTAGAACAAGCTAAGAGCAAAATGACAGCAAATTAGGAACAATAGTTGTATGCTTTTGCTTTTGGACCTCACTACTCGATCATTTGATCTTCCTCTATTTATTTGCAGACTTCTAGATGAATATAGTCATTGGAGATCTTCTTCTAGCCGTTTTTGATTGCTCATAGACGTTGTAAAATGTTTTCCTTTCCATTTGTGATTAATCTGGATAAATTTTGTTCAGCTCCACCTGATAGTCGACTAGTCGAGGTGTTATAGTCGACTAATGCCAACGTTTTTCCATGCAAGTTTCATCTCCGCTCTTCGAATAGTCGACTAGTGTGATGTAAGTCAACTAGTGCACCTATCTAGTTGATTAATAATTGATTTGTCACATGTTAGTTGACTTGTTTCATGCCCCATCTGACATATCTAAATTTATTAGTCGATTTGTGATATGCTACTCGACTGATGCTGACTCCAACGGATAGATTTAACAAAATCTTCCCATAATCTTCATATTTTAATATCTTTAGCAAATTGAAGATAATTTCCTTCTTGATTTCACAATGGTTTATCTCTTGCCCATAGAAGATTAATGATGTCTTGATTTTGCACAAATCTTTTATTTAAATTTCAATCCAAAATACCTGAAATAATTTCTTAACCAATTCTATACATTTTATTATTATCAAAACATAAAAGGTTTTAATTTGTCAACCACCATTGGTCCAACATAATTTCTTTTGTAGTTTTCTTGACATACACACAATGGTCTTCATCCACCATGGATAAGCCAAACGAAGTAATGGCTTCATGGAATCTAAAGTACCACACTCTGGAAGATTGCTTAAGACTATATCGATCTCTTAATAAGATAAAATTTTTCCTCTTGACCTTTTGAGACGAACCCAATAGGTTGATCTATATATGTCTTTTCCTCAAGACTACCATTGTGGAAAGCAGTCTTTACGTCCATTTGAAATAACTCTTAAGTTCAAATGGGCAACTAAGGCTAGAAGCAGGTGAATGGAGGAAAATCTTACCACAGGGGAAAAAGTTTCTTCATAGTCTATTCCCACAATTTGGGTAAAACCTTTCACTACTAATCGAGCCTTGAATTTGTCAATTGACCACCCTACGTTTAATCTTGAAAACCCACTTATTTCCAAGTGATTTACATTTGGGTGGAAGATCAACAAGTTCCCAATCCTTATTTCTTGCTATTGAGTCCATCTCATCCCTCGTGGCATCCATCCATTCTTAATAATTTGGTGAATCAATAGCCTATTGAAAAGAGGTAGGTTCCTTTATTTCCAAAGGGGTGCATATGAACGTTTCCTCTTTGATTTGGAAAAGACGTCGAGGAATTCTTCCACGCTCACTCGTTCTAATATAAGGACCCTCATTGTTTGTTTGTTCAGATGGAGAATCTCTCCCACTTTCCCTTTGAGGTGTGGGATTCTGAACATTTAGACCGTCCTCACGTTTAGGGACTAATGGTTGAGGACTAACCTCATCTTCAGTTGGGTTCTCATCAATAAGCAGGTTTCCACCTTCTAATGTGTTAAGACTACTCAAACCATCTATTTCATTTGGAGGAGCTGTGGTATTATCTTTAGTGATATTTTGAATTCTTAAATCCCCCACCTCACTAACAGATAATTGCACATCCTGTTGCAACTTATACAAAACAAAATCCTTTTTTTTATTTCACCAATACTTGGGAACTCATCCTCAGAAAATTCGACATTACAAGAGTCAATTTCAGTCATGCCACTATTTGGGTGTTCACCAAATATCACATACCCTTTGGAATGTTCGAGGTACCTAATGAACACTATTTTAGTAGCTCTTGGACCAAGTTTTCCATGTTTATAGGTTAGATTGTACACATAGCCAGCCGAACCCCATGGACGCAAATGGTCCAATGATGGCTTTCTTCCATTCCATAACTCATATGAAGCTGTGAATATACTCTTACTTGGCACATGTTTAAGGATATAGGCCACCGTAAGCAGTGCATATACCTAAAAACTAATCGGAAGACTAGCCTGAGCCATCATCGACCTAACCATATCAAGTAAAGTTCGATTCCTCCGTTCTGCAACATCATTTTATTGTGAAGTACGAGGAATCATGAGTTGTCTACGTATACCCTTTTCCTCACAAAACTCTTTAAACAAATAAGAGAGATATTCACATCCACGATCGGTTCAGAGAGTCTTAACTCTTCACTTCATTTGGGTCTCAACTTCTGCCACAAAGTGTTTAAACACATCGAGTGCTTCATGACGATGAGATAGTCGGTACATGTACCCATATCATGAATGATCATCAATTAAGGTGAGGAAATACATAGCACCATAACAAGCTTTGACACTTAGTAGCCTACATATATCCGAATGAACTATTTCTAAGGGACTTAATGTTCTTAAAGCCTTACCAAAAGGCTTCATACTCACTTTGTTAGCCAAGCATGGCTCACACTTTGGTAACTTGACCTTAGTAAGCAAGTCTAAAAGACATTCTTTAGCTAGTCTGTTCATTCTATCCTGGCCAATATGACTAAGTCTAGCATGTCATTTAACATATTTAGAATCAAGATCATAAGTATCAACTAAGGTAAGTGATGAATTATTATAAATATCATCCAAATCCAGAACAAAGAAACCATTTCTTAAAGATCCATGGCTGAAAACATGACCATTATACAAAATCTCTAACCAACTAGCTGAAAATTGAAACATAATTTAAGTTTTAAAAAAGAAACTATTGAAACTAAACAACTTCTCAACCTAGGTGCTTAGAGAGTATCATGAAGAAGTAACATATTCCCTCCATGCAATTTGAGCTGATAGGTCCCAATTTTGAGGACCTCTTCCTTGCTGCCATTCCCTAAGGCGACAATTTGTGAACCCACTAGATATCAATGAAAGTCTACCTAACCAACTCGATCTCGAACTATGTGCTTGATTGCTCCCGAATCTACAATCCAATTTGGAAAGGAGTTGGCAACTAATGCATGGGAACAAGCGTATAATTCGATTGAGTTAGTGAAAGTAGGTACCCTCTTCGACTCAGCATAATCTCAAACATAGTGACCTTTATTTTCACAGTTGTAACACTTTAGTCATGCTACTTTATTCTTGGCCTTTTGCTGCTTAACCACACCACCTTTTGGTCTAGAAGTTTGAGAAGGGCGTTTACCTTTCTTAGGCTATTTACCTTGATTGTTCTTATTACCTTTGGGTTTTTACCAGTTTGGCAACAAGAGCAACATTGGAGTGATCAAGAAACTTCAAATGTTCTTCCTCCATTTTGAGGTGTCTTGAAATTTCTGAGAAGGTTTTGATGCTCTCACTATGAGTCATTAAGAGCTTAAAATTAGCCCAATGATTAGGTTTGCTTGGAATGGAACGAATCACATTAAGAACCTGTTCTTCTTCAGAAATATCACACCTACCAGCTTTTAGATCCTGAGCCATTGCACTCAAAGTGCGGAGATGCTAAGCTATAGTATGGCTTGAGTCAATCTCATATTGCATCCACTTTAAGTGCAAGGTACGAAGCCTTATAGCAGATGTCTGACCATATGTGATCTTGAGCTTTTCCCACATTTCTTTAGCAGTTTTGTAGGACTCAAACTCTCCAATGAGATCATCATGCATGCAATACAATATAGTATAGCATGCCTTACGATCCCTTTTGAACCATTCCTTGTATGCGGTCAGATTTATTTGATATTGTTCATTATCAATATCTTTAGTCTCTTTAGGCTCAGTCATGTCATTGGTTAAGGTTTCTAAAACCTCGTGCTCATTAAGAAGATATTGAATCTTCCTATGCCATATGTCATAATTAGTGCCATTTAGCTTCTCGGTGGTGTATAAATCACCAACCATACCTTTCGTTGCCATATCTTGAAGTATATATATATACAGAATAAGGACATTAGGGCACATATTCAAATAATTAAATTATCAAAAAATATCGTCATCCATATCATAACATCGAAAATTTCACTAAGCTCATAATCATCACTTATGACATAAAATAGAATTTTTTATAATTTATAATTATTCACCTAAAACATATTCCAAAAGATATATATACACATATACACATATCATATGTTAAACCAATTAATATAACCGATTCTTATGGAAAAACATATTAACTTTTTATTTTGCATAAAAACAAATTTATATAACTAATAATAATTCATTTTATGTAAAACACATTCACTTATCATTAATGAATTAAATAAATGTAAAAATTACATAATTTGAAGAGAAAATAAATAAATAAATGGACATACCATTCAAAAATATTTCACATCAAATTAATTTAGCAAAATTTTTTTTACTAAACTTTAAAAAAAATTATGCCACAAAGACACACATACACACACACACATATATATATAGCACCACTGACATGACCCTAGCTTTAGCCTTTAAGAAAAAAATGTAAACTTTCATAAACCTATCTCTATCTCTTGTCTTTAGCCTTTAAAGAAGCAATTTTTTATCTTCCTGCGTAGCATTCCTTTTTTAAAAAATTTATCCTCTCTTAAAAGAAGCTTTAGGTTTTGTCAAAAAGATAAAATAGAGAAGAACATCCCCCTTCCCACCTATCTGTGCCAGCGCTAGGCGCACTCACCCCGTCACCTATCTATGCTATTGCTGGGAGTCGAGAATGAAAGTGGACCGATACCGAGCAACCAACCTCGACACCAAAAAGCATGACTCCACATAGGAGTCATCATAGGCTTTCCCATTTCATACCGTCATCGCATAGATTGGTCAAAAGAGAGGCAAACCATGTCCACCACATCGCCAACACCACTCAACAAGTGATGCGTGACTCACACGCACGACCATGAATGACTAATTCTGTGGCGATCTCTGCAGTATCGCATAGATCGGTTGAAAAGATGACTGACGGTGTCATCCATGCAGCCATTGCTCCTCACAATCGATGGAGAGGTGCTTCAGATGGAGTGAGGTAGGTTTGAATAGGTCTTTAAATATAAATAATCTGACTGCATAAACTAATCATGCGATTATATCAAAAAATGATCATGTGTGATTTTTTTAACGGATCATATACTTGACAACATAATTGTAATTCAATTAACAAACTGATTGTTAATAGCATAATAACAAACTGATTGTTAATCGAAAACGAGGTAAAAGCTAAAGCATACCCTCGCTCTGATACCAAGGTAGGATTAATTCAGGTTAGATCTCTAACCTTGATGTGGAAGCGAATTAATCTTTATGTCAGCTTCTACCCATGTGATCCCAGTCTCACGAACACAATTTCCTCAGTAGCGACTAGAGTCACCGTAAAGATCACACCTCGAATCTTGAACACTCCAATGGTCAATCTGTGAGAGGACTTAATATATTAAGAGACTTTAGGGTTTTCCCTTTTAAGATAACCGTTATCTCCTTGAGTCTCATTTAAACCAATTAAATGGGATTTTCCCTTGTAGTTATTTTCTCAACTACTCCCAAACAAATAGGAAAGTATCTAGGCACAAAAACAACCCCTCCTCAAGTGGATGTCGTGGCCATTATAGAAAACAACACATCTATATGATAAAATACGAGTCCTAGAAGTTGGACATATTTACTACTACAACTTACTCGCATCATTCAAGCATCTATCTCTATCTATACTATATACAACTTTTTGACTGTAGTTGCACAAAAGTTTAAAATCTACACAAGAATGCAGGAAGTCAATGTGGACTATTGCTTAGTTCTACTTGCTTTTCCATAAACATGTTTAGTTCAGATTTGTATTACATATGTTTCTTGTAACCATTACACAACCTCTTATAGTTACACACTTTTCACATATTCATTAATGGAGTAGTTCGATAACATGTAGAGAATGACACCATGTTACTTTAACTATATGGAGAATATCTTTATCAATGGATAGCAGAATCATACCTCTCCATCGGAAAACTGGCAAAACGACCATCAATTGGAATTGTTCCACAAAGATCATTATTCGATACATCACTGCAAACAAAAATTTCCCAAATATAAAAATTCTGGGGAAATAAGTAATCAAAACAGAAATTTGAAAATTTTCCCTTTATCTATATTCACAAAAATTTTAGGTTGCTGAGAGTGGTTAGTTCCCTTGGAATTGATCCTGTCAGCTAGTTGTTGTTCAACCGACTGTTTAATCGATTCAACCGGACAAAAGTAAGAACTCCATGCAATATGAGTTTAGATGTGCTAACCTATTTTAGTAAATCATAACTTAAGTAACTTATAAGAACCTTAATTATTTCAATTTGGCAAAAGTTTTAGGTATCTCTCCTTCAAATTTGTTGCCATACAAATCTAAGCTAATCAGGTTCTTCAAATTGCCCAACTCCTTAGGAATTTTCCCACTTATTCATTCTTATAAATCTCCCTACAAACCATTCGAGCTATTCACAACCCAATTACTTGAAGAATCATATTGAAACACATGGACTAGTTAAGAAATATAAAAAACATCAACCAGAAAAGATTTCTTTAAGAATTCAAGAAACTGATCTTAAATACAAAAACTAACATATAAATGAGGTTGTTCATTTCACTTTGGAAATAGAAGAAAGATATAAAAACAAAAGAGTCTCTTTAAGAATTTAGGTCCGTTTGGTAGGGATGGTAATCGATCAGCTCATGGGCCGGTCCGATCCAGTCAATTTTTTAAAATAATTTTAAATTAAAATATAAAATAATATTTTTCAATTAAGTCCAAGTTTGAGTTACTGAGACTTAGGCCTGCCTAAGGCTCAATTCTTCAAAACAAAACGATAAAATAACATTTTTTTAATTGAGTCCAAGTCTAAGTTACCGAGATGTAAGGTGGAAGTGAGGCCTATTTGGCCTATGTCATTGATACTAGAGTTGAGTAGAATGAGCAGGACATTCTCATAATTAGGGAATTCCTAAATGTATTTTTGGCGAGCTATCTAGTTTACCTTCAGATCGAGAAATAGAGTTCACCATTGATCTAATTTTAGGTACTGCTCCTATATCTATTCCTCCACATAGGATGGTACCTGTTGAACTGAAAGAGTTAAAGGCTTAACTTCAGGAGTTGCTAGAAAAGGGTTTTATAAGACACAGTGTTTCACCTTGGGGAGCTTCAGACTTGTTTGTGAAGAAGAAAGATGGGACTTTAAGGTTACGCATCGATTATAGGCAACTAAATCGAGTGACAGTGAAGAACAAGTACTCGTTTCCTAGAATTGATGATTTGCTTGATCTGCTACATAGAGCTCAGGTATTCACTAAGTGGGATTTGAGATCTGGGTATTATTAGTTGAAGATAACGGAGGTAGATGTACCTAAAAGTGCATTCAGAAGCAGGTACGGGCACTTTCAGTTCTTAGTAATGCCGTTTGGTTTAACTAATGCCCATACTGCTTTTATGGCCTTAATGAATAAGGTATTTCAATCCCACCTGGATCACTTTATAATTGTGTTCATAGATGATATTTTAGTGTGTTCCAAGAGTAGAGAAGAGCATGCTGAACATTTGAAAGTTATTTTACAGATTATGAGAGAAAAGCAATTCTATGCTAAATTTGGTAAGTGTAAATTTTGACTAGATCAAGTAGTGTTTCTAGGACATATAGTGACTGGATAAGGCATACAAGTGGATCCAAGGAAAATAGAGGCAGTGATAAATTGGGAAGCTCCGAGAAATGTGCCTAAAATCTGAAGCTTCCTAAAATTGGTTAGATATTACCAGAAGTTTGTCGAGGGGTTTTCTCTAATCTCATCTCCTCTGACAAAACTTCTGAGGAAGATTGTAATGTTCAAATGGAATGAGAAGTGTCAGAAGAGCTTTGAGAAGCTGAAACATCAGTCGACTACTGTATCAGTGTTGACTATTCCATTAGGAACCGGAGGATATGTGGTATATAGTGATGCTTCGCATCAAAGATTGGGATGTGTATTAATGTGGTATGGTAAGGTGATCGCCTATGCATCGAGACAATTAAGGTCTCATGAGATTAATTATCTAGTATATGATTTAGAGCTAGCTATAGTTGTCTTTACTCTAAAGATATGGAGACACTACTTGTATGGAGAGACTTTCTAGATTTATATACATCATAAAAGTTTGAGGTATCTACTAAGTTAGAAGGAGTTGAATTTGAGATAGAGGAGATGGATTGAGTTACTGAAGGACTATGACTGCATGATTGAGTACCACTTGGGTAAAACTAATGTGGTGGTTGATGCTTTGAGCATAAAGTCTAATACCAATGCAGCTCAGATTCAGTTATCAAGGTTACCGAGTTTAATTCATTTGAGGGCTTTGAATGTGGAGTTAAGTCTGTAGAAAAATGAGGCACTGATTGCTATATTAAAGTTGAGACCAATGTTACATGATAGAATTCAAAAAGTTCAGAGTAAAGATCTCGATAATGAAGCTGAATTCGGATTCCGAGTTTGAGTTGAGATATGAGACTTTGTAGTTGAAACAGAGGCTATGTGAACCTAATGTGAATGATCTGATGAAGGAAATTCTTAAGGAGGCTTATATGGCCGCTTATACTATGCATCCTGTACTACCAAGATGTATAACACACTTAAGCAACATTTTTGGTGGCCCGGAATGAAAAAACAAGTGGCGGAGTATGTAGCTAAGTGTATGACATGCTAGTAAGTTAAGGCTAAGCACCAGGCTCTAATAGGGAAGCAACATTTATTGCCCACTTCGGACTGGAAATGGGAGCAAATTATTATGGAATTTATTACAGAATTGCCTAGGACTTAGAGGCAGAATGATACGTTATGGATCATAGTAGATCAGTTGACTAAGTCAACCCACTTCTTACCAGTGAGAGAGAATAACTCACTAGATCAATTGGCCCGAAGATATGTGAATGAGGTTGTGTGACTGCACGAGGTTCCAGTGTCCATTGTATCAGATAGGGATCCCATATTTACTTCGAAATTTTGAAAGAGCTTGCAGTTTTCCATAGGTACAAGGTTGAACTTCAGTACTGCATTTGTTGGACCCCGAACCTTGAAGCGGAGATTTAGAAATAATAAATGAAATTAAATGAGTGTTTTGTATGTGATTTGTGTTAGAGATGATTATGATATTGGAATGTGAATCATGTATGGATGGTGAGTTTAGAAACCCTAAGCATGAACTATAGTGATACATATGAGATATTATGCAAAAGCAAGAGAGGAAATTTGGTAAATGACATGAGGCTATTGAATGTAGGAAATCATGTGCATTAAGGTTGAATGTAGAATAAAAATATGTATATGCTGATTTAAGGGAAATTAGAGAATGATTGAAATAGAATTAGCCAAAGTTGTCTTCTTTGAAGTTGTAGCTTGCTCTTTTATCTTTCCAATGAGATCAAGTATGCTAGATTTCGAGATTGGAGTTAAGAGTTGTAGTTGATGCAAGTTATGATGTTATATAAGATTGATGTTAGTGACAGCTTTGATGAATGTTTGAAATTTGTGGTTTTGATGAACCAATTTAGTTGAGATTTGAGAAGTTCATGAATTGAATTTGTTTCTTGAATTGTTATGAAGTGTTTAGGCCTTTGAATAAGTAAATATATGAAGATTATAAGTGTATATGATGTTAGTTGGGATGTGGGAAGCATTGGAAAAAAGGTTGAAGAGGTTTTGGAAATCGCATGTCCGTTAAACGGACATGGAAGTCCGTTTAACGGACAGTCTCAGGTCAAAAGGACCCCTTCCCTTGCTCATGTCTGTTAGATGGACATGGAAGTCTGTTAAAAGGATATTCTCGGATGGTTTGGTACATTTTGGGCCGTATGTGTCCGTTAAACAGACATGCATGTCCGTTTAACGGACAGACACGGGTCATCTGGTGAAAAATGTGATTTTGACCATTTTAGGGGCCGAATCTGATTTTGTGGTCTTCATAAGCGTTGTATATCTAGAAGTCTACTTTCAAATGGTCTAAGAAAGAAAACAATCTGATCTCTAAATTGAAAGTTATGGCATTTTCACCAAAAGAGTTTCAAATTGATTTAGGGTTTGAACATGTTGAGTTGTTTTGAAGATAACTCACTCATCCGACCTCGGATTGAGGCGATTCTTGAAGGATTGAATCCCTAACACATGTTTCATTCTCTACATGAAAATTTGTATCAATTGAAGTTGAATTGAAAGAGTTTGATTGAATCATATGATAATCGGAACGATTTGTTTCATTTGAATCTTGCTATTTTTCCTTCCTCATCCGACCTTGTCAAATCATTTGCTTATATCTTTTTCGTCCGACATCCGAATGACTTAGTTCTCGAAGCGTTGGATTCCTAATACAATGAATTTCAGTTTATGTGAAATTTGTGAATTTTAGAGATTTAATTGAGTAAGATTATTTGAATCAAATTGAGACAGGAAAGTTTCTGAACATAGTTCAGTATTTTATGAAATTCGGGTTCTGTGGAGATCCGATTGAAGCGATGTTTGAGGCAGAATAAAATTAAGACATGGGGCTAAAATTGTTATGAAGAAATGAAATTTCAATTTAGCCTTTAGGAATTCCAATTTGTGGAAGGAATTGAATTGCTAGAACATGTGTTAGTAGAATGATATGTCCAACATGTTTAGACTATAACTTTTGATATAGTGCTCCGAATTGAATGCTTTTTTAGGCTTTATGAAATTAAGACATAGAGGAACAATTCTCTAGAAGGAAGTTTTGACTAATTCTTTCATTTTTGATGGTGAAAACAATGTCCTAAAGTAGGATAAATTTCAGGGGCAGTTTTGGAAGTTAACTTAAAGATTAAAGTTTATAAGCATATGAAGAGGGGTAATTGGGTCTTTGACCACCCATTTTAATGACATGGCATATAAATAGAAGGGATTATCTGTGGAGGAAGAGATAGACATGAAATTTCTAGAAGAAAGAACAAAGAGAGAAGAGAGAAAAGAGAGGCTATCGTGGAGAAGAAGGAGAAGGAGGAAGATTGAGCTAGGGTTTCAGGATTTTGAGGTTCCAAGCAAGGTTTTTCTTTGGTTTATGGGGAAAAGCATGGAAGGAAGTGAAAGCTTCATCTTGAGCCAAGGAATTTCAAAAAATGAAGAAGATAAGAGGTAACAGATGGTTTTGATCTTTGGGTTTTTAGTGAGTTTTTGGTTGATATGGCTTGAGATTCATATGGGTTTGTGTTTTATGTAATAAATTTTGAAAAGTATGATGGTTATATTGTTGAATTTGGTTGATTATGGCTTAGGTAATTTTAAGTTGGAAGAGAGAGAGAAGTAAAGATCAAATTGAGGCATTGGACAAGATCATGGCATGGATAAAAGGTGGGTAATGTGTGTTGGATCGGAAATAGAAAGCATGCTTAGTATGGAGAAACGATAGATTTCAAAACTTTTTAAGAAATCATCTTGCAGCGGAAGCAATATATCCAAATCAACATGCTAATCCATACATGATATGGTATAAGGATAATAAAACCAAGAACAAGATAAAAGGAATTACCGACTCCTTCACATTCTGACTTTAAATCCTCATTGCGCTATCCTCTCCTTCTTATATCCAAATCCTTTGCCTTTGAGTCTTTTCCTTTAGCAATCTATCTTCTTCCTTGTTGTAGTATCCTCAAACAATTAGATTTACCACTTATTCTTCAAGGACAACTAGGTTAACAAAATCCTTTGGTGGGAAAGGAGAAGAAATATTTGGAGGAGATTTTCTTAGAAGAAGAAGAACCAAAATTGAAACTCTTTCAATTCTTTCACTTAGGAATTTCGGTTCTACCTTGCATGAAAGGAGAGAATGTCTAAAAACCATTCAAGAACCCTTTCTTACATCTCAATTTCGAAATATGCATGAATGGAAAAAGTGAGAGGCATCCAATGCATCACTTCTTACATTAATCACTCATCAAATAGCCAAGAAATGAGACTTACTTCATTTATCTTTAAAATGGCTATTTGAAAAGACCATAACCTATAATTGAATACCCATTTTGGTTTTGGAAAGAAGAAAGAAGGAAGATGGTCCATCTAATGCACATCTTTCATCTTTAATCTAATGAATGCAAATAGGTTACATGCCAACATTAAAAGCCAACCATTAAACCATTTAATGGTAAGTTCATAACTCCATTTAATAATGATGAACCATAATAAAGACCATCTTTATTTAGTATTTTAATGTCAAATGTGTGGTTACACATCTAACCTAACACAATTTCGAAATTGCTTCTTCTCCATTTTAAAAAAAATTATTTTAATATAATTAATCTAATCAATTACATTAAACCAAAACAAGCCCATTTCTAAATGAACATATGGGCTTCCAATTAACCATTAATTAGTATAAGCCCATCATTCAATTATGGACTTCTAAAGCCTCCAAACTACTTCTTACTTAGCTTGATAACCTTCCTTAAAGCCAAGTGGGGAATCTTATTGGACTTTGATAGTTCAAGCTCCAATAAGCCGTAAATAATTCAATCTCATTGGAATTAATTCTAGCTTATTAACTAAATGTCATTCCACTAAAGACAATTAGTTGAACTCTTGAATTATTAAATATTATGAGAATATGTCCAATTGCAAACCCTATTTAGAACTTTATTATAGCCATCCGCACAATAAAGAGTAAAATTACCGTTTTGCCCTTATGTTGGGTTTTCCTTCTAGATCTCTCATTTTACTTTATATGGTGATTAACACATAAGATCTCATCTTAGTGTTAAGACTTGATGGGTAGCTAGTCCATCAAACTCTCGCACCAGCTTAATCACCAAATCTCCTTAAAACATCTAGAAGAGATGATAACACTATAAACTCTTTATTTGAGTGAATGTTCCTCGATACATGTTTCAATTAATAATTCCAACATGCGAACCTCGGATTAATACCTGTAAAAATCCATTCCGATCATATCAAGAATTATAATGAAACACATATGAGTTCACCACTCATCAAGATTGTGGTTCATAATAAGCGAATGCTTAAGTTGTATGTTTTAAGATTAAAGTAACGACCCACTTTATTCTTGAAAACATACTTGATTCCGATTCATTTAATAGTGTCATTATCGATAGTCTACTACTACCATGATATGAAACTCATCATTCCCTTTAAGTAAACTCCTTTACTTATATGGAGATAAATCGCAACACTACTGATCTAAACCATAATCAAACGACCAACTTGATCATTCAACTGTGAATCAATTAATTGATTCTAATAATATACATGTTTCCCATACATCTCTATGTATATGTATATTACTTACAAATGAATCTTGGTACCTTATGACCAGATATATAATGCTCATACAGATAAAACCAAACTCTTTTGTTTTATTAATAATAAATATTTTCATTACAAAGCATGGCGAAGAAGATAAAGTTACATGTAAATACACTTGCTTTCGAGGCACTATATTTACATAACTCCAACAATCTCTCACTTGCCCTAAAGCAAGTTTGACATATCCTTCATTCCCATCCCTTCTAGGTGACCCTCAAAGCTCTTTTGAGTCAATGTCTTTGTGAACAGATCAGCAAGGTTTTACTCTGTAGGAATCTTTACCACATCCACTTCTCCACGTTGTATTATCTCCCTTATGAGATGATACTTTAGCTTAATGTGTTTGGCAGCTTTGTGGTTCCGAGGTTCTTTAGAATTAGCCACTGCCCCACTATTATCAAAATAAAG
The DNA here is from genome assembly GCA_029891385.1 of Erythroxylum novogranatense. Lineage (NCBI taxonomy): Eukaryota > Viridiplantae > Streptophyta > Magnoliopsida > Malpighiales > Erythroxylaceae > Erythroxylum > Erythroxylum novogranatense. The sequence goes on along the minus strand of CM057233.1, from coordinate 11,074,164 downwards.
TGTAATGGCTTTTTCGCCTCTGAACTACCTCCAAATCATTTAGGAACTTCCGAGCAGGCTTCCTTTCTTTGCTTCACAAGCGACAACATACTCGACCTCCATAGTCGAATTAGCAATACAAGATTGCTTGATACTCCTCTAAACTATGGCTCCACCTCCTAAAGTAAATATAAAACCAGAAGTTGATTTCCTTGAATCAACATCTGATTAGAAATCAGAATCCGTATATCCTGTCGGAATAAGATTACTTAGAGTAAACAAGCATTAAGTTCTTTGTCCTACGAAGATACTTAAGTATACACTAAACCGCAATTCAATGTTCCATTCTGGATTGGTGAAATCGCTACCGGTCCCATGCGTAATGTATATCGGTCTAGTGCTGTGAAGATTGCATACATCAAACTACCAACTGCCAAGCATATGGAATGTTACGCATCGTTCAACCTCCTCTTGGGTTTTAGGTGCTTGTTCCTTTGAAAGTTTGATTCCATGTCTAGTAGGGTGAAACCCTCTTGGAATCTTGCATGGAGAACTTATTGATCATATTCTCAATGTAGGTTAGTTGAGACAAAACTATCTTCTTGTTCTTACGATCCCTTATAAGTTTGATCCCTAGAACATAGGTAGCCTCTCCCAAATCCTTCATTGAAAATCGCTCATTCAGCCATCCTTAACTGCAGATAACATTCCCACATCATTCCTAATGAGTAGAATGTCATCAACATACGTGATTAGGAAAGTAACCTTACCTTCTTGTATTCTTTTGTAAACACAAGGCTCATCTAGGTTTTGTATGAACCCATAGGTTTTGATAGCCTTATCAAACCTAATGTTCCAAGACCTAGATGCTTGCTAAGTCCATAAATGGACCTTTACAACTTACAAACCTTATGCTCATTACCTAGCTCAATGAATCCTTCGCTTGGGCCATATAAATGGTCTCCTCAAGATCTCCATTCAAAATGCGGTCTTGACATCCATTTGCCATATTTCATAATCGAAATAGGTCGCTATGGCCAAAAGAATCTGATGGACTTAAGCATGGCAACCGGAGAAAAGTCTCCTCGTAGTCTATACCCTCCTTTTGAGTATAGCCTTTAGCTACCAATCTAGCTTTAAAGGTCTCTACCTTTCCATCCGATCCCTTTTCCTTTTGTAGATCCATTTACACCCTATGGTTTTAGACACGGTGGTAGATCTACAAAGACCTGCACTTCATTAGTATACATAGAATCTATTTCGATTCCATTGCCTTGAGCCATTTTCCCGCATCAACATCATTAATAGCACGTGTATACGTAGCGGGATCTGTTTCTTCTTGGTGCGAGATGGCAATTAAGCCTTCTCCTAAACCCAGATACCTATCTGGTTGTCTCACAACCCTCCCACTACGTCTAGGCACATCTTGATGTTCAGGTTGCAGTTCTGATTCAACTCTTGAATCCATTTCGACATCTTGTTCTGTCATATCCAAAATAACTCTTGGTTTGGATGAAATTGCTAACTCCTTTAGTATTACTTCACATCTTCCTTTGTGATTTCTCACAAACTCTTCCTCTAAGAAGTTTGCATTTGTCGACACAAATACCTTCCTATCATGATGATTGAACTCAAGTTTATCATATAAATTGGCTACACTTTTATGGCTTTTAATGTACTTTTTGACTCTTGATTCATGATTTTGTGCTTAAATTAGTCCCTTGCGGTGAGCTTATGCTTTATGCAATTTGTTAGTAAAATTGTGCAAATTGACATTGATTGCATTATAATTTTTCTAAGGACAATTGATACTGCAAATTGTTATTTTATATTGCGGGAGAAAAAGGGTCAAAAGGATGAGAAAGTCAATGATGCATGGCGAATCACTCCGCGATCGAAGAACGCTCGTCATGACGAACAATTCTAGACGGCTGAACTAACGGACCCTCCATTCGCCGCGGCGAATTAATGGTATTTAATTTATTAGCCATGACGAGTGACCAAATTCATTAAATCGCAGCGAACTCATGACTATTCGCATGGCGAATGTCGGGTAACCGACCCAAAATAGAAATTTTGTCTCATCTTTATGCGACCCGGCCCACGACCCATCCTTTAAATATTGCGAATTAGGTTATCGGAGGGGCTTCGACTTATACGAGAGAAAAACATGAGAGAGACCGACGAGAGAAGAGAGAGAGAGGGACGAGTAGAGAGAAAAGAGAGGAGCGGTGGTCGTCGCCAAGTCATTTTAGTTGTTTTCTTTTGGTTATTTTCGCGGTGTCTTCCGCCGTGAGCAGTATGGTTACGCCATGAGTTGCGGTGTTCCCGATTGTGATGTGTGGTTAGGCATTCTTCTCCTCTTGACGATGCATTGATGGTTGGAGTTCACCGAGCACTAAAGGGAGTAGCAATCTATAGTTTGCTATGATTTATGAATATGCTTTGGTCGAGGGTTTATAGATTGTAGTGATACTATTGATTAAAGCTCAATTAAATGTTTGGGCGTTTGTTGTGTTGTTTGGATTACTAGTTTACATTGTCACGTTTTTAACTACATTGTTGTGAGCAGTAGAGTTGGGGTTTATTGCTTTGTAGTTAGATTTTCTTGATTATAGTTTAATTAAGCGGTGAGCAGTGTAATATGTTATGGATTTGTTTATGTAGAACTTAGTGCTTAAATATATGAAGTCTCATATATGTTCACTTGTGATTTTGTTAATTCTCTTTTATCGCCTAGTTGTGTTAGATATTGAGTTGATGCTAGATTGCATTTGACCACTTGCATTAACATGTCCATTGCATACACTAAGGTTTTTAACAAGTTTTAATTAATTGAGTTGACTAATTAATTCATTGGACTTAACGAGTTGTTAAGGTTGAGCTTTGAAAACTTAGTGATTTCTAGTCCACGCCCACACTAAGATGTTTTAACAAGGTTTTAAGCAATGGAGTTCATTGATTAAAACCTTGGACTTCGAGCTCCTTTAAGGTTTTAGGTGTTTTTGATTAATGGAGTCGAGAGTGACAGAGTCCATTAATCAAGACCACGGACTTAAAGTGAGTCCTTTAAGGTTTTCCATTCAAACTTAGTGATTTCTAATCTGTCCGACTAAGATGCATAACGGGATCTCGAGCAATGGAGTTCATTGATCAAGATCTCGGACTTAAAGAGTCCTCTAATGTTACGAGGCTCAAGAGCACTCAATGGGGTCTAGAGAGATGGAGTCGCGAGTGGCGAGTTCCATTAATCGAAACCACGAACTTAGAGATAGCCCTTTAAGGTTTACTATTCACACTTAGTTTTGAACTGTGATAGTCAAAATTCATTTTCAAGAGGATTCTATCTTTTGTTTTACTCTTTTATTTTCTATTTCCAAAACCCAAAATACTTTTTGCATACATTTTAGTTTATTAATGTTTTAAAATCAAAACCCCCTTTTTCCTTGCTAATTTCACTTGCATTGAATGACATATAGGCTAGCTTAGGTCCATTTCATTAGGTTCCTTTGAGAGACAACCCAAGGTTGCATCCTATGCTACAATCCTTGGTATAAATTATTTTATTTGACCGGTTTCCAAGGATCGATTCTTAAATTGAGCGACGAGCCACCGATCAAATTAGCGCCAGTTCTTGGGGAACGAAGTGGTTCTTTAAGTTTGCTTTTGTCATTTGTTGCTACGTGAAGTTAGGTGTCTTTTCTTTTAGGTTACATTCTAAATAGTTTAGTTGCATTTGCATCGTTAGTTAGTATTTTGCAGATTACACCTTTTATGGAAGTTCACCGAGGCTAACTCTTATTTTTACGTGACCAACATTTCGGTGAATCGGCTTAGTGAAGGCCGACATGGGCGTGGGACTGGATGAAGTTATTTCGCCACACCATGGCCATTGTCGAAGGTTAACAGGCAAATCCAAGACCTCCATAACTCCCAGATTATTTCTTTCCTTCACTTGTTTACTCACTTATGCCTTATGATTGCTTGTGACTTATATTGGTGCATTAGTTTGTTAAGTAAGTGTCGGGAGGAGCAACCTCGATGAAAATAGCTTAGCTTTTAGTTTAATTAGTATCTTTTCAATTCAATAAAGTCCCTTTGAGTTACGCCTCCGCCTTCCTTACATTGTATTGAATTGCCCTTGTGCTCTATTTCTTCTTGCTTAACATTGAGGACAATGTGTTGATTAAGTGTGGGGAGTTATTTCCTATTATTTTTTGACATTGCATGACTATTGCTATTGTGTTTCATTGAGGACATATGAATTGTTGGCTGATTTGTGCGTTACATTGCTAACTTGGGTTGGTTTACATTCTGCTATCATTCGCATTTCTTCGCATGACGAGTGATCACACGTCGTGCGTGCTGTCTTCAGATTTCGTATCGTCATGGCGTGTTCCATGTTATGTCGCGACTTCCATACCAATGCATGAATGATTACGTGCTTAATTTTTTTCACTCAATTCAAATTTGTTTTGCCTTTGGACTTTTGTGGCTTTTGTTTTCAAAGTCTTTCTTGGTTTCAAAGCGATGCTTGAGTTATTGAAAACATCTTCCATCCTTTTCATGATAATTTGACTTGACAAAACCTTACTTTCAATGTTTTCAATACAAAGTGGATGGAAGCATGCTAATAAAGTGGCATTTTAAGTTTTAAGACTTGAGATTGTTCATAGAGATCATACCACTTGTGGAAGGATATTTGAGCCAAACATTTTCTTCTATCTTTGTGTGCATCTTCTTATTTCATTCTTCTCGAACTTGTTTTAATTCTTACTTCAAGCTTAATGAACTGAATTTTTGCTGATATGATAGGCGTTCCTTCTTAAACCCATTTGCCTAAACACCGTCCTTACATATTCATCCATTGCTAGCCCTTTGAGCTTTCTTGTTATGAGCATTTGCATTTATATTCTTAGATGATGTCGATGATGCGTGTTTAGTTATTAGCGATAGTCTATGTTTTGTTATTAGTTCTAAAAAAAGTGTTGAAAAATGAAAAATGTTAGTCTTGTGTATCCGAAAATGGATAATAATGTGTTGTATCCCAAAATGGATTAGCATCTCAAATGAGATGGCAAAAAAAAATCTTGCATTCGAATGCAATTGTTAGTTTGAATTCTCTGATGACATCGGTTCACATTTAGTGCATATGCTCATATTTTCTTTCTTATACTTCATCCATTCATTTAGCCTTCCATACATTACAACCCTCAAAGTCCTCTTGATCTTCAAATGATAGTTTTGTGGTGGAAAATAGAATTGACCTGAGCTTTATGGTAGGAGGTGACTTAAGTAGATTGAGAGAAAATACCTTAGACCTGAAGTGAGTGGCGTAAACACTATATCTTGAGAGTTTCTCTTTTGTTCAATCTCTTGTGCTTGAATTCTTTTAGTGTTTATTCTGTTAGCTTTCTTCTTATTTCTTTGTGGTTGAATTACGAGAAAGTAACTTTCGAGTCAAGTTCATTTTATTGTTTTGAGTATGGGTGCTATTTTCTTTTCCTCTTGTATTCTTTTGACTCTGGTAAACTTTGTCCGAGTACAAAGGTCTAAGTGTGGGGAATTGATTGAACTTAAGTTTATCATATAAATTGGCTACACTTTTATGGCTTTTAATGTACTTTTGACTCTTGATTCATGATTTTGTGCTTAAATTAGTCCTCTTGCGGTGAGTTTATGCTTTATGCAATTTGTTAGTAAAATTGTGCAAATTGACATTGATTGCATTATAATTTTCTAAGGACAATTGATGCTACAAATTGTTATTTTATATTGCGGGAGAAAAAGGGTCAAAAGGATGAGAAAGTCAATGATGCATGGCGAATCACTCTGCATCGGAAGAACGGCTCGTCATGACGAACAATTCTAGGCATTGAGGCGAACCGGACCCTCCATTTGCCGCAGCGAATTAATGGTATTTAATTTATTCGCATGACGAGTGACCAAATTCATTCGTCATGGCGAACTCTGACTATTCGCGCGGCGAATGTCGGGTAACCGACCCAAAAATAGAAATTTTGTCTCATTTATGCGACCCACCCGACCCATCCTTTAAATATTGCGAATTAGGTTATCGGAGGGGCTTCGACTTATACAGAGAAAAACACAGAGAGAGACCGACGAGAGAGAGAGGAGAGAGGACGGCGTAGAGAAAAGAGAGGAGCGGTGGTCGTCGCCGCCTGGGGTTCCGCCGGGGTTCCACAGGAAGTCATTTTAGTTGTTTTCTTTTGGTTGTTTTCGCGGTGTCTTCCGCCGTGAGCAGCTATGGTTCGCCCATGAGTTGCGGTGTTCCCATTGTGATGTGTGGTTAGGCATTCTTCTCCTCTTGACGATGCGATGATGGTTGGAGTTCACCGAGCACTAAAGGGAGTAGCAATCTATAGTTTGCTATGATTTATGAATATGCCTTGGTCGAGGGTTTATAGATTGTAGTGATACTATTGATTAAAGCTCAATTAAATGTTTGGGCGTTTGTTGTGTTGTTTGGATTACTAGTTTACATTGTCACGTTTTTAACTACATTGTTGTGAGCAGTAGAGTTGGGGTTTATTGCTTTGTAGTTAGATTTTCTTGATTATAGTTTAATTAAGCGGTGAACGATGTAATATGTTATGGATTTGTTTATGTAGAACTTCGTGCTTAAATATATGAAGTCTCATATATGTTCACTTGTGATTTTGTTAATTCTCTTTTATACGCCTAGTTGTGTTAGATATTGAGTTGATGCTAGATTGCATTTGACCACTTGCATTAACATGTCCATTGCATACACTAAGGTTTTAACAAGTTTTAATTAATTGAGTTGACTAATTAATTCATTGGACTTAACGAGTTGTTAAGGTTGAGCTTTGGAAACTTAGTGATTTCTAGTCAGCGCCACACTAAGATGTTTTAACAAGGTTTTAAGCAATGGGTTCATTGATTAAAACCTTGGACTTCGAGCTCCTTTAAGGTTTTAGGTGTTTTTGATTAATGGAGTCGAGAGTGACGAGTCCATTAATCAAGACCTGGACTTAAAGTGAGTCCTTTAAGGTTTTCCATTCAAACTTAGTGATTTCTAATCTGTCCGACTAAGATGCATTAACGGGATCTCGAGCAATGGAGTTCATTGATCAAGATCTCGGACTTAAAGAGTCCTCTAATGTTACGAGGCTCAAGAGCACTCAATGGGGTCTAGAGAGATGGAGTCATGGTGACGAGTTCCATTAATCGAAACCACGAACTTAGAGATAGCCCTTTAAGGTTTACTATTCACACTTAGTTTTGAGCTGTGATAGTCAAAATTCATTTTCAAGAGGATTCTATCTTTTGTTTTACTCTTTTATTTTCTATTTCCAAAACCCAAAATACTTTTTGCATACATTTTAGTTTATTAATGTTTTAAAATCAAAACCCCTTTTCCTTGCTAATTTCACTTGCATTGAATGACATATAGGCTAGCTTAGGTCCATTTCATTAGGTTCCTTTGAGAGACGACCCAAGGTTGCATCCTATGCTACAATCCTTGGTATAAATTATTTTATTTGACCGGTTTCCAAGGATCGATTCTTAAATTGAACGACGAGCCGCCGATCAAATTGGCGCCAATTCTTGGGGAACCAAGTGGTTCTTTAAGTTTGCTTTTGTCATTTGTTGCTACGTGAAGTTAGGTGTCTTTTCTTTTAGGTTACATTCTAAATAGTTTAGTTGCATTTGCATCGTTAGTTAGTATTTTGCAGATTACACCTTTTATGGAAGTTCACCGAGGCTAACTCTTATTTTACTGTGACCAACATTTCGGTGAATCGGCTTAGTGGAGGCCGACATGGGCGTGGGACTGGATGAAGTTATTTAGCCACACCATGGCCATTGTCGAAGGTTAACCGGGCAAATCCAAGACCTCCATAACTCCCAGGTTATTTCTTTCCTTCACTTGTTTACTCACTTATGCCTTATGATTGCTTGTGACTTATATTGGTGCATTAGTTTGTTAAGTAAGTGTCGGGGAGGAGCAACCTCGATGAAAATAGCTTAGCTTTTAGTTTAATTAGTATCTTTTCAATTCAATAAAGTCCTTTGAGTTACGCCTCCTGCCTTCCTTACATTGTATTGAATTGCCCTTGTGCTCTATTTCTTCTTGCTTAACATTGAGGACAATGTGTTGATTAAGTGTGGGGAGTTATTTCCTATTATTTTTTGACATTGCATGACTATTGCTATTGTGTTTCATTGAGGACATATGAATTGTTGGCTGATTTGTGCGTTACTTTGCTAACTTGGGTTGGTTACATTCGCTATCATTCGCATTTCTTCGCATGACAGTGATCACACGTCGTGCGATCGTCTTCAGATTTCGTATCGTCGTGGCGTGTTCCATGTTATGTCGCGACTTCCATACTGTGCATGAATGATTACGTGCAATTTTTTTCACTCAATTCAAATTTGTTTTGCCTTTGGACTTTTGTGGCTTTTGTTTTCAAAGTCTTTCTTGGTTTCAAACGATGCTTGAGTTATTGAAAACATCTTCCATCCTTTTCATGATAATTTGACTTGACAAAACCTTACTTTCAATGTTTTCAATACAAAGTGGATGGAAGCATGCTAATAAAGTGGCATTTTAAGTTTTTAAGACTTGAGATTGTTCATAGAGATCATACCCTTGTGGAAGGATATTTGAGCCAAACATTTTTTTCTATCTTTGTGTGCATCTTCTTATTTCATTCTTCTCCAGAACTTGTTTTAATTCTTACTTCAAGCTTAATGAACTGAATTTTTGCTGATATGATAGAGGCGTTCCTTCTTAAACCCATTTGCCTAAACACTGTCCCTTACATATTCATCCATTGCTAGCCCCTTTGAGCTTTCTTGTTATGAGCATTTGCATTTATATTCTTAGATGATGTCGATGATACGTGTTTAGTTATTAGCGATAGTCTATGTTTTGTTATTAGTTCTAAAAAAAGTGTTGAAAATGAAAAATGTTAGTCTTGTGTATCCCGAAAATGGATAATAATGTGTTGTATCCCAAAAATGGATTAGCATCTCAAAATGAGATGGCAAAAAAAAATCTTGCATTAGAATGCAATTGTTAGTTTAATTCTCTTGATGACATCGGTTCACATTTAGTGCATATGCTCATATTTTCTTTCTTATACTTCATCCATTCATTTAGCCTTCCATACATTACAACCCTCAAAGTCCTCTTGATCTTGAAATGATAGTTTTGTGGTGGAAAAATAGAATTGACCTGAGCTTTATGGTAGGAGGTGACTTAAGTAGATTGAGAGAAAATACCTTAGACACAAGTGAAATGGCGTAAACACTATATCTTGAGAGTTTCTCTTTGTTCAATCTCTTGTGCTTGAATTCTTTTAGTGTTTATTCTGTTAGCTTTCTTCTTATTTCTTTGTGGTTGAATTAGAAAGTAACTCGAGTCAAGTTCATTTTATTGTTTTGAGTATGGGTGCTATTTTCTTTTCCTCTTGTATTCTTTTTGACTCTGGTAAACTTTGTCCAGGAGTACAAAGGTCTAAGTGTGGGGGAATTGATTGAACTTAAGTTTATCATATAAATTGGCTACACTTTTATGGCTTTTAATGTACTTTTTGACTCTTGATTCATGATTTTGTGCTTAAATTAGTCCCTTGCGGTGAGTTTATGCTTTATGCAATTTGTTAGTAAAATTGTGCAAATTGACATTGATTGCATTATAATTTTTCTAAGGACAATTGATGCTGCAAATTGTTATTTTATATTGCGGAGAAAAAGGGTCAAAAGGATGAGAAAGTCAATGATGCTTGCGCGAATCACTCTGCATCGGAAGAGCGCTCGTCATGACGAACAATTCTAGACAATGAGGCGAACGGACCCTCCATTTGCGGCGAATTAATGGTATTTAATTTATTAAGCATGACGGTGACCAAATTCATTAAATCGCGGCGAACTCACACTATTCGCGCGGCGAATGTCGGGTAACCGACCCAAAATAGAAATTTTGTCTCATTTATGCGACCCGCCCGACCCATCCTTTAAATATTGCGAATTAGGTTATCGGAGGGCTTCGACTTATGAGAGAAAAATCTATAACACCCACACCGTAAGACCCGAACCCGATATCGTTGGTGATATCCGAGTCCGTGTCCCACGAGTGGCGTACTATATCGATCGATTTAAAATTCAGTATACCTTTTTTTTCTCTTTGGAGCCCTTAACTCCACGTTCACGGCAAACACGATAAGTAATGAAAATCCGTGTTCAATAAAAACCGATTTCAGTTATTACAATTATCGATAATAATTATAATCGATCAATGCGATAAAATATACAATGCCTTGTTATACGATGATTGCGAATACAATTTACTAAAACACTAATGCGAACCTGAACCGATCCCGACCTCTAACCTTTACTCGTCTCTGATGGACATACTCCGTGTCAGCGGGTATTCTTGAGACCTGAAAAATAGATGCAAATTTTGGGTGAGTTTTGCGAACTCGGTGAGAAACCATCATCGATGGTTCACTCAAATCATGCATTCGCCCGTAGGCGTCTGATCGATCGAAATCATCAATTACCAATAAATGGCCAATAACAATGTCGATGTGAAAACCATTCACGATAATTCATACCATAATGAAAGCGGTATATGTCACGAGCAGTCATTTGTGCAAATGCAATGCATGTGTGACTCTTTCCATTTCATTATGTTATTGTGACCGTCTTGAAACCTGTCGATGCGGGCACATTGCGTTGAGCGATGGCTCTCAAACATTGGGCTTGAAGCCACGATACATTGAGCTGAGGCTCGAATCGTTGGACTGAGGTCACATGCGTTGGTGAAAGCTCTCACATCGTTAGGCGTGATATGCCTGATCCCGTGGTTTGCTCCGGTCACAATCGCCTTTATCGATCATGTCCTTATGTATGAATGCATATGTTCCAATTTCCATTTACGATTATTGCTATCACTTACATTCAATGCCATTTCCTATTTCTTGGACCTTGATCCGTATTTCAATCATATATTCTTCCAATTTATCATACCATATCGCATTTAAAAGTCACATTCAATGTATCAAGCGGATAAGTAACACTTCAGTATCAATTTCCCCATTCCTCGAACCTTTGGTGAGAGATCTCCCATTCACAAACAGTTACACACAAATAGCGCCGTTATCTCATTCCCCATATTTGAGACACCTATGGTCGAAATCAATCAAAGTCAAATACCATAAACCCTCCATTATCTCCACATGGCATAATAGCAAAATCTTAAACACATAAAGGTTGAGGAACCAACTAGGTTACTCACCTATTACTTCCGAAACTAATGCCGAAAAGCCTCTGTGGCGTCGGTCAATCGGCGCTCAATTGGGCCTCTATATGAATCGGAAAAATACGAGTCACTAAATATGAAATTTGTGCTCATGTTGATGAAATATGCATGTTCATGAATTCCGGTCCTAATTCAATATTTTCCCATAATAAAATTCTATGAAAATTAGAAATCCATAAGCGGCGACGGTGCGCAATTAGGACCTCTATGGGTCCTCGATTAAATAAAGCAGTGTTTACAAGTTAAAATCGATAGGGGCTACGTCAAATTCCGTCTAAAATTCCGTTTTCTCAGAAAATGAAATTAAATATTCAATGAATCCGATGCCTCTGGAATCAGGTCAATCGGACGTCAGACGGGAAAGAAATTGACAAAAGAACCATTGTACCATTTAATATCAAAAAAAAATAATCAAAAAATAAAATAAATATATATATATATATCGAAACCTGCCTCATGAGGCGAGGCGCCGCCCTCATGGCGATTTCACTTTTCTTCGTCATAAGGCGATCCGTCGCCCTCGCGACGAGACAATATCTCGCCCTCGCGAGGCGAGAAGTCGCCCTCGCGAGGCGGCGAGTTCCCCTGCTTGCCCTTTTTTTTTTCCAAATTTCAATTCCTAATTTCCAACTACTCTAACTTTTAGCACACAAATCAGAAAATACCCACTATACCTCATTGGAAAGCTTATGAAAAGCTCTACAACTCTCAAGAAGACCATAAAATCAATTCCAACCCTAAGGGTGTCAAATAAGCCATCAAACCTTCTGCCTTCACAATTTCCCTCAACACAGGGCAGTACATTTGCAATTTCATAACTCACTGATTCCTTAGTAATAAATTACCACAAAATATGGTCAACAAGTTCACAATGTCCTCTACAACTTTCATGAACAATCCAAAATCAAATTCTATTTCTAAACCAGTCCATTAATTCATTCAATGTCACTGTCCTGAAATCCTTCAATATGGGCAGTAACCTTACAAAAGCATAACTTCCAGTATATAAGTCAATAAAATCAGAACTTTATATCCTTGTAAAGATAACATCATAAACTTCATTTTCATGAAGCACTCAACACCCAATTCGCTCTCTAACAATTTCAAAATTGTTATGGAAGTTCTGTTATCATCAGCCATTCATAACCTAATGTAGGATCAGTTTTGAAAATCATATCTCCCAATTCTGACTTCTAAAATTACATACCAAATATCAATTTCAAGATAATCGCTTCCTCTACAACTTTTCAGAAGCTCACTCACACCAATTCAGTCCACATAAAATGTTAAAATTGCCTCCAATCAGTAAACTCACAAAATCACACTTAAGCTAGGTTTCATCCAAAATTCTCAAAACCAGTCATTAGTAATCAATTCATATCTCCCAATACATAATTCTAAAATAGCAAGATCAGTCGCAATGGAAAGATAATTCAATATGCTACAACTTCCATGAAGATCATTTTCCTAATTCCATCTCAATTAATTCATAAAATCAACAAAACTCAGATGTCATGGTTGCGGTTACTGTTCACAGGCAATGGAACAGTAACTTTCCATCAAAATTTCACCTTCTATCATTGAAATTCAACAACACCTATTTCACACTAAATTGAAGCCAACATCCCAAAGTTTCAGTGGCCACTAACCTTACCTCATTTGCATTTCTACACAATAAGTTATGAATAAAAAAGTAACATCAATTATAATTCCAACTTTCCAGATTTAAGGTTAACCTTAGTTCAACCACTTCCAATGCCTTTTTCACATCATTAAACATCCAAAGAAACACAAATCAATTCTTATACCATTCATACATGTACTAGGGCTAATACACAAAAATTGGCAGCACTTAACTCTCACTTAATTTGCAAGATTAGTCATCATCTACCAACCAAATTCAAAGCTAAACCAAGTTACAACCATAACCATTCATTAACCTAATTATACCCATCAATTTACACTATAATTCTCATCAAGGTAAAGCATCAATAAGCTTAATAATAACACCACAATTCCCATTAGATGCTTCTAACTACCATGGCATTAAATTCCTAAATCAAATCATAAAGAAAGCTTAACAACAAAACTTACCTCTTAGCTTTTCCAACCTTGAATTCCTTTCACTTCTTTACTTCCTACCTTCACTAATCACTTCTTCTACCACCATACATATATATTTCATCATCATGGGAAGACTATAACTTAGTGACAAAGAGAACTCTTGAGTGTTGGAGGAAGATGAAAAAAAGAAGAAGCAAAAAAAATCGATGGTGGAGGAAGAGATAAATATTTTCGTGGAAACAACAATTCAAGCATTTAAAGCTTGTTTCCTTCTTTCTATACCATAACCGTGGGTGAGAGTGATGATAAGAATGTATTAATGAGAGGCTAGGTGGCTTTATGCCATTAGTCCAACAATGTAAAAGAAAAGTCAACATATTTATATTTTAATCAATTTAAACCTAGTCCAAAATTAATCCAATCAATTCCAATGACCTAATTCCAATCCCAAAATAATATACCCAATAATACTGTGTCATTGGGTAGCAATTTTCGCTTCTGAGAATCGACCGGTTCGCCATTGGCGATTTATCCGATCAGAAATTTTCCGAATTATTTTTCGAGAATTAATGAAATTCCTAAAATTATAAAACAGTAACGATGCACTCCAAATAATTTTTCAATCACGAAAATCACCTTTTCTATCCCAAAACAAGTTTAGGCGATTCTGGCGATTTTGCGGTCAGGAACTTTCTCCGGAAAATTCCAGAAAATTCCTAAAATCCTTAAAATCAAAAGCGCTTAACAGCGCCTTTCGAATAATTTTCAAATCCCATAACCACGTTAATCACAATAAAATACCGTTAGGCCCAATTCTGGGAATGTCATGAATGCATTTACGAAATTCCATGTACACGATTGATCTGTATCAATCCTATTATCATGAACAGTTTTAATTATTCCTTATCAATCTCATCCTATGCCAACTTTACTATTTTACCGCCCGAGGAGGGGTGGGATATTCTGATTCTCCCTCCTTATAAAATTTAGTCCTCGAAATTCCCGATCAACAGTTCACTATGACCATAATCATATGAGTCTATATATCCTATACACTTTTCCACTTAATAATTCAGCGATCGGTGATCACTATAACCACTCTCGATCGTGGTTCGATTATTGATTGGGCTAACTTCGTGCGATAAATAGATTTGACCGGACTATTAGTTGGCGATCTCATGTTCTTAGCTATCTCACTTGCCATTTCTAGAATAGGTACTACCTTTGGTTAGATAGTGACTCGATTCGGTATTTTTAAATCTATTCACTGATCACATTTTATCCTCTAATACCTTTTTCCCCAAGTGCCATAAAGTCAATCGTATTCCATTAAGTACATCTCCATATACATGATACCTCTCGTTATCACGTCGGGGCGATTGACATTCCTTTGGTACTCAATACAGAACATTTAATTCCACTTCACTATAATCGGTAACAATGTACCTTATGCAGTCATTTATCATATGTCATTCACTTTATGTTCAAATTGATTCTCGTAAGACACCTCACTATTCTATAGTGTTCACACACTTCATCCGGATATCTGATTTACTCTATCTCATTTGTCCGATCAATTTCCACTTTAGCTAACCATGCGGTCTTCTAAGTCACTTTCCTTTTCTCACAATTCCATTATGGTCTTTAACTCTCGGTAGGCCTTATGCGATGTAACGATATATATTCTCCGATGAATCAAAACTCTATAACAAGAACATAATCAAACCTTTTCTTATTAGACATTCAACCTATAAACACTTGAGTCAAGAATCACTTCATTCTATACCTACAATTACTCAATTTCACTTTTCAAATATCTTTGACTAGAATGTCTAACTTTGACAGTTCACATTCTTGTTCTAATACCTTTTATCGGTACACTTACTTCTCCTTGACTTTTGTTCACTATAGTTTTCCAATTCCATTTGTATATTCAAACTCTTCATAAGATTTCTCCCATTTACTTTCTGCACTCTTAACCTTTCTTAACACTATTTTTTTTTTACAACTTCAATTTTCGAAACACTTCACAATTTCCCGATATGCTTGACATTCATTGAAAACCCCAATATCATAATTGATCATTCATTGCGGCATTATCGTATTTATACCGTCTCTTTCCTCAAATTAACACGATGTATGCTTATAGGAATCTCGGTCTCAAGGCTTTTAATAATGAGAATGACACTAATACCCTTTTATCACAGTCGATTCAATTTATTTCATACTTGTTCAACATATTGTCGTAGTTCAATACTCACGCCCACTTTTCCGGTGTATGTATAGCATCGATGTCGATTCCTCAATTAATCTTATCGTTCTTTTCACTTTTCAACATTCAACACTTCTCGACACATTACATCTCTAATCACAGTTACTACCATTGTTTACCTCGCATAATTCCCTATTAGGGTCTTATTGACGTTCAGTATATCTTTTACCCTTTTCATTGAGTCTACACTTTGAGTGTATCTACAATTTCTTTATGAAGGTGTCCTACATCACCTCGTTGTCGGTTTCCTTTTGACCCTCTTGTCTCTATTCAATTACTCTTTTCATTTCTCTTCTCATTTGTTTTCATATCATTCCTATCAACATATGTTAATACCTTGTCATCCATATTTAAACCTCCAAAATTCGGGACTCTTTTATTCTTCGTTTCAAATCTAAATTCCTCAGCAGTTTACATCATAACGGAGATCGATTCACTTCACATTGCAATAGAATCACCTCAATTAAAATCTCACTCATATTGGATACTTTACATTTACTGTACATACGGTGCAGATAACCTCAACAATATGAGCTATGTCCCATTTCACTTGTCCTACTTCTATCCATTTGACCGTTCGTCTTGATACCATCTTTATACGGTTCACGAAAGTCTCATCAACCAATTATTATCCTTAATTGCTTTTTTAATCCTTCTTTACTATACGTACAATCTCAATCAAGACACTCTTATGTCATCATTTAACAGATCAGAACATTCAACACTCAGTCCACCTTTGTCCTACTTTAACCTTTTAAGAACTTCACACTTATAATCACTCTAAACATTTACCGCCCGTTTCCTCTATGATTTCCATAGATGCATAACATACATTTCATTTTCATTAGTCACAATCAACATTCTTGTCCAATAGATATCCCTAACGATAAATCGATTTAAATACAATAACTCTTTTCATACACCACTATTGTGGTTGATTCATTCTCACCATATCATTTAAGCTGTATGACTCGTTCACATATCCGTTCGTGCGACTTGACCTTGTAAGGTCATATCAACTTAGCTTTATCGACTTATGATCCTGTTTTTTTTTTTTCTACTTATCTTCTATTTTCCTCAAGCGATCTATGATCGGGTGTTCACGGTCCCAATACCCGACAAAATCGTTGATACCACTCCATTTTATCCTATCTATAGGCTATCCATTTACCATTTTGTGTCCATGTACACCTAATTTAGAATTTCCGATACATCATCGGTAGAATTTATCATGCATCTTTTCCTTTATGATTTTATCATACAATTTCCAACCTCGAAGCACCATAATCACCTAACAATTTCAGTCTCAAGCTGATGCGGTCTAGATCATAACCATTTCCCGAATTCATTTCATCTATCCGTACACTTTTACCTCGCTCTAATAGGCCTTGAACATCTTACTTTTTCGATTCTTTCGGTTCTCGATAAACCGTTCTGATAATCTATTGAGCTTCTTTCCGTTTCGCTATTATCATCTGCTATAATATTTACTAATCTCCAATTGAATCTAGTGAATCAAGATATGCCCGATTGGACCATCTACATTTTACTCAATTCAATATTTCCCTTTCATAACATATCTGATCGAGCTGTAATTACCTAACCATTAGGGCTTTTAATCTCACTTAGATCTACTATAACCAATATGCTTCCCATATCTCTAATGGACCTCTCAAGTTCTCAACATCGCATTTTACATCACCATAACATTGTCAATTTAATTGGAAATTCTTAATCGATCTAAGCCAACACGGTCATTCGGCTATCACTTATAAGGGTTTCTAACCCGATACAATTTCAATCTTCTTATCCATTTTCCTTTATCCTTTCCTAATTAATTATCCCTTTTAGGGATTTTCACTCTAATCGATATCACTCTTCTCTCACTTAATCACTTGACACTTATGCACCTTAGGATTTATCCTCGGTGACTCGACTAGGGATCGATTACCACGATGCCTGCAACGCGACTCAAATGCATGAAACCTATGTTCCAAGCGTGCCCGGATACATTACGTACTCTTGGGCTCGATACCACCTAAATGTAACACCCACACCGTAAGACCCGAACCCGATATCGTTGGTGATATCAAGTCCGTGTCCCGAGAGTGGCGTACTATATCGATCGATTTAAAATTGATATACCTTTTTTTTCTCTTTGGAGCCCTTAACTCCACGTTCACACGGCAAACCACGATAAGTAATGAAAATCCGTGTTCAATAAAAACCGATTTCGATTATTACAATTATCCGATAATAATTATAATCGGTCGATGCGATAAAATATACAATGCCTTGTTATCGGTGATTGCGGAATACAATTTACTAAAACACTAATGCAGAACCTGATGATCCCGACCTCTAACCTTTACTCGTCTGATGAGACATACTCCGTGTCAGCGGGTATTCTTGAGACTGAAAAATAGATGCAAATTTTGGGTGAGTTTTGCGAACTCGGTGAAAACCATCATCGATGGTTCACTCAAATCATGCATTACGCCCATGGCGTCTGATGCGATCGAAATCATCAATTACCAATAAATGGCCAATAACAATGTCGATGAAAAACCATTCACGATAATTCATACCATAATGAAAGCGGTATATGTCACGAGCGGTCATTTGTGCAAATGCAATGCATGTGTGACTCTTTCCATTTTCATTATGTTATTGTGACCGTCTTGAAGCTGTCGATGCGGGCACATTCGTTGAGCGATGGCTCAAACATTGGGCTTGAAGCCACGATACATTGAGCTGAGGCTCGAATCGTTGGACTGAGGTCACATGCGTTGGTGAAAGCTCTCACATCGTTAGGCGTGATATGCCTGATCCGGTGGCTTTGCTCGGTCCTGGCGCCTTTATCGATCATGTCCTTATGTATGAATGCATATGTTCCAATTTCCATTTCTGATTATTGCTATCACTTACATTCAATGCCATTTCCTATTTCTTGGACCTTGGTCCGTATTTCAATCATATATTCTTCCAATTTATCATACCATATCGCATTTAAAGTCACATTCAATGTATCAAGCGGATAAGTAACACTTGATATCAATTTCCCCATTCCCTCGAACCTTTGGTGAGAGATCTCCCATTCACAAACGATTACACAAAATAGCGCCGTTATCTCATTCCCGTATTTGAGACACCTATGGTCGAAATCAATCAAAGTCAAATACCATAAACCCTCCATTATCTCCACATGGCATAATAGCAAAATCTTAAACACATAAAGGTTGAGGAACCAACTAGGTTACTCACCTATTACTTCGAGCTAATGCCGAAAAGCCTCTGTGGCGTCGGTCAATCGGCGCTCAATTGGGCCTCTATATGAATCGGAAAAATACGAGTCACTAAATATGAAATTTGTGCTCATGTTGATGAAATATGCATGTTCATGAATTCGGTCCTAATTCAATATTTTCCCATAATAAAATTCTATGAAAATTAGAAATCCATAGGCGCCGACGGTGCGAATTCGGACCTCTATAGGTCCTCAATTAAATAAAGCAGTGTTTACAAGTTAAAATCGATAGGGGCTACGTCAAATTCCGTCTAAAATTCCCGTTTTCTCAGAAAATGAAATTAAATATTCAATGAATCCGATGCCTCTGGAATCAGGTCAATCGGACGTCGAGACGGAAAG
Organism: Erythroxylum novogranatense; assembly: GCA_029891385.1. NCBI lineage: Eukaryota > Viridiplantae > Streptophyta > Magnoliopsida > Malpighiales > Erythroxylaceae > Erythroxylum > Erythroxylum novogranatense. The sequence goes on along the minus strand of CM057233.1, from coordinate 11,054,883 downwards.
AAATTGACAAAAGAACCATTGTACCATTTAATATCAAAAAAAATAATCAAAAAATAAAATAAATATATATATATATATCGAGAACCTGCCTCATGAGGCGAGGCGCCGCCCTCATGGCGATTTCACTTTCTTCGTCGCAAGGCGATCCGTAGCCCTCGCGACGAGACAATATCTCGCCCTCGCGAGAGAAGTCGCCCTCGCGAGGCGGCGAGTTCCCCTGCTTGCCCTTTTCTTTTTTTTTCCAAATTTCAATTCCTAATTTCCAACTACTCTAACTTTTAGCACACAAATCAGAAAAATACCCACTATACCTCATTGGAAAGCTTATGAAAAGCTCTACAACTCTCAAGAAGACCATAAAAATCAATTCCAACCCTAAGGGTGTCAAATAAGCCATCAAACCTTCTGCCTTCACAATTTCCCTCAACACAGGGCAGTACATTTGCAATTTCATAACTCACTGATTCCTTAGTAATAAATTACCACAAAATATGGTCAACAAGTTCACAATGTCCTCTACAACTTTCATGAACAATCCAAAATCAAATTCTATTTCTAAACCAGTCCATTAATTCATTCAATGTCACTGTCCTGAAATCCTTCAATATGGGCAGTAACCTTACAAAAGCATAACTTCCAGTATATAAGTCAATAAAATCAGAACTTTATATCCTTGTAAAGATAACATCATAAACTTCATTTTCATGAAGCACTCAACACCAATTCGCTCTCTAACAATTTCAAAATTGTTATGGAAGTTCTGTTATCATCAGCCATTCATAACCTAATGTAGGATCAGTTTTGAAAATCATATCTCCCAATTCTGACTTCTAAAATTACATACCAAATATCAATTTCAAGATAATCGCTTCCTCTACAACTTTTCAGAAGCTCACTCACACCAATTCAGTCCACATAAAATGTTAAAATTGCCTCCAATCAGTAAACTCACAAAATCACACTTAAGCTAGGTTTCATCCAAAATTCTCAAAACCAGTCATTAGTAATCAATTCATATCTCCCAATACATAATTCTAAAATAGCAAGATCAGTCGCAATGGAAAGATAATTCAATATGCTACAACTTCCATGAAGATCATTTTCCTAATTCCATCTCAATTAATTCATAAAATCAACAAAACTCAGATGTCATGGTTGCGGTTACTGTTCACAGGCAATGGAACAGTAACTTTCCATCTAAAATTTCACCCTTCTATCATTGAAATTCAACAACACCTATTTCACACTAAATTGAAGCCAACATCCCAAAGTTTCAGTGGCCACTAACCTTACCTCATTTGCATTTCTACACAATAAGTTATGAATAAAAAGTAACATCAATTATAATTCCAACTTTCCAGATTTAAGGTTAACCTTAGTTCAACCACTTCAATGCCTTTTCACATCATTAAACATCCAAAGAAACACAAATCAATTCTTATACCATTCATACATGTACTAGGGCTAATACACAAAATTGGCAGCACTTAACTCTCACTTAATTTGCAAGATTAGTCATCATCTACCAACCAAATTCAAAGCTAAACCAAGTTACAACCATAACCATTCATTAACCTAATTATACCCATCAATTTACACTATAATTCTCATCAAGGTAAAGCATCAATAAGCTTAATAATAACACCACAATTCCCATTAGATGCTTCTAACTACCATGGCATTAAATTCCTAAATCAAATCATAAAGAAAGCAACAACAAAACTTACCTCTTAGCTTTTCCAACCTTGAATTCCTTTCACTTCTTTACTTCCTACCTTCACTAATCACTTCTTCTACCACCATACATATATATTTCATCATCATGGGAAGACTATAACTTAGTGACAAAGAGAACTCTTGAGTGTTGGAGGAAGATGAAAAAAGAAGAAGCAAAAAAATCGATGGTGGAGGAAGAGATAAATATTTTAATTGGAAACAACAATTCAAGCATTTAAAGCTTGTTTCCCTTCTTTCCTATACCATAACCGTGGGTGAGAGTGATGATAAGAATGTATTAATGAGAGGCTAGGTGGCTTTATGCCATTAGTCCAACAATGTAAAAGAAAAGTCAACATATTTATATTTTAATCAATTTAAACCTAGTCCAAAATTAATCCAATCAATTCCAATGACCCTAATTCCAATCCCAAAATAATATACCCAATAATACAGTGTCATTGGGTAGCAATTTTATTCTGAGAATCGACCGGTTAAGCGATTGGCGATTTATCCGATCAGAATTTCCAATTATTTTTACGAGAATTAATGAAATTCCTAAAATTATAAAACAGTAACGATGCACTCCAAATAATTTTTCAATCACGAAAATCACCTTTTCTATCCCAAAACAAGTTTAGGCGATTCTGGCGATTTTGCGGTCAGGAACTTTCTCCGGAAAATTCGGAAAAATTCGAGAAAAATTCCTAAAATCCTTAAAATCAAAAAGCGCTTAACGGCCTTTTCGAATAATTTTCAAATCCCATAACCACGTTAATCACAATAAAATACCGTTAGGCCCAATTCAAGGAATGTCATGAATGCATTTACGAAATTCCATGTACGATTGATCGTGTATCAATCCTATTATCATGAAACAGGTTTAATTATTCCTTATCAATCTCATCCTATGCCAACTTTACTATTTTACCGCTTGAGGAGGGTGGGATATTACAAAAACACGAGAGAGACCGAGCGAGAGAAGAGAGGAGAGAGGACGGCGTAGAGAAAAGAGAGGAGGCGGTGGTCGTCGCCGCCTGGGTTCCCTCGGGGTTCCACAGGAAGTCATTTTAGTTGTTTTCTTTTGGTTGTTTTCGCGGTGTCTTCGCCGTGGCATTATGGTTCATGCATGAGTTGCGGTGTTCCCGATTGTGATGTGTGGTTAGGCATTCTTCTCCTCTTGACGATGCACGGTGATGGTTGGAGTTCACCGAGCACTAAAGGGGTAGCAATCTATAGTTTGCTATGATTTATGAATATGCCTTGGTGGGGTTTATAGATTGTAGTGATCTATTGATTAAAGCTCGATTAAATGTTTGGACGTTTGTTGTGTTGTTTGGATTACTAGTTTACATTGTCACGTTTTTAACTACATTGTTGTGAGCAGTAGAGTTGGGGTTTATTGCTTTGTAGTTAGATTTTCTTGATTATAGTTTAATTAAGCGGTGAGCAGATGTAATATGTTATGGATTTGTTTATGTAGAACTTCGTGCTTAAATATATGAAGTCTCATATATGTTCACTTGTGATTTTGTTAATTCTCTTTTATACGCCTAGTTGTGTTAGATATTGAGTTGATGCTAGATTGCATTTGACCACTTGCATTAACATGTCCATTGCATACACTAAGGTTTTTAACAAGTTTTAATTAATCGAGTTGACTAATTAATTCATTGGACTTAACGAGTTGTTAAGGTTGAGCTTTGGAAACTTAGTGATTTCTAGTCCACGCCCACTAAGATGTTTTAACAAGGTTTTAAGCAATGGGTTCATTGATTAAAACCTTGGACTTCGAGTTCCTTTAAGGTTTTAGGTGTTTTTGATTAATGGAGTCGAGAGTGACGAGTCCATTAATCGAGACCTGAACTTAAAATGAGTCCTTTAAGGTTTTCCATTCAAACTTAGTGATTTCTAATCTGTCCGACTAAGATGCATAACGGGATCTCGAGCAATGGAGTTCATTGATCAAGATCTCGGACTTAAGAATCCTCTAATGTTACGAGGCTCAAGAGCACTCGATAGGGTTACAGAGATGGAGTCATGGTGACGAGATTCCATTAATCGAAACCACGAACTTAGAGATAGCCTTTAAGGTTTACTATTCACACTTAGTTTTGAGCTGTGATAGCCAAAATTCATTTTCAAGAGGATTCTATCTTTTGTTTTACTCTTTTTATTTTCTATTTCCAAAACCCAAAATACTTTTTGCATACATTTTAGTTTATTAATGTTTTAAAATCAAAACCCTTTTTCCTTGCTAATTTCACTTGCATTGAATGACATATAGGCTAGCTTAGGTCCATTTCATTAGGTTCCTTTGAGAGGCGACCGAGGTTGCATCTATGCTGCAATCCTTGGTATAAATTATTTTATTTGACGGTTTCAAGGATCGATTCTTAAATTGAGCGACGACGCCCGATCACATGAGGAATTTGTAAAATAGTACCCTCGAGTTCCGTAGGATATCCTACAAACAAACATACTTGACCTTGGTTCCATCTTTGTGGATTCAGGCTTTAGAACATGGGCTGGACAGCCCCAGTCCTCAAGTGCCTCAATGAAGGCACTCGGCGATCCTGACTCCACAGGTGTTTTATGCACCGATTTGGATGGAGCAAAGTTAAGAAGATATATTACCGTTGTATGGCATATCCCGAAACGATCTGGAAGGCTAGCATAGGACATCATTGATCTTACCATTTCCAATAGAGTTCTATTTCTCCTCTCTTCTATACCATTACTGTTGAGGTGTACGAGGCGGACAAATTGGAAACAATTCCATTGTCAATTAAATATTCTTGGAACTCTCGGATAAATACTCGCGACCTCGATCGATCGAAGTTTGTTTTAATGGCTTGCCAAGTTGCTTCTCGACTTGACTTTGAATTCTTTGAACTTTTCAAAGATTCACTCTTTTATGCATCAAATACAAATAGCCATGTCTTGGTAATCATCTATAAAAGTTATGAAATATTTATAACCTCCTCTAGCTTGTACATTCATGGGCCCACACATCGATATGTACCATGTCAATGTGGATTCAAATCTGTTTCCTTTAAAAGGAAATGAGGCTTTTGTCATTTTCCTTTAATACAAGATTCACAAGTGGGTAATGGATCACTATCCAGCCCATAAGGATCCCATCCTTTACTAACTTTGTCAAGTCTTTTACGATTGATATGACCCATCCTTAGATGCCACAGATACTTTGAATTAATGCTAGAGATATTGGATTGTCTTGGTTTTATCAATTACATGGTGTTTAGTGAGCCTTTCATAGGTTACATAAAAACAATCCTGTTTAATTATCGCTTCACAAATAAAATCCTTATTTTCATATATTGAAACAACCTTTTCAAAATATAAGGAATAGCGATTTTATTAGACAAAAATGTAAATCATGTTCCTTACAATCATTGGCATGTAATAAACATCTTCCAAATATAACCTATGACCACTAGGAAAGTCCAAGATAACTTCTCCCACCGATTACTTTGAAACATAGGAACCATCTGCTATCTTAACTTGAAAGCGGCCTTTAGGAAGTCTTTTCCTTCTTTGGAACCCTGCAAAAATTACAAACATGGTTAGTGGCTCCTGAATCTAATATCCAAGTAGATAAATCTGCCACATTTCTAGTTCTAACAAACTTAGGAAGCCCATACCTTGTTTGCTTTTGAGGGACTCTAGGTAGTAGGGCGGTTTCTTTTCCGATGGCCCATCTCATCACAGTGGAAACACTTTTCTTTGATGTTCTCTTTGGCCTTCTTTTTCATGGGTTTGGCCTTGACCCTATTTGGGCCTTCTTTTCATTGGACCCTTCTTCTTTTCCTTGCCTTTACCCTTGGGCTTAGAAGAAGAAGCTACATTAACTCGGCCCATGAGCCTTAATATTCAATATTTCCTCCGTGCTCGGAGGTATTCATCAACTCACTCGAGGTGTAATCCTTCTTTGTTGAGCTCGTAGTCCAACTTAAACTGCTGAAAAGAAGAGTTTAAGCTATTAATGATCATAATCATCTGCGTGTCGCATCCATATCCGCCCCAAGCATCTCACCTCGATGACCGCAGAGATTACCTTCATCATATAATCCGTCTTAGTTCACTAGGTTTACATGCGAGATTATGAAAGGTTTGGATAGCTTTCACTCTTGCAGACTAGTCCTCACACCAAACATCTCATGTAGGTGATGGACCATTACTAGCAGTTTTCATACAAGCAATTTTCTTTTGCAACATGCGTTGTGAAGCGAATATAACACTTAGTAGTCTTGTCGACGATACCTTAGCAACGCATGTTGTTGGACTTGCTCGGAGTTGCATCTCCACTTAGAGGTGTAGGCTCATTTTGATTAACACCCATGAAATCGTTCATATTGAAGAACAATGTCAAGGTTACGTCTCCATTCATTAAACTTGTCTCCATTTTCCAATTTGTTATTAGTCGAGAAGCGGGGTGAGTGGATTCATTTTGTGGTTGATTATGTGCGAAAATATAAATTATTAAAACATGAGCATACTAGTCAACAATTTATGAAACTTTGTATAAAATCATGATGCATGTATGCATGATGATAGATTTAACAAAACTTAAAAATTAAAACATTATCTGACGGTTATTTTTCTTATCTATAACGAGAATAAGTGACGGTGGGCCATCTTATCTATTAAAAGAAAAGCTGGGACCCTCCCACTCAAAAACTACCAAGCATCTCATGCTCGATTTTTAAGAAGAGTCTTAATTTGGTCCATACTTTTACCAACAGAGCTACGGTGGGCGGTTTATTGATAAAAATGTTGAGTGTATAACCATTTGATTCATTCACTAAAGATACCTACAAATCATGCCTCGGTGGGAGGTCACATTTGCTATCATTAAGTGGACTTATCCTTAAGGAGACCCAAATCATGCAAGATCTAGGATCCATGCCCTCCGATGGGGAGTAACACTTCACCACATGCAAGCGGGCCACCATTTGGAGACCGTGGACTCTCATGGAGCATCCTCTCCCACTCAATCTTTTGGGCTTTAAGTTTTAAATACCATCTTGTCTAGATGCAATTTATTATCCATCTATATTGTTTCATTATATATCTCATACATAATGAATGCATGGCAAGGCCTAGGGTTGGCAATTTTCTAAATGACATGCAATCACATAATATCACATATTACAAGCATTCATTTCTCCATTCATCCATGAACTAATAAAGCCACTTTTGATTGTCCATCCTAGAAACATAAAATAATTACAAGCCTTTTAGGCCCAAAATATGCTTCTTCATCTTGGATCTTCCGCTTGAACTCTTATTAACATGATCCGGCCCATTCGGTAAACAAAATGTAATGGCATTTATGAAATTAAAATTTTGTCATTTGAAAAAAATTCCAGCACTAGATTTTAGAAAACCAAATCTTTGTTTTGACAAAAATTTCAGCACTTGTTTTATTAAAACGAAACTCATTTCATGAAAATTAAACACAACACTTAGTATTTTAGCAAAACCGAAATTGGATTCTTTGAAACAAAAACCAGCACTTGTTTTCCAATCATAACTGAAATATGATTCATTGAAACAAAATTCCAGCAACTTAGTTTTCACAAAACTTATGTCAAAACACAAAGGATACACCAAAATTTTACCTTTCCATTTCTTCAATCCATGGCTGCTCCTTCTTCATCATTACATCAATTTGTACATTACAAAATCAAATAAAATAGAAAAAAGAAACCAAGGAGGAAACATGGTGATGATAGACCACCCTCCTTATTACTGACCAAATGAAGAAATCTTCAAGATAAAATTTAACTTCTATGGACAACCAAAGAGCAACTTACACCATATATATTTCTATCACATAAAAATATGCAGTATACATAAAAAGATTACCAACCCATGCATCCACCATATAGGAACCGAAATCATGCATGAAAAATTGGCTCTGATATCAATTGTTGGATCGGAAAAAGAAAGCATGCTTAGTATGGAGAAACGATAGATTTCAAAACTTTTTAAGAAATCATCTTGCAGCGGAAGCAATATATCCAAATCAACATGCTAATCCATAAATGATATGGTATAAGGATAATGAAACCAAGAACAAGATAAAAGGAATTACCGACTCCTTTGCCACAGCTTTAAATCCTCGCTACGCTATCCTCTCCTTCTTATATCCAAATCCTTTGCCTTTGAGTCTTTTCCTTTAGCAATCTATCTTCTTCCTTATTGTAGTATCCTCAACCAATTAGATTTACCACTTGTTCTTCAAGGACAACTAGGTTAACAAAATCCTTTGGTGGGAAAGGAGAAGAAATATTTGGAGGAGATTTTCTTAGAAGAAGAAGAACCAAAATTGAAACTCTTTCAATTCTTTCACTTAGGAATTTCGGTTCTACCTTGCATGAAAGGAGAGAATGTCTAAAAGCCATGCAAGAACCCTTTCTTACATCTCAATTTCGAAATATGCATGAATGGAAAAAGTGAGAGGCATCCAATGCATCACTTCTTACATTAATCACTCATCAAATAGCCAATAAATGAGACTTACTTCATTTATCTTTAAAATGGCTATTTGAAAAGACCATAACCTATAATTGAATACCCATTTCGGTTTTGGAAAAAAGAAAGAAGGAAGATGGTCCATCTAATGCACATCTTTCATCTTTAATCTAATGAATGCAAATAGGTTACATGCCAACATTAAAAGCCAACCATTAAACCATTTAATGGTAAGTTCATAACTCCATTTAATAATGATGAACCATAATAAAGACCATCTTTATTTAGTATTTTAATGTCAAATGTGTGGTTACACATCTAACCTAACACAATTTCAAAATTGCTTCATCTCCATTTTAAAAAAAATTGTTTTAATATAATTAATCTAATCAATTACATTAAACCAAAACAAGCCCATTTCTAAATGAACATATGGGCTTCCAATTAACCATTAATTAGTATAATCCCATCATTCAATTATGGACTTTTAAAGCCTCCAAACTACTTCTTACTTAGCTTGATAACCTTCCTTAAAGCCAAGTGGGGAATCTTATTGGACTTTGATAATTCAAGCTCAATAAGCCGAAATAATTGATCTTATTGGAATTAATTCTAGCTTATTAACTAAATGTCATTCCACTAAAGACAATTAGTTGAACTCTGGAATTATTAAATATTATGAGAATATTTCCAATTGCAAACCCTATTTAGAACCTTATTATAGCCATCCGCACAACAAAGGGTAAAATTACCGTTTTGCCCTTATGTTGGTTTTCCTTCTAGATCTCTCATTTTACTTTATATGGTGATTAACACATAAGATCTCATCTTAGTGTTAAGACTTGATGGGTAGCTAGTCCATCAAACTCTGGCGCCAGCTTAATCACCAAATCTCCTTAAAACATCTAGAAGAGATGATAACACTATAAACTCTTTATTTGAGTGAATGTTCCACGATACATGTTTCAATTAATAATTCCAACATGCAGACACTAGATTAATACCTGTAAAATCCATTCCAATCATATCAAAATTATAATGAAACACATATGAGTTCACCACTCATCAGATTGTGGTTCATAATAGCGAATGCTTAAGTTGTATGTTTAAGATTAAAATAACGGCCCACTTTATTCTTGAAAACATACTTGATTCAATTCATTTAAAAGTGCCATTATCGATAGTCTACTACTATCATGATATGAAACTCATCATTCCCTTTAAGTAAACTCATTTACTTATATGGAGATAAATCGCAACACTTCTGATCTAAACCATAATCAAGCGACCAACTTGATTATTCAACTGTGAATCAATTAATTGATTCTAATAATATACATGTTTCCCATACATCTCTATATATATGTATATTACTTACAAATGAATCTTGGTACCTTATGACCAGATATATAATGCTCATACAGATAAAACCAAACTCTTTTGTTTTATTAATAATAAATATTTTCATTACAAAGCTATGGCGAAGAAGATAAAGTTACATGTAAATACACTTGCTTTCCAGGGCACTATATTTACATAACTCCAACAATGTGTTTATTTTTCAAATTATAAGCTAATTGTAAATGTTGGTTTTATATGCTATTGTTTTCAAATGATTTGAATCAATTGACTTTTGGGATGATTTATGAACTATTGGATTTATTGTTTTCCGAATGCAACCAGAATTGTTTCGGACTTTTAAACAAGATGATTCGATTAACTACTTTCAAAGTATTTGAAGGATTTGATGAAATGAGTATGATTGTTGAATTCTTATGTTTGATTGTTTGAGTTTTCAATATGTGAATTGTGATTATTTATGAGCTTGATTGATAGTTTGAGAATATGTTTGTATTGTTATATGCATGTATGCAAGTTTGTAAATGTAAATGTGTTGAATACGACATTATATAAAAAGTTGAATTTTCGAAAATGTGCCTTCAGGCATTAGGATTTTTCAAGCATGAATATGTGTTATATGGGTTTGGTTATGTAACACCCCACACCCGTAAGACCCGAACCCGATATCGTTGGTGATATCCGAGTTCGCGTCCACGAGTGACGTCTACATCGATCGATTTAAAATACGATATACATTTTTTCTTTTCTTCTTATAGCCATTAACTCCACGTTCTGGCGAACCACGATAAGTAAATAAAATCCGTGTTCAATATACACGGTTTGATTATTACGGTCATTGATATTAATTACAATCGATCGATGCGGTAAAATATTACTACCACAATGGCTCGGTAAAAATACAATGCCTTGTTATCTGATGATTGCGGAATACAATTTACTAAAACACTAATGCGAACCTGAATCTGATCCCGACCTCTAACCTTTACTCGTCTACGATAGATATACTCCGTGTCAAGCTGGGTATTCTTGAGACTGAAAAATAAATACAAATTTTGGGTGAGTTTTGCGAACTCGGTGAAAACCATCATCGATGGTTCACTCAAATCATGCATTACGCCCGTGGCGTCTGATGCAATCTGATAATCATCAATTACCAATAAGGCATCAATAACCATATCGATAACGATAAACCATTCACGATAACACGTACCATCACGAGCGGTACTTATCACAAAACGGTCATTTATGCGAATGCAATGCATATGTGACTCTTTCGATTATTGATGTTGTGCCCAAGTGCTCGGTCGGTGTTGATGGGGACGCGTCGAGATTTCTCCCCGGGCTCGTGGCGGTCGATGCGATATGAGAGCTCGAAGCTCTTATCGGTAAAATAGCAACTTGGGCACGTCCATTATCGATCATGCAATTATGCATGCGGTATAGTATCGATAAATATACGGTGTTTGGCTATAAAGCCCGGTGTATCGATGAATCAATGATATGGCTATAAAGCCCGATATAACGATGTTGATCGGTGGCTATAAAGCCCGATCTATCGATGTCGATAAAATCATACAATACAATCCCATACATTACATGCGATATTGACGGTAATCATTCAATTCACTTTTGCACGTAATTCACGTTGAGCATGTAAGCAACCAGAAATTTGAGAAACTAACTAGGTTACTCACTATTGCTTCCGAGCTAATGCAGGAAGTCTCCGTGACGTCGGTCAATCGGCGCTCAATTGAGCCTCTATATGAATCGAGAAAAATACGAGTCACTAAATATGAAATTTGTGCTCATGTTGATGAGATATGCATGTTCATGAATTCCGGTCCTAATTCAATATTTTCCCATAATAAAATTCTATGAAAATTAGAAATTCATAAGCGCGGACGGTGCTTAATTTGGACCTCTATAGGTCCCCAATTAAATAAAGCAGTGTTTACAAGTTCCGTCGATAGGGGCTCGTCAAATTCCGTCTAAAATTCCCGTTTTCTCATAATATGAAATTAAATATTCAACGAATCCGATGCCTCAGGAATCGAGGTCAATCGGACGTCGGACGGAAAGAAATTGACAAAAGAACAATCGGATCAATTTATACCAAATAAAATCAAAAACAATAATATATATATATATATATATATATATATTCAGAAGCCTGCCTCATGAGGCGAGGCGCCGCCCTCGTGGCGATTTCACTACTCTTGCGTCGCGAGGCGGCGTCGCCCTCATGACCAGCCTCTTTAAATCTCGCCCTCGCGATATAGCGTCGCCCTCGCGAGACTGAAATCATCCTGCTTCGTCGCGAGGGCAAGCCGTCGCCCTCGCGACCAGGCCAATTATCTCGCCCTCGCGAGGCGAGAAGTCGCCCTCGCGAGACGGCGAGTTCCCCTGCCTTGTCCTTTTCTTTTTTTTTTTCCAGATTTCAATTCCTAATTTCCAACTACTCTAACTTTTAGCACACAAATCAGAAAAATACCCACTATACCTCATTGGAAAGCTTATGAAAAGCTCTACAATTCTCAAGAAGACCATAAAAATCAATTCCAACCCTAAGGGTATCAAATAAGCCATCAAACATTCTGCCTTCACAATTTCCCTCAACACAGGGCAGTACATTTTCAATTTCATAACTCACTGATTCCTTAGTAATAAATTACCACAAAAATATGGTAAATAAGTTCACAATGTCCTCTACAACTTTCATAAACAATCCAAAATCAAATTCTATTTCGAAGCCAGTCAATTAATTCATTCAATGTCACTGTCCCTGAAATCCTTTAATATGGGCAGTAACCTTACAACAAGCATAACTCCCTATATACAAGTCAGTAAATTCAGAACTTTATATCCCTGAAAAGATAACATCTCAAACTTCAATTTTCATGAAGCACTCAACATCCAATTCAATCTCTAACAATTTCAAAACTGTTAAGGAAGTTTCTGTTATGCTCAGCCACTCATAACCTAATGTAGGGTTCACTTTTGAAAAATCATAACTCCCAATTCTGACTTCTAAAAATTACAAACCATATGTCATTTTCAAGATAATCTTTTCCTCTACAACTTTTCAGAAGCTCACTCACACCAATTCAGTCCACATAAAATGTTAAAATTGCCTCCAATCAGTAAACTCACAAAATCACACTTAAGCTAGGTTTCATCCAAAATGCTCAAAACCAGTCATTAGTAATCAATTCATATCTCCCAGTATACAATTCTAAAAATAGCAAGATCGGTAGCAATGGAAAGATAATCAAATATGCTACAACTTCCATGAAGACCATTCTCCCTAATTCCCTTTCAATTAATTCATAAAAATCAACAAAACTCAGATGTCATGGTTGCGGTTACTGTTCACAGGCAATGGAACAGGAACTTTCCCATTCAAAAATTCACCCTTCTATCATTGAAATTCAACAACACCTATTTCACACTAAATTGGAGCCAACAGTCCAAAGTTTCAGTGACCACTAACCTTACCTCATTTTCATTTCTACACATTAAATTATGAATAAAACAGTAACATCAATTATAATTCCAACTTTCCAGATTTCAGGTTAACCTTAGTTCAACCACTTCCAATGCCTTTTTCACATCACTAGACATCAAAATAAATACAAATTAAATATCACTCCAGTCATACATATACTAGGGTTAATACTGAAAAATTTACAGCATTAAATTCCTCCATTCAAAGACTCAAATAATTATCTATATTCACTTCAAACTCAAGTTAACAACACATCTTTCAAGGTAGCTTCCTCAAATCATAACTCAACAATTCAAACTATCTTTTTCATAACATTTAACCATCATCACTCAAAATAAATGAACAATAACCCCCTTTAAATGCACCCACTAATCATGATTTATGAACTACATAATCAAAACATCATTTGAAACAAACTTAAAACCTTACCTACTAAAAGCTTCCAACTCCAACTCATACTTCTTCACCACACTACAAACCTCCCTTTCCTTCTCAAGTATACTCAAAACTCATCATCTAATTTTGATGAGACACAGGAGATGGTAGTTTACAGTTGTGGAGAAAGTTGAGAGAAGAGAGCAAAATTTTCGGTGGTCTATATCAAGAGAGTTTGAGTTTGTGGATGATTCGGATGAACCCTTAACCAAAAGCCTTTTAAAAACAATTCATTTCCTTCTTTAAACACACACGTCCGAAAGGATGAAGAGATGCATTTAATGTTGCCTTTTCAATGGCAACTTGTGATTGGTTTATTATTATAAGAAAATTCAAAGTATATTTATTTAATCCAGTCAAAATGTTACTCCATTTCACTCCAATGGCCTACTTTCAGTCCCAAAATAAAATACCCAATAATGCAGTGCCGATGGGTAGCGATTTTTGCTACCAAAAGCAATAGGTTACGCTGATTGGCGATTTATCTAGTCAGAAATTTCCCGAATTATTTTTAGAAATTTATGAAATTCCTAAAATTATAAAACAGTAACATTGCACTCCAAATAATTTTCAATCACAAAATCACCTTTTCTACCCCAAAACAAGTTTAGGCGATTCTGGCGATTTTGCGGTCAGGATTTTCTCCGGAAAATTCAGAAAAATTCTATAATTCCCAAAAATGTAAAGCGCTTAATAAGCGCTTTCGAACAATTTTCAAATCCCATAACCACGTTAATCACAATAAAATACCGTTAGGCCCAATTCAGGAATGTCATGAATGCATTTACCGTAATTCCATGTACCGATTGATCTTGTGTATCAATCCTATTATCATGAACGATAATGATTATTCCTTATCAATCTCATCCTATGCCAATTTTACTATTTTACCCTTCCAGAGAGGTGGGATGTTACAATTCTCCCTCCTTATAAAATTTAGTCCTCGAAATTCTCGGTCAACAGTTCACTATAACTTGATAATCATATGAGTCTATATATCCTATACACTTTTCCTTAATGATTCACTTTTGGGTGATCACGATAACCACTCTCGGTCAGTGGTTCGATTCTTATGGCTAACTTTCATCTGTAAATGGATTTGACAAAACTATCAGTTGGCGATCTCATTTTCTTAGCTATCTCACTTGCCATTTCTAGAATAGTCACCTCCTTTGGTTCCGATATATATAACTTCGATTCGGTATTTTGAACCTATTCACTTATCGCATTTATTCCGCTAATACCTCTTTCCCACGATGCCTATAGTCCAATTTATGTTCTATTGAATACGTCTCTATTTCTTTGGTACCTCCCTTAATCACGTCAGGGACGATTTACATTCCCTTGGTGTTAGCCCCAAAAATTTTTTTTTATTTAATTAAGCATGATTAGGCAAATCAAGTAAATTATGTTAGCATTAATTAAGGTGACATTAATTAATATATGATAGCATTAATAAGTTAGTTGAAGAATTAATGAAGTTAGATATGTTAGTTGGACTTAAATGAGTTAGGTGAGATTTATGTGTTAATTGGGCTTTGGGTCCAAATGAAACAAGTTAGTTAGGTGAATTAAATGAGATGGGCTTAAAGAAAATTTAGAGGCTTAAGTTATTGGGCTTGAGTTTGTTAAGGAGGAAGTTGTAGGATGAAAGAAAGGAAGAAGGAGATAGATGGGCTTAAGTGATGGGCTTAGGAAATAAGAGAGGAGTATAAAGGAGAGAGTTAAGTGATTTTTGGTGTAGGCAAAGAGAGGAGCGAAATTACAAGGAGGAGAAGAGAGGAGATGTCGTAAATGAGAGGAGAAAGGAGAAAAGAAAGAGCTTTGCTTAGGTTTGTAATTTCTAGAGATTTTGTGAGATTTGGAAGAAAGTTCAAGGAGAAAGAAGATGAGGAAGACTAGAGCTTCATTTTGATTCAAGAAATCCTTTGGTTGGAGGAAGATTTAAGGTAAGTCTTTGGTTTAATATTAAGTTTTAGATGGGTTTTGGTTAGAAGAGTTAAGAACCAAGTGGGTTTAGTTATCCTCTTGCCAATTTCATGATTTAAGCATTTAGGTTTTCAATTTCTAAATCCTATGTTGATTTGGGAATGTTGTTGGTTTTAATGAAGAGAGAGAGAAGAGAAGAGGAACAAGAATTATAGCAAGCTATTCAAGGAATTATCAAGGATTTAAGGTGGGTTACACCTTTACTTTTATATTTATGAGCATTTAATGTAAATTTAATTATGACATTAATAATGGTTGTTAATGCTTGTGTTAGTTATGGATGAATGATATTTATGATGTTTATTGCTCGTGTTGTTGATATTGACGATTGTGTTGAATGTTAGTATGGTTGTTGAAAACCATAACGGATGATATGAAGGATTGATGTTGTGGTTGTTGGATGATTGTAAATGGATGATATGAAGGATTGATGTTGTGGTTGTTGAATGATTGTAAATATTATGCTATGTGATCATAATGTTAGAAAATGTAAATTCTAGGATGATGGGTGAATTAGCTAGAGGCTAAATGAAATGAATATAATGAGAATTATGAATTTTGCATGAATGATGCATGAAAAGAATGATTTTAATGAAAACAATAACTTGGATAAGAACAATCCAATTTTATTGTTATGAAATGAATTATGCTTTGTATGGGTAAGGTAATGTCCCAAGAACCGAAATCACGTGCGTCGACATGAAAAGCCTTCGCCATTTGCCCGATTGAGGCATAGGATGATCCGATATCGGACTCCTCGAAATTGCCCACATTAGGTCATTTGATGAACTTATGTGGTTGCCATGATTGGACTTACCGAGCCATTGTTGTGTTTGCCATGAATATGCATGAATTGTATAAGATCGTGAATGATGGAATGATTGAAATTGTTATGAATGTATAAATGTTTGAGTTATGCATGTGATGTGATTTCCTTGGAAAATTGATAAATACATGAATCAAGGATGTGCTTGTTATATAAGCGTAAATGTATTTACCTCAGAGCCTTAGCTCACCCCACAAATTTCGAAATGGCGAGGAACCCGAGGAGCGAGCATAAGGCATTTTACTCCAAGCGGTTCTTTTGTGATTTTGGGATTTGAAATCATTTTGTAACATCAATGCTTTAGTTGCATTTTAAGGAAATGATGTATTTTGAAGCTTTTATGTAATTGGGCTTGAAATGCCCACTAAAGCATTATATGAACATGTTATGATTGAATGATGATGAATGAATGAATGAATTTGAAAGTAAAAGTATTAGATCATGAATGTATTTGAGAAATTTATACTTGTGTGTATGGAAATTGAATCATGGTGATGGTTTGGGTATAAATTTGAGAATGTCTAGAAAGCTAAGAGTGTGTTGCTGCCCTTGAATATAGAATTGTTGTGCAGGTTATGGTCTAGATTGAAAAAAATTGGGTTAGGAATAAAATAGGGGAGGTGCTGTCAAATTTTTCCCAAAAATTGTGCAGCAACTTCCACTTGATTTTAGACTAGTTTAGGGGTTGAATTGGTTTAGATGGTCTTCTTGAATAATGTAGGACATGATTAGAGCTTTCCAACAATATAAAATTTGTCCCAATTGGACTTAGGATGAAAAAGTTATGAGAGTGGGAAGGTTTCAGCCTCTGTTGTTAGTCACGAAATTTTTGCAGCAACTTTGAAAGAATTTTTCACCCAATTAGAGACTGATTTGGTTTCTGTTTTCTTCATGAAAAATGTAGATTATCTTTTTATCTTTAAAATGAGGTATGATTTGCAGATATTGGATTTAGAAATAAAAAGTTATGTGGTTGGGAGTGTGGACAGCTACTGTTCATACTGCAGAAATACTGTTCCATCGGTTTTACATTTTAGCTGAAACTTCCAGTAGGTTTTTACCTCTCCTAATGACTGATCTGACTTTTACTCCCTTCATAAGAATTGTAGATTACCTTTTTACCTTTCCAATGAGGTATAGTTTGCAATGTTCGGAGTAAGGAGTAAGAAGTTATGGTCATTGGAAGATTGCTGTCACTATTCCCAAATACTGTTCATGTAGTCATTTGAGGCAGCACCTTCATGCGTGATTTTGTCCCTCTTAATGATATAATTGAGTCTTGTTTCCTTCATAAAATAGGTAGAGGGTCTTTTTATCTTTTCAGGGAGGTATGAATTGTCCGAATCAGAGTTAAGAGCAAAAAGTTATGAGGGTCGGAAATGGGCATTTTACTATTCATTTGGCTGATTTTTATAACGACATAAGATTTCATATCAGCTTAGGAATTGGATTTTAAATTTTGGATCCTAAGAAGATTATTTTAAATTGGAGGTTAATTACGATGAATCTTACAAATTTTTTGCGGAGGGCTTTCATTGAATTCAAACTTGTATATAGGTTTGATGGTTTAGGATTAAGTAGTCGGATTCCGGCAACGGGATCCGACATCAGTTGGGCTCTGGAAACGGGGTCCAACATCTGTGGTATCAAAGCGAAACCGGGTTTACGGTTTCCTAGGAACCCTAGTGGAATGTTTAAAGGTCAAGTCATCATGCATTTTTCTACATGAATTACATGACTTATGTGCATTGTTTTAATTGCATGCAATGCGATGTTGTTTTCAAATGAATGCATTGAATTGTTTTGAATTGATTTACATGAATTGAATTTGTTTCATGTAAACTAAAGATTTTCACTGAATTTTTAAACTTGAAGGAGTAATGCGCCTCGAAGGAGAACTCGAGGAGCTCGGTTCGACCTAGCTCACGGCGCGAAATGCGGATGAATCGTCGTTCCACGAGGATGCGGGGTACTATCCACATGATCGACTCTGATGCACGATGTGCAACATGAGCGCCTCGCCGCCTCCTCCTCAAGTAAATCCGATGGACCCCAGTTCTTCAAGCTTTTTCCGGCGTTTACCTATGCCATGGGGCAGGAAAGCGAGCTCAATGCCGCTCGGTGGAAGGCGGTCGATATGATAAGCTCGGAAGTATGGGCGGTCGACTTCAATGGGACCACTAATCCCGAGGAAGCGAAGCATGGCTGAAGAGGACCGAGAGGTCTGAAGCGGATGAGATGCTCTGAAGAAGAAAGTTGATTATCACAAGCTTGCTGCGGGGATCTGCTTCCTTTGGTGGGAATCGGTCTTGCAGATCGGGAAGAACCCTCGATCTTGACATGGAGGAGTTCTTAGAAGCTTTAAGTGGGAAGTACTTTTCCATGGTGTATGTTAGGAGAAAGTAAGAGAATTCTGAATTTGACCGGAGGGGGCTGAGTGTAGCAGTATGAGCTGAAGTTCACTCGGTTGTCACGATATCAGCCAACATCGTGGCAATGAAGTGGACAAGTCTTGAAAAGTTTGAGGTGGACTACACCTAGGGATTAGGAGAAAGTAGTCATCCACAATTTCGGAATTATCGGTGGTGGTGGATCTTTGCATTGCGGTGAAGTTAGAAAATATCGAGTGAGGTAACGAAGAGGAAGAAGAAGCGAGTTTCAAAAAGCATGAGTTCCCTGTATTTGCAAAAGCACTAAGGCGGGTCATACAGTGAAGTGGGCAGCGATGGCCCCACAAAGAATAAGCGATTTAGAAACGTGTCGGTCTGCAAGCTTCTAGTGTGGCAAGCCCGGGATGGTCGGCGAGAGGCAATCCTCGGTGTGATCACTTGTGGTAGATTTCACAAGGAGTGTCGATGAAGATAGGCGCATGTTTTGGTACGTGGTCGAAGGGCGCAGAATCAAGGATTGTCCTGAGCGAGCAAGCGAGGAAGGAGTTGATCTCGAGCCCCAAGAAGCGCGAGAGCAGTGGCATCTAGGCGATCCAAGTGGGTAGTTCAGGCTGCAAGGAAGGCGTGTCGGCGAGGAAGGCCTAGAGGCGAGGTCGAACACCCAGAGTCTTTGCCATGACGAGGGAGGAAGCTGCGGCCATGAAAGTAATGTGGTATGGCTATACTATTTGATGCACTGTTTATGTATTGATTGATCTGGGTCTACACTCATTTATATCTATGACATGAATTTGTCTGCTGTGTGTCACGAGATTTTGGATAATATCTTTGGTTGTTAGTACTCCTTTAGGGAGTAAGGTAGTGATAAGCTGATCTATAAAATTGTGAGCTTAGTATCGAGGGTGCTAGGCGGTAGTGGACCTACTACCGCTAGACCTTGAGGTTGGATGTCATCTTGGGGATGGATGTCATGGAGAGTCAAATGAATTGGATTGCGATCTAAAGGAAGTTGAATTTGATCTGGAGATGATCGGAAGGTAGTCTTCAAGGGGACGAGCGCGGTCTGAGGATTATTTCAGCTATGATGGTGACGATATGATGAGCGAGGTGTGAGGCCTTCTTGGCGCATATAGTGGATCGAGAGGTCAATGTAGGAAGATTGGAGGATTACATTGTGGTGAGGGTTCTAGATGTATTCCGGAGGAGTTGCGGGATTACCGCGGTGAGGACATTGAGTTGAAATTGACTTGATTCCGGAACGCGCGATCTCGATACCTCCTTACGGGATGGCTCCGATTGAGTTGAGAGAACTTAAGGAGCAATTGCGGGAGTTATTGGAGAAAGCAGTTCATCGGGCCGAGTTCTTCACCACAGGGAGCTCGGTCTGTTTGTTAAAGAAAGATGGCACATGGAGGATGTGCATAGATTACGAGAAGTTGAATAAGATGACGATTGAACAAGTATCCTCTGCAGAGGATAGATGATTTATTTGATCGATTCGCGAGGCAAGGGTCTTTTGAAGATTGACCTAAGATCGGGATATCATCAACTCCGGATCGAAGTCGATGTTAGGAAGGCGACTTCGGGACCCGTCTGGGCATTATGAATTGAGTCATGCCTTTCGGATTGACCAATGCTCAATTTGCCTTCGTGGATCGATGAATAGGGTGTTAAATGATTTCTTGGATCGGTTTGTCATTGTGTTCATTGATGACATTCGGTCTATTCAAAGGATGGAGGAGAGCATGAGCGACATCTCGGGATAGTCTTGCGGTGAGAGAGAAAGAAATTGTATGCCAAATTGATGAAGTGCGAGTTTTGGCTTCGTGAAGTAGTATTCCTTGGACATGTGATTTCCGATGAGGAATTCATGTCGATCGAAAAAGTGGAAGTCTGTAGTCAATTGGTGGAGCCAAAAGCAGTGAAGGAAGTGAGAAGTTTCTTAGGCTGGCGGTATTCTGAAGATTTGTAGAGGGTTTTCTATCATATTGCTCAGATGACCGATTGTTGAGAAAGAATCGAAGTTTATGCGGAATGATGATTGTCGGGAGGTTTGAGGAACTCAAGGACAAATTGACAAGTGCTCGATATTAGTTTTACCCGTGGAGATCGAGGCTATCTGATTTCTGATGATGCTTGAGGAAGGGTCTAGGATGTGTCTTGATCTTGGGATGATAGGGTAATTGCTTATGCTTCAAGGCAGTTGAAGCGGTATGAGTTAATTATCCGACTCATGACTTGGAGTTAAACTGCGATGATCTTTGCTCGAAGATTTGGAACCTATTTGTATGGGGTTCGGACGAGTTTTCTTGATCATAAAGTCGAAGTACATCATGAGTCGAAAGAAATTGAATCTGAGGCGAGAGAAGATGGTTGGAGCTGCTGAAGGACTATGATTTAATGATTGAGTACCACCGGAAAAGCAAATGTAGTGGCGGATGCTTTGAAGCGAAAAGTCGTCGATGGCTCATGTTGAGGCGATCTACTTGCCTCTGTTGGAGCAGATGGCTAAGTTGAAGATTAGTTTGCAGCGGGATGAATCCGAGGTGTTATTGCACAATTTAGAGTGAGACCTATCCTTAGGGAAAAGGTTAAGGAGTTGCGAGGAGCAAGATGTTGAATTGAGTAAGTTGAGAGATGAAATCTGAGAATGGTAGCGATCGATGGTGCAAGTAAGGGATGATGGATTAATGATGGTGGGAAGCAGGTTATGCATTAGAATGATAAGCGATTAAGGATGAGATCATGGATGAGGCACACAATCGCCTTATTCCATGCACCAGCAGACACACCAGAATGTCTGAGATTTGAAGGAACATTTACGGTGGAAAGGCATGAAGAGAGATGTAGCAGTTATGTGAGTAGATGTCTAGTGTGTCGTGAAGTCAAGGTGAACACCGGGCACCTTCAGGGCATGTTGCAGCCATTGTCCATTCTGAATGGAAATGGCGGAGGATTCTGATGGATTTTCGATGGGTTTGCCTAAGACCGTGAAGCATGATGCCATTTGGGTAATAGTGGATCGGTTGTGAAGTCATCCCACTTTCTAACAATCGGTGAGCAGATTATTTGCAAATTTTAGCCGAAAGTATATTGATGAAGTGGTAAGATTGCATGGAGTTCAGTTCCATAGTATCAAGCGAGGATCCTAGGTTCACATCCGATTTTGGGGAAGTCTACAGAAGCATTAGGAACTAAGTTGAATTTGATCTGGCGTTTCATCCTCAGACGGATGGCGATCGAGAGGACAATTCAGACTCTAGAAGGATGCTTAGAGCATGTGTAATGGACTTCAAAGGGCATGGGATGATCACTTGCCGTTGGTGAATTTGCTTACAACAATTAGTACCATTCGAGCATCTGAGATGGCTCCTTATGAAGCCTTGTATGGCGAAGATCAGGGACTCCCATATCTTTGGGATGAAGAGGTGAGAAGAAGCTAGTGGGACGAGTTGGTCCGGATGACGGTTGAAAAAGTTGACTTGATTAGCGAGAGGCTTAAGGCAGCCCGGGGCGAATGAAGAGTTATCGGGATGCCAGCAGAAGGAAATGGAATATGCGATGGGAGATAAGGTGTTCCTTAAGGCGTCTCCATGGAAGGGAGTTATGAGATTTGGTAAGAAAGGAAGTTAAGTCCTCGTTATGTGGGTCCTTATGAAGTTTTGGAGAGGATTGGTCCGTTGGCCTATAGATTGGCATTGCCGCCAATTATCACAGATCCATGATGTGTTCCATGTATCGATCTTTGAAGAAGTACAGATCAGATCCTTCTCATCATTCGGACCTCGAAGTTCAAATTGGTGATGATCTCGATTATGAAGAAATGCACGTGGCAATTCGGATATGAGAGATAAGATCCTCGAGAACAAGACAATCAAGCTAGTCAAAGTCTGTGGAGGAATCATGCGATTGAAGAAGCGGCGTGGGAACCTTTGGATGCAATGCAGGCGCGTACCACACCTCTTGATCAACGGTAAAATTTAGAGGCGAAATTTCTTAAGGGGAGAAATGTTAGCCCCAAAATTTTTTTATTTAATTAAGCATGATTAGGCAAATCAAGTAAATTATGTTAGCATTAATTAAGGTGACATTAATTAATATATGATAGCATTAATAAGTTAGTTGAAGAATTAATGAAGTTAGATATGTTAGTTGGACTTAAATGAGTTAGGTGAGATTTATGTGTTAATTGGGCTTTGGGTCCAAATGAAACAAGTTAGTTAGGTGAATTAAATGAGATGGGCTTAAAGAAAATTTAGAGGCTTAAGTTATTGGGCTTGAGTTTGTTAAGGAGGAAGTTGTAGGATGAAAGAAAGGAAGAAGGAGATAGATGGGCTTAAGTGATGGGCTTAGGAAATAAGAGAGAGTATAAAGGAGAGAGTTAAGTGATTTTGGTGTAGGCAAAGAGAGGAGCGAAATTACAAGGAGGAGAAGAGAGGAGATGTCGTAAATGAGAGGAGAAAGGGAGAAAAGAAAGAGCTTTGCTTAGGTTTGTAATTTCCTAGAGATTTTGTGAGATTTGGAAGAAAGTTCAAGGAGAAAGAAGATAGAGGAAGACTAGAGCTTCATTTTGATTCAAGAAATCCTTTGGTTGGAGGAAGATTTAAGGTAAGTCTTTGGTTTAATATTAAGTTTTAGATGGGTTTTGGTTAGAAGAGTTAAGAACCAAGTGGGTTTAGTTATCCTCTTGCCAATTTCATGATTTAAGCATTTAGGTTTTCAATTTCTAAATCCTATGTTGATTTGGGAATGTTGTTGGTTTTAATGAAGAGAAGAGGAAGAGAGAGGAACAAGAATTATAGCAAGCTATTCAAGGAATTATCAAGGATTTAAGGTGGGTTACACCTTTACTTTTATATTATGAGCATTTAATGTAAATTTAATTATGACATTAATAATGGTTGTTAATGCTTGTGTTAGTTATGGATGAATGATATTTATGATGTTTATTGCTCGTGTTGTTGATATTGACGATTGTGTTGAATGTTAGTATGGTTGTTGAAAACCATAACGGATGATATGAAGGATTGATGTTGTGGTTGTTGGATGATTGTAAATGGATGATATGAAGGATTGATGTTGTGGTTGTTGAATGATTGTAAATATTATGCTATGTGATCATAATGTTAGAAAATGTAAATTCTAGGATGATGGGTGAATTAGCCTAGAGCTAAATGAAATGAATATAATGAGAATTATGAATTTTGCATGAATGATGCATGAAAGAATGATTTTAATGAAAACAATAACTTGGATAAGAACAATCAATTTTATTTTTATGAAATGAATTATGCTTTGTATGGGTAAGGTAATGTCCCAAGAATCACGTGCGTCGACATGAAAAGCCTTAGCCCTTTGCCCGATTGAGGCATAGGATGATCCGATATCGGACTCCTCAAAATTGCCCACATTAGGTCATTTGATGAACTTATGTGGTTGCCGTGATTGGACTTACCGAGCCATTGTTGTGTTTGCCATGAATATGCATGAATTGTATAAGATCGTGAATGATGGAATGATTGAAATTGTTATGAATGTATAAATGTTTGAGTTATGCATGTGATGTGATTTCCTTGGAAAATTGATAAATACATGAATCAAGGATGTGCTTGTTATATAAGCGTAAATGTATTACCTCAGACCTTAGCTCACCCCACAAATTCAGGAAATGGCGGGAACCCGAGGAGCGAGCATAAGGCATTTTACTCCAAGCAGTTCTTTTGTGATTTTGGGATTTGAAATCATTTTGTAACATCAATGCTTTAGTTGCATTTAAGGAAATGATGTATTTTGAAGCTTTTATGTAATTGGGCTTGAAATGCCCACTAAAGCATTATATGAACATGTTATGATTGAATGATGATGAATGAATGAATGAATTTGAAAGTAAAAGTATTAGATCATGAATGTATTTGAGAAATTTATACTTGTGTGTATGGAAATTGAATCATGGTGATGGTTTGGGTATAAATTTGAGAATGTCTAGAAAGCTAAGAGTGTGTTGCTGCCCTTGAATATAGAATTGTTGTGCAGGTTATGGTCTAGATTGAAAAAATTGGGTTAGGAATAAAATAGGGAGGTGCTGTCAAATTTTTCCCAAAATTGTGCAGCAACTTCCACTGATTTTAGACTAGTTTAGGGGTTGAATTGGTTTAGATGGTCTTCTTGAATAATGTAGGACATGATTAGAGCTTTCCAACAATATAAAATTTGTCCCAATTGGACTTAGGATGAAAAAGTTATGAGGTGGGAAGGTTTCAGCCTCTGTTGTTAGTCACGAAATTTTTGCAGCAACTTTGAAAGAATTTTTCACCCAATTAGAGACTGATTTGGTTTCTGTTTTCTTCATGAAAATGTAGATTATCTTTTATCTTTAAAATGAGGTATGATTTGCAGATATTGGATTTAGAAATAAAAGTTATGTGGTTGGGAGTGTGGACAGCTACTGTTCATACTGCAGAAATACTGTTCCATCGGTTTTACATTTTAGCTGAAACTTCCAGTAGGTTTTACCTCTCCTAATGACTGATCTGACTTTTACTCCTTCATAAGAATTGTAGATTACCTTTTACCTTTCAATGAGGTATAGTTTGCAATGTTCGGAGTAAGGAGTAAGAAGTTATGGTCATTGGAAGATTGCTGTCACTATTCCCAAATACTGTTCATGTAGTCATTTGAGGCAGCACCTTCATGCGTGATTTTGTCCCTCTTAATGATATAATTGAGTCTTGTTTCCTTCATAAAATAGGTAGAGGTCTTTTTATCTTTTCAGGGAGGTATGAATTGTCGAATCGAGTTAAGAGCAAAAAGTTATGAGGGTGGAAATGGGCATTTTACTATTCATTTGGCTGATTTTATAACGACATAAGATTTCATATCACTTAGGAATTGGATTTTAAATTTTGGATCCTAAGAAGATTATTTTAAATTGGAGGTTAATTCGATGAATCTTACAAATTTTTGCGGAGGCTTTCATTGAATTCAAACTTGTATATAGGTTTGATGGTTTAGGATTAAGTAGTCGGATTAAACAGCGGATCCGACATCGATTAAACTCTGAAGCGGGGTCCAACACTTGGTATATCTGATAACATTTAATTCCACTTCACTATAATCAGTAACAATGTACCTAATGCAGTCATTTATTATCGCCATTCACTTTATATTCAAATTCGATTCTCGTAAGACAATTCACTATTCTATAATGTTCACACTTTATCCGGATATCTGATTTACTCTGTCTCATTTGTCCGATCCAATTCCACTTTAGCTAACCATCGGTCTTCCTAAGTCACTTTCCTTTTCTCACATTTTAGTCTCAAACCCATTCGGTCTTTAACTCCCGATGAAGCCTTCTTGCGATTATAACGATATATTTTTCGGTGAATCAAAGCTCTATAACACGACCATAATCAAACCTTTTCCTATTGGACATTCAATCTATAAACTCTTGAGCCAAGAATCACTTCATTCTATACCTACAATTACTCAATTTCACTTTTCAAATATCTTGACTAGAATGTCTAACTTTGACTGTTCACTTTCTTGTTCTAATACCTTTTATCGAATACACTTATTTCTCCTTGACTTTTGTTCACTATAGTTTTCCAATTCTATTTGTATATTCAAACTCATCATAAAACTTCCTCTTTACTTTCTGCACTCTTAACCTTTCTTATCACGATTTTACAACTTCATTTTCGAACACTTCACAATTACCCACGATATGCTTGACATTAATTGAAAACCCTAATATCATAATGGATCATTCATTACTTGAATTTGGTAAGCGAATTGTTCGTTCATTTCAACCTTATCGTATTAATACTCGTCTCTTTTCTCAAATTAACACGATGTATCCTTATAGGAATCTCAGGTCTCAAGGCTTTCAATAATGAGAATGGCACTAATACCATTTATCACAGTCGATTCAATTTATTTCATACTTATTCAACATATTTTCGCATTCAATACTCACTACCCACTCTTCCAATTAGTCTATCGTTCTTTTCACTTTTCACTTATCAACACTTCTAAACACATTACATCTCCAATCACGATTACTACCATTTGCTTATCTACGCATAAATCCTATTAGGTCTTATTAACTTTACCGTACATCTTTTACCCTTTTCATTGAGTCCACAATCGATGTATCGCAATTTCTTTAGGAGGATGTCACTACATCACCTCATTGTCAGTTTCCCTTGTTGACCCTCTTGTCTCTATTCAGTTTCTCTTTTTCATTTTCTCTTCTCATTTGTTTTCATATCATTCCTATCAACATATGTTAATACCTTGTCATCTATATTTAAACCTCCAAAAAAAAATTTCCATTTTATTTTAGTATCTCTCTTCTCGATTAGGGACTCTTTTATTTTGCGTTTCAAATCTAGATTCCCAACGGTTTACATCATAGCGGAGATCGATTCACTTCACAATGCAATAGGATTACCTCAATTAAAATCTCACTCATATTGAATTCTTTACATTTACGTACATACAATGCGAGATAATCTCGTGATATGAGCTATGACCCAATTTCACTTTTAATTTTGTCCTACTTCTATCCATTTGATTTTTCGACGTCTACCGTCTTTATCGGTTCACGAAAGTCTCCTCAATCAATGATTATTCCTAATTGTGTTTCAATCCTTCTTCACTATTCGTACAATCTCAATCAAGACACTCTTATGCCATCATTGAACATATCAGAACATTTCTTTCGCGAAGGTTCCTTGTGACAGTCACTTAAACACTTTCTTTACCACCTATTCAGTAATCTATACCAGAATCACTTTTCAGTTCCTCTCATACAGGTACACTCAGTCCACTTTTGTCTTACTTTAACCTCTTAAGAACTTCACACTTATAATCACTCTAAACATTCACGCTCACTTCCTCTATGATTTCCATATATCATCACATACATTTCATTAGTCACAATCAACATTACAGTCAATAGATATCCCTAACGATCGATTGACTTAAAGACAATAACTCTTTTCATACACCACTATTGTGGTTTCATTCTTTCAAGATCTTTATTTCATTCTCACCATATCATTAAACCGTATGTCTCATTCCCTATCCATTACGTGCAACTTGACCTTATAAGGTCATATCAATTTATTATCGACATGATCATTATTCCTATTTTTTTCATTACATTTTACGCTACTTATCTTCTATTTTCCTCAAGCGATCTATGATCGGGTGTTCACGGTCCCCGATATCAAACAAAGTCGTTGATACTACTCCATTTATCTCTATCTATATACCTATCCATTTACCATTTTCGTGTCCATATACACTAATTGAGTATTTCCCATACACCATCAGTAGAATCATCAGTCTGTTTTTTTTTTTTTGATTTTATTATACGAATTTCCAAACTCGTAACACAATAATCACATAACCATTTCAATCTCAAGCTTATGCGATCCAGATCATAACCATTTCACAAATTCTTCCGTTTATCTGTACACTTTTATCTCACTCAAATAGGCACTGAACATCTTTCCTTTTCGATTCTTTCAGTTCTCAATAAACCGTTCTGATTACTCTATTGAGCTTCTTTCCATTTAAGCTATTATCTTACCTTATAATATCTCTGATCTTTAATTGAATCGATGAATCAAAATATGCCCGATTAGATCATCTACATTTTACTCAATTCAATATTTCCCATTCATGTCATATCTGATCGAATCTGTAATTACCTAACCCTCAGGGCATTTAATCTCACTTAGATCTACTATAACCAATATGCTTCCCATATCTCTAATGGACCTCTCAAGTTCTCAACATCTGCATTTTACATCACCATAACATTGTCAATTTAATTGAATTTCTTAATTAGTCTAAGCCAACACGGTCATTCTACTATCACATATGAGGGTTTCTAACCCGATACAACATCAACCTTCTTATCCATTTTCCTTTATCCTTTCCTAATTGATTATCCCTTTAGGATTTACACTCTAATCGGTCTCACTCTTCTCTCACTTAGTCACTGACACTTATACCCTTAGGCTTTATCCTCGTGCGACTCGACTGGGATCGATTACCACGATGCACTAACGCGACTCAAATGCATGCACCTATGTTTCAAGCGTGCCCGGATACATTACGTACTCTTGGGCTCGATACCACCTAAATGTAACACCCACACCGTAAGACCGAACCGATATCGTTGGTGATATCCGAGTCCGCGTCCACGAGTGACGTACTACATCGATCGATTTAAAATACGGTATACATTTTTTCTTTTCTTCTTATAGCCATTAACTCCACGTTCACAAAGCGGAACCACGATAAGTAAATAAAATCCATGTTCAATATACACGATTTGATTATTACGGTCATTGATATTAATTACAATCGATCAATGCGGTAAAATATTACTACCACAATGGCTCGGTAAAATACAATGCCTTGTTATCGATGATTGCGGAATACAATTTACTAAAACACTAATGCGAACCTGGCGATCCAGACCTCTAACCTTTACTCGTCTACGGTAGATATACTCCGTGTCAATGGGGTATTCTTGAGACTGAAAAATAAATGCAAATTTTGGGTGAGTTTTGCGAACTCGGTGAAAACCATCATCGATGGTTCACTCAAATCATGCATTACGCCCATGGCGTCTGATGCAATCTGATAATCATCAATTACCAATAAGTCATCAATAACCATATCCGATAATAATAAACCATTCACGATAACACATACCATCACGAAGCGGTACTTATCACAAAGCGGTCATTTATGCGAATGCAATGCATATGTGACTCTTTCCGATTATTGATGTTGTGCCCAGTGCTCGATCGGTGTTCGGTGGGGGCGCGTCGAGGATTTCTCCCTCGGGCTCGTGGCGGTCGATGCGATATGAGCTCGAAGCTCTTGCTCAAGGTAAAAATAACAACTTAGGGCACGTCCATTATCGATCATGCAATTATGCATGCGATGCGATATCAATAAATATACGGTGTTTGGCTATAAAGCCCGATGTATCGATGAATCAATGATATGGCTATAAAGCCCAGATATAACGATGTTGATGCGGTGGCTATAAAGCCCGATCTATCGATGTCGGTAAAATCATACAATACAATCCCATACATTACATGCGATATTGAGGCGGTAATCATTCAATTCACTTTTGCACGTAATTCACGTTGAGCATGTAAGCAACGAAATTTGAGAAACCAACTAGGTTACTCACCTATTGCTTCCGAGCTAATCCGGGAAGTCTCCGTGACGTCGGTCAATCGGCGCTCAATTGAGCCTCTATATGAATCGAGAAAAAGTACGAGTCACTAAATATGAAATTTGTGCTCATGTTGATGAGATATGCATGTTCATGAATTCCGGTCCTAATTCAATATTTTCCCATAATAAAATTCTATGAAAATTAGAAATTCATAAAGCGGACGGTCGCATGATTTGGACCTCTATAGGTCCCCAATTAAATAAAGCAGTGTTTACAAGTTCCATCGATAGGGCTACGTCAAATTCCGTCTAAAATTCCCGTTTTCTCATAATATGAAATTAAATATTCAACGAATCCGATGCCTCTGGAATCGAGTCAATCGGACGTCGGACGGAAAGAAATTGACAAAAGAACAATCGGATCAATTTATACCAAATAAAATCAAAACAATAATATATATATATATATATATTGAAGCCTGCCTCATGAGGCGAGGCGCCGCCCTCATGGCGATTTCACTCTTGCGTCGCGAGGCGGCGGCGCCGCCTCGCGACCAGCCTCTTTAAATCTCGCCTCGAGGCGTTAACGTCGCCTCGCGAGGCTGAAATCATCTGCTTCGTTGCGAGGCAAGCCGTCACCCTCGCGACCAGGCCAATTATCTCGCCTCGCGACGCAGCGAGTTCCCCGCCTTGTCCTTTTCTTTTTCTTTTTTTTCCAGATTTCAATTCCTAATTTCCAACTACTCTAACTTTTAGCACACAAATCAGAAAAATACCCACTATACCTCATTGGAAAGCTTATGAAAAGCTCTACAATTCTCAAGAAGACCATAAAAATCAATTCCAACCCTAAGGGTATCAAATAAGCCATCAAACATTCTGCCTTCATAATTTCCCTCAACACAGGGCAGTACATTTTCAATTTCATAACTCACTGATTCCTTAGTAATAAATTACCACAAAAATATGGTCAATAAGTTCACAATGTCCTCTACAACTTTCATAAACAATCCAAAATCAAATTCTATTTCCAAACCAGTCAATTAATTCATTCAATGTCACTGTCCCTGAAATCCTTCAATATGGGCAGTAACCTTACAACAAGCATAACTCCCTATATACAAGTCAGTAAATTCAGAACTTTATATCCCTGAAAAGATAACATCTCAAACTTCAATTTTCATGAAGCACTCAACATCCAATTCAATCTCTAACAATTTCAAAACTGTTAAGGAAGTTTCTGTTATGCTCAGCCACTCATAACCTAATGTAGGGTTCACTTTTGAAAAATCATAACTCCCAATTCTGACTTCTACAAATTACAAACCATATGTCATTTTCAAGGTAATCTTTTTCTCTACAACTTTTCAGAAGCTCACTCACACCAATTCAGTCCACATAAAATGTTAAAATTGCCTCCAATCAGTAAACTCACAAAATCACACTTAAGCTAGGTTTCATCCAAAATGCTCAAAACCAGTCATTAGTAATCAATTCATATCTCCCAGTATACAATTCTAAAAATAGCAAGATCGGTAGCAATGGAAAGATAATCAAATATGCTATAACTTCTATGAAGACCATTCTCCCTAATTCCCTTTCAATTAATTCATAAAAATCAACAAAACTCAGATGTCATGGTTGCGGTTACTGTTCACAGGCAATGGAACAGGAACTTTCCCATTCAAAAATTCACCCTTCTATCATTGAAATTCAACAACACCTATTTCACACTAAATTGGAGCCAACAGTACAAAGTTTCAGTGACCACTAACCTTACCTCATTTGCATTTCTACACATTAAATTATGAATAAAACAGTAACATCAATTATAATTCCAACTTTCCAGATTTCAGGTTAACCTTAGTTCAACCACTTCAATGCCTTTTCACATCACTAGACATCAAAATAAATACAAATTAAATATCACTCCAGTCATACATATACTAGGGTTAATACTGAAAAATTTACAGCATTAAATTCCTCCATTCAAAGACTCAAATAATTATCTATATTCACTTGAAACTCAAGTTAACAACACATCTTTCAAGCTAGCTTCCTCAAATCATAACTCAACAATTCAAACTATCTTTTCATAACATTTAACCATCATCACTCAAAATAAATGAACAATAACCCTTTAAATGCACCCACTAATCATGATTTATGAACTACATAATCAAAACATCATTTGAAACAAACTTAAAACCTTACCTACTAAAAGCTTCCAACTCCAACTCATACTTCTTCACCACACTACAAACCTCCCTTTCCTTCTCAAGTATACTCAAAACTCATCATCTAATTTTGATGAGACACAGAGATAGTAGTTTACAGTTGTGGAGAAAGTTGAGAGAAGAGAGCAAAATTTTCGTGGTCTATATCAAGAGAGTTTGAGTTTGTGGATGATTCGGATGAACCCTTAACCAAAAGCCTTTTAAAACAATTCATTTCCTTCTTTAAACACACACGTCCGAAAGGATGAAGAGATGCATTTAATGTTGCCTTTTCAATGGCAACTTGTGATTGGTTTATTATTATAAGAAAATTCAAAGTATATTTATTTAATTCAGTCCAAAATGTTACTCCATTTCACTCCAATGGCCCTACTTTCAGTCCCAAAATAAAATACCCAATAATGCAGTACCAATGGGTAGCGATTTTTGCTACCAAGAACGAATAGGTTATGATTGGCGATTTATCTAGTCTGAGAATTTCCCCGAATGATTTTTCTGAGAATTTATGAAATTCCCTAAAATTATAAAACAAGTAACAGTGCACTCCAAATAATTTTTCAATCACAAAAATCACCTTTTCTACCCCAAAACAAGTTTAGGCACATTATCACGATTTTGCGGTCAAAATTTTCTCCGAAAATTCCAGAAAATTCCTATAATTCCCAAAAATGTAAAACGCTTAATAAGCGCTTTCGAACAATTTTCAAATCCCATAACCACGTTAATCACAATAAAATACCGTTAGGCCCAATTACCGGGAATGTCATGAATGCATTTACCGTAATTCCATGTACACGATTGATACTGTGTATCAATCCTATTATGCATGAACAGTAATGATTATTCCTTATCAATCCCATCGTATGCTAATTTTACTATTTTACCCTTCCAGGAGAGGTGGGATGTTACAGGTTAGGTCCCTCATGTGGAGTTAGTGCACTGGTCTTAATTTTTAAAAGCCTTCGCACGGCTGCCCGCTAGTGGCATAGGAGCTCCGTTTTCGGACTCCCCATGTGTTTCACGGTTGCACAGGACCGCTTTGCGGGAATGTGCAGTACGTCCTATTTTATGGACCGAACCAAACCGATTGATGTGTTAAGTGTTTCTGCTTTGTTTGGAATGTGCTGCATTTATACGTGATGCATTTCATGTTTTCAATAGTTTGAAATTTCGAAAAATGAGAAATTGGGATTTCAACTATGAGAGTTTTGCAAAAACTGTTTGTAAATGTTTATGAAAGTTTTTGGAATTGAGAAGTTTTTTTAGAAATAAACTTTTTCCGTTTTCGATCAACTGTAATTAAGGTTTGAAAATATTTTTGCTTATCATTTGAGTTATAAACATATTATCCACGAGCTTCCGAGCTCACCCCCCCCCCCTTTCATCCCCATCTCCAAGTATTCGAGTGGGAGATTGGATGAAAGACGTCAAGACATCAGTATTTGTACATGTTTTGTACTTTGTGTATTTGGTTTAAGATTATTGGAAATGGACTATGGCTTGGAATGCCATTAGAGTATTGTAAGCAATTGGTTCATAATGTATTTTTGAATTATGCAATTGTATAAGAACTTGAGTCATGGAATTGAAAATGTGTATGGCTATGGATTGTGCATTTTGGTTTTGTATATAAATTGAATTGAGTTAAGAATGAAATTGGGATATATATATATATATATATATGGATATGGATGAATGCACTGGATGATGGGATATTAGTTTGAATGTGATGTATATGAGTTGATATGAAAATGACTAGAAAAAGGATTAGAAATAGGATTGCGTTTTTGAGATTAGGACGGAGGTCCAAAGTGGATTATGATGTATGTGTAATTGTCTGGAAAATATAGAAGTGAGTTTCACACCTTACAGGTTTGGGTTTTGTTTATATGCAGTCGTTATGCTACCGGATTTTTATATGGTAGTATATGGATAAGTGAAGTTGTGTATGAAATTATGGATTTATTGACATGAGTATGAGATTGTTATGGTAAAGAATAAGAATATGATGACTAAGAAGAATCAAGTAATGTGAGATTAGTATGAGTTTAAGGATAAGTTCCCAAAGAGGGAAATTATTTGTTTGATATTAAATAAGATGGATTAAATGATAAAAGAAAATAATAAGAAGAAAACAAAAAAAATTTACATCGATTCGGATCCAAAAGTCATAAGGGTATCCAACGCGACCAATTTTCTATGTTCACGCTTCGAATGTCAGAATCTGAAATTCAACTCGAAACCACCGTTTGTATGCTTTGGTTTCAAGTTCACTTTCTATTTGCATTTTAATTCATTTGGTATCTGATGTGATCCGTTTGTTTCGCATTCGTATTCGATTTCCATTTGTATTCGATTTCGACTCATTTGTTTCGTTGCATTCGCTATATGATCCGATTCATTGTTTTTCGTTCTGTTTCGGATTTCGATAGCAAGAGTGATAGTGTTAAGTGTAAGAAGTTGGGTTCCAGAAACAGGATCCAACAGCATTTCATCATCAAACAGATGGACAGAGTGAGAGGACAATTAAAACTATTGAGGATATGCTCAAAGTTTGTGTATTGGAGTTTCAAGGAGCTTGGGATCAGTATATGGCACTGATAGAATTTGCATACAATAACCACTATCACAGTAGTATCGAAATGGCACCATATGAGGTACTTTTTGGTAGAAAATGTCGGTTGCCATTATATTAAGATGAAGAGGACTTAAAAATGGTCGAAGGCCTAGAGATGATACAAGATATAGTAGATAAAGTGAAGTTGATCCGAAGTCGAATTAAAGCGGCCCAAGATAGACAAAAGAGTTATGTGGATCAACATCAAAAGGAAATAGAATATAGTGTGGGAGACAAAGTATTTCTAAGATTTTCACCTTGAAGAGGAGTATTGAGATTCGATAAAAAAAGGCAAGTTGAGCCCTAGGTACGTTGGTCCCTATGAGATCATTGAAAGGTAAGACCTTTGGCATATAAGTTAGTTTTATCAAATGAAATGTCTCAATTAAATAATGTGTTTCATGTGAGTATGCTCCGCAGATACTGATCAGATCTGACACTTGTTATACTAGCTCAGGAGATTGAGATTGCTAGTAACCTAAGCTATGTTGAGAAGCCGATCAAGATAGTGGGATCTCAGATCAAGTAGTTGAGGAATTGAGTCATTCCACTGGTGAAAGTCCTATGGAGGAATCACTCAACTGAGAAAGCAACTTGGGAAATAGAGGAGCATATGAGGAGGCAATATCCCCACTTGTTCGAATAATCAGGTAAGAATTTCAAGAACAAAATTTCTTTTAAGGAGGGGAGAGATGTAACATCTCATTACCTAGGTTAAAGTTAGAATAGTAAATATAAGGGATTATTGAGAGATTAGAAAATGCATTCCATGCTCATGCATTATATGATATGCAAATACACGTGAATGTTGAATTTTTTCACATGAAAATAATTATACATGCATTCATGGATATTCTAGGTATAATTGAATTGTGATGTGAGATTATGAGAATTGTTAATTTGTTGTATTAAAAAAATTTAATTGGTCAGATTATTTGTTAATTTTGAATTTTGGTGAACTTTAGGAATGACTTTTGAAAATATTGATTATTATTATTAGATTAGGAAAAATGTCACGTGGCAAGTGAATTCATGGATGAAAATAGAAATAAGAAAACAAATGACATTGGAGAATTTTTATGAAAATGACTTTGAAAATTTGGAGATGAATTTGGAAATTGTGTGTTGTTGATGTTGCAAATTAGTGATAATTGGAACAAAAAGATGGGAGTAAGGGGTTAGCTCAATAGGAACTTAGTTATGCCTTAGAAGATAGATGAGTGACAAGTGTTAATTGTTTATTTAGTTTTAATGTTTAATTACTTTTGAAAGATCAAGTCAAGTTCTTGTAACTTGAAAGACTATGTACACAATGTTTCGTCTTCATCTCCTTCTTCGTAGTCTTTTCCTTCAAGTTTCATCTTTTACACAAAGTTTTTCATCAAACCTTCACTAAAGCTATAGCTTGTTTTATTGGTTCATTCCCACTTCAAATTTGCTATTTTCTTTCATTAACCTTAAGAAAAATCGAAACTTACCAACCTCTGCAATGGTGTACGTGAGTTGCATGAAGATTAAGGCTTCTTAAGTTTGAGAAAAATCTGAGTTTTAAGAAGAAAGTATCGTGTAAATCCTAATGAATCAAATTTGGTGATATATTTGTCATTGTATGATCATTAGGAAATAGTTATTTCATGAACACCATGGGTTTAAGATGAAAACATGGATTTATAGTTTTTACTTATTTGATGATTAATATGTCATAAGAGTGTTTTAAAATGATTTCTGAGTTGAAAGATTAATGAAAACGTGTATGAAATTAGTGTAAACATTTATGAAAGTTGATAGTCTTATATATGCTTTGTTTTAGTGTTAAACGAATAAGTGTTACTGTTATGTATACGTGAGTTCTGTGGTATTTAGGAGATAATTAAAAAATGAATTTAGAGTTAAGAGATAGTGTATGGTGATGTTTAGAGATGAGAATAAATGATTAAATGATATTTAGAGAAGAAATGGGAGAGTGCAGCAAAATGGAAGATGCAGCAAAAAAAATACAAAACACAGAAAATGAAGGAAATGCATGAATGGTCATTTTTTGTTTTTGATGATTTTATTTTAAACTTGGATTTTGGATTTTTGTTTATGAATGTTGAGTTTAATAAGAGCCAAGAGTGAAGGGAAAATAAGAGTAGAATCAAATTAGAAGCGTTAGATAGAGAAAGAAGAGGAACAATATGTAGAAATGAAGAACACGTGTAGAGATTTCTGGTTCTAAAAATTTGGTGTTAATTCTTGGTTTGGGATTTGTTTATCAATGTTTTGAGTTAAATGAGAGTTGAAAATGGGGTTGAGAGGAGTTAGAGAAGATGATTTAGAATAAAAGAAAGAAGAAGAATCGCAGTCTTGGAGGGGAAGAAGGAGAAGCACGATTGCGACTTTCCTTTATATTCAGGAGACTCATGATCATGCTAGAGCACGATTGCAACTTTGAGTGAAAACTCGAGATCGTGCTTGTAGCATCCCACTCCCGCAAGACCCGAACCCGATATCGATGGTGATATCCGAGCCCGTGCCTCATGAGGGAGGTATGCTAGAACAGTCAAAATAGTTCAAATACTCAGAAAGATATTTTTTTCTTTTTGAAAGACAATCATGTGCCCAAAAATCGGTACCCAAATTGAGCCCACTTTAATACAAAAACATTTCGATCAAAACATAATTTCAGTCATTAAAACTCTCAAAAACATTTAATCACTTTATGCACAAAATCCATAGCCAAATTAGGCTCAATGTCATTTCTGAACATTTTCAGTAATCACAATACAAATACAACTTTTATCAATTGGGGCCCTCTGAAATAACAGTACTATTCTGCGGACATTGTAGATGTACAATACACATAATAAAGGAAGACACTAATGCAGACGTGAACTGATCCAGACTTCAAACTCTGACTCGCTTGCAGTAATCATACTCCTGTTTGTCTAACGGGGTATTCTTCAATTCCTGAAAAATAGTTGCAATGTTGGGTGAGTTTGCGAACTCAGTGAGAAACCATCATCGATGGTTCACTCAACTCATGCATATATCAAGTAATTCACAGTTTCAATCAATTACACACTCAATGTCATCATATGATAATTATCAGGTTCTCATGCAATCGCGGGACTCAGAACTTCACGAATCAGTTATCACATAATCTTTTCCCATTAATTCCATTCTTTTCTTCTGAGTTGTGACTGAGTGCTTAAGCAGTGAACAGTATTTAGTAATCGCGTCTTTGGAAGTAGGAGAGGCCTCTGGGTATGCACTACTTTTCACGCGTCAGTAGGGATAGGAGAGCCCTCTGGGTATGCACTAATCCCTTTCGAGCTCGAGGCTCTTATTCAGTGATCAAGCTTGTAGCTCTCAGTAGCAGCTCCAGTCACAACCGTTATTAATCAATCAATTATGGAATTCATTTATCACATGCAATCAGAACCAATTTCTCGACCACAGTCATAACATTTAATCATCTATATATGCAATGCACATGTGACTCTTTTCCATTTTATTACAGTGTTGTGACCGAGTGCATAAACAGTGATCAGTAATCAGACGCGTCTAGGGAGTAGGAGAGCCCTCTGGAAATGCACTAACTCCCCTCGAGCTTGAGGCTCGGTTCAATAACAGTGTTCGAGCTCGAAGCTCGTTTCAGTATCAGTAGCGACTCAGGTCACAACTATCATTATCTGAACATGCCTTTATGCATGAATGCATATGCCCCAATTTCCATTTACAGTCAGTTTACATTTCAGTGTCCCATTTCCCATTCCTTCGGACCTTCGGTCCGGTATTTCAGTCATAAACATTTCCAGTTTATTTCATTGAAGCATTCATAAACAACTACACACAATAGCACTTCAATATCAAGTTCCCAATACTTCGGACACCTGTGGTCCGAAGTCAATCAAAAGCAAACATACATAACCCTCCATTCATCTCCACATGGCATAAGTGTGTAACATTAAACACAAAGGTTGAGGAACTAACTAGGTTACTCACCTGCACTTCCGAACTATTGCCTAGAAGCTCCAGCATAACCTGTGGAATGTTGTTCCAACGGCGCCTCTATACAGTCAAATAATCATTCATTACTAATTGCATAATCAGAAAGATTCAATAATACACATATCTTAAATAAAAGATGCACGATGCCTACTCATGACCATCCCGACGCTATTTCCCATTTTCCACTTTCTTTTGACCAAATCTAACCTTTCATTCAGTTGATCAATAATAGCTCGTTTCATTTCAATTCAATAATGTGTCATGAACTCCACACATTTCATTTGTAACAATTAGTCACTTTACTAAGTCATACCCATTATGATATTCTCAAGAAAGACCTCAAAGCCAAAATTACTATTCATTTGGTCAAATTCACCTATTGAAGACCCCAAGTTATACTCCAATTATCAAGAAACTATCCTTAGGTTGCAATAGAACCTATTCTCAATTTTCATTCAATACTTTCTTTCTCTTCCTCAATTGTAGACCTTATTTTTTAGATCATAATGAATCGAGAATCACCTCGATTGGAGGTCTACACCATAATTTATGCCCCAAAAACCAAACTAAATCAAATCAGAAAAATGTCCCTCGCCGCGACGTCTAAATTATCACTCGTTGCGACGTCCCGCTCGCCACAGCGAATCCGCTCGTCGCGGCGTGCAATTGTCCTCTTCGATTCTCTTTTTCATTTCTCTCACTAAAACCAGTCATAACTCACCCATAACTACCCCCAAACTTTCACAATTAAACCCATAAATGCATTAACTAACAAATAAACAACATACGATCAATTTACTTACCAAATCAAACTCAAATCTTCAACTCTCGACAAATCCTCCAATTTCTTTAAAACTTACGAGCTCCCCCTCAAAACCTCAAAATCTTCATCTTCCTTAAGGTTAAATCTTGGCTTTGCAAGTAGAGAAGAAGTAAGCCAGCTTGTAATGGAAATCACAAAGGGAGAAACAACGAAAATCTCCAAGGAAGAAGAAACAATCACGCCCTAGGAGAGAAGAGAATTTCCTTTCTTTTAATCTTAGAACTTGAGGCATTTTAAAGGTTACTCAAATATGCCACATATCATTTCTCACAATACATTTAAATCCCTTCTCATTTCCAGTCAAATTCGTCTCCAAATTCTAATGGCTCGACGAGCTAATTTCTAAAATCATTAATCAAACTTCCCCATTGCCATTTGACAATTATTTCGGTACTATACAGTCAGTCGGTCCACCACTCGAAAAATTTTCGGTCCGGACATTTTTCTCCCAATTAACCAGGAAATTTCTAAGGATCACTAACCCACTGAAAATAAATCCTAAGACATTCCAATTCAATTTCATACGCAGTTATCTCACAATTTTCACAAATCGCATCTCAGTCATAAGTAAATGTGGGGAATGCCATGAATGCGTGTACACATAAATGCATGTGCCAATTGACTCATTCCTCTAAAATTAGAGGCCAAAAATGCTCAATCAAAATATGCAATGCAAATTACTAGCCTGTCCCAATTGACCAATTTACCCTTCCCATCGGGGATGGAATGTTACAGTGCTCACGTATGATCATAACTTTGATAGTCAATTACCAAAATCGTGATCGTGCGTCTTGATGGTAAAAATATCAAACGTTTGTTGATCTTTTGACCATAACTTATTCTCCTGACCTCCAAATGATATGGGACTTGAACCGTTAGATTCCAAACAAGTTGATCTACATCTTTACCACAAAAAATCATAGCCATCTGAAATCAATTAAGAGAGATTGAGTGATAAATATGAGACGAGAATGATGAGAAATTCTGGAAAAACTGATGACTGGATTATTTTCATGTAACTTGCTTCGATGTTTTGAAGATATCTTGTCTTGTAGTTATATGAATGAACTGATTTTTGATTTGGAGGAAACTAGAGAAATAGGGCTATAAATTTTTTGAAGAGATCGAATTTTAATTCTATCTCTAGAAATCCATATTTTGAAATAAATTTGGTTTCAGAA
Organism: Erythroxylum novogranatense; assembly: GCA_029891385.1. Classification (NCBI taxonomy): domain Eukaryota; kingdom Viridiplantae; phylum Streptophyta; class Magnoliopsida; order Malpighiales; family Erythroxylaceae; genus Erythroxylum; species Erythroxylum novogranatense. The sequence continues at coordinate 11,014,091 of CM057233.1, read as the reverse complement.
TGTTATTTTAGCTTATGAATAATACGAAATGTTTAGGTCATAACTTTCCGATTTCTGAACCGAACTAAATGATTTTGGTGTCATTAGAAACTTAAGAGATAGGAGAACAACTTTTAAGAAGAAAGTATTGTCAAATTTCTTCATTTTCATGGTCATATTAATCATGCACTGTAGACTTAAAGGTGTTTTGTAGGAAAAAAACTGAATTTGACCAATTGAATTATGAAATTAGATTTTAATGATTTTATTGAGATATAAATCAAAAGTATAAATGATACTTATGTGGGATTGGAAATATGAACATTTACATGATGAGGATAATAGAGTGATACCTGGGATTGTCAGGACATGCATTGGGCATATTGCATATACATACATATGCATTAATGAATGCTTATAATTGTGCAAATTGTGATATATGTTTATTATGTGATATAGAGGAGCAACTAGAACGTCAACATCTAGACATTATCGGACCTTCGAGACATTAGCTTTAGGAGTGACCTGTGAGTAACCTAGTCGGTCTCACTCAATTAATTGTTTGTTTTATATTATGTTTAAATTCTTGAATGAATGTGATTTGATTGTATTGATTCTAGATAGTGAAGGTCCGATGATTCTGATGTATGAAAGAGATATAGAAGTGCTCCTTGTATGTGAATGTAATGAAATAAATGTTGCCTAACAATTCTACTGAATAACGGACTAAGGTTCGATGATAAATGTGATCTGAATGTGAACGGTGCAATCATATGATTGACTGAGAATATGTTATAGGAAACATTCAATACATGAATGCATGTAAGATAAAGAAAGTTATGACCGAAGTCACCAGGATATAGAGCTTAAAGCTCAAATTGTGATAAGAGTCTCAGGCTCGGTTGAAATTGTGTTAAGTCCAAATGACTTTACTTAGATATGATTTTGATGTATAACAAAAGAGCAAAATAAAAGTAAAACAAAAGCAGACGAAGTCAAAAAGACGAAGTTAGACATACAGACGAAGTCATACAGACGAAGGAACACAGGCGCAGACGCTAAATGAAACAGACGTTAAATGAAAAGCACACGCAGACGCTAAGCAAAGCAGACAAAAACGCTAAGCAAAGCAAAGCAGACGCTGATGCGAATAGTAAAGGCATTTAAGACGCGAAACAGCGAAAAGCATACGCATTTAAGTAAAGCGGAATACGCATTTAAGTAAAAATGCAGCAGATGCGAAGCACGACGATATAAAATATGTATTTAAGAAACACAAATGCGAATTCAAAAGAAGACGAAGGAGTCATTTGAGTTAGTTCTGACGTAACTCAATCAATAACCGCTTCTTTAAAGATTCAAGAAACAAGAATCAAGCGCAAATGGAGAAGAAAGCTATAAATACAAGTCAAGTCAAGATTGCAAAGTTAACCAAAGTTAGAAAAGTGATCGAAAGTTAGCAAGAAAGCATTCTGCTCAAATTAGTGAGAGCTATTTTATCAGAATAAGTGTGCAAACACTTTTCTCGAAAAAGTAGTGCAGATAGCCTGCAGAGGCTAAGTGTGAAAGAATACTGATTGTAGAGACCTGAAGAGGCTCGAAAAGAATACTTGTAACGTTAAAAGAGATATTGGAAATCTCATAAAGAACTCTGAGGACTGGACGTAGCCCACGGTTTGGGGTGAACCAGGATAAATTGCTGTGTCGACCACTCTCACTCTATCTCTATTTTATATTCAAGTTTTATCAGTACTTAATCAGTAAACAAAGTTTTTAAAGTTGTGATTAATTAGAATCTATCAGAAGTTCTGTAAAGAATTTTATCTTTAACAAACAGTTTTGAAAGATTTTACAAAAAGGGGAATACACAATTCAACCCCCCCTTCTCGTGCATTCTATATCGTTTATAAGTATTGTATTAACATGTGATTCACTTCAATTGGTATCAGAGCTTGGTATCCAAGGATCACTTTAGCAAAGTGTGGATCAAAGATAATGGCAGAATCACATGTATACATCGCAGAAGGAGCCTCAGTCACTAGACCTCCAGCATTCAACGGAGAAGATTATCATTACTGGAAAGATAGGATGAGGCTATTCATAGAATCTACTCATGTTGACCTTTGGGACGTAATAGAGAACGGATCTTATACACCAGTAGACGAAGATGGCAATTCCATTCCATGAGTCAGATGGACGGCTGACCAGAAGGCGAGAATACAACTGAACTCAAAGGCGAAGTTCTTCTTGACGTATGCCCTAAGCAGAAGTGAGTATGATAAAGTCCACGGATGTGATACTGCAAAGGAGATGTGGGACACATTGTCCATTGCTCATGAAGGCATAAGCCAAGTTAAAGAATCCAAGATAAGTATTCTTGTACACCAGTATGAACTTTTCAGGATGAAAGATGAAGAGTCTATTGATCAAATGTTTGGAAGATTTCAAACAGTTGCCAATGGATTAAAAGCTCTTGGAAGGACGTACAACAATCAAGACCATGTTCGAAAGATCCTAAGAAGTCTTCCGAAGAGATGGAGACCTAAAGTTACTGTGGTGCAAGAAGCCAAAGACTTGAGCGTGTTAAAGCTTGACGAGTTGCTTAGATCTTTGAAGATTCATGAAGTTGAACTCGATGCTGAAGACAAGCCCAAAAGGGACAAGTCGATAGCGCTGAAGGACGGACATAAGAATCACAAGACTCAAAGAAGGAGGAAGTCATCAAAAGCGTTAAAGATTGAAGAATCAAAGGATGACGACTCCAGCCAATCAGAACCAGAGTCAAGTGATGAAGACGGTGAGTTATCTTTCATCTCTAGAAAGATAAGACGCATGTGGAAGAAGAAGTCCAGAGCAAACCAGACTTTCAAGAAGAATGTCAAAGAGCTAAGCCAGAGAAGTCATCTGTCATCTGCTACGAGTGCAATCAGCCTGGACACTACAAGTCCGAATGCCCGAATCTAAAGAAGAAACCAAAGAAGAGCAGAGAAGGCAAGAAAAGCATGATGGCAACGTGGGAGGACCTAGATTCATTACAATCAGATACAGGTTCCGAATCTCCTGAACATGCAACATCTGCCTGATGGCCGAGGAAGATAATGATGAGGAGGTAAAATCTGACTACGATAATTTGCATGATGCCTACTCAGAATTGTTAGAAGATTCTCATGCTATTCTCAAACAAGACAAACCGTTAAAGAAAAGTACGCAGAAAATATTAGACGATCAAGTAATAGAGAGAAAATGACCGCCTAAAGAAGCAATTAGAGGAAAAAAATAAATTCATAGACAGATCAGAAGAGATTAATCAGCTTAAACTAAGAATTAAGAATCTCTCAGCTGATTTAGCTACCTTCACAAAAAGCACTAAGAAAATGAATGAGATGCTTAGAAAATGTAGACATCCGAGTGATAAAACCGGATTAGGGTTTACAGCTAACAAGACTCAGTCTCATAATAAACCTTTCTTTCAAAAGAGAAACTCTAATAGATCTCTTTTTGATCAACGTTCTAGTTATATGCATCAAAGAACTCATCATATGCATACTACTAACCATAAAGGACCCAAGAAAATTTGGGTACCAAAAAATAAAATAGTTTCTCCTGCAGATATCCTTCCTTGGAAGATACGACAAGCACCATTGGTATTTAAACAGTGGATGCTCACAACATATGACGAAAAAAAAGGTCTATGTTCTTATACCTTCAGTATAAGAAGGGAGGATCGGTAACTTTCGGAGACAACCAGCAGGGCAAGATCATTGGAATCGGTAAAATTGGTAAAGATTCCTTTGCATACATAAATAATGTACCACTTGTTGATGGTCTGAAGCATAACTTGATTAGCGTCAGTCAATTGTGTGATTCTGGTTTCACTGTCACATTCAATCAAAATCTTTGCGAAGTCAGAAACGAAGATGGGTCTATACTTTTCTCTGCCAAGAGAAGAAACAATCTTTACAAAATTGATTTAGAAGATTTTCAAAGCCAAATGTTTCATGTTTTCTATCTTTCAAGAAGAAAGACTAATCTGCATAAAAAGCTAGGTCATGTCTCTTTAAACATATTTCAAAGTTGGCAAAACATGATTTGGTAAGAGGATTGCCAAAATAAGTTTTGACAAAGAGTTTTTCTGTGAAAACTGCTTGAAAGGAAAACAAGTTAAAACTTCTTTTCTTCTAAAAATTTTGTAACATCATCTAGACCTTTAGAACATTATATATGGATTTATTTGGTCCAACAAGGACAATAAGTCTTAAGCGAAAGAAATATGGACTTGTTATTGTTGATGACTTTACTCGATTTTGTTGGATATTGTTTTATCACACAAAGATGAATCTTTTAAGTGCTTTAGACCTTATCCGTAAAGTTACGTAATGAAAAGGAGTGTCTATAGCCAGATCGTGGAGTGACCATGGTGGAGAATTTGAGAATGAGAAGTTTAGGTTATTCTGTGAGGAGAATGGAATTTTCCACAATTTCTCTCGCTCCTAGGACTCCACAATGTAATGGAGTTGTTGAAAGGAAGAACAGGGCGATTCAAGAGATGGCAAGGACCATGCTTGTGTGAGATGAATCTTCCTAAATACTTACAAGGCGTAAGTCAGAATACAAGATGCTATATTCGTAATAGAATTGCTATGCGACCCATGTCAAGAAGACTCCTTATGAGTTATGGAATGGAAGAAGACCAAATATATCTTACTTTCATCCATTTGGGTGCAAATGCTCTATTCTGAACACAAAGGAGCTGTTGGATAAATTCGATTCAAAGACCTACCCAGGAATCTTTCTAGGCTACTCATTATCATCTAAGGCATTTGGAGTGTACAACCTTACTTCAAAGACAGTTGAGGAGACCATTCATGTCAAATTTGATGATAGTTCCCAACCTCATAAGGATGATGACATGGAAACTGAAGGTCCTTCAAAAAGCTTAGATGATAGCATAAAAACTCCATCATCAAGAACTCATGTAGAAAAAGTTAAAGATATTCCAGAAACTATCGGACTGAAAAGAGACTGGAAATATAAAAGTTCTCATCCAGAAGAGTTGATTATCGGAGAGACCTCAGAAGGAGTCAGAACAAGGTCCAGATTCAGAAGAGAAGCTAATGCGGCTTTTATCTCTGAAATAGAACCTAAGAAGTTTGAGGAAGCTCTTCAAGACGAAGCTTGGGTGTTAGCCATGCAAGAGGAGCTTAATCAATTTACTAGGAATAATGTGTGGTCCTTAGTTCCGAAGCCCTCTAAGAAATCCATCATAGGAACCAGATGGGTCTTTAAGAATAAGTTAGACAAATCAGGAAGAGTGAGTCAAAATAAGGCTAGATTAGTAGCACAAGGTTATAATCAGCAAGAAGGAATAGACTACAATGAGACGTATGCTCCAGTAGCAAGACTTGAAGCCATTAGGATTCTGCTGGCATATGTTGTGTGTCATGATATAAAGCTTTTTCATATGGATGTGAAGAGTGCCTTTCTGAATGGTTTTATAGACGAAGAGGTGTATGTTAAGCAACCACCTGGCTTTGAGGATGTTAAGAATCCAGACCATGTCTATAGACTTCATAAAGCCTTATACGGACTGAAGCAAGCTCCTAAAGCTTGGTATGATCGTTTGAGTACTTTTCTCTTAGATAATGGTTTTAGTAGAGGTCAAGTTGATAAGACGCTCTTTAGGAAGAATTTTCAGAATGATTTTATTTTAGTTCGGATATACGTTGATGATATTATTTTTGGAGATACCTCAACAAGGTTATGCATGAAGTTTGAGAGTCTAATGAAGAAAGAGTTTGAAATGAGCATGATGGGTGAATTAAAGTTCTTTCTTGGGTTGCAAGTTAAGCAGACCGAAGAGAAGATCTTTATTCATCAACAAAAGTACGTGAAAGAATTGTTGCTTAAATTTGATATGCAGAATGTGAAGCCAATGACTACTCCGATGCATCCTTCAAACCTTTTATCGAAAGATGAAATTGGTAAGAAGGTGGATCAAACCCTGTATAGAGGGATGATCGGTTCTTTACTGTATCTTACAGTAAGTAGACCTGATATTTTATTCAGTGTTTGCTTGTGTGCAAGGTTTCAGGCCGATTCTAGAGAGTCTCATTTTATTGTTGTTAAAAGAATTATGAGATATCTTGCAGGTACTACTGATCTTTACTTAATGTTTGAGAAAGGTAGAAATTTCAGGTTGATCGGATATTGCGATGCGAACTATGCCGGAGATAGAATTGAAAGGAAGAGCACAAGTGGAGGATGTCACTTTCTTGACGTAAACCTAGTTTCCTGGTCAAGCAAGAGACAAAGCTCGATAGCTCTATCAACCGTCAAGGTAATATATATCGCCACAAGTCGTTGTTCACGACGCAGGATCAAATATCAACTTGAAGACTATTCATTCAAGAAGAAGAGATTCCAATCTCTCGCGACAACACCAAAGGTAATCAACTCGTCAAAGAATCCGATTCAGATTCTAGAGTGAAGCACATCGGGTTAGACATCACTTCCGAGAGACTATGTTCGAGGAAGGTGGTGCGTCTACGCTCATCAAACAGAGTCTCAAGGCGATATCTTCACTAAACCATTGAGTGAAGAACGGTTCCAGAAGATCAGACGCAATCTTAACATGGTCATGATAAGTGAACAGTCAGGCTAAAGGGACGTCAAAACTAACGGCGTCAGGTACAGTGAGTTACAGCTGGTAACTTCTCTGACAAGGAAGTTTTGGAGAGAAACGGCTCACGATCTTCAGAATCTCTATGATTCTAGAATACGCGTGATAAGACCCTTCAAGTTGCCTGAAGTTGATATCATTGCGGTTACTCTCATCTCCAGATGGTTCATCTTGCTTTCAAAATTCTCTCAATCATCCTACCCTAGACGAAAAGCTAACCAGAGACAGTTTTCTTTCTGAAACAATGGAAGCAGCTACAATATTCGGAAGACATCTGGATTTCGAGTCATTGAGAAATCATGGTATGGACATAGAACCAGAGATTGTAAGAGCTGGTTGGAGGAATTTCTTCCAGGTACGAGAACCAGTCTATACTGACAAAGTGTATGAGTTTTGGAAGAACGCTCAACTTGTAGACAACACTGTGGTATCTTCAGTAGATGGCATATTTGTTGTTGTGACTAAGGAGCTGATTAAGAAGGTGATTGATTGTCCATCGGTTGGTGAGACCCTGTCAACCAAGGCTAAGTGGATGACAACAGTAAATATGAGGGAAGAAGATGTTAGCAAACAGTTATATGGAGTGAACGACCCTTCGGAGAGGAAGACGTCGAATCTGGTCCCAAAAGCTAAGGTTCTCCATGCGATTCTGTTTAATTGCATTCTACCCAGAGCAGGTTCAAGGCATTTGGTGACTACCCTGGATGAACAGTGCCTATTCTACCTGCTGAATCGCAATCCCATCGACTTACCCTTCTTAATCTTTCACTACATAATTAAGGGGATGAAGGATACAACTAGCTATCCTTACGGTATGCTTCTTACAAGGATTTTTAAGGAATCCAGAATCCCTCTCCACAGAGGAAATAGAAGGATTGTACCAGTGAAGAGTAAGATTGATTCAATCACAATACAGCAAATGAGTCTGAGGACCGTAGTTAAACAAGAAGCCGACTCTTCAAGGAGAACAAGAACTAAGGGGGAGCGTGTCTCGAAGAAGACTCCCGCTTCAAGTTCTCTAACTCAAGTGAGAATAAAATCGCCTACAGAAGAAATAAGAAGACTGACAAGAAGACCACTGATGAAACGGACGAGTCCTCAAATCGAAGTAAGTCTACCTCGAAGGACAGAAAAAGGTGCGCCAAAAAGACAAGGAGAAAGTCTTTTAAGTGAAGTTACGAAGAAGGCGAAGAGATCACCGAGGATTCAGACTCTAAGGCAACAAGAAGAAAAGAATGCCAGAGAACAGAGTCAGGAACAATCCTCTCAATCTCGTGCACCTAAAGCGACAAGGTCGTTAGTTTCTATTCTGGAAGAGGATACAGCCAGAAAAGTCAAAGAGACTAACAAGAAGAGAAAATCAGAATCTGAAAAAGAAAAATCTCAAGTTCAGAAATCTTCAAGACCGACCAAGCGTAAGACAAGACCGAGAAGATTAGTCGGAAGAAGACCGCCTCAACCATCGAGGAGATTAGTCAAAGAAAGAAACCTCGATGCTACTCAAAAGAAAAGAAAAGAAACCGAAAGCAGAGCACGCTCAGAGATCCCCATTGCTCAACAGAGGAACCAAAGGAGAAAAGCCCGGTTGTGATAATCCTATTGAAGCACAACCAGAGACCACAGTAGAATCAAACTCGATAATGATAAACCTTGTCCGATGGTATACAACTATCATAAGTTTTGAGAAAACAAAAGTCAAGATCAAAATAGTTCATTATGTTACCAGACAATCGCTATCGCCATCAAGAGTCAACCAATGAAGAAGACAAGAGTTCTTGTACAACCTATTTCAATAAATAGTGACACGGGAATTCATCAAAGAAGATGAAAAGATGTTCTACTATGCTATGAGGGATGTCTACTAATTCATACCCTACAAAAATCCCAGAAGTCGTGGTACTATTTTTCCGATCTCGAAAAAGACGGAATAAAGATTGTACCGGATATCCAGCCAAGATATCCTTTGGATTTGACTAAGGGGAAGTCAAAGCTATTCCCTGAAGAAATTCGTGATGATCTGTCCGCAGATCAAATTGAAGAAGAAGTGCGTAGAATTGATGATGCATGCGCTTCGAATGAGAATGAAGATGGAGCTAGTTGCAGCCATACTGACAAGCAAGAAGACCGCCCAAAGAGGGAAGAGTTATCACAGGACGCTTATAGAATTCCTTGTTCGTTGAGCTTTTTGCGTGATCGTGCCTTTATCCGTACATCGCCTATTGAAGTCAAGGCATACCCTCGCAAGGAAGACAGTTGTTGATGTCGCCTCCGCTTGACTTAGATCTTCCCAAGTCGATACATTTATTCGCCCACCAACTATTGAGATCAATGATGAATACATTCCTACCTCTGATGCTTATACTACTACAATTCCGCTCATCGCTCCCTCAAGCGATGTTGATCAATCCTCCTCACCGTTGGACTCACAAGTTGAAATCAGCAAATTACGCGGTGAAGTCAACGAGATCAAGGAGACGATGAATGACCTGAAGAAGATGATGACAGAACTGCTGAAGAACCATCATCGTTAATCATTTTTTATTATAACAAATAGGGGGAGAAGTGCAAAAAAGAAGAGAATGAACAAGGGGAGAAAAGAATGAGCAGAAGAGAAGAGGATGTTCAAAATGTTCAAAGAAGAAGGTGTGACTGAAGCAGACGAAGAAAGGAAGAAGTCAAAGAAGAAGTTCTGCAGATAAGTTTTTTTTGTTGTTTTCAAAACATTGTATTTTGTTTTCTTTTGTATATAATTTATTATCTTCAAAAAGGGGGAGATTGTTAAGTCCAAATGACTTTACTTAGATATGATTTTGATGTATAACAAAAGAGCAAAATAAAAGTAAAACAAAAGGCATTTAAGTCGGACATACGATTTAAGTCATGCGATTTAAGGAACACAGACGCAGACGTTAAATGAAATGTATACAAAAATGAAAACCAGACGCGACGCTAAGCAAAGCGATTTAAGACGCTAAGCAAAGCGCAGACGCAGACGCGATGCTAATAGTAAAGCGATTTAAGACGCGAAAACAAAGAAAAGTAGACATGCATTTAAGTAAAGCGTATACCTATTTAAGTAAAACTCGATACAGATGCGTAAGCACAAACGATAAAATACGAGATGTGAGAAAAGCAGATGCGAATTCAAAAGAAGATTTAAGGAGTCAGCTCGAGTTAGTTACATAACTCAATCAATAACCGCTTTTTAAAGATTCAAGAAACAAGAATCAAGAAGCAGCTGGAGACGAGGGCTATAAATACAAGTCAAGTCAAGATTGCAAAGTTAGCCAAAGTTAGAAAAGTGATCGAAAGTTAGCAAAAAAGCATTCTGTTCAAATTAGTTGAGAGCTATTTTACTGTAACAAGTTTGCAAACACTTTTCTAAGAAAAAGTAGTGTAGATAGCCTGCATAGGCTAAGTTTGAAAGAATACTGATTGTAGAGACCTGAAAAGGCTCGAAAAGAATACTTGTAACGTTGAAAGAGATAGTGGAAATCTCATAAAGAACTCTGAGGACTGGACGTAGCTCATGGTTTGGGGTGAACCAGATAAATTGTCAGGTCGACCACTCTCACTCTATCTCTATTTTAGATTCAAGTTTTATCAGTACTTAATCAGTAAACAAAGTTTTTAAAGTTTTGATTAATTAGAATCTATCAGAAGTTCTGTAAAGAATTTTATTTTTAACAAATAGTTTTGAAAGATTTTACAAAAAGGGGAATACACAATTCAACCCCCCCCTTCTCGTGCATTTTATATCGTTTATAAGTATTGTATTAACGTGTGATTCACTTCAAATTGTACCTAGTATCTTCTAAGGAATATGGGACATAATTTGACACAACTCGGTATCCACTTAAGGATATGAGCTAGTAAAAAGGCGTACAATCATAACGACAATAATAAATGAATGTGAGTCTCATGTGCATTGCATTTATACTTGATATGTGTATTGTATATGAATGAAAGGATTATGATGATTCTTCTGAAAGTGAAATGTGATATTTTATGAATATGTAAAAAGGTGAGAATAATATGTTACGTGTATTGATGAGATGCATGAATTGAGTGAACCATCGATGATAGTTACCTCATTAAGTTCGCAAAACTCACCAAAATTACAATGTTGACTTTTCAGGAATAGTGATGACTTTAGCTATTGAGGGACACTTGTACTTTTAGGCAAAGAGAAGAAATTGATCAAAGGTCGGTCAGCTAGATATAGATAGATTTTGTATAATTCCTTTTTCATGTAGCACTTTTTGTATTACACTATGATGTTGTATAAGTATGGATGTTAAACTGTAGACATTCGATTTTTATGAAATGAAATAAGGAAATTAGTTTTTTAAAATATTTTGAATTTCTTGATGATGTTTCATAAGAGAATAAGGATAGATGATGCCATGTTAAGTGAACATTGTAATTGATCGTAGCACGTCATTATCATAGGTTATGTACTATAATGTCTGCAGGGCATCCTGGTATGTATCCTAGGGTAAGGGGCGCTATATTAAAGGGCTTGTATAGTGGCAGAAGAGTGTTTAAAATATAATGCATGAGGAAAGAATCATACATCTCAACCTCAAGTTTCATGAATTATCCCTCATTTTCATGATATGCTCCCACACACCTAGAACACCGATGAGTCTTATAGATAAAACCTTCATAATCAGGTTACTTGCAAACGCTTTCTCTAAAGTTTCAAATTGCTCATTAAGAACCTTCAATAAAGCACAAACATTATCACGCTATTTTACAAAACCATAAATGCCAACAAAAATGGTTTTTATGAACATCACTCTTAGGTGATTAAATTGCTCCCAACATTCATAAAAAGCAATTTCAATTGTAGTGTTGACCTCAATTATTTTAGGTGGTTCATCCTTCTAGATAGCATAATCCAAATCCATTCACCCCAGTGATGAAGAATTTTTTCCTTGCAAATTTTATAGTTTTTGTCCCTCAAAGGTGGTTCATCCTTCCAAATAGCATAATCCATGTCCATCCACCCTAGATGATGAAGAATTCTCTCCTTCCAAATCTTATAGTTTTTGTCCATCAATTTGAGAATTTCACAACTTGTATCAGAGAAACTATTAATTTAAATAGCTGTATAATTTAGACATATATGTTACTTATCAATAAATTGAGACTAGCAAACTATATGTATGTTGTACCAATGTAAACATATCCTAAAAGACACAGATCAAATGACAAAAAATTGCATGTGGGCTAAATTTTAATTCAAACATATTTATGTTAAACTTTATGATAAAATTATCAAATTATATTCCAATTCCTAATACTTGTAGGAAAATTAGAAAAAATTGTGAGATAAAATTTATTATAATAACATAATTAACTATAAATAAATGTCTCAACTTTTATGTGATTAAGTACATAAATATATACTTTTATATAATTAGGGTTGATATGGCTAAGTCTTAATAATTAATCACTAAAATATGTTATCCAAAATTCCATTCACAATGCAAAATATAGACATAATAATTATGTGAATAAAAATTGATAACCTGATTCATGTTGAACGTTTTGTACAAATACAATATCAACGCATAATATATTAGGATATCACCTTTAGTTCCATTAGAAGAGGCTCAAACTCGTGCACTTGTTCAAGCCTCTGCAACTGCATTAGAATTTTTTTAATAAACAAGCAATACGACGTTGCTTGGTGAGAAGGGTCTTCTGCAACTTTCAATAAGGTCATAACGACCCAGTTTGTGATTTGCCAGATACTAAACAAAACCAAATAAAAAATCACAAAATTGATTTTTTGAACATAAGAACACTTTTAAAACACTTAATAAAAGATTTTTACCTTTAATTGAAAGAAAAACTTCCAAAAACAACATTACAATGCAAAATTTTGGATCCAACTTTTTTCCAAAATTCAAAATTCTAAAAAATTAAAACAAGGGAGATGTTATTGCTCTAATCCCAGATTTAAGTCAATTCAACATATATTCAACAGTAATATATGTTATAGTAACAAATAAACTCAATGCAGAAGAAATCGATGTACCTCCTGCCACTAATTTTTTTCATAGAAAGTTCATGTTTTTTGAATTATTATAAGCTCTCAGTTTTAAAATCAATGGTGTATATTTTCAGAAGCACTACAAGAAAATTACAAATTATTGACAGACAAAATACTGTAGTAAATTGCCAATGGAAATTGATTTTTCATCGGTAAAATTGTCAAACAATGGTTTTTTGTGATGGATTTGTCGATAAAGGTGGGGGGAAATTATCCCTGAGATTTTGTTGGTGGAATATACAAATGAAATAGTAAAGTCCACCGTAAAAATAGGAGGCAATAGTTGGCGGGAAAAATAAATGTCGGTAAATTACCATCGGAAGCAATTTTTGTCAGTAAATTACATTCATAAATTGCTTCTATCGGTAATTTTGCTTTTTATTCAAATGAAAACGATGCCATTTGTTTTAAACCAAACGATGCTGTTTTGGTTTCAGCTTAAACCTACTCGAAGACCCCCCTCCCTCCCCTGCATCATTTTTTCTTCTTGTTTTGTTCTTTATTGTCGTCGGTCTTCTCTATAGAAATCATCATTCATTGTCCATCGTCCTTTTCTCTCGTCCATCGTCCATCATCTTTAGTTAAGTCAAGGTTAGTCATCCATGGTTCTTTTCTCTCAGGTTTATTCTGTACATGCTTACATATATGAACGTCAGTTTTATTTTGATGGAATGTGGGTATTTTACATTTTTTAGACTGTGGCTGGTTCACTTGTTATTTGAACATGTTGATGTTGGTGAATAATGGAAAAATGCAATGGTTTTGTTATTAGTTAGAGATAAATTATGTTTGCCTATGAATTATTCGATGAAATGTCTCTTAAAGATATTGATGAGACTTAGTTAATGCCTAGAGTGAAGATTAACTTTTAGAATCTAAAGAAATGGAAAATGATATGCCTATAGGTAGTTCTTAGGGCTTAAAACTAAACTAAAATGAAGTGCAATCCCTAGAATGAATATTGGGGCTTTAAAATGGGATCACAATTACTCTTAATTTTTTGGTTCATGAAAGCAGATCATAATCACTACTTAAGTTCTATCTAAAATTGAAGAAGTTCTTATATCATTTTAAGACCACATCTTTTCCTGTTTTATCCTTATGAATCTTCTTCCAATGTTGCTCATCATCATATTAATTCAACAACACCCTCTTATACCATCCCTTTAAGTAGCATTCTAGAGTTAAGTGTTCCCAAAATCCCTTGGCTAAATGTATCAAGTCCAATCCTAATAACAATGTATGACATGTCCTTTGTCAAAGATCTATAATGTACTCCCCTTTATAGTCCTTTAAGGTTGAAATTTCTAAGAACCAGACAAGTCTAATCTAAAGTCCTTTAAATATTTGAACAAAACAGGAACTCCCCTTTACCTCTCCCTTAAAAGTTTATGATACTAAATAAGGTCCTAAACATATGAATATCATAGTATAATTGGATCAGTGTAATAGAACCTTCTAAAACTATATTCATAAGCTCTATAATGCTTAAGTCTCTAAGCGAAAAGGAAACAAAGATCTAACCAAGATTAAGGAGCATTTAGTTCAAATGTTTTTAAATTGCAACTTTAATCATCATAACATTAAATTGCTCAAGAAGGCATACGAGATTTGGAAATTGCGAATCAAATTAGGTCCTAGTTTAACTATGTTAATTGATGAAATTACTCAAAAGATAAATATTGTCATTTATAAATACTTATAGTATGTTTTTCTTTTTTTCAGAAAGAATTTTTTTGGGATCCAAAATTTGATGTTGTAATTTATAATGTATAGGATATGGGAGAGGCGAGTTTGTACACATTATAGAGACTTTATTGCTTCAATCCACAAGAATGATGTACATCCACCATATAGATTAAAAGAAATATGGAGTCGTTGGCAGCAGTATTGGATATCAACCAAGGCAATATCTATTTCAGAGCATAATTTTGCTAACAAATGTGGGGACTAGACGAAGAGAGTCTACCTGTATACATTGGAAGATCTTTGACCCACCAAAAGCATTCACTTCAACTTGTAAGTATCAAAACTTTACACTTATATTCTATTTTTTGTACTTTGATGTATAAAATTTGATTTCAATGTAATTTGGTGTATAAAGTTTAAAATAAAAATATATGTGCCTTATGAAAAATAATATTGTTATAAATGTCTGGTGTCAATAATGATTGTGTTGTTGAGTTAATTTTTGTATCTAATAAAGGGTAAACATCATAAAAATAGAGAAAATTCAGCTAAAATTTTTATAAATTATAATTCTCTTATAACAATTTATTATGATGTAAGAAAATTCTATAGGTAGGAAGTCTATACCACACCAACTCTTTTTGCATACTCACACCAAGAAGCATGATGGTATGATCTTCATCAACACTCGATGCAGATAACTTCATGTATGTAAAATCTATAATTTAATATTAATTCTTAAAAAGTATCACTTATTAACATAAACAATTATAATGATAGGACCAAATATAAGAAAACATTGAATGATAGTCTCAAACTCTAAAACTATTTATGAGAGTCAGAGGAGGGGAAGGCCGTGCAAGATCTGGAGGGAAGTGATCAAGAAAGATATGTCAGAGTTGGCCCTCACTGAGGCAGTTGCTAGAAGTAGGAAAGCCTGGCGTGATAGGATAAGGGTAAACGACACACGTATCACATAGGAAGTTCAACTGAATGCTGGGGAACGATTTCCGCGATGGTCGCCTAAACTATAGGATAGTCATTATCCTCAAGGCTGCTCCATGAAGACCCTTAGTGCACCTAGCAAAGAAAAGAGCCGGTCTCTACAAGGTGTAAGGTATTAATAGATTGGGTTTTACATCAGGTATGTACTTAATTATGTGTCGTGCTAGTTTTACTTTTTCACTTATTTCTTCTGTGTCTGCATCATTATTTGGCATGTCACATCTGTTCTACTATGTAGGGGTAAGGCTACGTACTATATGACCTCCCTAGGATTTCAGACTGGATGCGATGATGATGATGATAATGATGAGACTTATCTTAATGTAGTTGGTGGTAGGGATTGTCGGCCTTGTGAGGGCTGAAGTGGTTAAGACAAAAAAATTAAACCAACAAGAACCCCAAAGAATCTTGCCATATAACCTATTCATATACCAAAAAAACACATAATGAAAGCATGTACACCATTATACCTTGAACTTGTTCTCCAAACCAAATAAAAGATCTCATAACTATGTTCCTCCCTCATAATTGTCTCTTCTTGCTCATAGTTTTGTCTTCTTTGCACCAAGTGAGATGCACTCTAAGGTATCCACCAAAGAACAATTAGAAGACCTAAAGGTTCAAAAAGCTAGATGGTGCTTTAATGGGTTATTGTTGATCCTAAGATCCCCAAAAATAAACCATTCAAATGGGGATTTATTGCTTAATTCATGAGCTAAATGGCAAAACTTTTGTTTCTTGTTAGATGGAAGAGGATAATCGTAAGTTTGGAAGAAGAAAAGAGAGAAAAATGAAAATCTGAAACCGTAGAGATAGGAAGATGAAAAAAATAGTAGATCTTTTTCAAAAATTAGAAAAACGAAAATCCCGTAATACTTTTTGAAAAAATTATGATTAAAAGGGTTTCTTGAAAAAAGTCTCAAATCCCCTTGTTTAAAAGAAGCAAAGGAACAAAGCATAAGGTTAAAATTCATAAGGGTTTAAACATATCCTTATGTTTTTGCATCGACAACCCATGTCATTGTAAATTTCATTTAATAGCCATTTTGTCACTTTGCCACTTTGCCACTTTGCCATTTAATCTCATGCTTCAAAATAATTAAGCATTTGACCCAATTGTCATATAACTATGCCATATAATTATTATATGCATTATTTTATTGAGCAATAAATTTATAGGATATGTCATACATAAAAGATAAATTTATCTAGGATTAATTTGTTATCTAATAACATCTATTCTAATACTATATGACTACTAAAATAATTTTAACACTTAAAATTGATTTTTATCGTCACATTCATATCTCCATTTAATTTACTAGAATAATTTCCCTTTTCTAATCAAATTTTTTCTAGTGTGACCCATTGGGATTCATGTCATGTTGACAATAGAATTAAGACCCCTTTTACTTCTATGCATCATAAGCAACATTTAGCAAAATACATTATAATTACTCAAATGATATAAATGATAAGTATTATACACCAATCATAATCCCGAAGAAAAATTGCCTATGTCCATTTTCTTGTCTCACAAGATCTTGAATAAATGCAAGATTGAAATATGTCATTCCTGCCAATTTATTCCTTCTTGGTTTCCAAAGTAAATCTTAAATATGATTAACTCCTTAATCTTATTGCATGCATACAATATTACTTTATCAAGAGCCCATAGATATTATCGCTCATATCTTATACAAGGGACAATGGTATTCTTAATGAATATTTATCCTATATACAAGTCATGCATACTATGACATTATCTGTATAGCTACCTGTTATGGTTAGTATTGGATAGTACTAACAAATACATATTTCACTACAAGAAAATTGTAAATTAGAGACGGAAAATTAGCAACGGAAACATTTCCGTAGACAATTAGCGACGGAAATATGCTTTCCGTCGCTAAAATTGAGTGATTTAGCGACGATACTAATATTCGTCACTAAATTTGGAGGGAATTTGTCGCGGCAAAATTATCGATTTAACATTAGCGACGAACAATATAAATTCGGTAATTTATTATCGACGGAAAATATACCGTTAGAAATTAGCGACGGAAAGCATATTTTCGTCGCTAAAATTGAGTAATTTAGCGACGGTACTAATACTCGTCGCTAAATTTAGAGGAAATTCGTTGCGGCAAAATTAGCGACAGAATTTAGCGACGGTATACGT
The DNA here is from genome assembly GCA_029891385.1 of Erythroxylum novogranatense. NCBI lineage: Eukaryota > Viridiplantae > Streptophyta > Magnoliopsida > Malpighiales > Erythroxylaceae > Erythroxylum > Erythroxylum novogranatense. The sequence continues at coordinate 10,996,493 of CM057233.1, read as the reverse complement.
TCCGTCGCTAAAAATGGAGGGAATTTTTGGCGGAATAAAAAATTTTGAATTCCGTTGGTAAATTAATTTAGCGACGGAAATTTTCATTCCGTCGGTAAAAAGGCGAGAATTATTGGTGGTATTAAAATTTTTTGAATTTACCAACGGAAATTTTCCGTCGGTAAATTCTTTTTAAATATGAACTCACCCGACATCTCCCTCCCACTTCTATCTTCTTTTTCCTTTCTTCTTCTTCCTTCTTCCTACATCTTCTCTTCGGTTTTCTTGGAGCCCATTTCTCTGTTGTGGACTCCTTTTCTGCTCGACGATGTTGCCTTCTCTAGCTATTATCATCGTGTCCTTCGGTAGAGGTATTTTTGCAACTACTGTCATGTGTTTTTTCATATATTAGATGAAAATTAATTTGGGTATTTATTACTTTCGTTTATTTGTTTATTTTATTATTGGAAAACAACTTTAAGGTATAAATGTTAGTGATAGAAGGGACAAGATGTGATTTTAGTTGTGACGTTAAAATAAATTTCTGATGCATGTAAAGTGTTTAATGAAATGTTTGTTATTTGAAAAAATAATTTCAGTTCTTTATTTTCAGTTCTGTTTTAGTAGGAAGTTTAATATTTTAATTCTTTTACTTGAAATAATGATGTTTTCTCCATGGTGGCTTCTAGAGAAACTAAACAGTTAGCAGGTAAATTTTAAACAAATAGTTTTCAGCAAATTTACCGACGGAAAAAAATTCCGTTGGTAAATATATTAGATTTTACCGACAAAAAAAATTCCTTCGCTAATTACCGACGGAATTCAAATTCCGTTGCTAATTTTCTGACAGAAAAATTTACGGACTGAACAAAATAACCGTCGGTAAATTTACCGATGGAAATTTTTATCCGTCAGTAATTCCGTCGGAAAATTTACCAACGGAAAATGTCCGTCGGAAAATTTAGCGACGACCATATCTCCGACGCCTTTGTCCGTCTCTAAATTCCGTCGCTAAGTAAGCTTACCGACGGAATATGTACAAATTCTGTCGGTAAATTTCGTCTGTAAACTTTATTTTTCTTGTAGTGTTTCTTGTGTAAGGAAATTAACATCTCATACCATAGAATTCACGACACGTATGAAACATTAATGACATAAACATAATTCTAATAATGTTTCATTTAAGTTCTATCAAATACCATAATCTCCATTATGTATTTGTGTGATTAAATTGACAACTCCTTATTGAATGGCTTGTAGAACATCACCATCATTTAATCCACACAATAATCTTTTAGTTGCCAATTAATATTCCATGCTAATTAATAAGATTAGTGACATTTCAAAGCAATCATTATAATCATTACAAAGTTATACAATCCGAGTCCTCAACTCGAATAATCCATAAATAATTAAAACTCATGGAACAAAATGATATACACCATCAAATTCATGAACATAATTGTTATAATACGACCACCTAATCACTAGCTTCTAGATCATAACACTAACAAGGACTGCCGTGGAAGGATTTTTAACTTAGGTTTATTTGCAAACATATGTTATTTGCAATCCTCTATATCCACTACAACTGGATTTAGTAGGTGATTTGCATCTGTCTTCACCACCTGCAAAGCTTCTAGATAAGTGAATGTATTTGATAGCCTGCTACTCTTAAGTTTTTATATAAATTCTTAATTTATAGTTATTTACAAGATACTTATTCATTTATATTATAATTTTTTATTATACATTCAGATAATGTTCACCTTAATTAATCAATGTTATATTATTTATAGAAATTAAACATACAAAAATCATAAGATTATCAACAGAAAACTCGAGTAGGAAGTGAAAAATGACGGTTGAAATTTATCATAGTTAAATTTTTTGACAAAAATACGATATTTCAACAAAATATATCATTATAACGGTAAGTTACCGATGGAATATATCACTCCATCACTAAGTTAGAAATGAAATATATTATTTTATCGGTAAAACTTTAACGACGAATATTTTTTCCATCGCTAAATTTACCGATGGATCTACAACTTACAGTCAGTATATTCACTGACATAATATTATGATTCCATCGAAAAATTAGTGATGGAATATATACAAAATTATGTCGCTAGATTTACTGAAAAATATACAAATTTTCGTCGCTAAATTTGCAACGAATTCATTATATCCGTCGCTAAATTTTACCTAAACCATTTCTCCGATGATTCTTTCCATCGATAATATCTGTCACCAAATTTGTTTCCTGTTGGTAATTTTTGTCGTGAAAACCTATTTTTCATGTAGTAAAGGAAAAAGAGCTTAGAGTTCCCAAAAATCTGCAAAAAGAAAATATCATTGTACTCCTATCAAACATATTTATAGTTATCACAAAAATAGGAAATTAATACCAGCTAATTACATAACGTTGGATCATTTCATCATCATCATCATCCTCACTCCTAGTCCAAAGTCTGGTAATAAAGCAGGATCTGAGGAGGTTTGATAGTAGACAACCTTACCCTTATATGGTAGAGAGGTTGTTTTTAATAGACTCACATGCAGAAGTGACAATAAAATAGTAATGTAGGTTAAAGGAGTAAATAAATAAAAACAGACACCCTAAAAAAATAAAAATTAGTAAATAAAAATTACAAACAATAAATAAGGATATACTCGATGGTGACTAGATCTGCTAGTACCTTACACACTACAAAGATCAGCTTTTTTTATCGCTAGTTACACTAGCAATCTTCACTGAGAGACCTTGAGGATATGACAATCCTACGATTTTAGACCAGAATCTTTTCCTACTACACCTGACCTGAAAAACCAAGTTGAAGGCCCGAAAGCCTTGACCAAAACTTATAACTCGTAAAGGTATAAAGGACATTGGGTTGGACTTCCTATGTGGTAAGTATGTGGTGCACGGACTTAAAGAGTGTCTTTTATCTTTATCCGATCACGCTAAACTTTCCTATTTCTAGTCACTGCCTCAGTAAGGGCCAACTCTAACATATCTTTCGTGATCACTTATCTCCAGTTCTTGTAAGGCCTCTCTTTTCTCTTCTTGTAATTACTAAGAGTTATTTTCTCACAGTTTCGTACCGAAGTATCAGAGGGCATCCTGCACACATGCCTAAACCACCTAAACCTTGTTTCTCTCAACTTGCCAGCAATCCTAGCCACCTGTAGTATATCTCTCACCAAACAATTTTGGACCCTATCTCTTTTGGTAATATTACCCATCTACTTAAGCATACGTATATTTGCCGTCAACAACTGTCGTGTATATCTATTTTATAGAACTTCTCTTTGAGTTTTGAGGGATCTTTTTATCACATAAAACATCTAATGTAATTCGTCATTTGACCCATTTAGATCTAATACGATGTAATATATTGTCATCAATATTACCACCTCTCTAAATGATGGACTCGAGGTATTTAAATCTCAATTTTTGTGATATGATGTTAGTAACAATTGTTACTGCCGCCTCTTATACTATGTGGCTACCCGAAAAGTTGCATTCTAAATACTCCGTCTTGGACCTGCTCATTCTAAAACTTTTCGATTCTAACGCTTCTGCTCATTCTAACTTGGCATTGACTCCTTCCTTGACCTTATACCCCAAATTTGGATGAAAAATACTTCATATAAATTATTCATGAAATTTATTATTCCCCGGCTTAGAAGTAGCATGACCGTTCTTTATAAAAGTGAGTTAAATATTCTATTCGGACCTGGAAAGAATTTCGTGCCATAATGTAAGTTCCAAACCAGAACTTTAAGAGCAAATGTGGAAGAAAAAGTCATCACCAACCATATTAATCAACAAATCCTCTTGAAGGGAATTCAAATATTCTAATGTGCTTGGATAAGATGTGCAAAGGAGCTTGGTATCAGCATTGTAGTAATTTTTCAACGGACTTGTGGAGTTTGTTCTAAAATGATTACCACTTTAAGGTTTAAACCCTTTAATCGAATCATCTCAAGTAACATTCATAGACATCTGGAATAGCTTTCAGCTACGAGTGGATATACTTTTCTTGAAACCCCTTAACCGCATATACAATCCGAATTGATTCTTGTCGAGAAAACTCAAAAGATTGAACAAAAATGGACCAAATTTTTCAGGTTCACACAAATATGTTTTTATATATAAATAGCTGCTGCTGATCTTGGCATTGTTAAGTGATAACCCATACAAACAGTTGGCCTTTAAGCTTCAATGATAGATTTCCACCTGCATATCATTTGTGACTAGAGTTGGATTGCACCGACACGGATTTTCATGCTTAGGTATATTTATGATCATTTGTATCCTTTTTTTTTCATAATTACATAGTGACTATGATCTCGGTGTTGTCCATTTTTTCTGTTGTCTCTTAACGAGTTGTTCTCATGACGTTTTCTGCTTTTAATTTGTTTGTAGTCAACAGGCTTATGATTGCAGTAGAGAAAAAGTTGACAAGACATAAGCTAATTAACGATGTGCTTGAAACTATTTCCTGATGCCATCATGCCACTCCTTAAATCCTTATCGGTGGACAGGATTAATACACACGACATGACAGTATTGTTTTATGTACATACAACACCAAAAAGAATCCTTATGAACGAACATTAACGTGGATGCAGGGTTAACAAACAAGTGAAGCACCATTTCCATGGTCCGACTCCGGCAGGCTCAGCACAAGAACAACTTACCGGAATGAGCAAGCAATCGTCGCCTGGCGACGACTCGTCGTCTTCAAGTTGGATTTCTCATCCTAGGAATGGCATATACGTTCCAAAAGGGCATGAAGGGATGATGGATGATATACCAGAGTGCAGTGTCTTGTAATAACCAGGCTTTTTGGCTCAGGAGCATTGATGGGGTGGACAAACCTGACCCTGATCTTCCTTCTGATCATCCTTTCCTTACTTCCACCAATCTCTACTAATGATTATGCCTCACTGCTTAAGAAAAAGGGTTAATAAGTTATCACTGTCTCGTGTTAGCCGCACAATAATCATATTTACTGTACGTACAACGTTATCCGGGCTCTTTCTGACTTGGGAGTTGGGGTATCGATGTGTCATCGTCGAAATCGACTCCCTAAAGGTGATTAATCGTTTTTCATCCTCTCGGCTTAATTTTACTGAGAATTTTTCTTTGTTGACAGGTACCAAGGAGTTACTCAGCCGAAACTGAGAAGTTCAAATCCAACACGTACTCCGAGAAGGAAACCAGTGTGCAGATTTCTTAACCGCCCTCGCAGTTCGCACCGGCCCAGGGATGCATTATTTTCCTGCACCTCCCATGTCCCTTATGTAGCTCCTCTTGCAGGATCAGCAGGGTGTTCAGTACCAATGCGCTAGCGGCTAATTAGTTTCATTTGTTATGTATTTTTCTTTGTATAAAAAAAAACTTTAGTTTTGTTATAAAACCAGAATTACAATTTCAGAGTATTTGGGAGAGAAGACTTATTCTTATAAGTTCATTACCATAATCTCTCTTACATCAAACCTTCTATTTATAGTACATTTCAAACACCTAACACACATGTGACCACCTACTCCATATGTGTTATTGTGTTAGGTAAAACCAAACCAATAACCACCTACTTCATTCTTGTGTTAGGTAAAACCAAACCAATAATCACCTACTTCATTCTTGTGTTAGGTAAAACCAAACCAATAACCACCTACTTCATTCTTGTGTTAGGTAAAACCAAATCAATTCATATGTACACTAACTATTAAATGGTGCATCTACAATTAGTGGTACACTATATTATTTCTATCTTTTATAACACTCCCCCTTGGTGTGCCATATAATTGTCTCTTCTCTGGCCTTTAAACGCATTTGGTGTTGCCTCGTTAAAAACCTTATCAGGAAAAACCCAGTGGGATAAAAACCATGATAAGGGAAAAATAGTGCAACTACGTGAGCTCCCCCTCATTGAACACAACGAGCTATTCCTCATAAATTTCTTAGATGTCGCATTCCAATCTCGTGGACATGCTTCCTGAAAGGTATAGTAGGAAGTGCCTTTGTGAAAAGATCTGCAGCATTGTTGCTTGATTGAATATACTGGATGTTGATTTCTTTTCTCTTGTCGAGATCTTGGGTGAATTGGAAAAATTTCGGAGGCATATGTTTGGTTCTATCACTTTTGGTATAACCCTCCTTTATTTGAGCGATACATGCTGCATTGTCTTCAAATATGATTGTTGGTTCTTTGTTGGTCGATAAGCCACAAGTTGTTAAAATGTGGTGTGTCATTGACCTTAACCATACACATTCTCGGCTTGATTCATGAAGTGCAATGATTTCAGCATGATTTGAAGAAGTAGCAACAAGTGTTTGCTTCTGTGAACGCCAAGAAATTGTAGTGCCTCCATATGTAAATACATAACCAGTTTGGGATCTGGCTTTATGCGGATCTGATAAGTAACCTGCATCTGCATAACCAACCAAAACTTGTTTTGCATTTTTAGTGTAAAATAATCCCAAATCAATTGTACCTCGAAGATAACAGAATAGATGTTTAATTCCATTCCAGTGCCTTTTCGTAGGAGATGAACTAAATCTTAGTAGTAGATTAACAGTAAAAGCTATATCAGGTCTAGTACAATTAGCAAGATACATGAGAGCTCCTATCGCACTCAGATATGGCGTTTCAGAATCAAGAACTTCTTCGTTTTCTTCGCAAGGGCGAAATGGATCCTTCTCAACATTAAGCGATCTACCAACCATTAGTGTACTTAACGGAATTGCTTTATCCATATTAAAACGCCTCAATACCTTTTCTGTATATGTCGATTGATGCACAAATATTCCGCTTGGTCTATGTTCAATTTGCAGACCAAGACAATATTTAGTTTTTCCAAGATCTTTCATTTCAAATTCCTTCTTTAAGTACACCACTGTTTCTTGAATTTCTTTAGCAGTACCAATGATATTCAAATCGTCAACATTGACAGCGATAATCGCATATCTGGATGTTGTTTTCTTTATAAAAACGCAAGGGCAAATAGGACTATTTACATATCCTTTCTTGAATAGATACTCGCTTAGACGATTGTACCACATGCGTCCAGATTGCTTTAGTCCATATAAGGATCTTTGCAATTTGATCGAATATTTTTCCTTTGGTTGTGATTTTAATGCTGCGGGCATTTTGAATTCTTCAGGGATTTTCATGTAAATATCACTATCAAGTGATCCGTACAGGTAAGCTGTAACAACATCCATAAGACGCATTTCTAGTTTCAAGGACCTTAAGTCGATTAAATATCTAAACGTAATTGTATCCATAACAGGAGAGTATGTTTGTTCATAGTCAATTCCGGGTCTTTGAGAAAAACCTTGTGCAACAAGTCGAGCTTTGTATCTCACAATCTCATTTTTCTCATTTTGTTTTCGAACAAAAACCCATTTGTAACCTACAGGCTTTACACTTTGGGGTGTAAGGACAATAGGTCCAAACACTTTACGCTTGTTAAGAGAATTTAATTCAGCTTCAATAACATCTTTCCATTGAACCCAATCATGTTTATTTTGACATTCAATGATAGATCTTGGTTCAGGATCTTCATTTTCATTGATGATATCACATGCTATAGCATAAGAAAATATTTTATCAATCTCTTTCATATCATTTCGGTTCCATAATTCTTTTGTGTGAATATAATTAATTGAGATTTCCTGATTAATCTCAGTTTGTGTCTCTTCTGGGACACTATCCTCATCTTGTGTTTCTAATGGAACACTTTTATCTATATTGGGGTCATTAATCACATTTGCTCCTTTTCTTTTTCGAGGATTTTTATCTTTGGAACCGATTGGTCTACCACGCTTCATGCGTGCTGTAGATTCATGAGTGATCATTTTTTCAGATTGTCCTTTTGGGATTTCAATCCGAGCAGGAGCATTTACAGCTGGTATAAATGATTTAGTCACACTTTTTGTATCTGTGAAAGCATCTGGTAATTGATTTGCAATTCTTTGCAAATGCACAATTCTTTGCACTTTTCGCATTGTTTTGTGCGTTGATCAAGATCTGATAATGATGGTTCGCACTATGTAATTTCTTTCATCACCGTTTATTATCTCCCCAATGTCGGAAAGTATTTTCATCAAAACGACAATCAAGAAAATGTCTTTGTAAACATATCACCCGTTTGAGGTTCAAGATATCTAATAATAGATGTACTTTCATAGTGACATATATTCCCAATCTTCTTTGAGGTCCCATTTTACTACATTGTGGTGGTGCAATAAGCACATATCTTCGCATAACCAAAAATTCTCAAATGGGAGATATTTGGTTCTTGACCAAATGCAAGTTGTAGTGGGGAGTATGTATGATATGCACTTGGTCGGATGCTAATTAATGCCTCGGCATGTAAAATTGCATGACCCCATACGAAATTGGAAGCTTTGTTCTCATCATCAATGGTCTAGCAATAAGTCAAGGTGTTTAATTAAAGATTCACTAAACCATTTTGAGTATGCACATGAGCAACAGGATGCTCGACCATAATCCCAGTTGACATACAATATTCATTGAAAGTTTGGGATGTGAATTCACCAGCATTATCGAGTCTGATTTTCTTTATTGTATAGTCAGGAAATTGTGCTTGTAATTTAATAATTTGTGCAAGAAATCTTGGAAATGCCATATTACGAGTTGATAGTAGACAAACGTGAGACCATCTGCTGGAGGCATCTATCAATACCATAAAATATCGAAATGATCCACTTGGTGGATGAATGGGTCCACATATATCACCTTGAATACGTGAAAGAAAAGTAGGTGATTCAAATTTTATTTTACCTGGTGATGGCCTTATGATCAGTTTTCCAAGAGAACAAGATATACATGGACTCTTATTTATTTGAGTAATCATTTTGTTACTCAATGGATGTCCATGTGTATTCTCAATTATTTTTCGCATCATTGTTGATCCTGGATGACCCAGACGATCATGCCAAATAGAGATTATTGAAGGATCAATGTGTTTTGCTTTAACTACCATATTAGATTCAATCACATTTATATATGTATAATGTAATCCAGTAGGGAGCATTGGTAGTTTTTCCAATATGTTTATCTTTCCTGATTGACAGGTTGTAAGATACATATATTTCATATTTCCCTCGATTCGGATCGAGTATCATATTATGAGAATATATATCATTAAAACTCAACAAATTTCTTTTAGACTTTGGCGCAAATAAGGCATCATGTATTGAGAATTTTGTGCCATTTGGTAATGTGAAATTTGCCTTTCCAATTCCTTCAATCAAGTCTGTAGGACCTGATATTGTGTTCACAATTGTTTTTGTTGGTTTTAATTCTGAAAAGAACCTCTTATCTTTCAGGATAGTGTGCGTTGTGCCACTATCTGGTATGCATAAATTATCATTATTTTCCGCTCCTCTTACAGAACGATCCATATCAAAACTTCGCATAAAATAAATAATCTAATGAGAAAATTGCATGAGAATAAAGAGAAAGAGATGTTATGTTAACTTTAAAAAAAATTACAATACTGTAATTGAAACTAGTAACATAACAAGCAATTGAAACTGAGTGATATAATAAGCATAATAATACTTAACACAAACATAAGTACATTATTTTAATTTCCATTGCTACTGCCACCAACAATGCCCCGATCTACAAAATCATCAAGAAAATCCGAAGCATTGGATATGTAGAGTCATCTCAAGGATTATGATTCTCAATGAAATCAAAATCAAAAGTACCAAGGTCAGTTGAATCACCTAAAGGGTGTTGTTCAGTAAAATTCACTTCCTTTTCTTTCCTTTTTAAGGATGCTTTGTATAACTGACATAGATATTCAGGAACTCGACAAACTTTAGCTCAATGTCCTTTTATACCACATCTAAGGCAAGAATCTCCTGAAGTCCTATAAGAACTTCCATGAACATCATTAATATGGTGCTTGTTATTGTGGTGGCTCGTATTTTTTTGAAGAGAGTTATATGGATAACTTCCTCGGCCACGTCCACGGCCACGGCCACGACCACGAATGTAGTTACGATCATGGCCACGACCGCGACCACGACTAGACCCATGATGATTTTTTCTTTCATTTTTATTTCGAATTGCAATATTTACTTCTGGAAATGATGCCGTGCTAGTAGGGCGGGATTGATGATTTTTCATCAAAAGTTCATTATTCTTCTCCACAAGAAGGCATGAAATCGGTCGAGTATTTTTAAATCCGCAAGACTCGATATTGTTGTTGCAAGGTTACATTCGATGCGTGGAAGGTGGAGTATGTTTTTTCTAACATATCTTCCTCAGTAATTGTTTGCCCACAAAATTTTAGTTGTGAGACAATTTTAAACATAGCTGAGTTATACTCATTGATCTTTTTAAAATCTTGGAAGCGTAAAGCGCTCCATTCTTCACGAGAAGCCGGAAGTAAAACTTCCTTTTAATGGTCATATCTTTCTTGTAAATTTTTCCACAAATGACTTAGATCTTTAATTGTGAGGTATTCTCTTTTTAATCCCTTATCAAGATGACGACGAATGAAGATCATCGCTTTGGCTTTATTTTGTTTTGATATTGTATTATTTTCTTTAATGGTATCTAAAAGATCTATTGATTCAAGATGCATTTCAACATCAATCATCCACGGCATATAATTATGGCCCGCAACATCAAGAGCAGCGAACACAATTTTGACAAGATTGGACATGTTGGCAACTATTTAGAGAGAAATAATTAATACATGTATTCAAATCGATATTACATTAAATAAATTACATGCCATGCTCAAATGCTATGCCAAGAAGCAAGATATGGATCATAATAAATGCTATTACTAAGAGAAAAAACGTGCGATCTGAATCATTTAGCTCTACACTAAGAATGAAACAAAGATACATAATGATAATAATTATACAAAAAATGATATAGCGGACAACATTTGAAAATTTTGTAAGAATTTTGAGGTAAGAAATAGTGTGTAGGGATGAAGTAAATTATGTAGGAGTGGTATCTATTTATAGAAATAATTTTTTACCGTTAACTAGCCGTTATAATTTTATCGTTATATATATATATATATATTATGTTATATATATAGTCGTTATAATTTTTTAATATACAATAAATTACGTATTTAAAGTGGTAATAACTTTGCATTATTAAAGAAGGTAAAATAGTAAGTCGCCTATAATTTGTTTTAATCATATCATAAGTAGAATTAATGTAGATAAAAGGAAGAACTTTATTTTAACAACATCGTAAGTATGATAAATAAGCGGAAGAACTTACGTTTGTTTGATGTCGTAAACCAAGAACGTTTATGCGATGTAGGTAAACGGAAGAACCTTACGATTGCTTGATGTTGATAAGTCAATTTTAGAAATGAGAGCTTCGTCGATAACGTGTTATAAAACCGAATTACAATTTGAGTATTTGGGAGAAGACTTATTCTTATAAGTTCATTACCATAATCTCTCTTACATCAAACCTTCTATTTATAGTACATTTCAAACACCTAACATACATGTGACCACCTACTTCATATGTGTTATTGTGTTAGGTAAAATCAAACCAATAACTACCTACTTCATTCTTGTATTAGGTAAAACCAAACCAATAATCACCTACTTCATTCTTGTGTTAGGTAAAACCAAACCAATAACCACCTACTTCATTTTTATGTTAGGTAAAACCAAATCAATCCATATGTACACTAACTATTAAATGGTGCATCTATAATTAGTGGTATACCATATTATTTCTATCTTTTATAACAAGTCTAATAAATTAAGCTGACACTTATTCTCATTGGTCAACGGCGTCGTTTGATCTAGCAAGTGTATGCCCTTTTGGTTCTTTCTTTAGGACATTCCTAATGCGACATCGTTCCAGTAAAAAAAAACAGTCACCGATGCTAGAAAAGTAATCACACTCGCGAGAACAAAATTAGTAAGAAAACACGCGCTCGATCCTTCTGCTCAACATTCTTGAATAGAGCGAGTATTCCGCTATTCCATACTCTCATAATAAATAAATAACTTAGATTTAATTGGAAATGTAACCTTGCGTGATCTTGAAACGCTCATGTCATATCCATCTCTTTCACAAACTACCCCCATATATCTGCCATCTCCTGTCTCAATATCTGTACCTTCTTCCTCCAAATTCACTTGGCGAATTCACCTCTTGCTTGCTTATAGTTCTTTATGTGCTTGTAGAGGCCCGAAAGTGCCGGTGGTTGGGAACAAGAAATGACCGATGACAAGCGATGCGGAGTTGTTTTATCAGAGGAGATCGCGACTGGGACGAGGCGCCGCCGGCGGAGATATCGCCAATCTTGACGCTTCCGTTGTTGGGCGGAGTTTTCATCGGAGCTATCATAACCGTCGACATCATCATAATCCGCATGATTTAGCTATGCCGAGATTGGAGACCCGTAACGAGAGGCTTGGTGAAGACGATGAGGATGAGGAGGAAGATCTAGATTTTAATCCATTTCTCAAGGATAACCACTCTCTTGAAGCGTCATCCAGTTTGAGCTCTGAAGTTGAGGTTTTGGAAACTATTTCTTCCAAGACAAATGAAGTTTGGAATTATTCTGTTGGGAATTCTGAGCATAGCGAGGAAGTCATCATGCGAAATCTTGAGAGTGAAAGCGAAATCAGGATGCCCAGGAAGGCTAGGAGGAAATGTAAGAAAAACAAGTTTGACTCCAGGTTCCAAGTGGAAAATCAAACCCTTGATGGTGAGAGAGAAAATGGATCAACAAAGAATGTGAATGATGGTGACAATGATGATGCTATCTGCAAGCGCACTAGGGCACGCTATTCGCTTACAAGTTTTACCCTTGACGAACTTGAGACTTTTCTTCAAGAAACAGACGATGAAGATGAACTTCACAATGTTGATGATGAAGAGGAGTACAGAAAGTTTCTTGCTGCTGTTTTGCAGGGTGGAGATGGTGATGGTCAATCAATTAGAGAGAATGAAAATGTGGATGATGAAGATGAAGATAATGATGCAGACTTTGAGATAGAGCTTGAAGAGTTGCTAGAGAGTGATGTTGATGGTGTGGTGAGGGACAAGGGTCAAAAATTGGAATGTGAAAGAGGTACTCGAAGACCAGAGACTAGGCAGAACAGACGCCAGAAAGCATCTTCTAGATATAGAGGCAAGTTTTTAGAACAGTCAGAGAGACCGTTGCGTCCTCTGTTACCCGTTTATCCTTGTGGAGGAGTTGTTCCTTGTCCTGCTATTGATGGAAATGTTACTGCTTCAAGCTATCAGTTGTCCTCAACCGAAGATTGTTTAGTAAATGGATTTATTGCTCGGCAGATAGGCCAGTTGCATTGTTTGATACATGAACATATTCAACTTCTTATTCAAGTATTCTCTCTTTGCATTCTTGATCCTTCTCGACAACTTATTGCCTCTCAAGTTGAGAAACTGATCTTTGAAATGCTTTGCAAACGAGATGAAGTTAGAGCATGGAGGACCGTATCATACCCTGATATTTGCTTTAACCCTTCAAACTTGTGCCCATCAGTGGTTAATGAAGTTCCAAACTTGAATAACTCAGCACACAGTATTGCATCATCCCCAACTCAGAACTCTCAGTTGTTAGCTTCTCAAGATTTTTCTTCTTCTCAAGGCAACCAAAATCATTCCTTTAATGGGAAGATGTTTTCATCACAATCCCCGGGTTCTTCATGGGTACCTTTAGTAAGTTCTCCAATAGTGTCCATCCTGGATGTTGCTCCACTCAATTTAGTCAGAAAATATATAGATGATGCTTACAATGGTTAGTATTTTGGGGCAATGTTTTTGTCTATTGCGTTAGTAGTATGCTCATTTATTAGTTTATTCGCTTTAATCATTGTTACAATTGCTTCTGCAGCTGTTCAAGATTATCGGCATCGTCCTACGAATTCTAACTTTGATGTGCAATATGAAAAACAACCACTCTTCTGTCTTCCTAATATTCCATCATTAGCTGAGTCAAATAATGACCTTCTAAGAGGAGCAGTACCCCCTATTGCCACACCATGGACACCTACACTTGGTGAACAACAAACTAAAAAGACATTGGCTGCTTCCATTGTTGAACGTGCAAAGAAGCAACCAATTGCTTTGGTTCCTAAAGATATTAGCAAGTTAGCCCAGAGGTTCATTCCATTATTTAATCCAGCACTATTTCCCCATAAGCCACCTCCTGTAGCTGTTGTGAAACGTATTCTTTTTACTGATGCGGAGGATGAGTAAGTGAATTATTTTATCCAAATAGATACCCCACCTTAGTTGTATTAATGTTTGATCACCTTTATTTTGTAGTTTCACTATATGTATCATTAAGTTGGATTATGTTCCATAATTTTTCCCAATTTGGTATGGAAAAAAAATCATTTCTAAACATACAAATTATAGACAATCATTGCATATAGATGTGTTGGTTAAATATGCGACTACGTTTGTAGTATTTTATTGGGTTAAGAATCTAAGTCAATGGATAAGTAGTCATTACATTTCATTCTGAGATAACAAGCTCTAAAGTGCTAAACTTTTTGGGATTTTTTTCAATTCAGTACCAAACTTTTAATTTTTTCAATAAAGTGATCAACTTTTTAAAACCTTAACAATTTAGTTCAGAATGTTAGTTCTGTTAATATTTTGTTGATGTGGATAATAAACCACCTTTGGCTATAACATTTAGACATCCACGTGAAAAATTAATGAATACGTAGTCATCCAAGTGGACTAATATTATAGTGTATGGGTTGTGGGTAGGGCTATGGGTTATGTTATGAGTCCATATGGAAGCTTACATATCCATCAATTTTTCCCGTGGATGCATTCAGGTCATGGCCAAAGATGGTTTCGTTACCCCTATTAGTAAAATGCTAATAGAACTAATGCTTTGAACTTAGTTATTAGGGTTCAAAAAGATTAATCACTGAATTAAAAAAGTTAAAAGGTTTGGCACTGAATTGAAAATTTTTAAAAAGTTTGGCATTTTAGGATTTGTTATCCCTTTCATTTTCATGTTTTTGAAATAACATGTAATTGAAATCAAAACTCTACAAATATATTTACATAGCTTTGGCCATGATTTGGGAACGATAAGTTTGCACCAAAGTTGTTGTTCAAATAAAGACAAAATTCTCCACTAATTTGTCACTTTTATTTGAATATTTGTGTGTATTGCATGCTAATAGCTTTTTGATTATGAATTGAAGATGTACTTAACAAATTTCAAGATTTCCTTATGAATTTTGATGTAGATTACTGGCATTGGGTATGATGGAATATAATACAAATTGGAAAGCAATTCAACAACGCTTTCTTCCATGCAAATCTAAGCATCAGGTAGTTCAAAAGCTTTTGGCAAATGTTATATACACCAAAATACCAGCTTTGTATGGCCATTTTAGTGTCTATTTACAATCCACTTTCTACAAATTATGTTACATAGTATGCTTTCTCCATGAATAAGTTATGTCAAATTCACTTTTCCTCTATCATCTCTCCATCTCACATTCACATGCATACACATATAGATTCACATGTGCACATATGTTCACGCACTTGTTTTTCTTGTTAAGGAATCTTTGAGCTACATTTATATACAGTGAATAAATAAGCCCTGAGGCAGTTATCAGTTGTAATCAGCCTATGCAGTCTAATGGCAATTGTCATGCTAAAATGTTTTACATTGAGAATTAGCTTCTAGTTTGTTTCCTTGACCTGTACTCAAGGAACCACAGTTAGTTAATTGCAATTGTAAGGAACGGGTTGATATGAACTAAGGTCTATGATAATGAATCGTACTTATCTTCCAGTCTACTTTCTCAGTTGGTAGTTATGTACAACTTTTTATTTTAGCAGATTCATCTAAATATGTGATCTCTTCTTGAGATTGTTCACTTGAGCTGTCATTTGAAGTTATTCTCTTTGTGTATTAATTTTGCTGAACTTGTATTCTTTATTGCTAAGATATTTACATGGTAAATTTTTACTGACTTTACATGCGTCTTGGCATTTCTAGTTACACTCTGCTAGATTTTGAAGTTTTCATACTCAAATGTTGACCAATATCACAGCCATCTTGATGCTTGTGCATCACATCCCACTTCTGTTGCAGATTTTTGTTAGGCAAAAGAATCGTTGTTCATCAAAGGCACCTGAAAACCCAATAAAGGTATATACACTAGCACACATATAGTAGTGATAAATTTTGAATCAACTTCTGGTGACCAAAAGTACGTTTCTTCATTCTTTGTGCGTCTTTTTTTTTCCCCCTTCTCGTTCAATGTTATAAACTGCTACCAATAAGATTCCAACTGGCACTTACTATACAGCAGCACCAAGGATCAAATTTCCTATCATGCTTATAAAATTTAAATTGAGTAATGAAGTATATATGGATAATATAAGTGAAAGAATATGTTAACAATAAATACAAGCTTATTACAACAACCAAAGAGTCCATCAATTCCAAGTTAGTAGTGACACTAGTAAGTCACCAAAATCCAGACCCTATAACAAGCCCTAAGCTATTGTGTATGCCTTGTGGCTCCTATTAGAGCTCCTCATGGACTCCATCCTCTAAAGAGTCTATAAGGCAGTGATACCGTACTTGGTGAAAGTTTATAAATTTCCAACTAAAAGGGGGAATGTGTTGAAAATGTGCCTACATAACAACTAGAAGAGACTGACTAGGTAAGCTTGATTATATGGCTTGTTCATCTTGAATATATGCAGGTCCAGTGCCTTCGATTAATTACATTACATCTTCTTATGGTAACATTGGGTTTTTAGAAAGGACCTATGGTTTCAATTTCATCAAAGAGGCCTTCGTGATTTGATAATTATTCAGATAATTACAATATTTTACTCATAATTTTATAAGTTTATACAATAAGATATAACAAAAAGATCTCATTTGGTCAATTATCAAACACATGGACCTCTTTGATGAAATTGAAACCATGGGGTGTTGAAAAGCAATGATGCCATAAGGGGCTTAGTATAAATCATGCTATTTATTTTTATTTTGTATTTTGTTCATATAACAAAATGACAACTTACTGATAGCAATGATGCAGTTCAAGAGAAGGAAATAAAAAGTGAGCAGTGTGTTAAGTGAATGCCCATATTGTTTTGGATATGGAATTGCATTATTTTTCAACTTCTTATCTGTATAGGCAGCCATATTGTGTACAAAGTGAAATGGTAAATTGACATTTTGGTAAATATTTGTCAAGGACTTGAAGATTTTGCTTTGACCTTCCCTTAATTGGGATGAACATGAAAAATAAAAATTCTTGTTAACACGGAAACTATATGGTGCTTTTATAATTGTCCCTAATTTTCAATACACCATAAAATGCCAAAAGATATCCCTTCTTGGTAGGACCTTAGACTTGGTTTAATTGCTTGTTTTCTTTAAGGGATAAAGGCACGCACCCCTCTTCTGGTTATACTCATTCCTGAAAAATATTTTAAAGAAGTCCTTATACTTTGTTAAATGGCATATACTCCTGTTAACTTCGTCATCAAATGTTTTAAAGGAAGAACTAACAGAAAGGGTGTGTGGACTATTTAACAAATTATGAGAACTTTTTTTAATAATATTAAACTGTGGGGAAGTTTTTAGGAATGAGTCAAGTGACAAGAGAGGTGCATATCATTTGTGTTTGAATGAAAGCCTTTTGTAATGTGCCTATCGAAATGATGATAAAGATAGGGAAATTGAATTGTTGAGAATTTATTTGAATTTTTAGATTCAGATTTTGCATATTTTCATTTTGATGAATATGTCCTTGAGAACAAATAATTTGATATGATTTGAATATGTATTGCTCGTCATTCAGGCAGTAAGGAGGATGAAAACCTCTCCTCTAACTTTGGAGGAGATAGAACGTATACAGGAGGTAATATCGTCCATCATATTCTCTTTCTTTTTGCCTATGGTTGATCAACTTCTTTTGCTGTAGCTTTTTGATACTTTTAACTAACCCAAATCACTCTAGGGTCTTGAGTTTTTCAAACTTGACTGGATGTCAGTCTGGAAATTTGTCGTCCCACATCGGGATCCATCTTTGTTACCACGCCAATGGAGGATCGCCCTTGGAACTCAAAGGTCATACAAGGTAGATGCAGATAAAAAGGCTAAACGACGTATATATGAATCAAACAGAAGAAAGCGCAAACTTGCAAATTTGGCAAATTGGCAAGAGTTGTCAGACAAAGAGGTTTGTTAATCTTCTGGGAATTTAATTACCTATAATCAAAGTTAAGGGTCATTTTATGATGCAATTCTTTAATTAATTTTGGATTATTGGACATCTATCGATCATTATAATCACTTGTCTGTGGCATATGGGTTTTCACTATGATCTAGTTGGCCTCCGACTTTTTGAGCTTGACAATAGTTCATTGTATGTGGTCATTGTTTTGATCCAATATGTTTGCATTGTTGAATGACACATGGGTAGGGCATTTTAATAAATCATATCATGGATGTGTATAAGAGAAAACTCATCAGTTAACCATATTGGAAATGAATTATTTGATTTAATTTGTTTTAAATGTATAGTAAAACATTTCATCAATTTAAATGAGATTAACTAGGCTTGCATCTTAAGGTTATAAATTTTTCGTTTTGACCTCTATGAGTGACTCAAGGTTTATTGTTCAACGCCTTAATTGGCTGCAGGAAAATCAGGTTGAAGGTAAAATGGAAGGAAATCATAGTGAGGATGACTGTATGGGCAATGCTAATGAAGCTTATGTTCATCAAGGGTTTTTGGCAGATTGGAGACCAGGTGCCACAAGTCTTCTTTTCAATGAACATCCCTGCCTAGACATTACGACAAAAGGCCTTCCCAGTAATATGTTGCCGACTACGGGTTCACATATAAAGGAACAACCAAAGGTTTATGGGCCTGGAGGAGCTCAATCCCTAAAAGATACTATTCATGGTTTTCCATATGCATCCCACTACTGTCACTATCCTCCTGCTACATCTGATGTTAGCCATGTTAGACATTTTCCTTGCAATAGCACACAAAACCGTCGAAATTCTGCTGCAAGATTAAATGCATCGAAGTCCAAAATCTATGTGTGGCCTTACCGGACTCGGAGACGAGATGGTGCATGCTTAGTGAAACTAGCACCAGAGCTACCCCCTGTTAATCTTCCACCATCTGTTCGTGTGATTCCACAGTCAGTTCTGAAAACCAACCAGTCTGAGGTGTCCATGCAGATGTCTGCAAGAAAAAGTGGCAGTGGCAGTGGTGAAGCTAGAATGGAAGTTAGTCCCAAGCTTTCACATCTTGCAAATTTTGAATCAACTAGTTCAGCTAAAACTAATAGAAATAAACATAATCAAGTTAGAGATACTGGTGGTAGTTCATTCCCTGAAGAGGCAACAATTTCGTACGCGGAAGAATCTGCTGTTCAAGATACAGTTTTTATTGAACAAAAAGGCAATGAAGCTGATTGTAATATGCATCCGTTGTTATTCCAGGACGCTGAAGGGCGTGTGCCATATTTCTCATTGAGTTGCAACAATGGTAGCTCTGGTTCATTTAGTTTATTTTCTGGGAATCAGCCTCAACTGAATTTGACGCTTTTTCGAAGTTCTCACCAAGTAACTAGTGTTGTTGATTATCAAAGGAAGGGCCCTAGCTCAACAGAATTCCCTTCAGCTTCATGTGCCATTGACTTCCATCCCCTTTTGCAAAGAACCGATGATGGTAATAGCGACTTTGTGACACAAAGCTTTAATTTACATCATGGTCAAAATGGAAACCAATTTGACTCTGTTCAGACTACTGTCGCTAAACCATCTACCTCTACTGAGAAATCTAGTGAACTTGACTTGGAAATCCATCTAAGTTCTGCATCAATCAACAACAAAGCTATGGAAACTAGAAATTCTGGAAAAATTAGTCAACCAAGGTCAACAGTAGATGCGTCAATATCAGGAAATACAATGGTGTCTTCTGAAACTGACAGTCCACATCCTGACTGCAACAACAATAACCTTAGAGAGAAGATTAACCCTCTTCCAGATGCCGATGGAATGAATTCTCCAAGTAATAATGTTGATAGATGTGATATGGATGAGTCAGGTGACCAATCTAATCAGGAGATTGTAATGGAGCAGGAAGAGTTGAGTGATTCTGATGAAGAAACTGAAGAAAATGTAGAGTTTGAGTGTGAAGAGATGACTGATTCAGATGGTGAAGAGGGTTCAGGCAGTGAGCCAACTGCTGAGATACAAGATAAGGTACAGTTGTTGTGTCTACTTAATAACATTCAGCTGCTTTATTTTAAGAGACCTGCATATTTCATCTTTGTTGCTTTTACTCTGCACGAGCTATTTTACATTTTATTTCATGTAGCGGTGGCCAAATGTTCTTGACTATAGAAATATTAATACCTGTGTGGTGAATCCACAATCTGCTCTCTGCATATGCTTTTAGAGTACAATACCTTATCTATTGAGGTTGCTATTCATTACCTGCATCACTGTATTAATTCATGGAGTTATCAACATGACTAATATCCCTGCACCGCTGTTCATTTTTATTACTATTACGACTATTCTTGCTCTCCATTTTCTTTAAATTTTATGGTTTAAAACTTGTAGATTTTATAATTTGTGCTGATAGGTATTCAAATTCCTCTTGATTCTAAGAGAAGTACTTTATGTTTAACTTCCGGTTGAAACTCATTAATAGGTGGTTCCAAGATCTGCAATGGGAAAATTGACAACGGATGATCAACAATGTGGAGTAAGGAGTTCGATAAATCACCAGGACAACACTTCGGTTCTCAGCAGGAGCAGTCCCCTTCTAAGGTTAAGCCCGACAAGCCCAGGAAAGGATGGTACATCTGCCCCTTGGTTAAGTTTAGATTCATGTGCACCTATTGCCCCTGAAAGCACAAAGGCAAAATGGGAAAAATGACAACGGATGAAGTGGAAATATAAGGAGGACAGGGAGGTTATGGAAAGAACCTAACCCAACTGATTTAGCACGTAAGGAGAGACTCCTAACCAGAGCAACTAAGAGGTCTTAGAATGTTTGATGTGATTCTTCCTTGACAGGAGCTTCACTTCCTGCTTTAACTCCTTGATGTTGTATAGGATATTAAAGATGACCAATCCATTTTCTGCTAGCCACTACATTTGCTGTTGCTTCTTGATTGGTTGGTAAGTCACTCTTTCCTTGCAGATGAGGGGACTAAAATCCCCATCATGTAGTTTGTTGTCACTTTCCCCTTTCAGCAGTCTTTTAGAGTAACCCTACTGAGACAAATGTATTGTTTTGTTCAGATCGAATCATGGTTTTGGCCAATGGAAAATCTGATGCTAATGTACATTGTTCATTAGCACCTCTAGTTAAATCTTAATACATATGCTCAATGCACAATTATTTTATAAATTGTTATAGAATCTTATTATGATTGTATCGTTTATTTTTTAGTTAAGTCAAATAATAAAGGGATTAAAATTTGTATTATTTTGTACTATCTAAAATAACAACCTAGTTTATTATGATGATGTCTTTTATTTATTATTAAATTCGTGTAATAAAGGGATTAAAATTCCCATAATTATGTACTATCTAAAATAATAACCCAGCTTTGTTAGTTAAATGGTTGAATGTAATGAAAAAGGACAAGCAAGGTGGTCTGTCAATTTGAGATAGTCGATGCACTTGCTTTAAGCACCAAGGTATCCCCTTTTGATGAGTTCCACCTTCCACTACTCTTTTAGTTTTTCCATGGATTCGTATAGAAAATTCAGGTAAAATTGTCCTTTAATAATAATATTAATTAATTAATTAATCATAAGAATTAATAAAAACATGTAATAATTTATAATTAATAATAACATAAATATGATATTTAATAATGAATAATACCATAATTAATTATTAAATAACAATTAATCAATAATTAATTAATAATATTTAGTAAATAATAATAATGTGCATGATTTTGACTTGTTTAGTTACAATCATGCATGCAATAGTTTATAGTTAATAATAATAATAATAATTGAAAATTACATAATAAACAATTAATAATTAATTAATAAATAATAAAATTAATAAAACATGTAATAATTTATAATCAATAATAACATAAATAAACATATTTAATAATATTGAATAATGAATAGTACCATAATTAATATTCAAATAATAATTAATGAATAATAATTGTTAAATGATAATAACATGCTCTTTAGCATAGACTTAATAATTAAACAATAATAATAATAATTAATAATTAATAATAATAAACATAATAATTAAATAATAATAGTTAATAAATAATAATAACATTTTAGTCACAAATGTGCATGCAATAGTATAAAGTTAATAATAATTAAATCATTAACAATTAATGAATAATTAATTAATAATAAGAATTAATAAAGCATGTAATAATTTGTAATTAATAACAACATAAATAAAATAATTAATAATTGAATAATATCATAATTAATAATCAATTAACAATTAATCAGAAATTAATGAATAATATTTAGTAAATAATAATAACATGCAAGGACACAGTTAGCATGCAATAGTTTATAGTTAATAATAATAATAATAATTACATAATTACATAATAAACAATTAATTAATAATAAGACTTAATAAAAATAAGTAATAATTTATAATCAATAATAACATAAATAAAATATTTAATAATAAATAATACCATAATTATTAATAAATATTTATTATTAAATGATAATAGCATGCTCACGTACGTGACTTAACATGTCACACATATGAGGCTTTTTTTTTCCTATTTTTATAATCTCCTTATCAACTAACATGTGTGCAAATTAATTGCCATATGAAGTAACATCTGCGAAAAACGTGGTTGTACATTCGTCATTAGTAGATGATAAGATGCCATTAAGGATGAATGTGATGGGCGGCCGCGAAATTTCATCCCACCGTCCATTTCATCAACAGCTTTTATCACTTGTTTAGCCACAGCTGTAACTTAAATTGTCACAGCCACGACTCATGCTATGTCATTTTATTTCTTTTCTTACGTTTTGTTCCTATATGCATCACACCATCTACTAACGACAAATGTATGACCATGTTTTTTATCTAACAAAAATCTACAACACAAGTAGCATGTGATGCACAAGCATCAAGATGGCTGTGATATTGGTCAACATTTATGTATGAAAACTTCAAAATCTGGCAGTGTAACTCAAAGTTATGAATATCGTATCGAGTTTGGTACCGAATTGGATTTTAAAACGAAATTGTATCGGTACCGATCAGTACCAAGTACCGTTTCGAATAATTTTTTAAATTTAGAAAATAGTCCCTAAAATTTTTAAAAATTGCAAAATAGTCCATATTGATATATTGTACTGTTGTACTGTATATTTTACTAGTTTACTATTTACATCAACCATACTTTCAAAAATCTTAATAATAAATAATAATGACAATTAATATGAAACAAGTCAATAACAATAATTTTAAATATTTTACATATAAATAATAACCACAATTAATATAAATAAAGACAATTATCATCATACACACATTAAATTAAGAATAATACAAAGTATTTAAAATATTACAAATTACAATAATACAATTTCATCATTTTAATAAATAATATTACATCAAAAGATTCAAAATATTCGATAAAATAATAATAAATATTACAAAAAAGTTGATGACGAAGAAGCAATCAAGTAAAAGTTAATTACGAAACAAAATATTACGATTCGTTACATATATACAATTTAACATAAACATCAAATACAAGAAAAATTAAAGAAGAGGAAAATAAAACTTGAAATTCAATCACAATGGGAGGATATTCGCTAGAATCAAGATCCATTGGCAAATGATCATTTGGTACAAAATTCTCATCATTAAGAGGAGCTTCATCATCATTATCATTCAAACTTAATGCACCAAATGACATGCCAATGCTTTCCCATCCAAGATTATCTTCCAAATTCAAATCATTTAAATCAACCAAATTGGGTTCTTCAGAAACCCAATCCGCCAAAACATCAATATTATCAATGACAATTGGATCATTTGAACTACTTGTGCTATTCAGACTCCTAGTAAACAATTAAGTTTAATTATTAAAAAATTATAAGAAAATGTTTCAAAATTAATAATGATAATAATGAAAATAACATACCTTTCTCGAAACTTTAAATTATAACGAACATAAACTAAGTCATTCAACCTCTTATGCTCCAATCTATTCCTTTTCTTTGAGTGGATAAATTCAAATGTGCTCCAGTTTTGTTCACACCCAATTGCACTCACACATTGGCTTAAAATTTGAACCGCAAATCTTCTCAATTCTGGAACACAATTTCTGAATTGATCCCACTAAGAAACTACAAGCTATAAGATAAAAAAAGTAGTGTTGTAAACAAAATAAAGTGATAATTAATTTTCAACAAATAAGAAATATAAAATAAATAATACTTGGACAAATTTTTCCTCTTTGTCGAATAACAATTGACATTCCAAAATCCCTATAAGACAACTTATAAAGCTGTATTTCTGAGTTTAAAAGATCTTGCATTGCCTCATGAGGAACAATTGTTATAATTGTGAAAAGCATTCCTCTACTAACTTCAGCTTGCTTTGCAAGATCCAGTCTAAAATACACATTAGGATTAAAAAATGTCCCAGATGTAAACAATAGAGAAGAAAGTTGTCTTTCCCTTCTCTCATTAATGATTGAGAGAAATGGTGTGTATAAAGAAGAACTATTTTTCATATTAACCTTAATTGCTTCCGTGGCTCTCTCTAAAACATAAAAAATGTAACCCATTGTTGACTTTTCTTCACTATTAGCCAACTGAAGCACCCTCACCAAAGGCTCACAAACTCGGATAACAAATTGACATTACGATCAAAATTTTCTATCTTCCGGTATAATACTACAAACCTCCATTCCAGCATTAGACCTAGCATGCTAAAATGCAACCCACTTATCACTTGTAAACATTTGCCTTAACTCCTTCTTCATCAAAACAAAAGACTGAAGTGATAAGAAATTTGTTGCAAATCTTGTCACAGCAGGGCGACATAAATTCCTATCATTGGTAAATTCCCTTCTCATCAAATTCAAAACCTATGTACGATTATAAATGAATTTTGTCACTTTTTTAGCCTTCTGCGTCTCATCAATAACAAGAAAATATCTAGGATCTCCTATATTCTCCAGCATTAAGTCAATGCAATGTGCAACACAAGGAATCCAAAACAATAAATTATAGGTATTCTGCAATCTTTTTCCTGTCGCTTTATACGTTGAATCATTGTCAGTAATAAATTGAACAATGTTTTCCGGCCCTACTTTATTCACAAATTCATTAAATATCCCAAACAAAGTCTCATCATTTCTAATAAGACTATGTGCATCAATAGATTTAAAAAACATAGAGCCATTTGAAGAATAAACAAAAAAAAATTATAATAGGCTCTTATCTCCTATTTGTCCAACTATCACACATAATTGAACAACTATAAGTACCCTAACTCACTCTTCTTTCAGCCAAATAAGTTCTAATTTCAAAAATAGCACAACTCAAAAGTTTACTTCTTAAATCATCAATCGATGGCCCTTTGTATCCTGGACCATAAGAGGCTATTGCATCCATCATAGGTTGATAATAATAAGACTGAGAAGCATTGAATGACGAACCTGTATCATACCACCATCTAACTACTGCCATATCGACATTGTGAGTCGCATCTTTTGATTGCATTGCGCTGTGAATTGAAAGTTGGGCTCTAAGAGTTGTTCGTGGTGCAAAGAAACTAATCACTTGCCTTCTTCTCTTCCTCACATTAGATTCTTCAGCATCCTGAGGCTGAGATGAAACACTACCAGTACCAGTACCAGTACCAGTACCACTTCCACCTTCAACATTTCTATAATCACCACAGAAACCAGAAAACGAACTTCCACTACCAATTTGAAAATTCAGTTTTTCCCTTCAATCTTTCTCAAACTGATGTTCATCAAGCAATGTTTTCAGTTGCCACTTCACATCATGACTTACTTTTTTACACGCCTCCACATCTCCTTTAACCCCAGCTAAATGCCTTTTCAATCGGGTGATTCTTCCACCTTTCAAATGCTTGTTACAAAACAAACAAATGATATAATTCTTTTGACCGGGAACCGCACCAGCGTGAGCCCAAGCTAGATCACTGTATCTTCCTAAACTAGGTTGATCGGGAGCATTTGAACTTCCTTCCATTTATCTGTACACAAAAATAAATAACACATAATTTCAATACACAATGTCAATATGCATATCCATCTTATATAATATAACTCATTCTGTAATAGTCATTCCATTTACAATAATTTCTAATTCCAGCAATCACAATCATAATTCCGTTTCCATTTACAATACAACAATTCTAAATTATAACAATCACAAAATAATCATAATTCTCTATCCATTTCCTTTCATTTACATTCCCATCCATTTTCAACAATTCCCAATTCCAACAATCACAAAACAACCATAATTCTATTTCCATTTCCATTCATAATTCTATTTCCATTCCAATAATAACCAACAATCACAAAACTTTCATAATTTTATTTCCATTTCATTCCATTTACAGCAATTTTCAATTCCAACAATCACAAAACATTCATAATTCCATTTCCATTCCAACAATAACCAACGATTTCCAATCCCATCAATTACAAAACAATCATAATTCCATTTCCATTTACAACAATTTTCTATTCTAAGTTTCAAACAATCACAAAACTTTCATAATTTTATTTTCATTTCCTTCCATCTACAACAATTCCCAATTCTAATAATCACAAAACAATCATAATTTTATTTACATTTCCTTCCATTTTCAACAATTTCTAATTCCAGCTATTACAATCGAATTCCATTTCCATCGACAATACAACAATTCTAAATTAAAACAATCACAAAGTAATCATGATTCTATTTCCATTTCCTTCCATTTACTTCAAGTCCCAATTCCAACAATCACAAAAAATCATAATTTCATTTCCATTTCCATTCATAATTCCAATTGAATTTCCAATAATAACCAATAATTTCCAATCCCAACAATCACAAAACAATCATAATTTCATTTCTATTTACAACAATTTCCAATTCTAAGTGTCAAAGAATCACATAACTTTCATAATTTTATTTTCATTTCCTTCCATTTACCGCAATTCCCAATTCTAACAATCACAAAAACAATCATAATTTTATTTACATTTCCTTCCATTTCTAACCATTTCTAAGTCCAACAATCACAAAACATACTTACATATATCAACAATTTCCATTTCCAACAATTTCCAATTACAACAATCTCAAAACATACATCAACAATTTCCATTTTATCAATTTCTAACAATTTTCAATTTCCAACATTCATAAAACATACATCTACAATTTCTATTTCCAAATTCCAACAAAATCCAATTACAAAAATATTTTACTTTAATATGTTCATATTTCAATGATTTAGTTTATGAATTTGTAATGTACACTCGTAATTATTATACAAAATTGTAATTCACAACCTAAATAATTTTGGGATTAGGAAATAATCAAACAACACATCTTAAAGATAAGGTATATAACAAATTTAGTTCAATGTTTATGATTTAAAAACAACTGTAAAAGCATCAAAATTCAAAATGGGTGAATTTGGTTGGTTTATCGTTCATGGTTGTCTTATTTTAATTTTAATTCAAATTTAAAATTTTACATATCTAAAATAATAATTAGAAAATTGATTAGTTCTCTTTTTATAATCATTTACTTTCATTTACTCATCTCACCTTAGCTTAGAAAATTGATTAGTTGTCTTTTCTTACACCCCTTAACCAACACAAATGAAATTTATTTCAAAATTTAGATACACGAACACAACCAATTGGTCCAATTCAATTCAATATTCAAAATTTCATTTCATAAACAAACACAACCCAATTCATTTCATACACAACAATAACCAACAACATCAGATCATTGGACACTCCAATTCATTTCATACATAAGTCACAACCCAATTCATTTCATCCATAACCCAATTGATTTCATTTCATGTTCCCCTCCATCATCGGATCATCCAACAACAACACAAAAAACCATCAACATTCCAACAGTACAACCAACTCCAACACCAAATGGCAAATGCATCATCAGATCATCAACCAAAGCCATAAACCAAAACACAATAAAAATTTAAATTGAGAAATTTTTGAAATAAAAAACTCAAAAAACCAACTTGAGTCTGGCGGGTCGTCGGGTTTGATCACAGGTCAGTGTGTAAACCCCTCTCCGTTGGCTTCAAACGCGTCTCCAGTGGTGCAGTGCGGTGGCTTCATGCGGAGGAGGTGGTGGTCGGTGGCGTCTTCAAGTCCTCGTGGAGGAGGAAGTGTCTTCGAGTTCGATGTCTTCGATGGAGGATGAGGTGATGTCGCGATGAGCGAAGGAGAAGAGGAGACCACGCGAGACATGACGGTGAGAAGAGGATAGAGGCGATGATGGTGAGAAGAGGACAGAGGCGACGACGGTGAGGCGATACTAAGAAGTGAGAAGATGAGAGAAGAAGAAGCTTAAGAGAGAAGAGTCGAGATTCCAGAAGGAGCAGAAACGTTTATGAAAATTAGGGTTAGTTTTTTAAAAATTGCAAATCAGCCCCAATACTTTCAAAATTTCACGGTACCGATCGGAAATCACCGGTACCGACCGGTATTTTAAGGTCGGTATCGTGGTGGACCATTCTGTTCTGATTTTTAACCGATACGGTACGTTTCGGCTGAAACCACCCAAAACGGAACGGTATTCATCACCATGGTGTAACTAGAAATGCCAAGACGCACATAAATTCAGTAAAAATTTACCATTTAAATATCTTAGCGATAAAGATTAAAAGTTCAGTAAAATTAATAAACAAAGAGAATAACTTCAAATGACAGCTCAAGTGAACAATCTCAAGAAGAGATCATATATTTAGATGAATCTGCAAAAATAAAAAGTGTACATAACTATTAACTGAGAAAGTAGACTGGAAGATAAGTACGATTCATTATTATAGAACTTAGTTCATATCAACTCATTTCTTACAATTTCAATTACCTAACTATGGTTCCTTGAGTACAGATCAAAGAAACAAACTAGAAGCTAATTCTAAATGTAAAACATTTTAGCATGGCAATTGCCATTAGACTGCATAGGCAGATTACAACTGATAACTGCCTAATAGCTTATTTATTCACTGCATATAAATGTAGCTCAAAGATTCCTTAACAAGAAAAACAAGTGTGTGAACATATGTGCACATGTGAATCTATATGTGTATGCATGCGAATGTGAGATGGAGAGATAAAGAGAGAGGAAAAGTGATTTTGACATAACTTATTCATGGAGAAAACATACAATCTAACATAATTTGTAGAAAGTGGACAGTAAATAGACACTAAATGGCCATAACAGAACCAGTATTTTGGTGCATATAACATTTGCAAAAAGCTTTTAAACTACCTGATGCTTAGATTTGCATGGAAGAAAGCGTTGTTGAATTGCTTTCCAATTTGTATTATATTCCATCATACCTAGTGCCAATAATCTACATCAAAATTCATAAGGAAATCTTGAAATTTGTTAGGTTCATCTTCAATTCATAATCAAAAGGATCTTAGTAGGAATTACACACAAATATTCAAATAAAATTGACAAATTAGTGGAGAATTTTGTCTTTATTTGAACAACCACTTTGGTGCAAACTTATCTTTCCTAATCATGGTCAAAGCTATGTAAATGTATTTGTAGAGTTTTGATTTCAATTATATGTTCTTTCAAAAACATGAAAATGAAAGGGATAACAAATCCTAAAGTGCCAAAACTTTTAAAAATTTTCAATTTAGTGCGAAACCTTTTAAAATTTTTAATTAAGTGATTAATCTTTTAGAACCCTAATAACTTAGTTCAAACATTAGTTCTATTAGTATTTTTTACTAATAGGGGTAACAAAACCATCTTTGGCCATGACATGTAGGCATCAACGGCAAAAATTGATGGATATGTCAACTTCCATATAGACTCATAACATAACCCATAACCCTACCCACAACCCATACATTATAATATTAATCCACCTGGATGACTATGTATTCATTAATTTTCACGTGGATGTCTAAATGTTATAGACAAAGGTGGTTTATTAGCCACATCAACAAAATATTAACAGAACTAACATTCAGAACTGAATTGCTAAGGTTTTAAAAAGTTAATCACTTTATTGAAAAAATTAAAAATTTTGAAATTAAATTGAAAAAAATCCTAAAAATTTTGGCACTTTAGAGCTTGTTATCCCAAAATGAAATGCAATGACTACTTATCTATTGACATAGATTCTTAACCCAATACAATATTACAAATGTAAACGCATATTTAACCAACACATCTATATGCAACGACTATCTATAATTTGTATGTTTGGAAATAAGAGTTTTTTTGCCATACCAAATTGGGAAAAATTATGGAACATAATGTAACTTAATGATACAGATAGCAAAACTGCAAAATAAAGATGATCAATATCAATAGCATTAATACCACACAATATCAATAGCATTAATACAACTAAGGTGTGGTATCTATTTGGATAAAGGAATTCACTTACTCATCCTATGCATCAGTAAAAAGAATGCGTTTCTCAACAGCTACAAGAGGTGGCTTATGCGGGAAATAGTGCTAGATTAAATAATGGAATGAACCTCTGGGCTAACTTGTTAATATCTTTAGGGACCAAAGCAATTGGTTGCTTCTTTGCTCATTCAACAATGGAAGCAACCAATGTCTTTTTAGTTTATTGTTCACCAAGTGTAGGTGTCCATGGTGTGGAAATAAGGGGGACTGCTCCTCTTAGAAGATCATTATTTGACTAAGCTAATGATGGAATATTAGGAAGACAGAAGAATGGTTGTTTTTTCATACTACACATCAAAGTTGGAGTTCATATGATGATGCTGATAATCTTAAACAGCTGCAGAAGTAATTGTAGCAATGATTAAAGCGAATAAACTAACAAGTGAGCATACTACTTGTTGGACCCCGCTGCCAGAGTCCAACATCGGACATGAGAGCGTGATGCTGTATGCGTGGAATGAAACCTGTTAAGTAAACAATCTCGGAAAACGACCTTCGGAGACTTAATGGGCCCACATGAAACCTGCTAATTATACATTTAAGAAAAAGACCCGCGGAAGATTAATGGGCCTGCTGGAAAAATAAACTTGAAACTTTCTTTCATGTAATTTAAACCTACAAATTCATAATTCATGCTCCAAAAGATGAGTTTCATAAAGCTTTAAGAATATCTCAAACCAAATTACAACTTTGAGTTCAAGAGCCAAAAATACAAAATACTCTTGAACCAATAGTACTTGAAACGAAACTAAAGCTTAAAAATAAACATGACAAAATGGAGTGTCATAGTAACTCGTGACTCACTCGATCTCTTGCTCACACCCGAATGGGGAGATTAGAGGGGTTGAGCTATAAAGCTCGTGGGAACATATTTATAATATAGCAATAAGCAAAAGTATTCAAAAATATCTCATTGTCGTGATACTTGTTGAAATCATAGTCATTGAGCATGTATGATTCATAGATTGAAAATGCTTGATTCTTAACCAATTCATGATGCATGACACATAACAAATCATAACACATAACATAACATAATGGTTTGGGTTGTCCCTGGTTCATGACGTACTACACATGCCATCGAAATGTTGATGTGTAGAGCGTAGTTTCGTGAGGAATCCTTGTGAGAAACCCCGCCCACGATCAGGCAAAGTGAGAAGCCTTTTCGTGAGTCAATGTGCACTTGACTATTTGTGAGGGACACCATGAAACCCACATAAACATGCATGATTCATGTTCTTGTAAACTTGTTTGCCAAACTGGCACTTGCTTGTAAACTTGCTTGTAATCTTGCTTGTCATATATTCGTAAAACATGATTTCATGTACTTGTATTCGTGAAAGGAGAACACCCCTTTGTAAAAACCTTGTTAATAATCATGAATGCAAATCAAATACCAGAATATACTCATTCATAATAATATGTAATGCAATCGTGGATGATGCAATTCAAATGCATTAATTCTTTCTTGATTTGAACTAAACAATGAGTGACTTATTTACTTTATTATAAACATGAACCCACCTGAATTCCTTGCTTGATCTTGCCTAGGAATGAGTTTCCTCTTGAGCCTCTTGATCCTCTTGTCTCACTTGATTTCTTTAACCAAACAACCAAATTCCAATCAATTTGGTGTAGAAATCGGAAAGTCATACTTTAACCATTCAAACTACAACCAAAACTAAAACAAGAATTTCATGCTCAACTTCCACCAAAAATTGAAGATTCTTAGAGACTGATTCAGAACTTAATTTCTTCATGAAACTTGTATCCCTATGTCTCTAGTTTACAACGCAAAAAGAATCACCCCATTTGGAAATCTACATCAAAAGTTATGCCCAAAATACCGAAACATGTCGCAGCAGGAAAATGGCCGTTCGCCGCGATGAGAAACTGGCGCGTCGCGACGTGCTCATCCGTAGGTCGCGACGTGCGACGGCGTAAACCTCCCGAAACTTAATTTTTCCACTCTTCTCAACCATAATCCTCCCATATATCAATTATAAACACATCTAAACATTAAAACACCTCTAATACTTCATTTCTAACCTCAAAATCATTCATAACAACAACATGATCATCAACCCTAAAAGATTTAACCATAGTTTCCGAAAACCCTAAACTTTCGATTCTAGCTCATGCAACTCTAATCTTAGGGTTTAATCTACTCAAACAAGATGGAAAGAGCTTGAACTTACCAAAGATTTCTTCAATCCGCTCGAAAATCCTCAAACCTAGCTTTCTTTCTTTTCTTCTTCTCCTTCCTCACTTTCACGATGCTCTCTTCTCTTCTTTCTCCCTTTCCTTCTTTCTTTTCTTTTCTTCTTCTAAAATTTTATCACTTAAGTTAAATGGCATGAACAAAGACCATCTTTCCCCTTCATGTTAGGTCTTAAACTTCCCAACCTAAGTGTTCTTCCAAAATTGCCCTCACACAATTTATCCTTTCATAAACATTTATTCCATAAGTAACTCAAATAATTCTTAATTTTTCTCTAATGCCTTAAATGAAATCAAACTATACAACAATTAACACAATCAATTTAATTCATACTTAACAACATCAAGAAAAACAAAATTGGGGCCCAACATTTCTCCCCCTCTTAAAAGAAATTTCGTCCTCGAAATTTACCTGAATCATCGAAAAGACTTGGATACTTCTCTTTCATGGCGTCCCTAGGCTCCCACGTGGCTTCTTCCACTGAATGATTCCTCCACAGAACTTTAACTAGCTGAACTGTCTTGTTCCTGAGAACCTTTTCCTTTGAGTCCAAGATTGCTACTAGAATTTCCTCATAACTCAAGTCATCTCTTAACTGAACCTCTGAAACCTGAATGACATGAGAAGGATCTGATCTGTACCTCCTCAGCATTGAAACATGAACAACATCATGGATCTGAGACAACTCTGGCGGCAACGCCAACCTGTAAGCTAGAGGTCTGATCCTCTCAAGAATCTCATACGGACCCACATATCTTGGACTTAACTTGCCTTTCTTGCCAAACCTCAATACTCCTTTCCAAGGAGACGTCTTAAGAAATACTTTCTCACCGACTTCATACTCCATCTCCTTCCGATGAGCATCAGTGTAACTCTTCATCCTATCCTGAGCTGCCTTAAGCCGCTGCTTAACCAGATTGACTTTATCCACTTTCATCTGAATCAACTCTGGTCCTACCAGTTTTCTCTCTCCTTCTTCATCCCAACATATTGGAGTCCTACACCTCCTTCCATACAATGCCTCATATGGAGCCATCTGAATGCTCGAATGGTACGAATTATTATAAGCGAATTCGACCAATGGCAAATGCTCATCTCAAGCTCCCTTGAAATCCAACACACATGCCCTGAGCATTCCCTCAAGTGTCCGAATGGTCCTCTCAGATTGACCATCCGTCTGAGGGTGAAATGTCGTACTAAAATGCAGCTTAGTACCTAAAGCTTCCTGCAAACTTCCCCAAAATCTCGAAGTGAATCGAGAATCCCTGTCAGAAACTATAGAATCCAGAATCCCATGCAATCTTACTACCTCATCAATATACTTCTTGGCTAACACATGCAACGAATCAGTCTGCTTGATTGCCAGAAAATGGACTGACTTCGTCAACCTATCCACAATAACCCATATGGCATCATGCTTCCTACTAGTCTTAGGCAAACCCATCAGAAAGTCCATGGTTACTCTTTGCCACTTCCACTCAGGAATAGACAATGGCCTTAACTTGCTCGAAGGCGCTCGTGTTCAAATTTCTTGACTTTTGCGACACACGAGACACTTCTTGACATACTCGCTACATCCTCTTCATGCCCTTCCACCGAAATGCTCTCTCAAATCTCTCAGACATCCCGGTGCTACCTGGGTGCATGGCATAAGGCGCATTGTGTGCCTTATCCAAAATCTCATCCTTAACTTCCTTGCTATCTGGAATACAAAGTCTGTCCCCCACTGTCATGAGTCCATCCTCTCTCACCACTACCTCCGAAACCTTACCATTCTGAATTTCCTCCCTAAGCTTGCTCAACTTTGCATCCTGTGCCTGCAACTCCCTAACCTTCTCCCGGAGTATAGGCTTTACTCTGAAAGTAGCTAGGAGGCAATTTGGTTCCTCCTGCTTCAAGCTTATCTTAAGCTTGGCCATCTCCTCCAATAAAGGAAGATAAACTGTCTGAACATGAGCAATGGAAGACTTTCTGCTCAAAGCATCCGCCACTACATTCGCTTTACCTGGATGGTACTCAATCAACAAATCATAGTCCTTGAGCAGCTTAATCCACCTTCTCTGTCTCAAATTCAACTCCTTCTGGCTCAATAAGAACTTGAGGCTCTTGTGATCTGTAAAGATCCTGGTCTGAACACCATAAAGATAATGTCTCCAAATCTTCAAGACAAAGATCACTGCTGCTAACTCCAAGTCATAAGTCGGATAATTCAACTCATACTGCTTCAGTTGCCTTGAAGCATAAACTATCACTCTGTCTCCCTGCCTCAATATACAACCTAGACCCTTCCTCGAGGCATCATCAGACAATCGATAGCCCTCATCACCGAAAGGCAAAATCAAGACTTTGGAGCACTTGTCAACTTTGTGCTTGAGCTCCTCAAAGCTCTTCCGCACTCGTCGGTCAGATGAACTTCGATTCTTCCTCAATAGCTTGGTCATCGGAGCGGCTATCATGGAGAATCCTTCTACAAACCTCCCGTAGTAACCGCCGACCTAGAAAACTCCTTACCTCTGTCATTGCCTTGGGTGCATGCCAACTCACTATCGCTTCAACTTTCCTCGGATCAACATGCACACCATCTTGCGAAATCACATGTCCAAGGAAGGTCACCTCGTGAAGCCAAAACTCACACTTGCTGAACTTGACATAAAGCTCTCTCTCCTAAGAGTCTGCAATACAATCTGAGATGCTCCTCATGCTCTTCTTCACTCTTAGAATACACCGTAATGTCATCTATAAACACTATGACAAACCGATCCAAAACTCCCCAAGACCCCATTCATAAGATCCATGAAAGCGGTGGAGCATTGGTCGTCAAAGGCATAACCAAAACTCATAGTGCCCATAACGAGTCCTGAATCTTCGTCTTGCTCACATCGGACTCCTTGATTCGGAGTTGATGATAGCGACGACCGAGATCAATCTTGGAAAACCCGTGCTCCTGCGGTGATCAAGCAGATCATCTATCCGTGGCAACGGATACTTGTTCTAATTGTCACCTTATTAAGTCTTCGATAATCAATGCACATCCGCTATGTTCCATCCTTTTCTTAACAAATGTAATCGGTGTTCCCAAGGAGACGAACTAGGCCCGACATACCCTTCTCTAACAGTTCCTCCAACTGCTTCCTTAAGCTCCTCAACTCTACCGGAGCCATCCTGTAAGTAAGGGATAGAAATAGGCGCCGCTCTCGAATCAAGTCAATGGCAAACTCAATTTCCCTCACCGGCGGCAAACTTGGTAACTCATCTGGGAACACATCTGAAAACTCCCTCACAATCGGAAAATCCTCTAACTTCCCTTCATGCACATCGGCATCTACAACATGCGCCAAGAAAGCTTCACATCCCTGGCCCATCATCCTTTCACCAACATACCGAAATCAATCTTAGTGATGGTGTCTTCCTATCTCCCCTGAAGATCACCTTCTCACCATTGCCCAGATCAAACTCTACCTCTTTCCGACCACAATCCAACTTGGCCAGATACTTCTCCATGGTATCCATCCCTAGAATAACATCTAAACCTCTAAGGTCTAGCGGTAGTAAGTCCACTACCAATCTAGCACCATCTATGAAGAGCTCACACTGCTCATACACCTGACTGATCACCACATTCCTCCCTAGAGGAGTACTAACAATCAAGGGCCTATCCAAAGGCACAGAACTCACACCATGCAATGCTATGCTAGCAGAAACAAAAGAGTGCGTGGAACCAGAATCAATCAACACAAATACTGCTGAATCAAATAACTTAGCCATACCCGTGACAACCTTAGGTGCGGCTGCAGCTTCCTCCCTGGTCATAGCAAACACTCTTTCCGACGCCTGACCCCTTGGCCTTCCTGGAGGAACAGTCTTCCTTGCAGCCTCGAGGCGCCTACCTCGAGAATCGCTGGTTCCCACTGTCTCTGCACGCCTAGGAGCCTGAAACTGTGACCCCTCTGGTCTTGGTGCCTGTGGACAATGCTTGGCTATATGTCCCTTCTCTCCGCATCTGAAACAAACTCCAAGTGATCTGAGGCACTCTCCCTGATGGTGCTTCCCACACTGGTCACATAAGGGATAAGTGAACCCGCTCCTTCCAAATTTCTACTGTGCCTCCCACATTAGAGGCTTGCCTCAAACTGACTCTCACCTGCTTGTTCCTGGTAGCCCCACTGCTACCCACTTCACTCTGACTGTGAGTGCTCCTCGTGCTCCTCTCAGGCAATGGAGCACTAGCACCCTTCTTGAAAGTCTGTTCCCTGTTCTTCCTCTTCTTGTTCACTTCATTCCTGATATTCTCCAGCTTCTCAGCCTGGAGAACAGCATCCACTAACTGTTGATAGTCACAGAAATTATGAATCAGGACTTTCTCCCTGATCCCTAAGTGAAGACCTCCTTCAAACTTGTGGCACTTGTCTTCCTCTGTTACCACAATGTTAGCTGCATATCGTGAAAGCTGCGTGAACTTCAACTCATACTCGCTCACACTCATGTCCCTCTGCATAAGATTCGAAATTCTCGGCCTTCTCACATACACACCCGGAGAGGTACTTTTTCTCGAACACTTCTACAAAGTCCCTCCATGTCGAAGACCAAGGAACAACTTTGACCGTGAGGCACAGACTCCCACCAATGCAAGGCGTCACCTGCAACAAACCGATCGCATAATCCGACTTGTCCTCATCTGAGCATCTCATCTGAACTAGAACCTCTCGTTCCTCTTCAACCAGGCTTGACCTCTTTTGGATTAGTAGTCCCATCAAATCCACGACCCCAAACTTTTGGAGCTTGTCATCTGTCCACCTCGCTCTCCGGAGCTTGCATCGGCATCTGACATCCCTGTCCCATGGCATACGTGAAAGCCTGAGCAAAGGCTTGAAAGAAACTCAGATCCATGGGAGTTCCCTGAGGCTTAGGAGGAGGCGGAGGAGGCACTTCTTGTTGCAAACTAGGTGCCTCTGAAATCGGAACAGAATGTGTCCCGACATCCTGAGGAATATGGGATTCATCCGTAATTCCCCGACAAGAATGAGACCAATTCATAGCTCCCCGAGTTCTCCTTCGAGGTGGCATGTTCACTCCTTGAATAGAAAACCATTGAAAATTTCAGTTCAAGTACGACAATTTTCAAAATATGCAAAAACAGTTCAAAGCGTGTAAAGCCATGCAAGTTATTTCTTGAAAGAAATGTTATGTAGCCCTAGATCAAAAACCTAGGCTCTCTGATACCACAACATGTTGGACCCCGCTGCCGGAGTTCAACATCGGACATGAGAGCGTGATGCTGTATGCATGGAATGAAACCTGTTAAGTAAACAATCTCGGAAAATGACCCTCGGAGACTTAATGGGCCCACATGAAACCTGCTAATTATACATTTAAGAAAAAGACCCGCGGAAGATTAATGGGCCTGCTGGAAAAATAAACTTGAAACTTTCTTTCATGTAATTTAAACCTACAAATTCATAATTCATGCTCCAAAAGAAGAGTTTCATAAAGCTTTAAGAATATCTCAAACCAAATTACAACTTTGAGTTCAAGAGCCAAAAATACAAAATACTCTTGAACCAATAGTACTTGAAATGAAACTAAAGCTTAAAAATAAACATGACAAAATGGAGTGCCGCCGTAACTCATGACTCACTCGATCTCTTGCTCGTCACCTAAATGGGGGAGATTAGAGGGGGGTGAGCTATAAAGCTCGTGGGAACATATTTATAATATAGCAATAAGCAAAAGTATTCAAAAATATCTCATTGTCGTGATACTTGTTGAAATCATAATCATTGAGCATGTATGATTCATAGATTGAAAATCCTTGATTCTTAACCAATTCATGATGCATGACATATAACAAATCATAACACATAACATAACATAATGGTTTGGGTTGTCCCTGATTCATGACGTACTACACATGCCATCGAAATGTTGATGTGTAGACGTAGTTTCGTGAGGGAATCCTTGTGAAAATCACGTACCCGCAGTCAAAGGCGAGAAGCCTTTTAAGTGAGTCAATGTGTAGCGCCCCTCATCGTAGGATATACATCGGAAACCCAAGGTCGCTCGATACAAATCCCGATGAAGGTGCACCACCGTAACATTTCCCAATAATATCCACATGGCATCGCAATAATTTAAAACCATAACATAACACAATATCGAAACCGCTAAATTTTAAAATCATAATATCAATCGACATACCATCCAAAGAATGAATAGACAAGTCTATCGGTCCCTAAACAAAACCAAAAGGAAACCGATACAAACATCTATCCTAAGTCATCCTCAAAATCCAACCCACCGACCGAATCACATGTGCCATCGCTTCTCCTCCCAAAGACGCTTCGCATGCGGTAGGAAAAGGTTATCTCCTGAGCTAGGGGTCTATTCTATCGATCTGAAAAATAGGTTGCAATTTTGGGTGAGTTTGCGAACTCGGTGAGAAACCATCATCGATGGTTCACTCAATTCATGCATTACGCAAATTATGTACAACACGCACAAGAATATTCAATTAACGGTATTGTATAACAATTTACTGATGTCGGTAACAATTTACAATAGCATAGAGC
This sequence comes from Erythroxylum novogranatense, assembly GCA_029891385.1. NCBI lineage: Eukaryota > Viridiplantae > Streptophyta > Magnoliopsida > Malpighiales > Erythroxylaceae > Erythroxylum > Erythroxylum novogranatense. The sequence goes on along the minus strand of CM057233.1, from coordinate 10,956,944 downwards.
GATTCACGATGTCACATCGCAATTTACACAAATCATGGCATCACGCAGATTCGATGAAAATCACACAATTTGGCAATTCAATCGATCATGTATATAATGCATATGAGACTCTTTCCGGTTATTGATGTTGTGCCCAAGTGCTCGATCGATTCAGATGGGGGGCGTCGAGATTTCTCCCCTCCAGGCTAGGCAAGATGCGATATGAGAGCTCGAGGCTCTTTTCAAAGATAATAGCAACTTGGGTCACGTTCCATTATCGATCATGCATTTATGCATGCAATGCGATGTTCGATAATTCGGTATTCAAGTGATTCGATGTATGGCTATAAAAGCCCGAAGATTGTATTTCTGAATAACATCTGATAATTGATCGATCTGATAATCCAATCCAATGACAAGAAAAGTGATCATGCGGTTTCACGGTCTAATCTGATGAGAGCATACAATCCAATCATGTATATTTCAATAATCATACGATTTCACATTTCATAAGTAATTCACATCGAGCATTTAGACGATCGAGAATTTGAGAAACCAACTAGGTTACTTACCCGTAACTTAGAGCTATTGCACGGAAGTTCCAAAGAATGTCCGTGGAACGACGATCCAACGGCGCCTCTATAACAGTAAAAATACAGTCCCATTACTAGATGCTCAATTAAACAGTGCAGTAATGCATAGGTCTCAGTGAAATGATGTACAATGCATGTCCACGATTTTCCGGTGCTAAATCCCAATTTCGGTACTTTAAGCCCAATTCTATCTCTTTGTTCAGTTGATCACTAATAAATGATCCATTCCTAAAATCCAGTCAATTTTCCTCAATTCGAATCACCTATAGCAATTTTTCCTATTCATCGAGTCAAAACCTCAATTGCAATTCCCAATCAAAACTCCAATAGTCTCAATTTGACATTTAGGTCACACCATAACCCATGATTAACCTTAATCTCTATAATTCATTACCAATTAAATCAATTCTAACTCCATAATTATCCTCAATTGTAGACCTCTTTCTAGTTCACAATGAATCGGGAATCATCTCAATCGAGGTCTATACCATAAGTTATGCCCATAAATTAATACTCGTCCATTCAAATCACCCTTCGCCATGACGAAGAGAAGATCGCTTCGCCCTTGGCGTGAAACACGCTTCGCCAAGACAACCCCTCGCGCCTCTCGCCATGACGTCCAGCCTTCGCTCATCGCGACGTGCAAATTAATTTTATTCGTTCTGACGAAGGCCTCGGCGCCTCTGCGCTCGTCGCGACGTCTTGTCGTCCGATCGTCTTCTCCGATCGATTTCGCCATTAACACACTCTCAACTCAACATTTAACACTCCCATCTACTCTATCTAACTCATTAAATACCATAAATACACTAAAAGCCATTAATAACAACATTAAACACAAAATACTTACCAATCAAGCGATCGATCCACAATCACCTTAACCCTAAAATCCTCTCAAATCAACGATCCAACAATTTCAAAGCCTCGAACCTTCACCAATCACCATAGACAAGTTAGACTAACACAATAAGGAAGAAGCCATAAGAAGAAATCGAAGGATCTCACCGTTGGGAGAAAATCGAATCACCGTAGAGGGAAGAACTCATATGCCTTAGGTAAACTTTTCCCCAATTTCAAACCTAGTATTTATAGACTTAAGTCTCCTAATCACCCAAATTTCAGTCTCGAAATTTCAGTGGCTCAACATATTTATTTCCTATCGGTAAAATTCTATTTTTTCCATTGCCATTGGACGCTTCTTTCGATCTTATCTGATCAATCGATGCATCACCCCAAAACTTTCGGTCGGGCATTTTTCCCAAATTTCCGAAAATTTTCTATAAACCACTAAGATTTACCACCACTCGAAATCAATATTAAATCACCAATTGAACCCAATAACTCTAATTTCCCAATTAACCCCAATCCAACGGTCCAATTGGATTCATGCTCACAATCAAATCCCGAAAATCATGAATGCAAGTACCTATGGATAAATGCATATGCAATAAACATGTTCCTCTATAATTAGAGGCCAGTAACATGCTCAGTCAATGAATGCAGTGAAATCCAATCAGTTCAACCCAATGACCAATATACCGCTTGCTACTTGATAGAAGGATGTTACAATTCACCCTCTAATTAAAATTTCGTCACGAAATTTAATACTATCGATCGAATAAATGAGGATCTTGACTCCTCATATGCTCCTCGATCTCCCATGTAGCTTCCTCGGAAGAGTGGTTCTTCCAAAGGACTTTCACCAATGGAATTACCTGCTCCTCGGTTGCTTGACCCGTGAGCCAATAATGCATGCACCGCTCCTCAACATAGGTCAAATCACCGGCTACCTCAATCTCTGAGCCGGATCACATGCATCGGTCCGAACAGTACCGTCGAGCATACTAACATGAAACACGTCATGCATCCGGGACATCTCACTCGAAATGCCAACAGAAGCCAACGGTCCTATCCTCTCAAGGATCTCATACGGACCGATATACCGAGGGCTCAACTTGCCCTTACGGCCAAACCTCAAGACTCCTTTCCAAGGAGACACTCGAGAAACACTCATCCCCTACATCAGACTTCTATATCTCACCGATCTTGATCCACATAGCTCTTTATGCATCTGAGCAGCGCTTGATGCGACTCCGGATCAACTGTACCTTATCCACTGTGTCTTGAATCAGCTCGGGACCCTCAATCGATCTCATACCCTCTTCATCCCAATACAGTGGCGATCGACACGGCCTCCCATACAAGGCCTCATACGGTGCCATCCCAATATTACTCTGATACTGGTTGTTGTAGGCAAACTCAATCAGTGCCAAATAATGATCCCATGATCCTCTGAACTCCAATACACACGCTCGAAGCATGTCCTCAACAGTCTTAATCGTCCTCTCGCTCTGTCCATCATGCGAGGATGAAATGTCAGATCTTGAAATTCGCCTAGTACCCATAGCAGTCTGTAGGCTCTTCCAGAACCTCGAAGTGAATCTGAGATCCTTGTCTGAGACAATCGATAATGGAACCCCATGCAACCGTACAATCTCTGCCACATATTTCTGGGCCAACTGATCGAGAGTATTACTCTCCCTCACTGGCAAGAAGTGAGCCGATTTAGTCAATCGATCCACTATGACCCAGATAGCATCATGTTGCCTCGGTGTCCTAGGCAAACCTGTCACGAAATCCATGGTAATTCGCTCCCACTTCCACTCCGGAATGGGCAACGAATGCAACTTACCCACTGGAGCCTGGTGCTCAGCCTTGACCTGCTGGCACGTCAGACACCTGGACACAAACTCTGCCACTTGCCTCTTTATACTAGGCCACCAGAAATGCTGTCTTAGAGTACGATACATCTTGGTCGTACCAGGATGCATCGCATAGGCAGCTACATGTGCCTCCTCAAGGATCTCCCGTCTCAAATCATCAATATCAGGCACACACAGTCTCTGACCCATCTATAAAGTCCCATCTCTCAACTCAAACTTTGAATCAGTATCGGCCTGGACTCTCTCAATCAATCTCACTAACATTGGGTCTTGGTCCTGAACTTTTCGAATCCTATCATGCAACATCGGCCTCAGCCTCAGAGTAGCAATCAGAGCTCCATCCTGACCTAAATCCATCTGAACATTAAGAGCTCTCAACTGAATCAGACCAGGTAACCTCAAAACCTGAACCTGAGCTGCACTACCATGCGATCTCCTACTTAGTGCATCGGCCACCACATTGGCCTTCCCTGGATGGTACTCAATCGTGTAGTCATAGTCCTTCAGTAACTCTATCCATCTCCTCTGTCTCAGATTGAGCTCTCTCTGACTCAATAGATATCTGAGACTCTTATGATCAGTGAAGATCTGGACCCATACAGATAATGTCTCCAGATCTTCAGAGCAAATACGACTGCTGCCAACTCTAAGTCATGCACTGGATAATTCACCTCGTGAGACCTCAACTGTCTTGAGGCATACGCTATCACTCTCCCATGCTGCATCAATACACATCCCAGTCCCTGATGCGAGGCATCACTGTAAACCACAAAGCCTCCAGTACCAGAAGGAAGGCTTAACACCGGTGCAGTAGTCTACCGATGTTTCAGCTCCTCAAAGCACTTCTGGCACTCCTCGGACCATCTAAACGGCATATTCTTCCTCGGTAGCTTCGAAAGGGCGAGATCAACGAAACCCTTGGACGAACCTCCGTAATATCCGCCGATCTAGGAAACTCCGCAACTCGGGCACACTCCTCGGAATCTCCCAACTCATAATCGCCTCTATCTTGTGAGGATCCACCGATACCCTCACGGACACTACGTGCCCCGTAAATACAATCTCATCCGCGAATTCACACTTAGTGAATTTGGCGAACAATACCCTCTCTCATGACTGCAGAATAATCCTCGGTGCTCGGCGTGCTCTGTCTACTCCTCGAATAAATCGGTATGTCATCAATAAATACTATCACGAACCGGTCCGGTAGGGCTGAAAACTCTATTCATCAAAGCCATGAAGGCTGCCGGGCATTAGTCAACCCAAACGGCATCACTAGAACTCGAAATGCCCGTACACTCCTCGAAGGCACATCGGCCTCTGCGATCCTTAATCGTAATAGCGATCTCGGATCCAATTTAGTGAACACAGAGCTCCAGAATCGATCAAATAAATCGTCAATCCTAGGCAGTGGATACTTATTCTTCACTGTCACCCGATTCAACTGCCTATAATCGATACACAGTCTCAATGTCCCGTCCTTCTTCTTCACAAACAGTATCGGGGCTCCCCATGGCGAAACACTCGGTCTAATGAACCCCTTATCCAGTAACTCCTACAATTGAGCCTTAAGCTCTCTTAGTTCCACTGGTGCCATCCTATACGGAGGAATCGATATAGGGGCTGTACCGGGAACAAGATCAATCTCAAACTCTATCTCCCGCTCTGGCGGCAATCCAGGTAACTCCTCGGGAAATACATCCGGAAATTCCCTGATCACGGGAATATCCTCCAATCTCTGCTCAACTCAGGAATCCACTACGTGAGCCAGATAGGCCTCACAACCTCCCTGCATCAATCTCAGGGCACTTTCATGAGGATATCATCCTCGCAGCCTTTCGCTGACTAACTCCTCGAAACACCACTCAGGTGACCAGAGATTCCAATACAACCTCCTTGGTGTAACAGTCCATGACCGCCCTATGTACAATCAACCACTCCATCCCCAATATCACATCAATCTCCCTCAGAGGCAAAATAATCAAATCGGCACTCAGAACTACTCGGTCGATCTGAACCTGACATCCCATATAGACCTCTCCCAATACAATCGTACTACCTAGAGGTGTACTCACCTCTAACCCACACTGTAACCTCTGCCTATCCCATGCAATCTACATGCTAAATGCGGTGCTGATGAAGGAATGAGTGGATCCAGATCCAACAATGCATATGCCTCAAGACCGTAAATAAGAAGCATACCCTTGAACAACATTCGGGAATCTGGGCCTCACAGTCGAGTCATGGCATAGACCTAGCTGCGACTCATCATGCCTTTCGGTCCCTCGACCTCATGCGGACCCCTACGCTCGACCTCGGCCTCTCCATCCCGATCCACCACCACGACTCTGCTTGGATCGTGGTATTGTTGTCGATCTTCCACCATAGTAGGCTGGGCTCCCAAAGTCTCTGGCAACTCCTCACTAGGTGGTCCATCAAACCACACCTCAAACAGGCTCAGATACCATCGACACTCTCCATCGTGTCTCTTGCCACAATGCTCACAAAAGGAGCAGATCGCCTCGAAAATCTGCACCGCCACCACCACTAACGATCTGTATAACTCGCCCCTCTGCCCACGACCGGTCTGTCTAGCCCTCCTGCAGTCTGAAGGGCCTATTCATCGCTTCTTGAACCCTCTGCCGGCAAGACTACAGGCATCCTCACATCGGATCTCTTATGCGGCCCCTCGATGGAGGCCTCACCATATGTTGTCTCGGAATGCTCTATCCTCACAATTCAGCCCTCGATTCAATAAAGCGCCCATATCGATCTAGCCAATAGTGTACGGATCTCCAGTTGAGTCCGCCCTCAAAACGCCGACACTTGTCACCTCGAAGCCACCGGTGAAGAAGCATATACCACTAACTCGTTGAATCAGACTCATAATCGACCACGGTCAATCGCCTCGCCTCACTCTAGGAACTCCTCAGAACTTCATTTCGAGATAAATCTTGGGCATGAAGTTGTCCTTGAATGCCCTCGAAAAATCATCCCATGTCGATTAATGCGGGGCACGGTGGTACTTGCCGGGGCGATCCTCCACCACCGATATGCGTAACCTCAGAGCAGAAAGCTGCGTGGTCGAAATGCTCATCCGGTTCACGATCCATCGATCGAGGACTCTCTCTCCTCTCTAGCCATCCCTCGGCCTCCACAGGTCTGCTACCATAAAGTCAACAGCCCCACACTTTGATAGATCATATCTCCGTTCCTATCTCACAGGAACTCGAGGAGGCAACTCCTCTGAATGAGGCACAGGAGACTCCCTACTAGCTCCTACCGATTCGAGTCACCGGTTGTTCAACTCGATCTCCCAAAGATTTAATGACCTAAAATGAGAAAGAAATTTCGATCAGTTATGCTATTCTTACAGTAATTCAAGCCTAAATTACACTATGCCCAAAAGATGCCAAACCATGCTCTGATACCACTTAATGTAGTGCCCCCTCATCGTAGGATACACATCGGGAAACCCGAAGGTCGCTCCGATACAAATCCCACGATGAAGGTGCACCACCAGAACATTTCCCAATAATATCCACATGGCATCGCAATAATTTAAAACCATAACATAACACAATATCATAAACCGCTAAATTTTAAAATCATAATATCAATCTGATACAGTCATCCAGCAACAGAATAGACAAGTCTATCAGTCCCCTAAACAAAACCAAAAAGGAAATTGATACAAACATCTATCCTAAGTCATCCTCAAAATCCAACCCAGCTGACCGACCTGTGTGCCATCGCTTCTCCTGCCAGCACGCTCGCACGGTAGGAAAAGGCTATCTCCGGAGCTAGGGGTCTATTCTATCAGTCCTGAAAAATAGGTTGCAATTTTGGGTGAGTTTGCGAACTCAGTGAGAAACCATCATCGATGGTTCACTCAATTCATGCATTACGCAAATTGCGTACAACACGGCACAGTAATATTCAATTAACAGTATTGTATAACAATTTACAGTATCGGTAACAATTTACAATAGCATAGAACAGTTCACAGTGTCACATCGCAATTTACAGCAAATCATGGCATCACGCAGTTCAGTAACCGTCACACAATTTGGCAATTCAATCAGTCATGTATATAATGCATATGAGACTCTTTCCGCTTATTCAAGACAGCCCAAGTGCTCATCGGTGTTCATGGGGACGATCGTGATTTTCTCCTCGGGCTAGGCCGTCGAGACAAATATGAGAGCTCGAGGCTCTTTTCAGTGATAATAGAAACTTGGGTCACGTTCCATTATCTGATCATGCATTTATGCATGCAATGCGATGTTCGATAATTCGTATTCAAGATTCAAAGTATGGCTATAAAAGCCCGATTGTATTTCTCGAGAACATACTGATAATTGAAAGATCTGATAATCCAATCGATGACGAAGAGAAAGTGATCATGCGCTTTCACGATCTATCTGATGAAGCATACCATCCAATCATGTATATTTCAAGAATCATACGGTTTCACATTTCGCAAGTAATTCACGTTGAGCATTTAGACAGTCAGGAATTTGAGAAACCAACTAGGTTACTCACCTGTAACTTCCGAGCTACTGCCTGGAAGTTCCAGCAATGTCCGTGAAACGACGATCCAACGGCGCCTCTATAACAGTAAAAATAAAGTCCCATTACTAGATGCTCAATTAATCGGTGCAGTAATGCATATGTCTCAGTGAAATGATGTACAATGCATGTCCACGATTTTTCGGTGCTAAATCTCAATTTCGGTACTTTAAGCCCAATTCTATATCTTTGTTCAATTGATCACTAATAAATGATCCATTCCTAAAATCCAGTCAATTCGAATCACCTATAGCAATTTTTCCTATTCATCGGGTCAAAACCTCAATTGCAATTCCCAATCAAAACTCCAATAGTCTCAATTTGACATTTAAGTCACACCATAACCTATGATTGACCTTAATCTCTATAATTCATTACCAATTAAATCAATTCTAACTCCCATAATTATCCTCAATTGTAGACCTCTTTCTCTAGTTCACAATGAATCAGGAATCATCTCAATCGGAGGTCTATACCATAAGTTATGCCCAATAAACTAATACTCATCCATTCAGAAATCACCCCTTCGCCGCGACGAAGAGAAGATCGCTCGCCGCGGCGTGAAACACGCTTCCACAAGGCCAAGAACCTTTCAGCGCCTCTCGCCGCGACGTCCAGCCTGCTCATCGCGACGTGCAAATTAATTTTATTCGTTGCGACGAAGGCCTCAGCGCCTCTGCGCTCGTCGCGACGTGCGACTGTCCGATCGTCTTCTCCGATCGATTTCCGCCATTAACACACTCTCAACTCAACATTTAACACTCCCATCTACTCTATCTAACTCATTAAATACCATAAATACACTAAAAGCCATTAATAACAACATTAAACACAAAAATACTTACCAATCAAACGATCGATCCACAATCACCTTAACCAAAAATCCTCACAAATCAACGATCCAACAATTTCAAAGCCTCAAACCTTCACCAATCACCATAGACAAGTTAGACTAACACAATAAGGAAGAAGCCATAAGAAGAAATCAAGGATCTCACCGTTGGGAGAAAATCGAATCACCGTAGAGGGGAAGAACTCATATGCCTTAGGTAAACTTTTCCCCCAAATTTCAAACCTAGTATTTATAGACTTAAGTCTCCAAATCAGTCCAAATTTCAGTCTCGAAATTTTAGTGGCTCAACATATTTATTTCCTATCAGTAAAATTCTAATTTTTCCATTGCCATCGATGCTTCTTTCAAGATTATACTGATCAATCGATTCATCACCCCAAAACTTCCGATCCGGGCATTTTCTCCCAAATTTCCCGAAAATTTTCTATAAACCACTAAGATTTACCAGTCACTCGAAATTAATATTAAATCAGTCAATTGAACCCAATAACTCTAATTTCCCAATTAACCCCCAATCCAGTCAGTCCGGTCAGTTCATGCTCACAATCAAATCCCGGAAATCATGAATGCAAGTACCTATGGATAAATGCATATGCAATAAACCTGTTCCTCTATAATTAGAGGCCAAGAACATCTTTCGATCAATGAATGCAGTGAAATCCAATCAGTTCAACCCAATGACCAAAATACCCTTGCTAACAGTAACGGGATGTTACACAATGTGTACTTGACTATTCGTGAGGGACACCGCAAACCCACATAAACATGCATGATTCATGTTCTTGTAAACTTGTTTGCCAAACTGACACTTGCTTGTAAACTTGCTTGTAATCTTGCTTGTCATATATTCGTAAAACATGATTTCATGTACTTGTATTCGTGAAAGGAGAACACCCCTTTGTAAAAACCTTGTTAATAATCATGAATGCAAATCAAATAGCAGAATATACTCATTCATAATAATATGTAATGAAATCGTGGATGATGCAATTCAAATGCATTAATTCTTTCTTGATTTGAACTAAACAATGAGTGACTTATTTACTTTATTATAAACATGAACCCACCTGAATTCCTTGCTTGATCTTGCCTAGGGATGAGTTTCCTCTTGAGCCTCTTGGTCCTCTTGTCTCACTTGATTTCTTTAACCAAACAACCAAATTCCAATCAATTTGGTGTAGAAATCGGAAAGTCATACTTTAACCATTCAAACTACAACCAAAACTAAAACAAGAATTTCATGCTCAACTTCCATCCAAAAATTGAAGATTCTTAGAGACTGATTTAGAACTTCATTTCTTCATGAAACTTGTAGCCCTATGTCTCTAGTTTACAACGCAAAAAGAATCACCCCATTTGGACATCTACATCAAAAGTTATGCCCAAAATACCAAAACATGTCGCACATCTACATCAAAAGTTATGCCCAAAATACCGAAACATGTCGCAGCAGGAAAATGGCCGTTCGCCGCGACGAGAAACTGGAGCGCGTCGCGACGAGCCAGCACGTCGCGACGTGCTCATCCGTAGGTCGCGACGTGTGACGGCATAAACCTCCCGAAACTTAATTTTTCCACTCTTCTCAACCATAATCCTCCCATATATCAATTATAAACACATCTAAACATTAAAACACCTCTAATACTTCATTTCTAACCTCAAAATTATTCATAACAACAACATGATCATCAACCCTAAAAGATTAAAACATAGTTTCCGAAAACCCTAAACTTTCGATTCTAGCTCATGCAACTCTAATCTTAGGGTTTAATCTACTCAAACAAGATGGAAAGAGCTTGAACTTACCAAAGATTTCTTCAATCCGCTCGAAAATTCTCAAACCTAGCTTTTCCCTTTTCTTCTTCTCCTTCCTCACTTTCACGATGCTCTCTTCTCTTCTTTCTCCCTTTCCTTCTTTCTTTTCTTGTCTTCTTCTAAACTTTTATCACTTAAGTTAAATGGCATGAACAAAGACCATCTTGCCCCTTCATGTTAGGTCTTAAACTTCCCAACCTAAGTGTTCTTCCAAAATTGCCCTCACACAATTTATCCTTTCATAAATATTTATTCCATAAGTAACTCAAATAATTCTTAATTTTTCTCTAATGCCTTCAATGAAATCAAACTATACAACAATTAACACAATCAATTTAATTCATACTTAACAACATCAAGAAAAACAAAATTGGGGCCCAACACTACTAATGCAATAAACAAAAACATTGCTCCAAATTGCTAACCATTATAAACATCATCTCTATATTTTTCTGACAAAATTGAGTGGAGCTACATCTAAGAAGCACATTATTAGAGAACTTACGAAAGTTACCCATGAAAAACTTAGGGATTGTGATGAAAACATTTGCCCATTAAAGGAATGATTTTGGTTGCCTTGAGAAGAAGAAAAATCTTGAGAAGCTAGCAACTGAGAGTTCTAAGTTGGGGATGGTGCAATAGTGTGTGTTGAGTTATTTAAGTTTGGAACTTCATTAACCACTGATGGGCACAAGTTTGAAAGGTTAAGACAAATATCAGGGTATGATACAGTCCTCCATGCTCTAACTTAATCTCATTTGCAAAGCATTTCAAAGATCAATTTCTAAACTTGAAAGGCAATAAGCTATCGAGAAGGATCAAGAATGTAAAGAGAGAATACTTGAATAAGAAGTTAATATGCTCATGTATCAAACAATGCAACTGGCCTATCTACCGAGCAATAAATGTTGGAAATTAATTCAAATTTTAAAATTGTTTAAATTCCCTTAGAATAGGTCTTAGATTATCTTAGAATAAATCTTGGATTATATTTGATCTTATCTTGTAAGTTAGATTTGGTGGCTGAAAAATCTATTTAGTTGTTTGTATTTTGTCTATAAAAGGCAACTAAGTTTAATAATAAATGTATGGGAGTATTAATTATTGTTTAATCTTTATCTTATCTCATCTCTTTCATCTTCTCTTCTTTTCTTCAAAAATCCAACATGGTATCAGAGCCATAGATCCTTGAGGGACTGTGAGATTGAGTGAAAAAAAAAGTCTTTCAATGGCTACTAACAATTCAGCTACTCTCCTATCCCCAAATTTCAATGGTGAAAACTATCAAGTATGGGTTGTCAAGATGAAAGCTCATTTAAGAGGTCTCGACTTATGGCAATGGGTGGAAGAAGAAAGGGAATTACCATCCTTGGGAAATAATCCAACGTTAAATCAAATAAGAGCTCATGAAGAAGAAGCAGCAAAAGGCCCAAGAGTGTTATCTATTATTTTCTCTGCAGTTTCAGAATCAGTTTTTACAAGAATTATGACTTTTGAAACAGCTAAAAGCGCTTGGGATATGTTGAAAGAATTATATTAAGGCAATGAAAGAATGAAAAAGATTCAAGTTTTAAACCTCAAAAGAGATTTTGCAGCTTTGAGCATGGAAGAACACGAGAGCATACAAGCATATTCTGATCGATTGATGACTTTGGTGAACAAAATACGACTATTGGGGGAGGATCTATCCGAGAGCAAAATTGTAGAAAAGATTTTCATAAGTTTGCCCAAAAAGTTTGAGGCGACACTTTCATCTCTTGAAGACACGAGATATTAATGATTTAACTTTATCCGAATTGCTTAATGCTTTGCAGGCACAGGAGCAAAGAAGGGCCATACGGAAAGTTGAAACTGAACAAATCGTCAAAAGGAAAAGGTAAAATTCCTCAATGTGATCATTGCAAGAAACCGGGGCATGAAGAGATAGATTGTTGGCATAAGGGAAAAGTTCAATGTTTCAATTGTAAAAGATTTGGACACCTACAAAAAGATTGCAGATTAAAAAAAGAGCAAGCAAATATGGTGGAGTTGGTTGATGAAGAAACTCTTTTTTGAAAATTGGTGAGAAGTGCACCAAGATGTTTTTGGAGAGACGTGCTCCAATGATTGTATGTTGGTGAGAAGGGCATCAACGAGAAATTGGTGAAGAGAAGTGCTTCACATAATCATTGCAGGTTGATGAGAAGTGCATCAATAGGTGAAGAGAAGTGCTTCACAGAATATTCTAAAAATGGGGAGAAGTGCTCCATTCAAAAAATTTTGAATTAAGAGGGAATGTTGAAAATTAATTCAAATTTTAAAATTGTTTAAATTCCCTTAGAATAGGTCTTAGATTATCTTAGAATAAATCTTGGATTATATTTGATCTTATCTTGTAAGTTAGATTTGGTTGCTGAAAAATCTATTTAGTTGTTTGTATTTTGTCTATAAAAGGCAACTAAGTTTAATAATAAATGTATGGGAGTATTAATTATTGTTTAATCTTCATCTTATCTCATCTCTTTCATCTTCTCTTCTTTTCTTCAAAAATCCAACAATAAATCCATTTACTAAACATTCTTCTATTGAGTATAACTAATAGCTTGAAGTAGTATCATTTCCATCAATATTAGGATTAGGAAGAACTCCTCCACAAGGATAAACGAGTAACAGAGGATGAAACGGTCTCTCTGACTGTTCTAAAAACTTGCCTCTAAATCTAGAGATGTTTCCTAGCGTCTATTCTGCCTAGTCTCTGGTCCTCGATTACCTCTTTCACATTCCAATTTTTGATCCTTGTCCCTTATCGCACCATCAACATCACTCTCGAGCAAGTCTTCAAGCTCTATCTCAAAGTATACATCATTATATTCATCTTCATCATCCACATTTTCATCCTCTCTAATTGATTGACCATCACCATCTCCACCTTGCAAAAAAGCAGCAGGAAACTTTCTTTACTCCTCTTCATCATCAACATTATGTAGGTCATCTTCGTCATCTGTTTCTTAAAAAAAAAGCTCAAGTTCGTCAAGCGTAAAACTTGTAAGCGAATAGTGTGCCCTAGTGTCTTGCAGATAGCATCATCATTGTCATAATCTTTCACATTCTTTGTTGATCCATTTTCTCTCTCACCATTAGGTTTTTGATTTTCCACTTGGAGCCTGAAGTCAAACTTGTTTTTCTTACATTTCCTCCTAGCCTTCCTTGACATCCAGATTTCACTTCCACTCTTAATATTTCGTATGATGACTTCCTTGCTATGCTTAGAATTCGCAAAAGAATAATTCCAAACTTCATTTGTATTGGAAGAATTACTTTCCAAAACCTTAACTTCAGAGCTTAAACTGGATGAACATCAAAAGAGGGTTTATCCTTGAGAAAGGGATTAAAATGTAGATCTTCCTCCTCATCCTCATGATCCTCCATGTCTCTATCCTCCTCACATAACTCAGAAGGAGATTCAACATTTTGACGACAACAATTTGATTGTTCACCTAGTTGGCTCATTCTTAAGCAAGCAATGAACATAAATCAAAGTAAGCACCTCAACCACCAACATTCAAGAACTACATCAAGGAGATAAAACAACAACTAATTCTGTAGGTGTTTGCATTTGCTATTATATAGGAAAGTGTCATATAAGAAGTAATTAGAGGTCAAATCAAAATCAACCTGGATAGAGAAATCATAGTCCCAATAATAATGTTCTTCTACACCATTATCCAACAAAAGAAATATAATGCAAATTGGTGTATTCTAACTTATGGAAGAATTAGAATAGAGGCAAAAAGTCTTTTAGATATAGAGGCAATTTTTTAAAACAGTCAGAGAGACCATTACGTCATTTGTTACCTATTTATCCTTATGGAGGAGTTGTTCCTTGTCCTGCTATTGATGGAAATGTTACTACTTCAAGCTATCAGTTGTCCTCAACAGAAGATTGTCTAGTAAATGAATTTATTGCATAGTAGATAGGCCATTTACATTGTTTGATACATGAGCATATTCAACTTCTTATTCAAGTATTCTCTCTTTGCATTCATGATCCTTCTCGACAACTTATTGCCTCTCAAGTTGAGAAACTGATCTTTGAAATGCTTTGCAAACGCGATGAAGTTAGGGCATGGAGGATCGTATCATACCCTGATATTTGCTTTAACCCTTCAAACATGTGCCCATCAGTGGTTAATGAAGTTCCAAACCTAAATAACTCAGCACACACTATTGCATCATCCTCAACTCAAAACTCTCAATTGTTAGCTTCTCAAGATTTTTCTTCTTTTAAAGGCAACCAAAATCATTCCTTTAATAGGAAGATGTTTTCATCACAATCCTCGGGTTCTTCATGGGTACCTTTCATAAGTTATCTAATAATGTCCATCCTGGATATTGGTCCACTCAATTTAGTCAGAAAACATATAGATGATGCTTATAATGGTTAGTAATTTGGAGCAATGATTTTGTTTATTGCATTAGTAATATGTTCATTGATTAATTTATTCACTTTAATCATTGTTACAATTGGTTCTGCAGTCGTTCAAGATTATCAACATCGTCATATGAACTCCAACTTTGATGTGCAATATGAAAAACAACCAATATTTTGTCTTCCTAATATTCCATCATTAGCTGAGTCAAATAATGGCTTTCTAAGAGGAGTAGCCCCCCCTTATTGCCGCACCATGGACACCTACACTTGGTGAACAACAAACTAAAGAGACATTTGCTACTTCCATTGTTGAACGAGCAAAGAAGTAACCAATTGTTTTGGTTCCTAAAGATATTAGCAAGTTAGCCCAGAGGTTCATTCCATTATTTAATCCATCACTATTTCCCCATAAGCCACCTCTTGTGGCTATTGTGAAATGTATTCTTTTTACTGATGCGGAGGATGAGTAAGTGAATTACTTTATCCAAATAGAAACCACACCTTTGTTGTATTAATGCTATTGATACTGATCATCTTTATTTTGCAGTTTCACTATCTATATCATTAAGTTGCATTATGTTCCATATTTTTTTTTCCAATTCGGTATGGAAAAAACAAATCTTATTTCTAAATATACAAATTATAGATAGTCATTGCATATGGATGTGTTGGTTGCCCTCAAGGGGTGTGGCTTGATGATTGAGAGCGGGGCTTGACTTTGGTTAGGTCTCAGGTTCGATTCCATGCTAGCCCCTCTTATAAGAGCCTGGGGCAGCCGAGATTTTACCTATAGATGGAGAACTAGTTGGGCCCTCAATGATGAGGTGCGCCTGCTTGGCCCGCCTGTGAGGTGGTGCGCCAGTTGGACCCTCAGAGAGATGTGCTCACTTGGCCCGCCTACGGGGTTTCCTCGAATCCAAAAAAAAAAGTGTTGGTTAAATATGCGTCGACATTTGTAGTATTGTATTGAGTTAAGAATCTACGTCAATAGATAAGTAGTCATTGCTTTTCATTTTGCGATAACAAGCTCTAAAGTGTCAAACGTTTTGGGATTTTTTCAATTTAGTACCAAAATTTTTAATTTTTTTCAATAAAGTGATTAACTTTTTAAAACCTTAATAATTCAGTTCAGAATGTTAGTTCTGTTAATATTTTGTTGATGTGGATAATAAAACACCTTTGGCTATAACATTTAGACATCCATGTGAAAAATTAATGAATACTTAGTTATCCAAGTGGACTAATATTATAGTGTATGGGTTGTGGGTAGGGCACTGGGTTATGTTATGAGTCCACATGGAAGCTGACATGGTGTTGTAGATTGCAAAAATAATTCCGTACAAAAGTAAATGCAAGTTGTTTGATTAGAGAGGGTCTAATGAACTAATAGTCGAAGGACATGTTTCTTCAAATGATCCAGATGCACTTGTTCATCATGTTCCTATTGGCCCTGATGCTATGAGAGTTTGGATAGATATTGTAACACCCCACACCCGTAAGACCCGAACCCGATATCGTTAGTGATATCAGAGTCCGTGTCCCACGAGAGTGGCTTACTACATCAGTCGATTTAAAATTTAGTACACACTTTTTTTTTCTTTTTTGTAGCCATTAACTCCACGTTCACACGGCAAACACAGTAAGTAAATAAAATCCGTGTTTAATATAAACCGGTTTAGTTATTACAGGTCATTCAAGATTAATTACAATCACCAATGCAAGAAAATATTACTACCACAATGACTCAAGAAAATACAATGCCTTGTTATACGATGATTGCGAATACAATTTACTAAAACACTAATGCATAACCTAAACCGATCCCGACCTCTAACCTTTACTCGTCTACGAGACATACTCCGTGTCAACCGGGTATTCTTCAGACTGAAAAATAGATGCAAATTTTGGGTGAGTTTTGCGAACTCGGTGAGAAACCATCATCGATGGTTCACTCAAATCATGCATTCGCCCATGGCGTCGGTATAGTACATTAATCATCGATTCATGATAAGCGATCAATAATCATATCCAATAATATAAAACATTTACGATAATTCATGCCATTACAAAAGCGGACATGTCACGTAGAGCGATCGTTTATGCAAATGAGATGCATATGAGACTCTTTCCGATTATTCAAGATTGCCCAAGTGCTCGATCGGTGTTCGGTGGGGACGCGTCGAGATTTCTCCCTCGGGCTCGAGGCGGTCGATCGAAGATGAGAGCTCAAGCTCTTATCAAGAATAATAGCAACTTAGGGCACGTCCATTATCGATCATACAATTATGCATGCGGCAAGATAAGATAAATAATGGTGTTTGGCTATAAAGCCCGAGTATCGATGAATCAATGATATGGCTATAAAGCCCAAAGATAGCGATGTTGATGACGGTGGCTATAAAGCCCGGTCTATCAATATCGGTATCATTCATTACAGTAAAATCATATAATACAATCATCCACTTTTATACATGCCAGAAATCATACAATTCCCCTTTGCACGTAATTCACGTTGAGCATATAAACAACCAGAAATTTGAGAAACCAACTAGGTTACTCACCTATTACTTCCGAGCTAATGCCGGAAAGCCTCTGTGACGTCGGTCAATCGACGCTCCAATTGGCCTCTATAAGAATCAGAAAAAGTACGAGTCACGAAATATGAAATTTGTGCTCATGTTGATGAGATATGCATGTTCATGAATTCCCAGTCCTAATTCAATATTTTCCCATAATAAAATTCTATCAAAAATTAGAAATCCATAGGCGCTGACGGTGCGCAATTCGGACCTCTATAGGTCCCAAATTAAATAAAACAGTGATTAAAAGTTCCGTCAATAGGGGCTACGTCAAATTCCCGTCTAAAAATTCCCGTTTTCTCAGAAAATGAAATTAAATATTCAACGAATCCGATGCCTCTGGAATCAGGTCAATCGGACGTCGGACGGGAAAGAAATTGACAAAAGAACAATCGGATCAATTAATACCAAAAAAAAAAAAAATAATAATCAAAAATGAAATTCCCATCGCTTTGCCTCATGGGCGAGACCCGCCCTCATGAGGCTTAATTCGCCTCACTTCGTCATGAGGTAAACGTCGCCCTCGCGAGATGGCGAGTCTGTCTCGCCTCCGCGAGGCGACATGTCGCCCTCGCGAGACGGCCCTTCCTGTTGCCCCTTTTCTTTTTTTCCATATTGAAATTCCAATTTCCAATTACTCTAACTTTTAACACACAAATCAGAAAAATACCCACTATACCTCATTGGAAAGCTTATGAAAAGTTCTACAATTCTCTAGAAGACCATAAAAATCAATTTCAACCCGAAGGGTATCAAATAAGCCATCAAACCTTCTGCCTTCACAATTTCCCTCAACACAGGGCAGTACATTTGCAATTTCATAACTCACTGCTTCCTTAGTAATAAATTACCACAAAAATATGATCAATAAATTCACAATGTCCTTTACAACTTTCATGAACAACCCAAAATCAAATTCTATTTCTAAACCAATCAATTAATTCATTCAATGTCACTGTCCCTGAAATCCTTCAATATGGGCAGTAACATTACAACAAGCATAACTTCCTATATCCAAGTCAGTAAATTCAGAACTTTATATCCCTCAAAAGATAACATCTCAAACTTCAATTTTCATGAAGCACTCAACATCCAATTCGATTTCTAACAATTTCAAAACTGTTATGGAAGTTTCTGTTATGATCAGCCACTCATAACCTAATGTAGGGTCAGTTTTTGAAAAATCATAACTCCCAATTCTGACTTCTAAAAATTACAAACCATATGTCATTTTCAAGGTAATCTTTTCCTCTACAACTTTTCAGAAGCTCACTCACACCAATTCAGTCCACATAAAATGTTAAAATTGCCTCCAATCAGTAAACTCACAAAATCATACTTAAGCTAGGTTTCATCAAAAATGCTCAAAACCAGTCATTAGAAAACAGTTCATATATCCCAATATACAATTCTAAAAATAGCAAGAACAGTAGCAATGGAAAGATAATTCAATATGCTCCAAATTCCATGAAGACCATTTTCCCTAATTCCATCTCAATTAATTCACAAAAATCAACAAAACTCAGATGTCATGGTTGCGGTTACTGTTCATAGGCAATAAAACAGTAACTTTCCATGCAAAATTTCACTCTTCTATCATTGAAATTCAACAATACCTATTTCATACTAAATTGAAGCCAACATCCCAAAGTTTCAGTGGCCACTAACCTTACCTCATTTGCATTTCTACATAATAAGTTATGAATAAAACAGTAACATCAATCTCAACTCTAACTTTCCAGATTTAAGGTTAACCTTAGTTCAATCACTTCCAATGCCTTTTTCACACCACTAGACATCAAAATAAATACAAATTAAATATTAATCCAGTCATACATATACTAGGGTTAATACTGAAAAATTTACAGCATTAAATTCCTCAATTCAAAGACTCAAATAATTATCCCTATTCAATTCAAAATCAAACCATATCATTAATTTCAATGCATCTTCACCTAACCTCATACCCTTTCCTTCAAATCATAATAATCATCACTTTAAATGCCTACATAAACCTAATACATGCTTTAAACCCTTTTATTAACCACCCCTCACTATCATGGCATTTAATTCCATGTAAAAACATCATCAAACATCATATGAAACTTAAATTCCTTTACTTACCTATTAGCTTTCAATCCTCACTTCTTCTCTTCAATTCTTTCCTATGCTTTCAAACTAATCCCACCAAGACCAAGCATGCATCTCCTCATCATCTAACTTTGGTGGAATAAAGGATGGTAGCTTAAAGATATGGAGAAAATGGAGAAAAGAAGAGCCAAATTTTCGATGGTTTTCAATGAAGAGTTTAAGTTTCGGATGGCTATAAAGATAAAAGCCTTAAAACAATTCTTCCTTCCTTCTTTAAGCACACATGTCCGAGAACATTGAGAGGTGCATTTAATGTTGCCTTTTCAATGGCAACTTGTGATTGGTTTATTATTATAAGAAAATTCAAAGTATATTTATTTAATCCAGTCCAAAATGTTACTCCATTTAACTCTAATGACCCTACTTTCAGTCCCAAAATAAAATATCCAATAGTACAGTACCAGTGGGTAGCGATTTTTGCTATCAGAACGCAATCGATTCGCCAATTGGCGATTTATCCGGTCCGAGAATTTCCCCGTATTATTTTTTTGAGAATTAAAGAAATTCCCTAAAATTATAAAACTGGTAACAGTGCACTCCAAATGATTTTTCAATCACGACAATCACCTTTTCTACCCCAAAATATGTTTAGGCTATCACCATGATTTTGCGGTCAGAATTTTCTCCGAAAATTCCGAAAAATTCCTGAAAATCCCTAAAAATGTAAAACCATTTATGGTGCAGTCCAAATAATTTTCCAAACTCAATTATCCCATTAATTCCAATAAAATTGCTTTAGGCCCAATTACCGGGAATGTCATGAATGCATTTACCGTAATTCCATGTACACAATTGATACTGTGTATCAATCCTATTATGCATGAACAGTTCTAATTATTCCTTATCAGTCCCATCCTATGCCAAATTTACTATTTTACCCTTCCAGGAGGGGGTGGGATGTTACAGATATAGCTAAGGTAACTACTATATTTTTGTGGAGGCCAACATCATAAATGATTTTTGTTGAAGACGTTGTAGGTAGTACAGTTGCTTGGCCTTTTGACAAAATTGTCATAGTTTCCCCAAACTAACTTTCAGGTAATTAACTATTTTCTCTGTTTTCTCGTGATTTTTTAAATAAGATTTAGTATTTACTTTTTATTGGTATTATGTCAATGTCTTGCATTAATTATTTAAATGTTCCTATTTTCAACTCTTTTTAAGTTTGTAACATATATTATGTCAATCTACTATATTTGAAAAATATACTGATGATTTTTGTTTCAATGGTTGTAGATTGTGGAAGTCAAGGATATTATTCATGGAAAGGTAACACATAGAAATTGAAGATGATATGGTAGCCATTTTTTTTTTCAATAATTTAGGAACTATTTTGGATTGTAACATATGTTATGTCATTTTATTATATTTGAAAAATATACTGATGATTTTTGTTTCAATGGCTGTAGATTATGGAAGTCAAGGGTATTATTCATGGGAAGGTAGCACAGGAAATTGAAGATGATATATAACCAGCTTTTATTTCAATAATTTAGGAAATATTTTGGAATAATGATTTAGAGACATATGCTATTGCTTTTTGTTATCGATGTCTATATGTTCATTATCTATGATTTGCTCATCTTTGATGAACAACAAAATATATTTTTAAAAGTTAATTTTATAGTTATAAATTTGTTTCCACATTAGTGTACCATTATTTATATAAGTTACACAAGATATATTAATAACACTATTATAATAATATCAACAAATGTTATCATAAACTCAATAATAACATATTTTTAATATTGTTATTAAACAATAATTTAGAGCATTTTAGAAATGTTACGAAACTCATATCCACAACATTTGGAGGATGTAAATAATAATAATAATAATAATAATAATAATAATAATAATAATAATAATAATAATAATAATAATAATAATAATAATAATAATAATAATAATAATAATAATAATAATAATAATAATAATATCAGTTTATGAATGTGAAGATTAATTAATTTATATGGTTTATAAAATGTAACATAAAATCAATTGTTTGTTATTAATAAATATCATAATAGACTCAACAATAGCATTTTAGTAATGTTGCAAAAACTCTTTATAACATTTTAAAGTTAATACATAACAATTGAAAAGCGTTACAAATAATTAATTAATAATATTTATAAAATATAATATAAAATCATTTGTAGCTATTAATAAATGTTATAATAAACTCAACAATAGCATTCTATCAATGTCATGAAAACTTATCTATAACATTTTAAAATGTTTCAAAATTCTTATCTACTACATGTTAATGATGTTGCAAAAGTTAATATATAATAGTGTAAAATGTTATAAATAGTTAATTAATAACATTTATAAAATATAATATAAAATCATTTGTAGTTATCAATAAATGCTATAATAAACTCAACAACAAATTACATCAATGTCATGGAAAATTTATCTATAATAGTTTTAAAATGTTACAAAATTCATGTTTATAACCTTTTAATAATGTTATGAAAAGCTAATCTATAACAGTTGAAAATGTTATAAATAGTTAATTAATAACATTTACAAAATGTAACATAAAATCATTTATAGCTATTAATAAATACTATAATAAACTCAATAATGACATTTAAATAATGTTATGAAAAATCACTTTAACATTTCAAAACTGTACAAATTACTTATCTACAACAATTTAAGGATATTAAAAGTTAATATATAACATTTTAAAATGTTACAAATAACTAATTTATAGCATTTATAAAATGTAACATACATGTATTTATAACTATCAATAAATGTCATATTGATAATAACATGTCAAAATTGTTACTAAAGCATCATATCTTTAGTAACATGGGTAGTCACAAA
Source organism: Erythroxylum novogranatense (assembly GCA_029891385.1). Classification (NCBI taxonomy): domain Eukaryota; kingdom Viridiplantae; phylum Streptophyta; class Magnoliopsida; order Malpighiales; family Erythroxylaceae; genus Erythroxylum; species Erythroxylum novogranatense. The sequence continues at coordinate 10,934,424 of CM057233.1, read as the reverse complement.
GACATACCCAATAGTTCTACCGTTGGGCCCTAATTTTTTTATTTGAATTAATTAATTATTTATTTATGGATTTATTCGTTAATTATTTTATTTTTCTTAATTGATTTAATTATGTGTTTATGTAAATATTTTTATGTTGGGCTTGGAAATTAGAAGTTAGAAATTAAATGAAAGCTTGAGCTTAATATTGGAAAGTATGGGCTTAGGTAAATGGATTAAGTAGAAGGAGGATTAATAATAAGTGGGTTTGGTGGAAGTAGGCCTTGGGAGGTGGAGGCCCAAAAGCCTTTATGTAAGGGAAAGCCAAAACTATGTAGTTTTGGTGTAGGATGAATTAAAGGAATTAAAGAAGAGTTAAAGGAAGAGGAGGAGAAGAGAGTGTCGAGAATCCAAAGGAGAGGAGAAGAGAAGGAAAACGTGAGCTAGCCAAGGAAGAAAGGAAGAGAGAAAATCGTGGGGGCTTGTGGAGAAGAATAAAGAAGGAGAAAAAAAAGAGAAATCAAGAGCTTAAGGTAAGTATCTATCTTCCTTTGAGTTAGATTCAAGAAAAGGGATGAAATGAAGGTTAGGGTTTGTGTAGGAATGAAGAAAGAAAGAAGAGATGAGTGGTTTTGTGATTCCGGCTAGGGTTGGTTGTTTTAGCTTAAATGGGCTATGGGTAGGTTAGGTTTAAGACTTCGTTATCGATTTATCGATTCTTGAATGTTTCGACTTTTCCTATGAGTTTGAAATGTGTTTTATTGAAGGAACGAAGGAAACCTCACTCAAGAGAGAGAGGAAGAGCAATCGTGAATCCGGTTTCCGACGATATGTGGGTAACATCTTTATAATTATTGTGTAATGGGCAAAGCCCTATGTGTGCTATCTTGTTATACTATGTGCATATTGAAAATGAAATTTTGTGTTTTGAGAGGAAAGAATGGAACTTTGATGCTTTGAAAGAGTGCGATAAGCGTAAAATGTGAATCTTGTGTTTTGATATGTGAGCATATTGATTGTGTTTGGGCGAGAGAGAACCCCTTTGTGAAGTCACGTGCACGTTGACCCCATTAGCCTTCTCCCATTTGCTGCTTTGAAACTTACGAGATCTGAAAAATGGACTCGTCGTGATTACGGTAAACTTCGGTTTCCGTCGTGTTTATGGAACTCTCGAGCCAATTGCTTGCATCCCATCATTTATAAGTGTTTATGATGCATAAGATGGGTGTTAGTTGCAAGATGATTCTATGTTATGCCTTGTGTGATGAGTTGAGTAAATTGTGAGTTAGGTGATAAAGTTGAGTTTTCAACCTATTATGTAAATTGCTAATGCTTTGGATTATTAATTGTGTGTGTGGCTCATTATGTGATGGCTATAAATTTGTTAGCCATCGAGCCGTGTTAGCTCACCCATTCTCCTCCTCGGTGAAAATTCAAGTTGAGAGTTGAACCTTGCAAGGCATCGACATCACTCAAGAACTTAGGAACTTTTGTATTAAGTTAATAACTAGCTTTTGGAATAGCTTTGTAAGCATATTGACCATTGAGCATCTCATCTTTGTGTTTTGTACTTGATTTTGATGAATATGCCAATATGTAACCAAAGCTATGCATGAATCTTTCTTATGATTGGAAAAGAGAATGAGAGCTCTAGTACTCTCTTCATTATATGTTTTGTTGATTTGTGACCTATGTGTGAAGCATGTGTACCATTCTTTTAAGTTTGGAGATTTACATTGGGTGTCTGCTTGGGTTTTGCCTTGAAAGAGCTTCTTTGGAAAATTTCCAAGGTTAGGAGTTGTAAAAGTTTTGTAAATTCGGGTATGTTGCATTTTCGATATTTCGTGTTGTTAGAGGATTGTATGGGAGCTTTATGACTCCTTGAGAGTGATAAATGAGCTGTAGGGTTCTTCTAAAATGTTTATAAGCTATTTATGAGGGATTAAAATGGTAGGTGTGAGTGGTTAGAATTAAATGTAGGTCTTTGTCAAATGATGATTTTAGACAGAACCTTTGTGACCATTTTGACCCTTATAGAGTTAGAATTTGGGTCAGTGATCATCATGAAAATGTAGATCTTTCTTTCTCTATGAAATAGACACCAATTTTGTTAAATTTGGAGTTCGAATGGAAAGTTATGACCTTTGCAAGTGGAGATGCATCAGTGTAAAAAACCGACGATGCGATTTATGAAGAAAACCGACGATGCCTTGAAGCAAAAACAGACGATGCCTTGTAGCAAAACCAGACGATGCATCAGTAGCAAAAAACCAGACGATATTATTGTAGCAAAAATCAGACGATGTTACTGTTCATCTCCGTCTGATTTTGCTGAGGATGACATCATCTCCGTCTGATTTTTCTTAAGGATGACGTCATCTTCGTCTCATTTTATCGTCTGCTTTTTGTCTTACGACCCTCTTCCTTCTTTTGGCCATAACTTTTGCACAGACCTCCGATCGACCTCATTCTCGAAGCATTAGATTTCTAAAAGATTTTCTACCTTTCTACACTAGACTTATCAGATTTTCTTTCAAATTGAAAATGGTGGTTTGAAACGAAGCATGGCGATCGATTGATAAGTATGACTATGCTTCAGAATTTTAAAATATCTTGAGCTATAGAGCTCCGATCAAAACGATTCTTGTTTTAAATTAAACTAGAGGCATAAACCTACAAGTTTTATGAAGAGACCGATTAGTGATTAAGCCTTTAAGATTTTCAAATGCTTACCCGAAGTCGGTAGTGCTCAGTTTTGATTGTTTTCTTCTAGATAGTGTTTTAACCATAACATCTTCATTCCTAACCCGAATTGAGCGATTCCAGTTGCGTTGGAATCGTGAGATCCGAGGGATCATTTGAGATAACCCCGAATTTTTATAAAGTGAAAGTTTTCCATATTTGTGATTAGCATATGTGTTCGGTTGTGGGTCTTCTACGCTGGATGGGTCCGAATGTTGGGCTTCAGAGACGGGGTCCAACATTGTTTGGTATCAGAGCTTAGGCTTACTCCTAGGCTTAAAATGTATAGTAGGGAACATTGTATGTGATTAAATGTTTATTTTATGAATTGATTGTTTGCATTACGTGACATGCATATCATGCATACATATAGGAACTAAACTTAAAAACGAATTGTAGCTAATCACTAGTATTTTCATTGAAGGAGTACGATGCCACCTCATCGAAGGACACGAGGAGTTTTGCAAGGTTCAATTGCACCTGACTCTCCGCCGAGAGAGGAGAGCACGGATGAGTCTGTAGCCCTGGAGTGGCGAGGCCCCTAGTAGGGGGGTAGTGAGCCTCTTCGTTCACGACTCAAGCGATCACCTAGTGCATGCGAGCAAGTGCCTCACGTTAGACCCCAGTTGTTCTGCATTTACCCAAGCTTTTGTTCAGGCTATGGGATAAATGCCACAGAGCTTCTGTTTCGCCCCAACTAAGAGGGAAGACAGTTGATAAGCTAAGGAAGCACGGCGGTGGACTTCCACGGACCACGGATCCCGAGGAAGCCGAGACTGGTTGAGGAAGGCGAGAGAGTCTTTGGATCGATGGAGTCGAGGATGATGAGAGGGTAGTCTATGCCGCCATCGCTTGGGTGATGCTTTGCCTTGGTGGGAGATCGTGCTGAAGTCGATTGAGACCGATGGGATTGACATGGGAGACTTCTGTTGTCTTGAAAGAAGTATCTGTCTGAAGTGTACATTCAAGCGAGGGAGTTCCTAAGCCTTACCGAGGGAGATGACAACAATGAATGAATCTGCTTGTTCACACATTAGCTAGATATCTTTGCAGAGATGAGGCCGAGTGAGGCTGCTAAGTGTCGCCGATTTGAGTCGGGTTTGCACAGCTATCGAGAGAAGGTGATAGACTGAACTTCGTGACTTATAGCAGTTGGTTGAAGCGTGGCGAGGTTGAGAACCTCGAGAACATCAAGAGTGCAATTAACAGAAGAGGAAGGAAGAGAGCGATTCAGGAGGAGGTGGTACTTCATGCACGAGAGAAGTGCTAGAGCCTTTCTGTCTGATCCCGAGGAGAGGAGTACCGGTGGGAGCCGCCTAGACCGATGAGGACTTCTTCCGTTTCCCACCAAGTCTCAACGGTGGGCGGTAGAAGAGGAGATGGGAGAGACCACCCTTCCTAAGTGTGAGCACTGTGGATATCTCCATAGAGGAGAATGTCATGATTGACGAGAACATGCTTCAATTGTGGCGGAAGGGCATATCGCTAAGTTTTGTCCCAAGCCGACACAGAGAGAGGGATCTCGGATGCACCCTCTAGAAGGACAGAGGCGATGGCTCGAAAGCGGTGGCAGAAGTAGGTAGCTCTGGAGGTCCTAAGAGAGCTTATCCTCCAGACAGATCCAGAGGGCAAGTTCCAGCCAGAGTGTTTGCCATGACTCGAGAGGAGGCAGAGACCGCGCCAGAAGTTGTAGCAGGTATGGTTAAACTGTTTGATGATTATGTGCTTGCTATGATTGACTCAGGTTCTACCCATTCCTTTGTGTCTTCGGGTAGGACTATTTCTAGGAGGAGTTTGAGCCCATTGGATACTCCGCTGATGGTGAGTACTCCAATCGGCCAATATATTATTATCAGTCAAGTATATAGAGATTGTGAGATAGAGATTAGTGGAGGAGAATTGGTGGTGGATCTGATGTCTTTGAATATGGGAGGATTGGATGTGATCCTAGGTATGGACACATTAGAGAGGTATCATGTTACTTTAGATTGTAAACAGAAGACAGTGGAGTTCGAGCTAGAGGATAGCAGGAAAGTGATACTCATGGGAGATAGAAAAGTCATCACCTCGGGTTATTTCATTTATGATGGCGAGAGAGAATGATGAGCAAGGGTGTGAGGCCTTTTTGGCTTATGTGCTAGATATGGAGGCAGATAGAGGGAGGTTGGAAGGCATTCCAGTAGTCAGGGAATTCCCGGATGTCTTTCCCGAGGAATTTCGAGGACTACCTCCTCTTAGGGAAATTGAGTTTCCATTGAGCTTCATTCGAACATCATACCGATCTCAATTTCGCTTTATCGGATGGCTCCAATGAATTGAAGGAGCTTAAGGAGCAGTTGGAGGATCTTTTAGAGAAGGGTTATGTTAGACCGAGTTCTTCGCCTTGGGAGCTCGGTTCTTTTGTGAAGAAGAAAGATGGGTCGTTGCGGATGTGTGTGGATTGTAGGAAGTTGAATCATGCCATTTTAAACGGATATCCGCTCCAGCGCATAGATGATTTGTTTGATCGATTGCAAAGGGCGAGAGTCTTTTCAAGATAGACTTGAGGTCGGGTTATCATCGATTGAGGATTAAGGAGACCGATGTGTCAAAGAGCGCTTTTAGGACGAGGTATGGCCACTTTGAGTTTTTGGTTATGCCTTTCGGGTTAACGAATGCTCCTGCAGTCTTTATGGATTTGATGAATAAGTCTTGAGTCCTTCTTAGATCAATTTATCATCGTCTTCATTGATGATATATTGGTCTATTCTAAGAGTGATGAGGAGCATGAGGATCATTTGATGGTTGCCTTGGAGACATTGAGGAAGAATGAGTTGTATGCCAAATTCGATAAATCTAATTTTGGCTAAGGGAAGTGGTATTTTGGGGCATGTGATCTCTGAGCAAGGAGTGCATGTAGATCCGCAAAAGATAGAAGTGTGGTTAAATGGGAAGCACCAAAGAATGTAGTGAAGTGAGAAGTTTCTTGGGATTAGTGGATATTACAGGAGGTTTGTGGAGGGCTTTTCTTGATAATGCTCCACTTTCCAAGTTGACAAGGAAGAATCAAAATTTTGAATGGACCGAGGAGTGCGGGGTAGTTTCGAGGAGTTAAAGAAGCGCTTACCACCACACCGATTCGACATTGCCTTCAGTAATGATGGGTACATTGTGTCAGATGATGCCTCCAGAAGGGTTTAGGGTGTGTATTGATGCAAGGAGAGAAAGTGATTGCTTATGCCTCTAGGCGATTGAAGCCTTATGAGATGAACTATCCGATCCATGACTTGGGTTGGTCTTTATAATCTTTGCATTGAAGATTTGGAGACATTATCGTATGGAGTTACCACTAGGATATTCTGAGATCATAAGAGCCTTAAATACTTGTTGACCCAAAAGAGCTGAATTTGAGGCAGAGGCGATGGTTAGAGTTGCTAAAAGATTATGACTTGGTGATAGACTACCATCAGGGAAAGCTAATGTTGTGGTGATGCATTGAGTAGAAAGTCCACCATGGCACATGTGGAGACAATGTACCTTCCTTTCTTTGAAGGATTTAGCAGACTTGATGTGATGTTGAGGCAAGATGGGCTAAGTGTATTTTGGCAAGTTTGAGGTGAGGCCATCTTGAAGGAGAAGATCAAGGAATTTCAGGATCAGGTTGAGTACTTGAGTAAGCTTAGGGAAGAGATAAAGAATGGAAAGCCGTCTAATGTAGAGGTAAAGGAAGATGGATTGATGGTTGTGGGTAGTAGATTGTGTGTTCCGGCAAGTTAGAGTTGAGGGATGAAATTCTTGATGAGGCGCATAATGCTCCTTATGCAATGCATCCAGGGAGTTCTAAGATGTATCGGAATTTGAAAGAGCATTTCTGGTGGAAAGGAATGAGGAAAGATGTAGCAGAGTATGCTAAAAGATGTTTGGTGTGCCGTGAGTTAAAGTGAACACCAGCACCTTCGAGCAAGCTTAATCCTTGCCTATTCCGGAGTGGAAATGGGAAAAGATAACTATGGATTTTCCGATGGGATTGTCGAGATCTGGCCAAGCATGACGCTATATGGGTGATTGTGGATAGGTTGACTAAGTCACTCACTTATTGCCGATTAAATCGGACAGATTCTTTGAATATTTTGGCTAAGAAGTATGTGGATGAGGTGATCAGACTTCATGGGATTCCGAGTTCGATAGTGTCTGATAGGGATCCTAGGTTTACCTCCAGATTTTGGGAGAGTTTGCAGGAGGCTTTGGGGACTCGATTGCATTTTAGTATGACTTTCCATCCATGAGACCGATGGACGATCGGAGAGGACCATTCGGACTTTGGAGGCAATCTTTGAGGGCTTGTGCTTTGGATTTCAAAGGTTAGTGGGATGATCACCTACCTTTGATTGAATTCGCCACAACAATTCCTATCACTCAAGAATTGGATGGCGCTTATGAAGCCTTATATGGTAGGAGATGTAAAACTCCTATATGTTGGGATGAGGAAGGTGAAAGAAAGTTTGTGGGGCTGAGTTAGTGCAGTCACGATTGATAAGATAAAGCTAGTGAAACAGAGGCTTAAGGCACTCAAGATCGGATGAAGAGCTATTCGGATGCCCATAGGAAAGAGATGGAATTTGAAGTGGGTGAGAAGGTGTTTCTTAGAGCTTCTCCATGGAAAGGCGTTTTGAGGTTTGGTAAGAAAGGTAAGCTTAGCCCGAGGTATATAGGCCCATCTGAGATCATTGAGAGGATTGGGCCTTTGGCTTATAAGTTAGATTTGCCATCGGAGTTGTCTAAGATTCATAATGTATTCCATGTGTCGATCTTTGAGGAGATATAGGTCGGATCCTTCGCATATAGTTCAACCTTGAAGTTCATTGAGAGAGGATTTGAGTTATGAGGAGCAACCAAGTGGAGATCTTAGATTCAAAGGAAAAAGTGCTAAGGGATAACATTGTGAAGCTGGTTAAGGTCTTGTGGAGGAACCATTCGACCGAGGAGGCTACTTGGGAACCCTTGGAAGCCATGAGGGAGAAGTATCCCTACCTCTTCATGGACTCAGGTAAGAATTTCGAGGACGAAATTCTATTAGGAGGAGAATTGTTGGGCCCAAAATTTTTTTATTTGAATTAATTAATTATTTATTTATGGATTTATTCGTTAATTATTTTATTTTGTCTTAATTGATTTAATTATGTGTTTATGTAAATATTTTTATGTTGGGCTTGGAAATTAGAAGTTAGAAATTAAATGAAAGCTTGGGCTTAATATTGGAAAGTATGGGCTTAGGTAAATGGATTAAGTAGAAGGAGGATTAATAATAAGTGGGTTTGGTGGAAGTAGGCCTTGGGAGGTGGAGGCCCAAAAGCCTTTATGTAAGGGAAAGCCAAAACTATGTAGTTTTGGTGTAGGATGAATTAAAGGAATTAAAGAAGAGTTAAAGGAAGAGGAGGAGAAGAGAGAGTCGTCGTAGAATCGAAAGGAGAGGAGAAGAGAAGGAAAACGTGAGCTAGCCAAGGAAGAAAGGAAGAGAGAAAAATCGTGGGGGCTTGTGGAGAAGAATAAAGAAGGAGAAAAGAAGAGAAATCAAGAGCTTAAGGTAAGTATCTATCTTCCTTTGAGTTAGATTCAAGAAATGGGATGAAATGAAGGTTAGGGTTTGTGTAGGAATGAAGAAAGAAAGAAGAGATGAGTGGTTTTGTGATTCAAGCTAGGGTTGGTTGTTTTAGCTTAAATGGGCTATGGGTAGGTTAGGTTTAAGACTTCGTTATCGATTTATCGATTCTTGAATGTTTCGACTTTTCCAATGAGTTTGAAATGTGTTTTATTGAAGGAACCAAGGAAACCTCACTCAAGAGAGAGGAAGAGCAATCGTGAATCCGGATTTTCGACGATATGTGGGTAACATCTTTATAGTTATTGTGTAATGGGCAAAGCCCTATGTGTGCTATCTTGTTATACTATGTGCATATTGAAAATGAAATTTTGTGTTTTGAGAGGAAAGAATGGAACTTTGATGCTTTGAAAGAGTGCGATAAGCGTAAAATGTGAATCTTGTGTTTTGATATGTGAGCATATTGATTGTGTTTGGGCGAGAGAGAACTCCTTTGTGAAGTCACGTGCACGTTGACCCCCATTAGCCTTCTCCCTTTTGCTTTTAGGCTTATGAGATCCGAAAAATGGACTCGTCGTGATTACGGTAAACTTCGGTTTCCGTCGTGTTTATGGAACTCTCGAGCCAATTGCTTGCATCCCATCATTTATAAGTGTTTATGATGCATAAGATGGGTGTTAGTTGTAAGATGATTCTATGTTATGCCTTGTGTGATGAGTTGAGTAAATTGTGAGTTAGGTGATAAAGTTGAGTTTTCAACCTATTATGTAAATTGCTAATGCTTTGGATTATTAATTGTGTGTGTGTGGCTCATTATGTGATGGCTATAAATTTGTTAGCCACTGAGTCGTGTTAGCTCACCCCATTCTCCCTCCTCAGGTGAAAATTCAAGTTGAGAGTTGAACCTTGCAAGGCATCGACATCACTCCAAGAACTTAGGAACTTTTGTATTAAGTTAATAACTAGCTTTTGGAATAGCTTTGTAAGCATATTGACCATTGAGCATCTCATCTTTTGTGTTTTGTACTTGATTTTGATGAATATGCCAATATGTAACCAAAGCTATGCATGAATCTTTCTTATGATTGGAAAAGAGAATGAGAGCTCTAGTACTCTCTTCATTATATGTTTTGTTGATTTGTGACCTATGTGTGAAGCATGTGTACCATTCTTTTAAGTTTGGAGATTTCATTGGGTGTCTGTTTGGGTTTTGCCTTGAAAGAGCTTGCTGGAAAATTTCCAAGGTTAGGAGTTGTAAAAGTTTTGTAAATTCGGGTATGTTGCATTTTACGATATTTACGTGTTGTTAGAGGATTGTATGGGAGCTTTATGACTCCTTGAGAGTGATAAGCGAGCTGTAGGGTTCTTCTAAAATGTTTATAAGCTATTTATGAGGGATTAAAATGGTAGGTGTGAGTGGTTAGAATTAAATGTAGGTCTTTGTCAAATGATGATTTTAGACAGAACCTTTGTGACCATTTTGACCCTTATAGAGTTAGAATTTGGGTCGATGATCATCATGAAAATGTAGATCTTTCTTTTCTCTATGAAATAGACACCAATTTTGTTAAATTTGGAGTTCGAATGGAAAGTTATGACCTTTGCAAGTGGAGATGCAATTTATGTAAAAAAACAGAGACGATGCTTTTATGTAGCAAAAACGATGATGATCATGCAAAAACCGAGACGATGCAGCATAGCAAAAACCGACGATGCCTTTGTAACAAAAACCAGACGATATTACTGTAGCAAAATCAGACGATGTTACTGTTCATCTCCGTCTGATTTTTGCTGAGGATGACATCATCTCCGTCTGATTTTTGCTAAGGATGACGTCATCTTCGTCTCATTTTATCGTCTGCTTTTGTCTTGACCCTCTTCCTTCTTTTGGCCATAACTTTTGCACAGACCTCCGATCGACCTCATTCTCGAAGCATTGGATTTCTAAAAGATTTTCTACCTTTCTACACTGGACTTATCAGATTTTCTTTCAAATTGAAAATGGTGGTTTGAAGCGAAGCATGGCGATCGATTGATAAGGGCTGACTATGCTTCAAATTTTAAAATATCTTGAGCTATAGAGCTCCGATCAAAACGATTCTTGTTTTAAATTAAACTAGAGGCATAAACCTACAAGTTTTATGAAGAGACCGATCAGTGATTAAGCCTTTAAGATTTTCAAATGCTTACCCAAGTCGGTAGTGCTCGCTTTTGATTGTTTTCTTCTAGATAGTGTTTTAACCATAACATCTTCATTCCTAACTCAATTGAAGCGATTCCAGTTGCGTTGGAATCGTGAGATCCGAGGATCATTTTATCAAGAGCTAACCCGAATTTTTATAAAGTGAAATTTTTCCATATTTGTGATTAGCATATGTGTTCGGTTGTGGGTTTTCTACGCTGGATGGGTCCGAATGTTGGGCTTCGGAGACGGGGTCCAACAGTTACCATTTATATTTAATATCACTTATTACCTGTTACCGTATGTCGTTTTTGTTGTAGTGACATATCCATCAATTTTTCCCGTGGATGCCTACATGTCATAGCTAAAGATGGTTTTGTTACCCCTATTAGTAAAATACTAACAGAACTAATGTTTTGAACTGATTTATTAGGGTTCTAAAAGATTAATCACTTAACTATAAAATTAAAAGGTTTAGCACTGAATTGAATTTTTAAAAAAAGTTTGGCATTTTAGAATCTGATATCCCTTTCATTTTCATGTTTTTGTAAGAACATGTAATTGAAATCAAAACTCAGTAAATAAATTTACATAGCTTTGATTCGGGAAAGATAAGTTTGCACCAAAGTGGTTGTTCAAATAAAGACAAAATTCTCTTCTAATTTATCACTTTTATTTGAATATTTGTGTGTAGTGCCTGCTAAGAGCTTTTTGATTATGAATTGAAGACGTAATTTACAAATTTCAAGATTTCCTTACGAATTTTGATGTAGATTATTGGCATTAGGTATGATGGAATATAATACAGATTGAAAAGCAATTCAACAACTCTTTCTTCCATGTAAATCTAAGCATTAGGTAGTTCAAAAGCTTTTGGCAAATGTTTTATGCACCAAAATACCAGCTTTGTTATGGCCATTTTAATGTCTATTTACAATCTACTTTCTACAAATTATGTTACATAGTATGCTTTCTCCATGAATAAGTTATGTCAAAATCACGTTTCCTCTATCTCTCTATCTCTCCATCTTACATTCATATGCATACACATATAGATTCACACGTGCACATATGTTCACACACTTGTTTTTCTTGTTAAGGAATCTTTGAGCTACGTTAATGTGTAATGAATAAATAAGCCCTGAGGTAGTTATAAGCTATAATTGACCTTTGCAGTCTAATGACGATTGTCATGCTAAAATGTTTTACACTTAGAATTAGCTTATAGTTTGTTTCCTTGACCTGTGCTCAAAGAACCACAGTTAGTTAATTGCAATTGTAACGAATGGGTTGACATGAGCTAAGGTCTACGATAATGAATCGTACTTATCTTCCAATCTACTTTCTCAACTGATAGTTATGCACAATTTCTATTTTTGGAAATTCATCTAAATATGTGATCTCTTCTTGAGATTGTTCATTTGAGTTGTCATTTGAAATTATTCTCTCTGTGTATTAATTTTGCTAAACTTTTACTCTGTATTGCTAAGATATTTGCATGATAAATTTTTACTGACTTTACATGCTTCTTGGCATTTCTAGTTACACTCTGCTAGATTTTGATGTTTTCATATACAAATGTTGACCAATATCACAGCTATCTTGATGCTTGTGCATCACATACTACTTGTGTTGTAGATTTTTGTTAGGCAAAAGAATCGTTGTTCATCAAAGGCACCTGAAAACTCAATAAAGGTATATAAACTAGCGCTAAAAGAAAAATGTGGATTAGCGACAAAAAAATTACTTTTGGAAATTAGCAACGGAAGCATATTTCCATCGCTAAAATTGAGTGATTTAGCGACGGTACTACTATTCGTCGCTAAATTTAGAGGGAATTCATCGCGGCAAAATTAACGACGGAAGTTAGCGACGAAAAAATATGACCGTCGGTAATCACTACAATTTAGCAACGAAAAATTAGCAACGAGAAATATACCGTTGGTAATTAGCGACGGAACGCATATTTCCGTCGCTAAAATTGAGTGATTTAGCGACGATACTATTATTCATCGCTAAATTTGAAAAGAATTCGTCGCGACAAAATTAACAACGGAATTTAACGACGGAAAAATTCCGTTTCTAAATATAGAGAGAATTTTTGGCGGAATAAAAATTTTTGAGTTTACCTACGGAAAATTTCATAGGTAAATTTTGTCGGTAAATATGATTTAGCGACAGAAATTTTCGTTTCGTCGGTAAAAAGACGGGAATTTTTTGCAGAATAAAAAATTTTAAGTTTACTTACGAAAAATTCCGTAGGTAAATTTCGTCGGTAAATATGATTTAGCGACAGAAATTTTCATTCCGACGGTAAAAAGGTAGGAATTTTTGGTGGAATAAAATTTTTTGAGTTTACCTATGGAAATTTTCATCGGTAATTCCGTCGGTAAATTCTTTTTAAATTTCGACTTCTTCCTCCCACTTGTGTCTTCTTCTTCCTTCTTCCTGTGTCTCCTCTTCGGTTTTCTTGGAGCCCATTTCTCTGTTGTGGACTTCTTTTCTGCTCGTCGGCGTTGTCTTCTCCAGCCATTACCATCATGTCCCTCGGTGGAGGTATTTTTGCAACTACTGTTGTGTTTTTTCATATATTGGATGAAAGTTAATTTGGATATTTATTACTTTTGTTTATTTGTGTATTTTGTGATTGAAAAATAACTTTAAGGTATAAATATTAGTGATAGAAGGGACAAGATGTAATTTTAGTTGTGATATTGAGATAAATTTCTGATACATGTAAGGTATTTGATGAAATGTTTGTTCTTTAAAAAAATAATTTCAGTTCTTTATTTTCGTATCTTTTTTAGTATGAATTTCATTATTTAAATTCTTTTACTTGAAATAATGAAGTTATCTTCAAGGTAGGTTTTATAGAAACTAAATACTTTGCAGGTAAAATTTTAAAAATAGTTTTCAACAAATTTATCGACGAAAAAAATTCCGTTGGTAAAATATTGGATTTAGCGACGGAATTTTTTTCCGTCGCTAATTACTGACGGAAAGTCAATTCCGTTGGTAATTTTCTGACAGAAAAATTTTTATTTTATATCGTCGGTAATTCCGTAGGTAAATTTTTACCTACGGTACCGTATCTCAAACGATTTTTTTTTCGATAGAATTTAAATCATTAAATAAGATTACCGACGGAATATGTCCAAATTCTGTCGGTAATTTTCGTGGTTAATCTACATTTTTCTTGTAGCGTAGCAAACATACGGTAGTGATAAGTTTTGAATCAACTTCTGGTGACCAAAAGTATCTTTCGTCATTCATTTTGCATCTTTTTTTTTCTCTCATTCAATGTTATAAACTGCTACCAATAAGATTATAACTGGCACTTACTATACAGCAGCGCCAAGGATCAGATTTCCTATCATGCTTATAAAATTTAAATTGGGTAATGTAGTATATATGGCTAATATAAGTGAAAGAATATGTTAACAACAGATAAAAGCTCATTACAATAACCAAAGTGTCCGCCAATTCCATGTTAGTAGTGACACTAGAAAGTCACCAAATCCAGACCCTGTAACAAGCCCTAAACTATTGTGTATGCCTTGTGGCTCTTATTAGAGCTCCTCGTGGACTCCATCTTGTAAAAAATCCAAGGCAGTGATACCGTAGTTGGTGAAAGCTTATAAATTTCCAACAAAAAGGGGGGAAAATGTTCCTACATAATAACTAGAAGTGACTGACTAGGTAAGCTTGATCATATGGCCTGCCTGTTCATCTTGAATATATGGAGGTCCAGTGCTTTCGATTAATTGCATTGCATCTTCTTATGGTATCATTGGGTTTTTAGAAATGGCCTATGGTTTCAATTTCATCAAAGAGGCCTTCGTGATTTGATAATTATACAGAAAGTTACAATAAAATTTCTGTAATATTTTAAGTGGCCTGAAATGCAGTTTTTGTTTATTTATCATTAACGATAATGTCTAAGTCCCCTTTATTCTAACCATCAAAGAAATTGTGCGTAGTACATGCTGTAAAGGAAGCACGGCTTCTATGAGAAGGAGAGGATATTACGGATAGTTGGGTACATTAAATTCTCGCCAACTTTAATAATTATACGAGTCTTGAATAATTCAAGTCCTTCTAAGCTGGTCCTAACTTCATAGACAGTCTTATACGAGTCTTGAATAATTCAAGTCCTTCTAAGCTGGTCCTAACTTCATAGACAGTCTTATACGAGTCTTGAATAATTCAAGTCCTTCTAAGCTGGTCCTAACTTCATAGACAGTCTTATACGAGTCTTGAATAATTCAAGTCCTTCTAAGCTGGTCCTAACTTCATAGACAGTCTTATACGAGTCTTGAATAATTCAAGTCCTTCTAAGCTGGTCCTAACTTCATAGACAGTCTTATACGAGTCTTGAATAATTCAAGTCCTTCTAAGCTGGTCCTAACTTCATAGACAGTCTTATACGAGTCTTGAATAATTCAAGTCCTTCTAAGCTGGTCCTAACTTCATAGACAGTCTTATACGAGTCTTGAATAATTCAAGTCCTTCTAAGCTGGTCCTAACTTCATAGACAGTCTTCAGTCTCGATTGGCATGTCCATTAGTATATTTCCTTTCATCCTTCTCTAGAGAAAAAGAATGGATGGATTGGAGAGGCAGAAGGCTACTATTACTCTTGCTTGTTCTCCACGTTGGTATATAATCGGTTTCTACGTTTGCAAAGGACTAAGATTTCGTAATCTTGTGACAAATAAGCTACAGAATGCAATAAAAAGCTGCAAAATGTTGTAACAAACAAGAAAATAAAATAAAGAGTTCATTCGGAACAAACATGGCAGAAAAAGGAAACACAAAAAGAGGTTAGAGGCAGCATATAAGATTATGTTCCCTAATGTTGGGAGAAAATGTGTAAAAATACGTTTAACACACTCAAAAGAACAAGATCATCTCTTCCATCTAGCCGATGCAATTAAATTAGATGCAATCACCTCTGATATCAAATTTTGTTTTGAGTCAAAAGGCTTTTTGTCAACCAAATTGCTGTTTCTCTAGATGACACTGTTTCTTCCCCAAACGGCTTTAGCACACCAGCAAGTTCGTCTATTTTCTCCTGTTTAAGTAGCCGTGCACATAGCTCCAGTAAAGATTCCAAGGCATCTGCTCTTTGCTGACCAGGATTCTCCCAGTCACCCTTTATTTCTTCACCACTTAATGCAGCTAGTGTTCTCAACAATGAAATATCACTGGCTGTATGCTCTGCCTCTGTTAAATGACAATCATCAGCTTTCTCTTCCGTCCCACAATTATTCTCTCTTGCTTTTTCCTTTACTTCTAAGTCATCTTTACGGACAATTTTCTCATCGCTGTCCTCAGGCGGATTGCTGTCAATATGAGCGGCGACATGATCATCAGGACTTTCTGGATTCTGTAAGCATAGCGGCTCTACAGAAGTTTTTTCCATGGTCGGCACACAACTTTTCACATTATGGGATGCATCACTTGTGAGAGAGGTTAGATTAGGCATATCCAATTTCCCATTTTGCCTTGCTGAAGTATACTGTCCCCCCTCTTTGTGAAGTTCTTCGACAGCTTGCTGGTTGCAGCATGTTGATTGACCTTCTATGCCACCATTTTTGGCATCAACCTCTTGCAATTCCTGCAGATTCTCATCTGTGTGTTTTCCTCCTTCATGCTTTGAGATTGCCTTCATATCTGGGGTAAAATCAGTATCAGTACTATCTCTCTGAGGTATACTGCTAGAATCAGCCTGCTTGTCTCCATTGGAAACACTTGTTTCAGAATCTGTCGAACTGTCTTTTGGACCTGTGATGGAATCAGATACTTCTGCAGTATAACTGGTAGGATCAACCCCCTTAATCTCAAGATTGTCTTCTGCACTTGAGGTAGATGTTGGATTTTCAATGTGAGGCAGATAATTTGATTGCACATCACTAGTTCTCAGAACTTCACGGTTCTCTGCTTGCTGGTTTAGGAGTCCAGCTTTCTTGCCTCTGTTGTCCGTGCCACCAAATCTGCTAGACAATACTTTTTTAGGTGATGTCTCCGTCATGTTGTTTATGGGCTTTACAGGAAGAAAAACGGGTGATGCATTCTGGCACTGGAGGATGTACGGCTGCAAATGTGGATGTCTTAGTAGCTCAGCAGCCTGATACATGACAGATTCCAGGTATAAGAATGAAATAACAAGTCAAGGGTGAAGACAAGAGCTCATATCTCAAACTTACAGTCGGTCTGTGTTCTGGGTTCTTCCTTAGCATGCTCTTGATGATTTGTTTCCTGCAATGTTTGAGAGAATACATATGCATAGGAAATGAATGTGGATCAGCAATGTGAACAGCAATGAGTAAGAAATATAGTACAAAAGCTGTTATATGGTTTGGTAAAAGAAATAAATTCTAGAGATGAAGAATACTTACAGATAGGAAGAATACACAATTGGAAGAGGAGAAATGGAGGATCTGTTTATTTTGTTGATAAGCCCAGCCATATCCTGTTGAAATGATTACAGTGATTCAGATTCATACCTAACCAATTAATGGTTCTTTCCTGTAAATAGCATCAAAGAAGTTATTTAAATAGCTCTTGTGCACTCACAGGAGCTCTAAACGGTGGTTGATGTGCAGCAATTTCAAACATACAGCATCCTGAAACAAGTTGATGTAATTAGTACCAAGAAAGAAAATTTAATCACTAGTTACACCATATCTGCATATTCTTACCTAAAGACCAAATGTCAGACTTGTAACCATATGGTATATCTGCTAGAAGTTCAGGGCACATGTAATTAGGTGTGCCAACGACCTATTTGAGATCAGTAAGATGTTGAGAATGAGCTTTAATGAATAGGTTAGTAATCAGCATTATAAATTACGCCCAGAATTGGTAATTGGAAGTTAGCACAGTGTGCTTTGCATGACTAAGTATGACTAGACCATAAATTTGTACAAGTTATAAACTAGTTTCAGGTCTTCAACTTCAGAAATTTGACTTCAGACATTATGCAAAGTGAACTAGTTACTATAAAATTGTCCATACTGAGGATGTAAGTTCTTCAGCATTCAGAAGCTTAGCAAGTCCAAAATCACCTGTTTGGTACGTACAAGAAAACAGTCACTTCATACAGAATATTGAACATGGAATGAAACCTGAGAAGAAAGAAAACCCTTTTTAAGTGACTTACCTAGACGGACATCACTTTCTTTAGTAAGGAATATGTTGGAACACTGCAAGTCAAGAAGTTAACATGAGAATCAATTGCCAAACTTCCCATGAAAACACAGATAAATATACAAATACACCTTAAGATCTCTGTGAAGGACACGGTTAGAGTGCAGATAGTCCACAGCTAGCAACAACTGAGTAAGCCATTTGCAAATTTTCTGACAAGTATAAACAGTCATCATAAGATACTTGTTCGGTTGGATAATTTAAATCACGTGAAGAACTAGCTAATTACCTCCTCAGGGAAAAATATTCCTCTAGCCTTCTTTATAATCTCAGCCCTGACAGGAGCAAATGAGAAGGACAAAGTGTTCAATCATCCAGTTGACTGTAGGATTATAGCATTCAGTTCCAGGAATTTATATTTTTATTTAAGGGTAATTTACAAACCTTGGAGCCTTTTCATGGAAACATTATAACATACTTTTAGCCTAACTAATTGCAATTTTCCAGTCGTCTCAATTTAGTCTTTTATCTTTGAATCCTATTATTGTTTCCATAAGATCAATTAAACCTTACATTCAGATCCAAAGGAGTCATTAAAATTTTTTAATTAATTTCCATGCATAATTTATTATGTAATGTTTTATTTTCTGCTAAATATATGGTAAGAAGACTAGATGATAGAAAAATATAGAACAAACCGTTTTACAAAATTACAGAGAAAAACTTGTCCCAGACGATCTCACTTGGTGTGTCTGATCAAAAACAATCAGGTGAAGCTCTTCATGAAGAGAAGCTCGTAACAATCATTAGATATTCATCTAATGACAAAGGTATTTTAGCATTCAAAAATAATATGTGAAGCCTCAGAAGATAGATACGTGATATCATTATCTGACTGAGACAA
The DNA here is from genome assembly GCA_029891385.1 of Erythroxylum novogranatense. NCBI lineage: Eukaryota > Viridiplantae > Streptophyta > Magnoliopsida > Malpighiales > Erythroxylaceae > Erythroxylum > Erythroxylum novogranatense. The sequence continues at coordinate 10,915,888 of CM057233.1, read as the reverse complement.
AATGAAAATGGCATACCACAAATCAGGTAATCAACATTCCACCACTTAACCCATATAAAAATATTGGCTTCATGGAAACTTACATGTCTCCTCCCTCACAGTAACCTGTTACTATGCATACACAGCCACCCTACATTAAAGAAAAGTATGCATAAACATTTTGGGGTAAGCCAGTAAACATCTATGGTTATAAGTCCCAATATAAAAAAGAAGTGATTACCTTGCCCACCCAGGAATCTTTATACTCGACAATATATGGGTTGTTTAGTTTTGCAATCAAGTCCATCTGCAGTAAAAAATAATCCAAGAACTTGTCATCAGAACAGCTCAAGAGGATTCATTAAGCAGTCCTAAAACTAAGGCTTAAAGATATCATAAGTATCAGAATTGGACATCTATGAATTTATCTCCCCGATAACTATGAAAGAAAGGCAAAAAGTACGATCCACAATGGACACCAGCTGGACAATGAACAGTATGTTGTCATGCTGGAACAGAGTTCACTTGAATGATGTTTAGAATTTTCATGGAAGTCACCACAAAATACGGCCATGCCATGAACTCAGCACAGCTTGTACTGACTCAGTAGCATACATTTCAAGTTCTCATATTGATACGAAGAGGTTATATACACGCCACCCAGCATTCTAGTAAACTAAGGATAAAAATCGCCCAAAAGAAAATAAAGCATCTGTTTATTAAAGAGGGAAAGACAAATAAAAGTTATATATTTGAAGCAGGAAATGAAGTTGACCTCCTGGTGAGCTGTGCGCTTGAACTTGTCTGTCTTCTTAGCTAAACGAATCTTCTTCAATACATACCTACCAAAAAGGAAACAGGTGTAAATATAAAAAGTTATCTAAAAGATCAACAGTTTGGAACTTCAAAGACAGCGATAGGTAACAGACAAAACGTCGTGCCGACACGGCAGCCATCTACCACTAAAAACCCAAAATCATAATTTTGATCAAACACTGTCATTTAGAATTAAGATCATATATAGATGATCAACAAAAGAATCTTGAAATCTTCTTCCTGAACAATTTTGAACTTAAGATTAGTTTCTCTATACAGAGTTAGTAAGAGCAATACTGCTAATCCATCTTCCTCAACCTACCAACACCCAGAAACCTGTTCTAGGGATCGACCCAATAACAGAACGAAATGGTAGTTCACGCGGAAATTTCCAAAGGGTTACTCAAACATCGAAGTAGAAAGAAGATTGGTGAAAGAAACAAACTTAATAAGAAAAAAGAAAAAATTTCTCACTTCTTATTCTGAGTCTTATGAAGAACCAGGAAAGCGGCACCAAAGGCTCCTCGCCCAATTTGTGCTATAATTTCGTAATCTTCCATCTTTGACTTAACTTCTCCACTATCTGTCGCCATTGGAAGCTAAGCTACATGCAACATAAATAAAACAGTTTCAGGGTTTTGTAGCTAATTGCTATTCGAAACGTTTGCTTTCCTAAAAGAAAACCAAGGCTATGAAGTGAAAACGCATGCATTAGCAGCTTGTGGGAACAGAAATTGAAAAAACTGATGAGGAGTGAATTTGATAAGAGACTATTGAACTAAACATGAACCAGAGGACTTATAAGGGAGGTGTATAAAGTAGAGTAAAGCTACATCAAACAATCATGACATTGCTCCACAGCGGGAGAAGGAGATACAGAGAGAAAGGTGGGAGGACAAAATCAGTAAAAGTGACACATCACTGAGATGATATTTAATTGAAGGCGTAATTACTTACCAAAAGGGGAGAGGGAGAGACGGATGTACACTAAACAGCATATCATACATAAAAAAAAAGGCTATTGCTTATTTGGTGGGTGATTATCTACCAGTTGGAAAATGAGAGAAAGCAATAGATATAGAACATCGGAAGGGTTCAAGTGACAGATATGGAAGCCCTGAAGGAAAGCCAGTCTTTGCTTACAGTTAAAGATTCATCCTTTCCATTCATTACCAAGGTGAAGAGATTTTCTCAAGTTACAGAGGAATGTTTCTTAGCACATAGTTACTATGTCATAATCCTGTAACCTCATAAACCCACATATAAAATGAGAAACTATGTTGAATTTTTGCATTTACAAGTACATTCTCATGTTGCCATGTTAAGATTCTTCAAAATGGAGGTTGCTCTCTGGCTTTAAAGCCACATTTGATTAGTTCATTATACTTTGTTTTATTTTAAGACCAAAAGTACCTAGAAAAAGAACATGACTTGTACATCTTTGGGTATAATCATTGGTGTGGGAAATGCTTTTTCTGATGGGTCCAGATCGCAAAGCAATCACTTCTGTAATTGCTGATTTAGGTTCACTGCGGATAGTCACATATAACTAGTTTTAAGTTAATTGCCTTGTACATAATTAAGTTTCAGACAACATTGAAATCAGCATGCCATCGAAACCATCTGCTAACATTGATTTCGTAGAGTCCCCCAAGCCCGTATACAAACATTTGACACACGACAACCATCATAGCCAAGCCATGTGTATCAGCTCTGTCCTATTTGATTCAAGCTATTTATTTATGTGGGTCTTACATAAATGAATGATTTGGATCAAATGGGACAAAGTTGGTACACATATTTGAGGATAGAGGATTTCATGCCCCAAGCCATTAGTTCATGTATCTCTTGAATGGAGGGTAACATAGTAACTATAGACGACCAAACATCAAATCGAGGAAGAGTATATTACAAACTAAAAGATTAGGAATGATATTAATATCCTTACTTAAGTTTTATCAAGTCAATATTCCATTTCAAGAAAAATACTAAAGGCTCTTGCCATTTAGATTTTAAAAATGATTATATGAACGTCCATATTTTCAGTAATATTAAATTAATGGATTGAAATTATTGCTTTATATATTAAAGGGATACTATTTTGTCCTGATAAATTCTAGAGAAAATAAGTTTAATTTTCTAATAAATAATTCATAAAAATAAATAAAATAATTTATTTGACTTTAATGATAATTTTATATGTAATTTTATAATATTATATTTAATCCAAAAGGCAAGATTTTTCTTTAACTTTTGTTATTAAAATATTTGTCTACCATTGATTACCTATTATTAATGGATAAATTCAAACTTAATTATCATAATAATTTTTAAATTAGCCTTAATTACATGTTTTTAGATGTTTAATATGGTGTTTTTGGAAGTTGAAAGTAATATTGAATATTGGCTTCTCACACTACAAGAAAAATAGTTTTTAACGATGGAAAATTACCGACGGAAATGTTTCCGTCACTAATTACCTATAGAAAACTATGTTCCATAGATAAATTTGGCAGTAGGAATTTCAACTTGCGATGGAACAAAAAATTCGTCAGTAAATATAAAGGGAATTTACCTGGGTATATTTTTCCACGAAATATTGCGACGGTAAGAAAATTTTTGTCGGTAAATAAATCTTTATCAACGGAAATACCATTGGTAAATTCCTTCAGTAAGTTTTAATCCTAAACGTCGTCACTTCCCTCCATTTTAGTGTTTTAAAAATATCAAAAAATGATATCGTTTAGTAAAACACTAAACGATGTCGTTTTTTGTCTAAGGTTAAACGCCGTAGTGCCCCCTTTCGTTTCTTCCATTTCTGTCTTGCATTTCCTCTTTACCACAGCCCCCTTTCTCGAAGTTTCACCGTGCATCGTCGCCATCCACCGCTCATCCTCTGCACCCTCATCGTGCATCCACTGCGCATGATCCTCTGCATCCACCGCATGTCATCTTCTGCGTCCACCGCGTGTCATCCTCTGCGTCGTCGTCCCTTTGCCTCTACTTTTATAATGTGCATGACTGGCTTGTAAACCCATTGATTGTCGATCTACCATTACAAAAAAAATAGAGTTTAGCGACGAAATTTATCAACAGAATTTGTACATATTTTGTCAGTAAGCTTATTTAACAACGGAATTAATTCACAAAAAAAAGGTGTCGGAGATATGGCCGTTAGTAAATTTAACGACGAAAATTTTTCGTTGGTAAATTTACAGACGGTAAAAAATTTCATCGGTAAATTTACCGACGGTTATTTTGTTCAGTTAGAAAATTCTTCAGTCAGAAAATTACCAACAAATTTTGTAATTTCATCGATAATTAGCGATGGAATTTTTTTCCGTCAGTAAAATCCAATATATTTACCAATGAAATTTTTTTTCATCAATAAATTTGTTGAAAATTATTTTTTAAAATTTACCTACAAGGTGTTTAGTTTCTCTGGAAGCCACCATGGAGAGAACTTCATTATTTCAAGTAAAAGAATTAAAATATTAAAATTCATACTAAAACAAAATTGAAAATAAAGAACTGAAATCATTTTTTCAAATAACAAACATTTCATCAAACATCTTACATGTATTAGAAATTTATTTTAACATCACAACTAAAATCGCGTCTTGTCCCTTTTATCACTAACATTTATACCTTAAAATTGTTTTCTAATATTAAAATACACAAATAAACGAAAGTAATAAATACTCAAATTAACTTTTATCTAATATATGAAAAAACACATGACAGTAGTTGCAAAAATACCTTTACCGAAGGACACGATGACAATAGTCGGAGAAGACAACGTCGTTGAACAGAAAAGGAGTCCACAACAGAGAAATGGGCTCCGAGAAAATCGAAGATAAGATGTAAGAAGAAGGAAGAAGAAGAAAGGAAAAAGAAGATAAAAGTGGGAAGGAGATGTCGGGTGAGTTTATATTTAAAAAGAATTTAGCAACGGAATTACCGACGGAAATTTCCATAGGTAAATTCAAAAAATTTTATACCGCCAATAATTCTCGTCTTTTTACCGACGGAAGGGAAATTTTCGTCGCTAAATTAATTTACCAACGGAACGCCAAAAATTTCCTCCATTTTTAGCGGCAGAACATATATCGTTGCTAAATTTCGTTGCTAATTTTGCCGCAACGAATCTCCTCCAAATTTAGCGAGAAGTATTAGTACCGTCGCTAAATTACTCAATTTTAGCAACGAAAATATGATTTTCGTCGCTAATTTCCAACGATATATTTTTCATTGGTAATTTATTACCGACGGCTATATTGTTCCCTCGCTAATATCCGTTGCAAATTTTGTCGCTACAAATTTCCTCCCAATTTAATTACAAATATTAGTACCGTCGTTAAATCATTCAATTTTAGCGACGGAAAACATATTTCCGTCGCTAATTACTAACAAAAATTTTTCCGTTGCTAAGTTTCCGTCGCTAATCTACATTTTTCTTGTAATGTACTATCCTCCCAGAATGAGGATGTATGTTCTTTTCTACATCACATTTTGATGTATGCTCTACATGTAAATATGTTTGTGCGAAGGTGATTCAATAGTGATGTGTTTTACTGATGTCTAGAAAGCTGTCTTACACTAAGAAGCCAATGTCGAAACCAGTAATTAGTTGAATTAACAATTTAACTAATACTTTGCATTTAATTTTCTAACTGCTTCTTCTAGAAGTTATTGTGCATTACATGGTAAAGATACAACAAGAAAAATCAATCTAAAGATAAGGATTAAAACCTAAGATGAAGGAGAATAATTAAACATTTACATCAACTTGGAATTGGTATATAGTTTAAGTGCAGGGACTTTGGGTTATTATTGGAATTGGTATATATTTTAAGTAGTTGAAAGTCTTTATGAAAGTTTGACATCATGGCTATTGTTAGAGTATCCCATATTGACTAAACATGAAAATGTTAAAGGGTTTATAAGTGGTAAGGGTCAACTATCCAAACAACTATTTCTTGTTATTTGGACAATGATTGACCGAAGCTCAATTCTTGATAGTGGACTCTACACTTTGCCCATATTAAAAATTCAATACGGTATCAGAGTAGATTTGGTCCGAATTATTAATTTTTCGATTGTCCGTCTGGATATCCAGTCCTAATAGCCCGGTCTGGTTACCACTGCGTATATTTAAAGTGACAACTGGATGTCCAATCCCAGTTGCACTTGAGGAGGAATGTTAGAGTATCCCATATTGACTAAATATAAAAATGTTAAAGGGTTTATAAGTGGTAAGAGTGTATAAGTGGTAAGGATCAACTATCCAAACAACTAGTTCTAGTTATTTAGACAATGGTTGACCCAAGCCCAATTCTTGATAGTGAACTCTACACTCTGCCAATATTAAAAATTCAATAGCTATCATTTACGTCTTTGATAAGGTGCTGGATTTAGATATCTATTTATTTGATTTATTTGAATCATAATGTAAAAGATCTTTTTTATGCTTAGTAAATTGAGGGTGGTGGATGATTATATCGTTAGGATTTAAAGTAAACAAAATAGTAGTTGAAATTGTCAAAGGGTTCACTTAGTAAATTAACTTTTAGATATATATCTCTAGTTGAGAAAATTTTAAGATATACGTTTTTTGTTTTATTATATTTTTTATAAAAAAAAATCATTATGTTAAGTTTAGATGTCAACTACACTACTTAGTGAGGTGTTGAACCTTAAAAGCTCTTCATAATTCTTTCCTTTGCTTTCATCCTTAGCTTGTTCTTCCCTAGTTCTTTGTTCTCTTCATCGTATAGTGAAGATGCACCACTTTTTCTTGTTTATTACTTTTACCATATAAGCTTCTCAAATTTTGCTTCGCATCTTCTAAATTGAGGTACTTTGTAATTTGACTTGTACTTGTTTGAAATTTGAAAGCCATTCTTTTTTCATAAAATTAGATAAGGATTGTGTAGGTGTTTATTTATTTATGAAGGTTGCTACACTCATATTCAAAATTGGAAATTGGGTTGAGCATTCTAAACAATCTCATATTTTCTTCTTTTGTTTGAGTTATTGATATCAAATAGATAAGGTCCATTAGTTTGTGCTTATTACAAACAAAGTGTGAGATGAATTTAATAGTCAAATTGGAATGTGGTAGTTGACATAGGATGCAATGTCCATAATAAGTATTCCACTACTCTTGTTAACGTAGAGGAGAAGGCCTTAAACTTGATTTCAACTTATGCATTGTATAGGTCCAAGAGCTCTTTATGCCTATGAGCATGATCATCAGGGTCATGCATGCTATCACAAGTATCTAAAAATAACATTTTTAATATGCTTAATATTTGTTTTGCTAGAACATTAGGAGTTATTAAATTAGGTTTTCATGCATAGTACTCTTATTATGTTGATTAGAAGAACATTGATGGGGTTCATTCTAATGGTCAATGTGGAATTTATGTTGTTCTTTCTCTCTTACATTAATAGATAGATTTGTATAATATTTGGATTGTAACAAATAGCATTGTGAGTTATAAGCATAAGTTGTTCACTAAGCAAACAATTTTGAGATTATAAACAACTCTAATAGGATCAACAAATGAATTAGTTAAGTATTCTATTCTCTTTTTAGATGGAGAAATCAAAACTAGTATATATTTACTCAAGCGTGAATAATTAGAAAATCTTAGTTAACCACAAATAGTTAAAACTGACACAAGATTGTTGGACTTCTTTTAAGTTTATAAGCAAGAACAAGAAAATAGAGGATTAAAGCTTTATTTATTAAAGACATTTTGACACTTAATAAAAATAAAGAGTACTAAACATATAAAAAATATTTTCAAAACAAATATATTTTTACCTTGCGTAGTCGACATAAATGATTCTTCTAGAATTATAATTGTAATCTAATTATATAAATAGAATATAACTAAAATTTAGGGAAGATTTTATAATTTTGATTCTTATCTCCTTTTCCTGCTACGATGCTTTCTAATGAATCTTATTTGTTTCATATCATTGAAGTCCTTAAAAGAGCTTAAGAATGACATGCATAAAGATTTACAAAAAATAGTGGTAATGGACATAAGGCTAATCCAACTAATATGTTATCACTATCTTGGCAAAGAACTAATAAGAGAATTTAATATGTGTATTAATTTGATAGCAAGAATTTAGAAATAATCTCATTAATTGCATTACAAAAAGAGGATGGATTGAAAAACTAAGAAGTAAGGTAGATATAAGTTTTGCATAGTTTCTTTAACATAACTTTAGTAACTAAATCTCTTCTTTTTACTATGTTTATGATGAATGTATCCTTTATCAGTTGCATATCATATTTTACTCTCTCTCACAAACACACATATATATATACACTCCTATACCACTTAACCATTAGAATCAAAGTCATCCAATCATATGCTTGCTTGATAACACTCTTCAATTTCTTTAAGTATGGGATAGATTTGTAATTTTACTGGCTAAGATCATATGGAACTAAGATCTTATCGATTATTCCTTAGTTGTAGGAACTCATTTGTTGGTAGAATTTCTATTTTCAAGGAGATTGAATAGAACATTACTTTGTTTAGTTTTCATTTTACGTAAAAAGTTTATTTGATTCGATGGAGGATGACTAACGAGCTTCCCGATAGTTTATTAAACTGGATGTATGACATGTAACCTAAAAATCTTGTACTGATAATGGCTATTACACACTAACGAGGATAATAGACTTAGAATTTTTAAAATTTATGTTAACATTGCTATTGTGGGTTTTGTGAATATAATTAGATCTTATGGAAGTTATAGATTGGTGAAATTTGATGTGGATATTGTGAATTATAGTGAATATGTTTATGAAATTTGATGTGGCTAAGAGAAAATTGAGTCATGTTGCTTCTTTTATAACACCACTTCCTCTAAAGGAATTACAAGAATTATAAATTGGGAAGTTGAATAATGATATCATAAGAGATCTAATAACAACATGATAATTGAAAAACCATAAGCATTAACATAGAGAGATCCTTCAAGGTTCAAAAAAAAGTATTTATTCAGTTATGACAATTTTTTGTGTTTTTGTGTTTTTTAGTTTGTTTAAGAATTCTTTAGTTTGATATCATCATTTTTTTGGGTATAATTCTAGTTAAAATTGGTTGCTAAAGGTTAAGTTTATAATATGATTAACTGCTTTTAATATGAACCGTTCATTGCGAATGATAGGAAGACAATTATGTTTAGTGATAATATTTTGATTTGACCTAAATGATCCTACAAGAACTAGGCCTTCATATACAATTCTTTGTTTCAAATATGGATATTTTCTTACATTTCATCTTTTCAAGATTACATGTAATCTATATAGAAGTTGGTTTGACAATGGCACTTTCCTCACCCTTTTGGTACCATAAAAAGATTGGAAGGTTCTCCATAAACCATGATGCCGAAGTAGTAATGACATATTTGTTGATCGAATCACTATAGTTGTTTAGTAATCCAAAAGTTGTCATAACTTAAATTTGAACGGTACAACTTATAGTGTCAAATATGTTATTAAATTCAAATTGAAATTGTTTAATACTAATTGGATGCATTATGTTTCTGAGATTGAAATAATTATATTAACTAAGCTTTAAGCTAATATCATAATAAGGAACAATGTACAATGGTCAAACCCCTTAAAGTGAGCATAGTTTTTTTTTCAGGATTTGTCTAATCCAAAAGGTAGTATTAATTACCATTGCATATTTTATCTAAAGCTAAGCCTTTATGGAGTCTATTGTTCCTTTCCCTCTGGATAACATATATGCAGTATAGGAAACTATTTCTACTTTAGGTAAAACCTAAATTACCCATAATTAATGTTGTTGGTAGATAGTAAATGTGAATGGCATGCAATATTTTATGGTATATTTTATGTGGCTTCACTCATACATCTTGAGTCAATCATGGCATTAATTTAAGATCTCTTCCAATTACCTAAGGTTCATAGCTAAAATCTTGTTCATTGTCTTCTTTGCTTTGTTTTGGTTATCTTCTTTGGTCGTCAGCTCATTCTAGCTCCGTCATCCTCTTTTTTCACATGCTTCACTAACTTCTTCTGCATTTCAGTTGAAGTAAGTGAGTTTTGTTATTTAGTAGGTTTTTTGTACTTATTTTTGGTATGAACTTCGGTATCATTGAATGAGATATAAGATGACTTTGACTTATAGTTTAAATATCTGAATTATATCAATGGGTTGTTTCATTTATGCTCTTTGAAATGATTAGGCTCTGTTTACTTTTCATGTGTGAATCTTTACACATATTTTTAATATAATAATAATTTACTTCTAAACACATTACATAATTTGTATATGTTACAATAATGTATGGAGCGAAGTATTCATATTTTATGTTTACTTATTATATTTGTTACTAGTATAAAATTAATTTAGGTTAAATATCAAACTTCTAACATGAATTTTAAATTTCAATAACAATATCTAAACCATTCAATTAAATATTCCAACTTTATTTAATTAAGTTATTCGTTTTATATTCCCATACCAAATAAAGCTGACCAATAATTTTTCCTCTCACGTCCTTAAGTGCATCTTTGAATTCTCTTCTAACATATATGATTACAAACCCCAAAAAAATAGTTGCTCAGTTAATGAATAAGTTTGATCTTAAGCCATAAACCTTAACGTATAACTCGTGATGTCGCTCCCATGAGGCTTATCGTTGAAATATATCACAAGCCTAGGAGTCATAACGAGAAGTTGTTTTCTTGATTCATAAGTTTAAACTTTCTTGATTAATTCAATTGGTTTATATTTAGGGGATGCTATGTCAAGTCTGATGTTTTGTGAACATTGACGAATATGAAGTATGTGTTGAGTCAAGAGGACTTCACTTCTATTAATTTTGATGACAATCAAATAATAATAACCTTAGAAATGTATGAATTGTTCTGATAAATTTGTTAAGTATACAGAAAAATGTAAGTAACACTTAGTCAACTCAGAAGGTACGCAGTCAACGTCAGACGAAGCGCTACACCAAATAAAGCACGATACTAGATGAAGCAAAACAACAAACGAAACGTTATACTAGATGAAGCGCTACACCAGACGAAGTGCGATACTAGACAAAGCGTAACAACAGACGAAGCGATATAATAAATGAAGTAGAATAATAAACGAAACGTAGTAAAAGAAGAAACATTATTCTAGATGATACAAAAGGAAGATATTCTAGAACATCAGATAGTTAGTTAGTTGGAGTTAGTTACAGGACTCAAGTAATGACCATTTCTAGAAGATTCAAGAAGCAGTTTTCAAGAAGATAGTTGGAGACATAGGTTATAAATACTAGTTTTAGTTGAAGACTAAAATAAAAAAAAACGAATGCTTTTACATGAACAAAAATTCTGTATTCAAAGTGCGAAAAAAAGTAAGCGAATGCATTTGTAACCTAAAGCTCAAAAACACTTTTCTTGGAGAGAGAAAGGAAGGCTAGAGCTTGGAGAGGCTAATACAACTGATAAAGAATACTTTATGAGAGAGACCCGAAGAGGTTCTACAAGTGTAGAAAGAATATTTGTAAAGTTGGAAGAGTATAGTAAAATCTCAGACTAATTCTGAGGACTGGACCTAACCTAAGGTTTGGGGTGAACCGGTATAAAATCGCAGCGTTTATTCTCTAACCTTTATCTTTTAATTTTCTTGTTGTTAGACGAGTAGATAATATTATTTGCGATTGCATTGCTTATCAACTTTAGCAAAGTGTTTTAGTAATCATTTGAATTTTCGTAAAGAAATTCAAAAAGTCTTAAAAGATTAATATTTTCAAAAAAAAATTTACATAATTCAATCCCCCTTCTTGTATAGTTTATATATCATATCGGATTTTTCTATTAACAAGTGATTTAATTCAACTGGTATTAGAGCGAGATTTTCAAGAAACACTGTCACAAAGTGAAGACAAAGATCTATGGCTGAATCACATATTTTTATAGCTGAAGGTGTCTCGGTCACAAGACCTCCTACATTCAATAGTGAGTATTATCATTATTGGAAGGATAGGATGCGACTCTTCATAAAATCTACATATATTGATCTTTGAGATATCATCGAGATTGGTCCATATACACCAATAGATGATGAAGGCAATATTATCTCTAGTGAAAAATGGTCAGCTGATCAAAAAGCTCAATTTCAGTTGAATTCAAAGGCCAAGTTCTTTCTAAGTTGTGCCTTAAGCAAAAGTGAATATGACAAGGTTCATGGATGCGTATTTGCAAAGGAGATGTGGGATACAGTAGCCATTGCACATGAAGGTACAAATCGAGTGAAAGAGTCTAAGATCAGTATTCTTGTTCATCATTATGAGCTGTTCAAGATGAAAGATGAGGAGACTATTGATCAGATGTTTGGACAATTTCAAACAATTATTAATGGACTTAAAGCTCTTGGGAGAATTTATCATGTCAAAAAGATTCTCAAAAATCTACCGAAAAGATGGAGACCTAAGGTTACATCAATACAAGAGGCCAAGGACTTAAGCAAGCTGAAGCTAGATGAATTGCTTGGTTCATTGAAGATAGATGTTGGGCCCCAAATTTTTTTAGTGATTTTATTAAGTTTGAATTTATTTGATTATGTGGTTTGTCAAGATAAATTATGTTTGTTTAAAGTTTATTAACATGTTAATGATTAGAGGATTTATTGCTTAGATTGATAGAATTGGAAGTATTAAATGGAGTAATGAAGATTAAATTAGAGTATAGTATGGTGGAGGTGAAAATGAAGAAGTAAAAATATAAGGGCAATTATGGGAGATCTGTTGGGACCTGATCCGGAAACAGGATCCCAATCGAAAAACGAAAACGAATACGATATGAAAGCAAATCGAATCAAGGAACACAAGGCGGAAGCAAAATCATAAGCGAATCAAACATCGGATCAAATCGAACGAAACCAATTTATTCCACATCCGTGAACAAATATTTTAGGAAAAGCATCGCGTTGGAAACCTTAAGACTATCAGTCTAAACTAATCCAAATCCGAGTACATTTTTTTTCTTTCTTTCATTTCCAATCCATCTCTTACAAAGTGACTTCAATATCTAATTGAAATCATTCACACTCAAACTCAATTTATTTGCTTCTTCATATACAATCATATCTCATCGATTTAAACTCTCACTTTTCATTTCCATAAAATCGCGCACATTCCAATTTAAATACCATCAATTCTCAAATGATTAGCACTTTAAATATTTCAGACCAACCATCACAATCATATACCCAATTTCCATAACTCGAATCATAATTCATTTTACTATTTCATATACAAATCCATAACTTAATCCAATACATATGTCCAGAATTCAGAATACATTCTCAAAATGAATACACAACAATTCTAAATTTCTTAGCGATCACTTAGCTAAACAAATTATACCATATGAACACATACAAATGGAAACCTTCACTTTTCTTTACCCGATCTTCTTCTCATCACCTGTGGATGGGAATGAAGGGGGTGAGCTTATAGCTCGTGGGTAACAGTTTATAACAAATAAATAAACAAAACCTTTTAAAAATGTTTTTCTTTTCTTTTCTTGCAGAAACTTTGTTTGAAACCAATAATGCACATTTTCAAAAGTTCTTTTCTCGCAATGGTCGAAATCATAATTTCCAAAACATGAATGCATCAATCATAACACTTCACAATGCAAATGCACACATAACGGCTCAAGAGTTCCATAAACACGACGGAAACTGAAGTTTACCGTAAACACGACGAGTCCATTTTCAGATCTCGTGGGCCACAAATGGGCAGCCGGGAGAAGGCTAGGGGGTCAACGTGCACGTGACTTAACGAAATAGGTTCTCTCTCGCCCAATCACAATCACATAACCATGCTTAAATCAATTTATCGAATGCTCTTTTCCGAATACACGAAATGCCATGAAATCTTTCGAGGCATAACACAAATGTATTTTGCAATTCATCAAAAGTTCATGTATTGAATCAATAATGATTTTTCAAACCATTCATACAATGATGCAACATTTATGATGCAATTGAAATCAGAAAATCTCTTTGTTTAAGGAAAGCAGTAGTGGCTTATAAATCTATTATAAACAGGTACCCACCTCATTTCCATGCTTGAAGCTTGTCCAATGCTTCAATTTGACCATTGCGGCTTTCTTTCTTTCAATTGAAAATTCCCTACACCAATGTCACACAAATTCGACCTCATAAATAACATAATCCTTAATATTAAACTTAGAAGACACTAATTCCGCACATAATCAAGTCATCTAAATCACCAATTTTCAAAAACCCCAATTAATAAAATTAGGCATAACCCTAATTAATTTCCATCCAAAATTAAACCCATAATACTTAGCAATCACCAAAATTGACTTCATACTCCACAAACCCATACCATTTTCTATAATTCTAAACCAAAACTTCAAGAGAAACTCAAATCTTAAAAATTGCTCTTACCTCATTTCTCCTCTATTTTTAGATTTTCTTGGTTCAAGGTGAAGCTCTCTTCATCCTCCACCTTTTTCTCTCTTGGAATGACATCAAAATCTCTCTTCAAGTGGTAGAAAAATCGAGCACTAGCTTTCTCCCCTTTTTTTCTCCACCGAAGCTTGCTCTCCCTTCTCTCTTCTCTCTTATTCTCTTATTTCTTTCCTTCTTTTCTCTTAAGTGTCGTGGGTTGCCTCTTAAAATGACAACCCATTTATAGTTCCATGTCATTAAATGGCTGAAAATTGACCCATTTGTCCTTACTCATAAGCTTAAAACTTAACTTTTTAAGTAAACTTCCAAAATTGCCCCTTCCTTTTTGCCTTAAAAACTTTAGAGAAATGTCCCTCTATGTCTTACGAATCCATCGCTTCAAGAATCAGATCGTTTGGAACTCTATAACTCAAGATATCTCCAAAATACTGAAGTTTGTTCTTCAGACCCGAGGCTGAACACTACACCTAACTTCCGACCTGAATTTGGAAGTCTTAGAGGATAAATTATAGCTCGGCTCCTTCATAACATTTGTAGCCCCATGTCTCTATTTTTATTACCAACAAGAATCAACTCAATCCGAGCTCTAGTGATCAAGATATAACCAAAATACTGAACACTGTTAGGACCTTTTTCACAGGTCAGCTCACTTAGATCAGGTTGATCTTTTTCCATTTAATGCTAAAACCAATAAATATAGTATGGAAAGATAGAAAAATGTCTTAGGAATCCAACGCTTCAAAAATAGGATCAATCGGATGTCGGACGAAGAAGTTATGGTCAAAAGAAGGAAGAGAAGTCGGTCGGCTGGAAATCCACCCCGCGGGCCGATCGACCATCGCCCGTGCGGGTGCTCGCTGCCGAGCGATCGGCCGCGCGATCCGACCTATCAGACTTCAAACATTCATAACTTTTGACTCCGAGCTCCAAATCAGACACGGTTTGTTTCGTTGGAAAGATAAAAGAGAGATCTACCATTTTCAAGAAGGACTCAAAGGCAAGCTCAGTCACTAAAGGGGTCAAAAGTTTGCTACAATGTGACCGATCGATAAATTCCTCAACAGTACCAACACTTGTAAACATCATAACTTTTGATCCATAACTCTAAATTTGACAAACTCAGTGTCTATAGAATGGTAAAAGAACCCTCTACTACTTTCATTAAGGCCTTAAACATCAGATAGACCTCTAAATGGGTCAAAAACTTCACATAAAGTGACTGGTCGATCAGCTTCACATTAAACAATATCAAAACTTCTAATAATCATAACTTTCTACTCCCTTGTCCAATATTTTCGTGCTTTATATCAACGGAAAGATAAAAACAAGCTCTACAATGTTCATGAAGAACTCCAAAGCAACTTCAACCTCTATCTAAGTCAATGTTTCAATCAAAGTTTCTGTCCTGATAGCTAATCACCTAAGCAATATCCAAATTTCACATTATCATATATTTCAACCTCCACAACCAAGAATCGCATATTATACATCATTTTAAAGCTATTCAATTTCTCTATAACTTTCATGTAGACCATTTACTCCAATTCAAACCTCATCAGTACGGAAATCGCCTCAAAACACAACATGTACAATCCTACACTTAGAGCATTTTCCAAAACCAAAGAAAAATACACTTAACTTTCAAAGATTATAACTTTCAATTCCGACATCGAAAAATATCATACTTTATGGCTACGAAAAGCTCTTAACATAAGCTACAATTTCATGAAGATCATTTCCTCAAATTCTGCCTAAATCAAAAAGTCAACTTTCAAATCAAACTTTCTATTTTCTTCAAAATATAACACTTTCATTAATTATTTCTTGCTTTTCAACTTCCATTTCAATCAACTAGTTCATTTTGACTTTCATAACTCATACAACTCTACTCAAATTTCAAAGTCATCAAAATCAATCACTTCATTTCTCATCAATCTCCTTTAAGCACAATAACATCTATAACACAATTCATATCCGAAAACACTCATTGAATTCATTTTAATATTCCTAATTTCCACCGAAAGTTCGGGGTCTAATAATTCTCCCCCTCTTAAAAGAATTTCGCCCTCAAAATTCCTATCTAATAATCACCAAGTAACTTATTTTCTCAAATAATTTCTTCGAAATAATCATATTCAATCCCTTTCTTAACTAATTCCTCATCATACATATTTCTCAACTTAGTCACAATTTATCACTTCTTGTATCAAATACCACCAAGATCATATCACATCAATATTTCTTAACAAATTTACACAAGTCAATGGTCCAACTCTTAATAACCTTAATATGGACCAATACCATTCAATTTAATCCTTTATATATATATATATATATATATATATCTATATCTATATCTCTATCATTCAACTCATCTTTCACATATCTTATACTACATCTCACATATATATATCCGAAAGGAATTCATCCAAATTCAGCGTGAAATTCGAACCTTAATCTCCATTATCACATTCTTTTCTCATCAAGCATGCTTTCAACACCTTAATCAAAACATTCTTATACTCCAAATACGTGTTAGGTCATTCACATCACTATCACATTCTCACTAATTCAATCACATCCATTCGCTAACTCTTATCCATTTCTTACTCATACACATACACCCAAGTAAGATCATATTAATGGGCTCTGATACCACAAATATTGGGACCCGATCCAATCAAAAAATAGAAACGAATACGATATGAAAGCAAATCGAATCAAGGAACACAAGGCGGAAGCAAAATCATAAGCGAATCAAACATCGGATCAAATCGAACGAAACCAATTTATTCCACATCCGTGAACAAATATTTTAGGAAAAGCATCGCGTTGGAAACCTTAAGACTATCAGTCTAAACTAATCCAAATCCGAGTACTTTTTTTTTCTTTCTTTCATTTCCATTCCATCTCTTACAAAGTGACTTCAATATCCAATTGAAATCATTCGCACTCAAACTCAATTTATTTGCTTCTTCATATACAATCATATCTCATCGATTTAAACTCTCACTTTTCATTTCCTTAAAATCGCGCACATTCCAATTTAAATACCATCAATTCTCAAATGATTAGCACTTTAAATATTTCAGACCAACCATCACAATCATATACCCAATTTCCATACACAAAATCCATAACTCGAATCATAATTCATTTTACTATTCCATATACAAATCCATAAATTAATCCAATACATATGTCCAGAATTCAGAATACATTCTCAAAAATGAATACACAAAAATTCTAAATTTCTTAGCGATCACTTAGCTAAACAAATTATACCATATGAACACATACAAATGGAAACCTTCACTTTTCTTTACCCGATCTTCTTCTCATCACCTGTGGATGGGAATGAAGGGGGTGAGCTTATAGCTCGTGGGTAACAGTTTATAACAAATAAATAAGCAAAACCTTTTTAAAATGTTTTTCTTTTCTTTTCTTGCAGAAACTTTGTTTGAAACCCATAATGCACATTTTCAAAAGTTCTTTTCTCGCAGTGGTCGAAATCATAATTTCCAAAACATGAATGCATCAATCATAACACTTCACAATGCAAATGCACACATAACGGCTCAAGAGTTCCATAAACACGACGAAAATCGAAGTTTACCGTAAACACTACGAGTCCATTTTCGGATCTCGTGGGCCACAAACGGGCAGCCGGGAGAAGGCTAGGGGGGTCAACGTGCATGTGACTTAACGAAATAGGTTCTCTCTCGCCCAATCACAATCACATAACCATGCTTAAATTAATTTATCGAATTCTCTTTTCCGAATACACAAAATGCCATGAAATCTTTCGAGGAATAACACAAATGTATTTTGCAATTCATTAAAAGTTCATGTATTGAATCAATAATGATTTTTCAAATCATTCATACAATGATGCAACATTTATGATGCAATTGAAATCAGAAAATCTCTTTGTTTAAGGAAAGTAGTAGTGGCTTATAAATCTATTATAAACAGGTACCCACCTCATTTCCATACTTGAAGCTTGTCCAATGCTTCAATTTGACCATTGCGTATTTCTTTCTTTCAATTGAAAATTCCCTACACTAATGTCACACAAATTCGACCTCACAAATAACATAATCCTTAATATTGAACTTAGAAGACACTAATTCCACACATAATCAAGCCATCTAAATCACCAATTTTTAAAAACCTCAATTAATAAAATTGGGCATAACCCTAATTAATTTTCATCCAAAATTAAACCCATAATACTTAGAAATCACCAAAATTGACTTCATACTCTACAAACCCATACCATTTTCCATAATTCTAAACTAAAACTTCAAGAGAAACTCAAATCTTAAAAATTGCTCTTACCTCATTTCTCCTCTATTTTCGGATTTTCTTGGTTCAAGGTGAAGCTCTCTTCATCCTCCACCTTTTTCTCTCTTGGAATGACATCAAAATCTCTCTTCAAGTGGTAGAAAAAATGAGGCATAGCTTTCTCCCATTTTTTTCTCCACCGAAGCTTGCTCTCCCTTCTCTCTTCTCTCTTATTCTCTTATTCTTTCCTTCTTTTCTCTTAAGTGTCGTGGGTTGCCTCTTAAAATGAAAGCCCACTTGCTTTTATAGTGCCATGTCATTAAATGACTTAAAATTGACCCATTTGCCCTTACTCATAAGCCTAAAACTTATCTCTTTAAGTAAACTTCCAAAATTGCCCCTTCCTTTTTACCTTAGAAACTTTAGAAAAATGTCCCTCTATGTCTTACGAATCCATCGCTTCAAGAATCAGATAGTTTGGAGCTCTATAACTCAAGATATCTCCAAAATACTGAAGTTTGTTCTTCAGACCCGAGGCTGAACACTACACCTAACTTCCGACCTGAATTTGTAAGTCTTAGAGGCTAAACTATAGCTCGGCTCCTTCATAAAATTTGTAACCCCATGTCTCTATTTTAATTAGAAATAAGAATCAACTTAATCAGAGCTCTAGTGATCAAGATATAGCCAAAATACTGAACACTGTTCAGCCACTACAACACCGAGACTGAACACTACACTGAACTTCCGACCTGTATTTGGAAGTCTTAGATTCTAAATTATAGCTCGGCTCCTTCATAACATCTGTAGCCCCATGTCTCAATTTTAATTAGAAACAAGAATTAACTCAATCCGAGCTCTAGTGATCAAGATATAGCCAAAATACTGAACATTATTAGGACCTTTTCCACAGGTCAGCTCACTTAGATCAGGTCGATCTTTTTCCATTTAATGATAAAACCAATAAATATAGTTTGAAAAGATAGAAAAATATATTAGGAATCCAACGCTTCAAAAATCGGATCAATCGGATGTCGGACGAAGAAGTTATGGTCAAAAGAAGGAAGAGAGGTCGGTCGGCTGGAAATCCATCCCGTGGGCCGATCGACCATCGCCTGTGCGGGAGCTCGCTGCCGAACGATCGGCTGCACGATCCGATCTATCAGACTTCAAACTTTCATAACTTTTGACTCTAAGCTTCAAATCAGACGCAGTTTGTTTCGTTGGAAAGATAAAATAGAGATCTACCATTTTCAAGAAGGACTCAAAGGCAAGATCGGTCACTAAAGGGGTCAAAAGTTTGCTACAATGTGACCGATTGATAAACTCCTCAACAGTACCAACACTTGTAAACATCATAACTTTTGATCCAGAACTCTAAATTTAACAAACTCGGTGTCTATAGAATGGTAAAAGAACCCTCTACAACTTTCATTAAGGCCTTAAACATCATATCGACCTCTAAATGGGTCAAAAACTCCACATAAAGTGACTGGTCGATCAGCTTCACACTAAACAACATCAAAACTTCTAACAATCATAACTTTCTACTCCCTTGTCCAATATTTTCGTGCTTTATATCAATGGAAAGATAAAAACAAGCTCTACAATGTTCATGAAGAACTCCAAAACAACTTCAACATCTATCTAAGTCAATGTTTCAATCAAAGTTTCTGCCCTGATAGCTTATCACCTAAGCAATATCCAAATTTCACATTATCATATCTTTCAACCTCCACAACCAAGAATCGCATATTATACATCATTTTAAAGCTATTCAATTTCTCTATAACTTTCATGTAGACTATTTACTCCAATTCAAACCTCATCAGTACGGAAATCGCCTCAAAACACAACATGTACAATCCTACACTTAGAGCATTTTCCAAAACCAAAGCAAAATACACTTAACTTTCAAAGATTATAACTTTCAATCCCGATATCGAAAAATAGCATACTTTATGGCTACGAAAAGCTCTCAACATAAGTTACAATTTCATGAAGATCATTTCCTTAAATTCTGCCTAAATCAAAAAGTCAACTTTCAAATCAAACTTTCTATTTTCTTCAAAATATAACACTTTCACTAATTATTTCTTACTTTTCAACTTCTATTTTAATCAACTAGTTTATTTTGACTTTCATAACTCATACAAATCTACTCAAATTTCAAATTCATCAAAATCAATCACTTCATTTCTCATCAATCTCCTTTAAGCACAATAACATATATAACACAATTCATATCCAAAAACACTCATTGAATTCATTTTAATATTCCTAATTTCCACCGAAAGTTCGGGGTCCAACAAGATCACTTAAGTTTGGGAGGCTAAGGCATTGCATGGAAGGGCAAAATGGTCCTTGCTCACTCATTTTAGGCCTGAGTGAAAGAAATTAGAAGAAGAGAAAGTGAAAGTGAGAAGAGAAAGAGGGAGAGTATCGTGGAGACAAAGGAAGAAGAAGAGAAAAGAGGAAAACTAGGTTTAAAGAATTTTGAAGCATTTTGGAACATCAACAAGTAAGTATGAGTCTATCCCATCATGTTTTGGTTAGATCAAGCCCCCCATTATAGCTTAACTTGTGTGGGAAGTGTTAGGGAATGAAATGTGCAAGTGTTATCTTTAGGGTTAATGTTCAAGGATAGATTTTGATGCTTTATTGATGATATTGGGTTGGAATGAGCTTAGAAATGAGGTATAAGAGATGATTTAGGGATTAGATATGTTATTTTTGAAAGATGGGAGAAGTATGGTTGAAGAATGTGGGAAAAGTTGGTTTCGGGAATTTTCTAGGCTCGCACTTCGTGACGTGCTCATGTGAACGTCGCGGCGCGCGCAAGTGTGCACGCCATGAGTTACGAAAGCTGCTGCCATGGCCAAGACAAGGAATTCGCATGCGAGCCCAAGCTTCCTGCCCAGATATGTTTTGTTGTTTTGGGCATAACTTTTGATGTAGATGTCCAAATGAAGCGATTTTTTTAATTCGTTATAAACTAGAGACATAGAGCTACAATTTTTGTGAAGAAATGAAATTTTGAATCAGTCTCTATGCATATCAAATTTTGGATGGAAGTTAAGCATAGAATGTTTGTCTCAGCTTTAGTTATAGTTCAAATTGTTAAAGTTTGACGTTCTGATTTCTACACCAAATTAATTAGAATTTTAGTTTTTGGTTAAGGAAATCAAGTTAGGCAAGAGAAGCAAGAGGAACAAGAGGAAGGACATTCCTAAACAAGCGAATAAGCAAGAAACTCAAGGTGGGTACACGTTTATAATAGAGTAAATAAGCCGCTCATTGTTTTGTTCAAATCAAGAAAGATTTAATGATTTAAATTGCATCATCAATATTGCCTTATTTGCTTTTTGAGTGCATTGTGAAATTTTTATATGTTTGCTACATGATTTGTATTGATTGATGAAAAGAATTGAAAAAGGGCTTCTCTTTAAAAGAATACATGCTCAAGAAATCATGTTTTCGAAAATGATGTTTACAAGGATATCAAGTTTATGAAAAGTAAGTTTACAAGAAAGTGCCATTTTGGCAACAAGTTTACAAGATTTTGAACTATGTGTGTTATGTGAGTTTGTGGTAGTCCCTCAAGAACCATCACATGCACGTTGATTCATGTATAGGCTTCTCCCACCTGTCCGCTAGTGGCATGGAGCTCCCTCAAGGACTCCCTCAAGAATTTACGGCTATACAGGACCAGTATATGGGAATGTGTAGTGCGTCATGAACTTGGACTTACCCAAACCATTTCTGTTGTGTTATATACTTATGATCTGTTAACAAGTTTGATGCATGCATGATTTTAAAATTGCTTATGAATTGTTTGAAAAGCAAGCATTTTGAGATAATGATATCTACATGTGAAATGTCTATGGTTTCAAAAGTGTACCACGACAATGAGTTATCTTTTCAAAAATAGTTTTGCTTTTTTTTATTATAAATATGTCACGAGCATTATAGCTTACCCCCTTTATCCTCCCTCTATTAAGGTGATGAGCAAGAGATCGAGAAAGTCAAGAGTTATGACATCACTCCAAATTGTCATATTTTTGCATTTTCAAGTTATCTTTTGGAATTCAAAGCTTTTGTGTCAAGGGTATTTTTTATTTTTGGTTCTTGAACTTAAATGATGTATTATGGTTTGAATTGCCATTAAAACTTTGTAAAACTTTTCTTTTGGTTATCAATGAGATATGGATGATGTTGATTTTAGTTTCTAACTTTTCGCGTTAAATCGTTTTATCATGAGGATAAGTTTTGGGAGGCTATATTTATGTTTAAGTTTACTTTTGGTCGGGTTGTTTTGATTAAAATATATGAAAACTTAATTTTTGGTTTTTGTGGGATTTAAGGGCTTTCGTCGTGATGAGACCGCCTGCTCGCGGCGGCGAAGCTTTTCTCGCGGGTTCACCGTGGCGAGAGATCCTTCGCTCGCCGTGGCGAGGGTTCGTTCGCTCGGCGTAGCTTCCTGGACCGTTTCACTGCGGCGAGGCAACACACGCCATGGCGACGCCCCCTTCGCTTCCGAGGGGTATTTTCTTCTAATTTTTCAACCTGAAGGTCTCCCCTTCAAGCACAAGCATCGCGCTTCTATGTCCGATGTTGGGCTCCGAAAATGGGGTCCAACAATACATGAAGTAGAGCTTAATACAGAAGATAAACCTAGAAGAGATAAGTCTATCATATTAAAGGCTAGTCAGAAGAATAAAAAGAACCAAAAAAATATAAGCATATCTTCAAAAACACTAAAGATTGAAAAAATCAAGACTGATGATGCCAGTGAATCTGATCAAAATTCAAGTGAAGATGATGATGAACTATCCTTAATTTCAAGAAAGATTAGGAGGACGTGGAAAAAGATAGCGAAAGGAAATAAAGACTTTTCTTTTAAGAAGAATAGCAAAGATGAAGTCAAGAATGAGAAAACGTCTATCATTTTCTATGAGTGCAACAAACCAAGGCATTACAAGTCTAAATGTCCATTGCTCAAAAGAAAATAGAAGAAAAGTAAATAAAACAAAAAGAACATGATAACAATGTGGGAAGATTTGAACTCATTCAAATCTGACTCCAATTTAGAAGCATCAGAACAAGTAAATATATGTTTGCTCGTTGAAAAAGAATGCGATGATGAGGTAATTTATAACTTTAATGATCTTCAAGAGGTATATTTAGAATTGTTAGAAGATTCGCGTGCTATATTAAAGCAATATAGGATTCTGAAAAAGAAGTTTGTTGAAAGCTTAAAGAACATGGAAGTGTTAGAGAAAGAAAACCTCTGCCTTAAACAAGTAGACAATATGAAAAAGAAAGTAACTGGAGATAGATCTGAGGAGATTAATCAATTGAAACAAAGGATTACTAGTCTTTCAACAGATTTATCAACATTTACTAAAAGTACTAAAAGGATGAATGATATGATTGGAAAATATAAACACCTAAAGAATAAGAGTGGTTTAGGGTTTACTAGTTCGTCATAATAAAAGTTTTGTTCCTAGCAGAAAGAAAAAGAAGTAATATTTTTATTATTCAAGGAATTATTGTAAGTTTAACCCCAAAGGACCTAAGAAAATATGGGTACCTAAGAAAGACAATATATATTGTAGATCTCTCTTCTTGGAAAAAGCAACCAACACCAATGGTATTTGAACAATGGATGCTCGTGACACATGACAGAAAGAAGTTCTATATTCCTAGACCTACAAAATAAGCAAGGAGAATTAGTAACTTTTGGAGACAAACAACAGGGCAAAATAGTTGGAATTGGAAAAATTAGTAAAGATTCATTTGCTTCTATTTATAATGTTTTGTTAGTTGAAGGATTAAAGCATAATCTAATTAGTGTAAGTCAATTATATGATTTTGGTTTTGAAGTATCCTTTAATTAAAATTGTTGTGTAGTCAAAAACAAGGACGGTTTCATTTTCTTTTCTGTCAAGAGACAAAACAATCTCTATAAGATTAATTTAGATGATTTGAAAAGTCAAAATATTTCATGTTTTATATCAACAGATGAGGAAAAACTGATTTGGCATAAAAAGCTAGATCATGTTAGTTTTAAACATATTTCCAAGTTGGTTAGACATAATTTGGTAAGAGGACTATCAAAAATAAGTTTTAACAAAGATTTCTTTTGTGAGAGTTGTCAAAAAGGGAAACAAATTAAAATATTTTTTTCTAAAAATGTTGTAACTTCGTCTAGACCTCTAGAATTGTTACATATAGATTTGTTTAGTCTAACCAGAACATTAAGTATTGGCAAAAAGAAGTATGGTCACATAATTCTTGATGACTTCACTAGATTTTTTTGATATTATTTTTATCACATAAAGATGAATCTCTTAAGTGCTTTAAAATTCTATCAAAAAAGTTTCAAAATGAAAAATGAATTTCTATTGCTAGAATTAGGAGTGATCATAGTGGAGAATTTGAAAATGAAAAATTCAGAATGTTTTGTGAAGAGAATGGAATTTTTCATAATTTCTCTACTCCTAGAAATCCACAACAGAATAGAGTTACAGAAAGAAAGAACAGGACAATTCAGGAAATGGCGAGGACTATGCTATGTGAAATGAATCTTCCTAACTATTTTTAGGCAGAAGCTGTGAATACAAATTGTTATATTCAAAATAAAGTATTTCTGCAACCTATTTTGGATAAAATTCCATATGAGTTTTGGAAAGAAAGAAAGCGAAATATTTCATACTTCCTTCCTTTTGGTTGCAAATGCACTGTATTGAATACAAAAGAAAAATAGGATAAATTTGATTCTGAGATCAATTTAGGAATTTTTCTAGGATATTTGATATCTTTTAAAGCTTATAGAGTTTATAATCTTGTTTCTAAATCTGTGGAAGAATCTATGCATATTAAGTTTGATGATGATTGTCATCCCGATAGAAGAGACAATTATGATGATAAAATGTCACCTCTAGTTGATCCACCTGACAAGGTAAAAGATATTCCTGAAAACTTTAGTCTTAGGAAAGACTAGAAGAATAAATCCTCTCACCTAGAAAATGTGATTATAGGGGAAACTTCAGAAGGAGTGACAACTAGGTCTAAATTTAGAAAAAGGCAAATGTGGCTTCTGTTTCTGAATTAGAACCTAAGAAAATTGATGAAGCTCTTCAAGATGAAGCTTGGATTTTAGCCATGCAAGAGGAGTTAAATCAATTTACAAGGAACAAAGTTTGGTCTTTAGTTCCTAGGCCACCTAATAAGTCTATCTAGGAACCAGATGGGTATTCAAAAATAAACTAGATGAATCAGGTAGAGTAAACCGTATCAAAGCTAGATTAGTAGCTCAAGGCTATAATCAATAGGAAGTAACAGACTATAATGAAACCTATGCTCATGTAGCTAGACTAAAAACTATTAGGATTTTGCTTGCATATGTTGTTTGTCATGATATAAAACTGTTTCAATTGGATGTGAAAAGTGTCTTTTTGAATGGTTTTATAGATGAAAAAGTTTATGTAAAATAACTTCCTGATTTTGAAGATACTGATAAACTAGATTATGTCTATATTCATAAAGCTTTGTATGGATTAAAACAAGCACCTCGTGCTTGGTATGATCATCTAAGTTCATTTTTTATTGGAATTGACTTTATTAGAGGACAAGTATATAAGACTCTTTTTAGAAAATGTATAAAAAATGATTTCATTATAGTACAGATATATGTAGATGATATTATTTTCGGTGCGACTTCTAAGAAACTATGTTCCAGTTTTGAAAATCTTATGAAAAGTGAATTTGAAATGAGTATGCTGGGTGAATTAAAATTTTTCCTTGGTTTACAAATTAAACAAACCGAAGAAAAGATTTTTATTCATCAACATAAATACATCAAAGAACTGTTAGTCAAATATAAAATGGAAAAGATTAAACTTATGTCAACTCCTATGTATCCTTCAATCCTTTTATCTAAAGATGAAATAGGTAAGAAGGTTGATCAAACTCTCTTCGGAGGAATTATTGGTTCTTTACTTTACCTAACTGCAAGTAGACCTGATATATTATTTAGTGTTTGTTTGTGTGCAAGATTTCAAGTAGATCCTAGAGAATCTCATTATATTACTGTTAAAAGAATATTGAGATACTTGGCAGGTTCTACTGATTTTTGTTTAATGTATGAGAAAGGTAAAGATTTCAGGTTAATTGGCTACTGTGATGCTAATTATGTTGGAGGTAGAATTGTTAGAAAGAGTACAAGTGGAGGTTTTCACTTTCTTGGGTATAATCTAATTTCATGGTAAAACAAGAGGCAAAGTTCAATTGCTCTATCTACTGTAGAAACTGAATACATGTCAGCTGCTAATTGTTGTTAACAGACGTTATGGATTAAATATCAGTTAGAAGATTACTCCATACAATACGATCAAATTCTAATCTTTTATGACAACACAATTGCTATCAATCTATCAAAGAATCCAATATAACACTCGAGGGTAAAGCATATTGAAGTTAGACATCATTTTATATGAGACTATGTACAAAAAGGAATCATCAATCTACAATTTGTTGAGACGAATCAACAATGGGCGAATATCTTCACTAAACCTTTGGTGAAGATAGATTTAAGGAAATCAGATGGAACTTAAATATGGTGATGTTGAATGATCATTCGTCTGACACATCATGACCTAGACGATTCATACAAGAAGAAGATAAAAAGTCATAAGTTTTCAATTAAATAATAACGGTAAGTTATGAACGGTAACTTTTCAAGAGCAGGTATAAGAAGGAAATCTTCTCAAGATTCTAAAATACCTTCTACTCTAGAATTTTCTTAAAATACTTTGAAACCGATTTGTTTAGTGCTCTCAACCAGCAAAAATAAATTCCTACTCTAGAAAACTTAAGCGAGTAAAGTGGTGAATAGGGTCGAACCACAGAGACCAATGTAGTAATTATTTATTTGTGTGAAATCAAAAATAAAAATAAACAGATGAAAATAAAAATAATGAAAATAATTGATTTGGGAATGATTGATTTTAGAACAAGAAATTAGAGCACGAAATCACGTCGAAGGAAATTAAAAATAAGATTGAAAACAATATGAATAAAAGCCTAGCCAAGGTACTCTCCCATTTGATACTGTAATTCGATCATAGACTCAAAATTGTAAATTTCGTTCATTCTTATGGACAAAGTTATAGCAGACCGTGAACAACACAAATCTACCAATCCATTTGTAATTATTCGATAACCCCGAGTAAAGCTCCGCAAATTATTACCCTAACCAATTAGACTATTCCCCAGTAAAGCTCCACATAATATAATCTATGGCAGCAATAAATTCTAATGGACCCTCGTCTTAGCCAATAGAATCGAAACAGCCGCAATCTATTTAGACTAAATTATTTAATCCCATTAATTTCTTAATTGAAATTAATTCGCCACTTTGATAGACAACAATCACGAATTAACTAATCTATTCAGCAATTTATCATCAAGTCAATTAATTAACTGGCCACATTAATCAACAAACTCAATAATAATAAATCGATTAAACGCAGAGATTAAATAAACATAAGAAATAAACGAAAATAATTAAACCATAGGAGTCTCACGAACTACATGCATCAAATGTAAAGTACCTTGTCTAGATTAAAAATTAGCTACACATAGTACTAGTCTCTATCTATTAAAACTAAAATTCAAATCAATGTTGGAATTTAATCTTCACGGTTACCGAATGACTCCAGCTGCTGTCGTCCCTAGCTTTCCTGAAATATGCTTCTGCTGGTCCACGTCTCCAACTTCGGTGTTCAATCCTTGAAGTCGCTGCTGTTCACTCTTCTCTCTAATGTCAATAATATATTCCTCTAATGCTCTCCCCTTGTTGCCGCCGCAATCCTTGACTTTTGATGATGGCTCTCGTAGTCACTCTCCTCTCTTGTAATATCCAATAATCTCTTCAAGCCCCCTTTTTTTTCTAAAAGTTGCCGTCACCTCTCAGAAAAAAGATAAAATCCCTCGAAGTTATCGCCCCTTACTCTTGTCACACCTTTAATGCTCTCCGCAGTCAATAGTCACCCCCCATCTCAAAATTGCCGTCAACCCCTTTTTTCCCTAGATTTTTGTTTCTTCCCCTTAAATGAAGTGGGCCCCCATCTCCAAATAAACTTTAGCCCATTTAAAAGCCCTTCCACGAGTAGCGTTCTTCTCCAGCGACGTCGTCCCTCTTGATGTGTCCATTGTGCTTTTTAATTTGTTGCGTCATTCACGTTTCTCCTTGGTCACGCCCACCTAATGCCTTCTGTAATTCTGTTGCTTAATTTCACAATTAAAATGCCACCTCAAAACCTGCTGCCTTCTGTTTTTTAATTGATTTTTTGCAACAAGCAATTGGTGTCTCCATCTAGCACAGGATAGCTTGCCTTGATTTTTAATTTGCTTCTCCAACTTGCTTCCATTTTGTCAATTTCACTCCAAATTGCGTCACTTTGTATTTCGTCACCTAGAACATGCAAAGCCACAAATTATCGTAGAAACATAAACAAAACATCACAAAAGTCTACCAAAAGAACATGAAATAAAAAGAATTAACGTGACAAAAATGCAAGTTATCAATGAGACGATACAAAATGAGACAGAAGCGGAAAGCAAAATGAGGCGATAGAAATGAAACGGAAGCAAAAGCTGAAAATGAGACGATAGAAAAGAAACGGAAAACAAAATGAGACGATAAAAATGAGACGGAAGCGAAAGTTGAAAATGAGACGATAAAAAAGAAACGGAAGAAAATGAGACGGAAGCAAAGTTGAAAATGAGACGATAGAAACGAGATGGAAGCAAAGCTGAAAATTAGACGGAAAGAAAAATGAGATGAAAAAATCGAAGACGAAGACTCGATACCACATCAGATGATAAATTAGTTTGAGTTAGTTAACTCAACTGAATAACCGTTTCTTCAAAGATCAAGAAACAATAAGAAAGAAGCAATTATCAAGAAGTAGTTGAAGACAAAGGCTACAAATACGAGTTGGAGTCGAAGACTGAAAAAGTTAATGATTTTCAAGAAAGGCTAGAGATTCAAAAGATAGAAATTCTATTCATTGTACTAAACTTAGAGCTACTATTGTCTATAATAAAGCTCGAAACATCTTCCATTAGAAGGAAGAAAAGTTGATAGCATGAAGAGGAAAAGCTAGAAAAGAATACTTGTTGTACGAGACCTGAAGAGGCTCGGTGAAAAGAATACTTGTATCTTTGAAAAGTATAGTAAAATCTCAGAAAGAATTCTGAGGACTGGACGTAGCCCACGGTTTGGGGTGAACCAGTATAAAACTGTTGTGTCGATTCTTACTCTCAACTTTTAATTTCTGTTGTTGATATAAATACTTAGAAGCATATTGCAATACTTCATAATATTATTTTTCAATCATTTGAGAAATCAAGTTTTTTTTAAAAAAATTTTGTTTAAAAGTGGATTGTATTAAAAAATGGATACACAATTCAACCCCCCCCTTCTTATGTGTTTTGTATATTGAATATTAAGTCTATACTAACGTGCGATTCACTTCAATTAGTATCAGAGCTCGGTGTCCAAGAACCGCCATAACAAAGTGTGGATAAAGATCCATGGAAGAGTCACACATAGATATAGCTAAAGGTGTCTCCGTCGCTAGACCTCCTGCGCTCAATGGAGAAGAGTACCATTACTGGAAAGACAGGATGTGGCTCTTCATTGAATCTACTCATATCGACCTTGGGAGATAATAAAAAATGAACCGTATACACTGATAGATGAAGAAGGAAATGTTGTTCCACGAATCAGATGGTCTGCAGAACAAAAACGAGATTCCAGCTAAATTCGAAGGCCAAGTTCTTTCTAAGTTGTGCCCTAAGCAGAAGTGAGTACGATAAAGTTCACGGATGCAACATTGCGAAGGAGATGTGGGATACACTATCCCTCGCACATGAAGGCACAAATCAAGTAAAGGAATCCAAGATAAGCATTCTTACACACCAGTATGAGCTGCTCAAGATGAAGGATGAAGAGTCTATCGATAAGATGTTTGGAAGATTTCAAACTATCATCAATGGACTTAAAGCTCTCGGTAGAACTTATGACAATCAAGATCATGTTAGAAAGATCCTAAGAAGTTTATCAAAGAGATGGAGACCAAAAGTCACAACTATACAAGAAGCCAAGGATTTGAGCGTATTGAAGCTTGATGAATTGCTTGGATCTCTAAAGATACATAAAGTTGAACTCGATGCAGAAGATAAGCCCAGACGGGACAAATCCATAGCATTGAAGGTCGGAAAGAAGAATCATAAGAATCAAAAGAAGAGGAGCTCATCATCGAAAGCGTTGAAGATTGAGGAAGTCAAGGATGACAATTCTAGTGAATCAGATCATGTTTTAAGCGAAGAAGATGATGAACTATCCTTTATCTCGAGGAAGATCAGATGCATGTGGAAGAAAAAGGCTAAAGGAAACAAAAATTCCTACCTCAAGAAGAATAGCAAAGATGAAGGGAAGAATAAAAAAACATCCATCATATGCTATGA
The DNA here is from genome assembly GCA_029891385.1 of Erythroxylum novogranatense. NCBI lineage: Eukaryota > Viridiplantae > Streptophyta > Magnoliopsida > Malpighiales > Erythroxylaceae > Erythroxylum > Erythroxylum novogranatense. The sequence goes on along the minus strand of CM057233.1, from coordinate 10,884,761 downwards.
ATGCAATAAACCGGGACATTACAAGTCTGAATGCCCATTGTTAAAAAGAAAGCCAAAGAAGAGTAAAGAAGGCAAGAAAAGCATGATGGAAACCTGGGAAGATCTAGATTCATTTGAATCAGATATTGACTCAGAGGCATCGGTGCAAGCAAATATTTTCCTAGTAGTCGAAGGAGAAAGTGATGAGGAGGTAACCTCAAAACTTAATGAATTACAAGATGCATACTCAAAGTTATTACAAGATTCTTATTCAATTCTAAACCAGTATAAATTGCTTAAGAAAAAGTACATAGAAAACTTGAAAAACACACAAGTGTTAGAAAAGGAGAATGTCTGCTTAAAGAAACAAGTAGACGAGATGAAGAAAAAGGTAGTTGTAGATAGATCTGAAGAGATCAATCAGTTGAAACAAAGAATAAACAATCTTTCAGCTGATCTATCAACATTTACAGAGAGTACTAGAAAAATGAATGATATGCTAGGAAAATACAGACACCCTAATGATAAAACTGGATTAGGGTTTGCTAAAAATTATACTCAGCATAAAAAGAATTCTACTCCCTTTAAGAAGAAATTTCATCAACCTCATCATCATTAGAAATGTCATCAGTTGCATCATTATCATACTATGAATTATGTTAGAACTAACCCTAAAGGACCCAAGAAAATTTGGGTATCTAAGAGACAAATAATATCACCTGTAGATATCCTTCCTTGGAAGAAGCAGCTAGCACCATTGGTATTTGGACAGTTGATGCTCGCGACACATGATGGAAAGAAGGTCTATGTTCCTAGATCTTTAGTATAAGAAGGGAGGATCGATAACTTTTGGAGACAACCAGCAGGGCAAGATAATTGGAATCAGTAAAATCGATAAAAATTCCTTTGCATGCATTGATAATGTGCTACTAGTTGATGGTTTAAAACATAATTTGATTAGTGTCAGTCAATTATGTGATTCTGGTTTTAAAGTGTCTTTTAATCAAAATTCTTGTGAAGTCAAAAACAAGGATGGTCCATATTCTTTTCTGCCAAAAGACAAAACAATCTTTACAAAATCAATTTAGAAGATTTTCAAAATCAAAATATATCTTGTTTTATATCAACTGATCAAGAAAAACTGATTTGACATAAAAAGCTAGGTCATATTAGTCTTAAACATATTTCCAAGTTGATTAAACATGATTTGGTAAGAGGTTTACTAAAAATAATATTTAACAAGTATTTTTCTTATGAAAGTTGTCAAAAAGAAAAACAGGTTAAAACAAAGTTTTCTTCTAAAAATGTTGTAACTTCTTCTAGACCTCTAGAGTTGTTACATACGGATTTATTTGGTCCAACTAGGACATTAAGTCTTGGCAGAAAGAAGTATGATCTTGTTATTGTTGATGATTTCACTAGATTTTGTTGGATATTGTTTTTATCACATAAAGATGAGTTTTTTAAGTGTTTTAAAGTGTTGTCCAAAAAGTTACATAATGAAAAAGAAATGTCTATAGCTAGTATTAAAAGTGATCATGGTGGTGAATTTGAAAATGAGAAGTTCAGCAGAGGTCAGGTATATAAGACTTTATTTAGAAAGTGCATAAAGAATGATTTTATCATAGTTCAAATTTATGTTGATGATATTATCTTTGATGCAACCTCTAAAATGTTATGTACTAGTTTTGAAAATTTGACGAAAAATGAGTTTGATATGAGCATGATGGGTGAGTTAAAATTCTTTCTTAGGTTGTAAGTTAAACAAACCGAAGAAAAGATTTTTATTCATAAAAAAAAGTATATTAAGGAATTGTTAACTAAATATGATATGAAAAAAGTAAAACCAATGTCAACTCTGATGTATCCTTCAAACCTTTTGTCCAAGGACGAAACTGGGAAGAAGGTTGATCAAACCCTGTATAGAGGGATTATTGGTTCCTAACTTTACCTTACAGTAAACAGACTTGACATTCTATTTAGTGTTTGCTTGTGTGCAAGATTTCAAACAGATCCTAGAGAGTCTCATTACATTGTTGTTAATAGAATTTTGAGATATCTATTAGGTACTACTGATCTTTGTTTAATATATAAGAAAGGTAAAGATTTCAGGTTAATTGGCTACTATAATGCAGATTATGTTGGAGATAAGATTGATAGAAAAAGTACGAGTGGAGGATGTCACTTCCTTGGCCACAACCTAATTTCATGGTAAAGTAAGAGGCAAAGCTCAATTGCTCTTGTAACATCCCATTACTTATGGGAGGGTTAGAATAGTAAATGTGAGTGATTAATGAGAGTTAGAGATGCATTTCCATGTTCATGCATATAAATGCCATGCATTTGTACATGAATAGTGAATGAATTTGCTCATGAAAATAATTGTACATGCATTCATGAATAATTCCGGGTATAAATGGATGAATATATGAATTTTTAGAGTTATGGACGTTTTTACATTAGAAAAATTAGTGATTGGTGGAAATTTTGTATTTGTATATGTTGGTGAATTTATGGAGTATTGAGAAAGATATATATATATATATATAATAGGGAACAAGAAATTAAAAGAAACTCGGAGATAGTTGGATTGTAAAGATGTCAATCAAGGGAGTTAGTTTAAAAAAAACTAAGTTAGAACTTGGGTATTAGGTAAGTGACAAGTGTCAATTAGTCTTTTGTATTCTTTCTAGAAGTAGGTTACTATTCTTTGAGAGTTGACAGGTTAAGTCTTGTCTAAGTCCCTTCCTTACTAACATCTTTTCCAATCTTCCTTTTGAAACCCAGAGTTTTTCATCAAATACCTTCTAAGAGACTTCTGTATTTTTCCTTTCCTTCACCAAACCTACTTTGTCATTTGTGTCCTCCACCCTGAGAAAAACTAGAAGCTGGTCATTGTACTCAGTGAAGTACGTAAAACGTGTGGAGTTTAGGGCTTGAAGATTTTGGAGTTTTCAGTAGGTAAGTGGTGAAGAAATCCCTTAGAGTTGGGGATTTGTGAAATAAAGTTGATAGATTACTGTCATCTGCATGAAAAATGACATTTACATGGTTGTTCATAAATACTCGGTAGTTGGGAAGAAATAAATTCAGCTATAGTGTTAAATTAGTTTTTGAAAAAAAAATTGGTGTTTTGGTGATATAAAATATAGAAAATGGTCATTAAATACACTTCAGTCTTTTATATATAACGTTTTCTCTAGTTGTTTAAACGAAATGATTCTTAATTTGAATTAAACTAGAGACACATGGCTATATTTTGTATGAAGACATCAAATTTCAATTCTGTCTCTAAGAGTCTCAAAAGTTGTCATGAAGTTGAGAATAGGATGCAGGGCGTTGAAGCTGATTGTAAAATTCGTGTTCTGATTTTAGGAGAAAATATGGACATGATCTAGATAGATTTTGGCAAAGTTGCCTTCTGTAAATTCGTAAATATTTCTTTTAGATTCCAACAGTATATAGCATGAAAATTTTGGACATCGGAGTCAAAAGTTATGATCCTTATAAGTGGAGACGTTCTGGGCCAAATTCAAACAAAGAAAAGCAGAGAATAGAAATGAGATGAAAGAAAAGCAGACGATAGAAATGAGACGGAAGAAAAGAAGATGATAGAAATGAGACAAAAGAAAAGCAGACGATAGAAATGAGACGATAGAACTAAGACAAAAACAAAAACAAACTGGACTCGTTTGGTCATAACTTCTTCTCTAGACCTCCAAATGACCTGCTTTTTGAAGCATTGGATTCCTAATATATTTATTTATCTCTCCAAAAATTTTTTATGGTTTTTGGTATTAAATTAAAAATGATTGATTGAATCAAAGTAAGGGTATCAGTGGAAGGAGCATGAAATGGATATTTTACTAAACATATTTCAGTATTTTCATGATATCTTGGTCTGTAGGATTCCAATTGAGGTAATTCTTGATTTTTAGTAACCTAGAGTAATAGGGATACAAAGAATATGAATAAGCTTAATCTCAATCCAGTCTCTAAGGTGTTCAATGTCTGGATGGAAGTTGGGTATAGTACACTATTTTGGAGAGGAATAGTCCGAAAATGTTTGAGTCATATCTTCCAAATTACTGAACCAAATTGAGTGATTTTGGTGTCAATGGAAAGATAAAAGATAGAGAAACACTTTTTTGGAAGAGAGTGGGCTCAAATTTCACAAGTTTTGCCTTCTTATTGAATGTGAATAGTAAACCTAAAAGGGGTGTTTCAGAAAGTCTGAAGGTAAGTCAATGAGTAATGAACTGTATTTTCAATGGTTCTAATGAGGCATAAACTTAAGTGTTAGTTATACTTAAATGAATTTTGGAATGGGGATAGTGTTAAGAAGAATCAAGGAGCGATACCCGAGATTTATCATGAACATGCATTGTACATAATTCATCTCATACATGTACATTATTGAACACTCTTAATGGTGCAAATTGTGATGTCATGTATTCTATTTTTTATAGAGGAGCAACTAGAACGTCAACTTCCAGATGTTGCCAGATCTTCTAGGCATTAGCTTCGGGAGAAACCTGTGAGTAACCTAGATGTTCTCACTCAATTAATTTTTTGTTTGAGAGTGTGGTTAGAATGAGTTATTTAAGTGTTCCAAATTGTGAATGTGTATATGAATGCAAAAGCGTGCTCAGCATTTCTGCTAAATGTCAGACTGAGGTCCGATGATGAATGTGATCTAAATGTGAATGTGCATCCATGTGATTGACTGAGGTTTGTTGGACCAATGGTGGTTGACAAATTAAATCCCACTTATGTTTTGATAATAATAAAATGTATAGAATTGGTTAAGAAATTATTTCAGGTGATTTAGATTCAAATAAATCAAGACTACATCAATCTTGAATGGGCAAGACATAAATCATGGTGAAATCAAGAAGGAAATAATCTTCATCAATCTTGAATGGGCAAGACATAAATCATGATGAAATCAAGAAGGAAATAATCTTCATCATGCTAGAGAAATTAATAATGAAGATTGTAGAAGATTTGATTGGATATAACCGTTGAAGGCAACATAAGTCGACTAGTACATCATAAGTCTACTTATACATCAAGATCTGTCAGGTTGAAAACATCACAAGTCGACTAATAGACTATAAGTCGACTTATCGAAGGTTACAAGTCGACTTACACTGCATAAGTCGACTTATAGAAGAGTAGAGATAAAGTTTTACAAAAATTGTTGTTACAAGTCGACTTACACACCACGACAAGTCGACTTACGAGCACAACAAACTGATTCTGACGAAGTCAATCATTCATAAATGGAAAGGAAATAATTTAGCAAGGTCTATGATCAATCAACAACAGCTAGTGGACATCCCCAACGTCTATAATCATCCTTTAGCTTGCAAATAAATAGAGAAACATCAAGGGAAATGGAAGGAATGCAAAAATCAAAGTATACTAATATAGTTCCAAGAATTTGTTCTTATACTACTCTTAGCTTAGTCTTAATTCCATTCATCTTTATTGAGAGTTAGCATTTCTATTTTCTATCATTGTGATTATTGTGAGTTGAGTGATTAGAGGAGATCACTTATGAGGTAGGATTTGTACCGGAAGACAAATCAAGTGTAAAGGTAGCTTGAGCTGGAAATCAAGTGGTGTTGGTAGGATTTGTGCCGGAAAACAAATCGGTTGTAAAGATAGCTTGAGCCGGAAATCAAGTGGTGTTGGTAGGATTTGTGCCGGAAAACAAATCGGTTGTAAAGATAGCTTGAGCCGGAAATCAAGTGGTGTTGTAAGAGTTCACACTAAACTAAAAAGTGTGCAGTAAAGTGATTTGCCAAATCCTAAGTGGGAGCTTAGGTAGAGGACGTAGGTCTTAGCACCGAACCTCTATAAAAACAGTGTTTGATCTTCTTCCCTACTTTTTACATTTAAATTTGTTTAAGTTGTTTGTGTGTGAATTAACTTCTGATTTTGTTGTAGAATTTTAAAAAGAATTTTAAAGATCTATTCAACCCCTCCCTTTTAGATCGCTTACAATTGGTATTAGAGCAGAAGTATCCAGGGATGGCACACAACAATCTAGCGGAAGAAGGTAACACTAATAATCGTCTTCCTTTGTTTAATGGTTCTAACTACTCTTCTTGAAAAAATCCTATGAAGTATCACATTATAAGCGAGGGAGTAGAATACTAAAAGATTATCATTTTCGGTCAACAAGCTCCTTTGAAAGAAAATGGTGAGTTAAAAACGGAGATGGAGTACGACGACAATGATTGGAAGCAAGCTTACATCAACGCGAAGGCTATGAAACTAATATATTGTGCTCTCACGGTTGAGGAAAGAAACCGAGTTAACTCTTGTACCAGCGCTAAAGAAATATGGGAAAGACTTCGCATCACCCATGAAGGAACTAATCAAGTTCGGGAAACAAAGATCAACATGCTTCTCCATGACTATGAAATGTTTGCCATGAAGGAAGGTGAGTCTATTTCCACTATGCTTGATCGTTTTACAAAAATCATAAATGGATTAGGCAACCTTAGAAAGCATATGACGGATAGCGAGAAGGTGAAGAAGATTCTTCGCTCATTACCGAAGGAATGGGACTTACAAGTCACCGGTATAATGGAATCCAAGGATCTCAATCATTTGGAATTCAACGCCTTGGTGGGATCACTCATCAACTATGAGATCATTCTCAAATCAAGAGGAGGTAGAGGTAAGTCATAAAAGTCAATTGCTTTAAAAGCTAATGCATCTTCTCTTGATGAAAGTGATGAAGAAATAGATGAAGAAGAGGAAGATGAAGAAATAGCAATGTATGCCAGAAATTTGAGAAAGTTCAAAGGACTACTCAAAAATAGGAGGAAAGAATTAAATGGTAGTAGAAATAGGGAAAGAAAGAAGTTTGTCATGGAAAGAAGATCAAAGGGGTATGATGAAAAGAAGAGTAATGAAGAGTGCTAGAAATGTGGAAAAAGGGGACATCATGCTAGAGAATGCAAAAGCTCATCTTTCACTTCAAATTTCCAGAAAAGTGACAAATATGACAAAGGGAAAAAGAAAGCAATTCTAGTAGCCACTTGGAGTGATGATGAGGAAGCATACCAAAGTAATGATGAAAACAACTTGGCACTTATGGAAAATAGCTCATCAAGTGATGATGAGAATAAGGTAACTATCTTTGACCAAGATCTTAAAGATTCCTTTGATGCTTTACAAACTGATTTTGAAGAAGCTATTGAGATCAACAAAAAATTGAGAAAGAAAATAAGGGAGTTAGTTGCTGAAAATAGTGCTTTACATGAGACTATTGATGATTTAGATTTTCCTAAGGAAGATCATTCTGCATGCCTTGTTGAAAAGGAAAATCTTATTTGTGAGCTTGATAGACTTAGAAAGGAATTTTCTTATGTGGTTGGAAAATTTAGGAATGGAAACGAAAAGTTTGAAAAATTGTTATCTTTGCAAAAATATTCAATTTCTAAACATGGATTATGATATGATCCCTTTAACAAAGATTGTTCCTTGATTTCAAAATTTACTAAGGATGGAAAAGTTGCTCAATGTGCTAGATGCTTGAAAGATGGTCATATAGAACTTGTATGTAAAAGTATTATGAGATGTGTTAAGGTTAAAAAAATTTGGGTGTTAAAAGGCACACCACCTTCTAATGTGGTTTATATGGCTAACCAAAATAGACCCAAAATGGCTTGGGTACCTATAAGAAGAAAGGATGCTTCTATTGCAAGTACAAGCAAGGGATGAAAAACTATAAGGCACTTGGTACATTGATAGCGGATGTTCAAGGCACATGAGTGGAAACAAGAACCTATTTGCGGAAATTAAACCAAAGAATCAAGGTTATGTCACTTTTGGATACAACAACAAAGGTAAAGTCATTGGTATTGGTAAAGTGGGTAAGGAACCTTTGCCTACCATTGACAATGTTTTGCTTGTTGATGGGTTGAAACATAACTTGTTAAGTGTTTCTCAACTATGTGATATGAATTTTAATGTAGTCTTTGAATCATCACATTGCATGGTTAAGAAGGATTGTTGGGACCCGATCCGAAAATCGGATCCCAAGCGAAGAAACGGAAAACGAATATGAAACAAAAGCAAAATCGAAAGAAAGGAACATAGTAATTCAAATCGAATTCCAAACGAACTGAAACAAACTGAGAGGCAAGACTCCGACATCCGTGAAGAAAAACTTTCCAAAACAACATCGCGTTGGATGCCCTAAGAATAACTTGGTCCAAACTAATCCGAAACTGGTATAAAATTTTTTTTCATTCTTATTCCTTTCATCTTTATCAATTTTATCCAAATTAAGACAATTTAATTTCCCATTTGAAAAATTCAACCATTCTAATCTCACTATCCTTCTCCATAAGCTCAAATCACTCTTAATCATGCATATCTTAATCGCATATTTAAAACTCTTAATCTTATACTTATTCTAACTTGCCATAAACCGATTGTTATCGAAAATCGGGCAGCATAACGGCTGTATTTTGAACATCCCAAAAATCTGCAAATAGTTCAAATACACTTCTAAATCCCATCCACCAACAAAATTCGTCGGACCTCATGTCCGGAATCCCATATACAATCAACTCACAGTCATACTCATAGCACTTCAATAAATCTCAATGCATAACCCAAACACAAATATTTACATTCATAAGAATCAATCTCATTTATATACATCTCAAATCAAAATATAAATTCATAATTCAATCTAAACCACTCATATTCATAAACAATCATAACTCGTATCCCAAAATCATACACAAACCCAACTCCATACATTAATTCATAATTCATATATACCATGAAACCAAAGTGGCATTCTCAAGCCACGACATTACATCTATTGCAAAAACCAAAATACATAAGAATACATATTTCTCCAAGATACACAACATATATCTAAACTCTTATTTTTACAAAAATCCTATTACAACAAAAATACTATTACAAATATAACGGACAAACTAACTTTCTTCCATCCGCTCTCCTTCTTGATTACCTGGAGATGGGGATGAAAGGGGGTGAGCTCGACGGCTCAATGGATAACATATTTATAAAAAAAAAATAAACAAAAATATTTTTTCAAAACTTTTGCCATCTTAAAATTTCACTGTCTAAAAACTGACAAATTTTCTTATTTCTCAAACTTTTTACTTTCCAAATCCTTCATAAACAATTTCATAAATTTCTTGGTTAAAAACTTTTCCACAAATCATTCCTCCAATTTCTTAAATCTTTCACAAATTGTGCACAATTTCAATAACATGAATGCATCACATAGAAATGCATCACATCTTAAACAAATCAAAACACATTGCATATCAAAATGGTTTGGGTCGGTCCAAAACAAAACGTACTACACATTCCCGTATAGCGGTCCTGTACAGTCGTGAATGGAACGTACTACACCTTCCCGCATTGCGGTCCTGTGTAGTCGTGACTTGTGGGAGTTCGAGATCGAAACTCCTGTGCCACTAGCGGGCAGCCGGGAGAAGGCTTTAAAACAGACAAGTGCGCACTTGTCCCACTTATGGGACCTGACCAAAACCACATAACACGTAATCGAAAACGAAAATTTGGATTGCCCAAAGGCACATTTCAAAATCTTGCTTTTCGTGATATGTCATATTCGAACAGAGAGTCACACAAAACCCATAACCATATTTCAATCATTCAAAAACCAAAGGATTCTCATACATCAGAATCAAAGAATGCAATACTTTAGAAATTTTCAAATCATTCAAACACAATGAAATCAACCACCTTAGAACGGACAAACTTCAAAAAATAACTTAAACTATTTACCTTTGAAAAAGTCTTGAAAAACTTTACCTTAATTTCCCTCATCAAGTATAAAGGCTTAGGGCTCAATCAAAAATCCTATTCTTCAACTAAAAATGTAATTTCATAACTCTTCACACCGAACACCAAAGTTCGCAAATTTGGTATCAATAAAAAACTCAAAGAAAACTCTACAACTTTCATGAAGAGTTTAAAAACCCATATGGCCTCTAAGAGAGTCAAACACTACTTGATTTAAAAAATAATTTAGCCATTAAGAGGGTCATAAATTGCTTTAAAGTTGCTGCCACTAAAATTAAATTTTCCTACACAAAGTCAAGAATTTGAAAATTCATATCTTTTAGCACACAAGTCGAAAAATTACACATTTTACCTCATTGGAAAGATAAGGAAAGGATCTACAAACTTCATGAAAGATGCAAAAATAAAATCAGTAATTAAGAGAGGTAAAAACACAACTAAAGCTACTGCCTATATCTTCACCAATGGAACAGTAACTTTACCTAAATGAACAGTAACTGTAATCTTCTCAACCTCATAACTTTTTATTCCTAACTCCAATAATTGCAAATCATACCTCATTGGAAAAAGGAAAAGATAATATACACTTTCTATGAAGAAAACAAAAATCAAATCAGTCTCTAAGTGGGTGGAAAACTCTCCCGAAGGTGCTGCACAAAACTCACCCTCATCAACAGTAGCTGAAACCTTTCAACCCTCATAACTTCCTCATCTTAAGTCCAAATGTGACAATTTATATACCAATGAAAAGATAAAAACCTACAATACAATCTTCAAGAAGACTCTCTTGTCAAATTCTAATTCTAAGAGGGTCAAACAATCAACCAAAGTTGTTGTTCAAACAGTGAAGGTAAACAGTAGCAGCAATTTTCCGAAACTTATAACTTCTTACTCCTAACTCTAAAAATGACATATTATACTTCAATGAAAAGATAAAAAGACATTCTACATCTCTTATGAAGGATGAAAAAATCAACGAAGGCCTCAATGAAAAACCCTTCCAAAGATACTGCACAAAAACAGTCCAAACAGTATGGTAAACCGTAGCTGTTTCCTTTCAACTCTTATATCTCCTTACTACTAAGCCGTAAAATGACATATTATACATCTATGAAAAGATAAAAACCTAAAATACAATCTTCCAGAAGACCTCCTAATCCAATTCAACCATTAAGGAGGTCAAAAGCACAATCGAAGTTGTTGCCAAATTTGTGAAAAATTTGACAGCACCTCTCCTAAAATATCATCTAGCCAACTTCTTTAATTTCAATCCAAACTCCAATACCTGTACAAAACCACTTCAATCTCCACCATCCTCAATCTTTCAAGTCCATACTCATCTAACAATCCCGTCAATTCACTCAAAATGGCAGCCATACACTCCTAGCATTCTAATCATTTCCAAACTATAAGGCAACACATTGAAAGCATTATATACAAGAATGCTTTACAATTCAAAAACTCAAAGTCTGTAACTTCAAATTTACAATGTCTACGCAAATCACATAACACATCCTTTATCATTCAAGAATGCAACAATCTTAGAAAACATTAATATATTCAAACACAATGGTTTTAACGATTATTTCAATTTTTATCAAATCATTTGAAATCAAAGAATGTAACAATTGAACCATTTAATTAAAAAGTCTGAAAAAATTGTAGCCATTTCCAATCATTCGAAAACAAAACCTAACAATAACTTTTCAAATCATATCACTTCTTGATTTCTTTCGAAAACACAAACAATAAATATTTTTTAAAACATTCTTATTCTAAATTTTTCAAAAAATTGAAATTAGCTTATAATTCAAATAATAAACATGTTACCCACCTCGAAACGATGCTTGGAACTTGCTTAAAGCCTCAATTCTCCATCCTTATGAAAATCCCCAAATTCATGACAAAACCCTAATTAGTCAACAACCAAAAATTGAATATCATAAATGGCATAATCTCCAAAATTAACTTTAGAAAACCTAAACCCGTAACATTCTTAAACTATCTAATCCAAAAAATCATCAAAAATCCAAATATCAAAAACGATTCTTACCTTCCCTCTTCATCAATTTCGGATTTTCTAGGCTTGGAATGAAGCTCTTGAGTTCCTCCATTTTTTTCTCTCTTAAACTATGTTCGAAAATCCTCTTACAAATCAAGAAAACGAAACCCTAAACATTTTTGTTTCTTCTTCTTCTCCCCTCTTCTCCACCGATTCACTCTTCTCCTCTCTTCCTTTTATTTTCGTTTCTTTTCCTTAAGACTATAGTGCTTCTAATTTAAAACCAACGACAGCCACCTTTCTTCTTCTTAATTGACTACAAAATTACCAAAAGACCCTTGCTTAATAGCCTTATATCATAGTAACTTAAGTGAACTTCCACATTTGCCCTTCATTTAACCTTTAAAAACTGTCATCTTGCTTCCCAATTTTGAGCAGGTAACTGACATAATTTGGCAAAACATTCTCTTGAAAAATGTTATTCTATGTGTCATCTTTAAAATGAAACCAAGAACGCTCAAATCGGTTTAGAAATGAAGAAGTTATAGGCAAAATGCATGTTCAGCTCTTACTAATCCGAGACTGAACATTAACTCAACTTCAATCCAGAAATTGACAATATTAGGGATGAAATTGAATTTCGATCCCTTCACATGATTTTTAGCCCCATGTCTCAATTTTATTTTTCCTTAAGAATCAACTCAATCAGAGCTCCACAGTTTCCGAATTTCTCAAAATACTAAACCATGTTCAAAAAAATTTCCAACTTAAACACTTTAACCAATCCTCACTCTTTGATTCAATCAAATCTCTTTCCATTTAATCTCCTAAAAATCACAATTTTCCATGAAAATGAAATTAATTGTCTTAGGAATCCAACGCTTTGAAAATCGAGTCAATCGGATGTCGGACGAAGGAATTATAAGCAAAAGATTGAAAAAGGGTCAGATCCAAAGCAAAAGAACAGAATCTCAATTATACATATATAACCGAATTTTCCAAAAAAATCGTAACTCTTGATCCTGAACTCAAAATTTGACAAATTTGGTATCAATGGAAAGATAAAAGGAAGCTCTACAACTTCCATGAAAAACTCAAAAATCAATTTCATCTCTAAAGGGGTCAAAAACCTAGTCAAAGTTACTGCCCTGTTAAACATCACCTAAACAAACTCCAAACTTTCAACATTCATATCTTCCAATTCCCACATCCAAATATTGCATGCTTTATAACGTCAGAAAGATTGATAAACAAGCTTCAAATTTCATGAAGACAACTTACTCTAATTCAGACTAAATCCGTACGACGAGTGGCCTCGAAGCATAGAACACACAAACCTATACTTAATAGCATTTTCAAAAACAAAGCAAAAGAACCTTATCTTCGAAAAATCATATCTTCCAATCCCGATATCAAAAAATTGCATACTTTATGGCGATAGAAAGCTTTTAATAGACACTACAAGTTTCATGTAGATCATTTTCTCAAATTTTGCCTAAATAAAAAAGTCAACTTTTATAACCAAAAAGTCAAACTTTCCTAATTCGACAAATTTCACACTTTTTCTCTTTATTTCTTATTTTCAACTTCCATTTCAATTTACTCATTCACTTTACTCTCATAATTCATACAAATTTACTCAAATATCAAAGTCCTCAAATCTTTTCTCATCAATTTTTCTTAAGGCACAAGACATCTATAACACAATTCAGATCCAAAACACTCATTGAATTTCATTTCATATCTCTAAATTGCCACTTAAGGATCGGGGTCCAACAAGGATGGTCATGTTGCTTTCATTGGTTGAAGACATGGTAATACATACATTGTCGATTTACATGATGATAGTTCTTTTAATGAAAAGTGTTTGGTGAAATTAGAAGAAAATGCATTTTTATGGCATAGAAAATTAGGACATGCTCCTTTGCCCTTAATCTCTAAACTTTCAAAAAATAACATTGTGAGAGGTTTGTCTAAGATAAAATTTGTTAAGGATCATTCATGTGAATCTTGCTTGAGAGGCAAACATGTTTGAGAATCTTTTAAAACAAAGAAAGAAATTTGCACATATAGAATTCTTGAACTTGTTCATATGGATTTGATTGGACCATCTAGACATGCTATTCTTAGTGGTAAATTATATGTCCTTATTATTGTGGATGATTTTTCTAGATTTACTTGGGTGAGATTTCTTGTGAATAAAAGTGATGCTTTTAACTAATTTACTAAGTGGTGTAGGTTGGTTCAAAATGAGAAGAATTTGACAATTGTTGCTATTAGAACCGATTATGGAGGTGAATTTGAGTGTGAACCATTTGAAAGCCTTTGCGACAAATATAAAATGGAGCACAATTTCTCAACACCAGGAACACCACAACAAAATGGTGTAGTAGAAAGGAAGAATCGCTCTCTTGAAGAAATGAATAGAACTATGTTAAATGAGTACGATCTTCCTAAATCATTTTGGGCAGAAACAATCCATACTGCGTGCTATGTCATCAGTAAGGTGCATTTACGAAGAGACAAAAATAATACACCATATGAGCTTTGGAAAGGTAAGAAACCCAATATTTCTTATTTTCATCCTTTTGGTTGTAAAGTTTTTATTCATAATAATGGAAAGAACAATTTAGGAAAATTTGATTCAAAATCTGATGTTGGTTTGTTTATTGGTTATTCTCAAACTAGTAAGGCTTTTAGAGTTTATAATAATAGGGCTAAGTGTGTTGAAGAAAGTATTCATATTAAATTCGATGATATGATTTCACCCCCGAGAAAAGTTTGTTTTGATGATGATGCAGGAAATTCAGGAAATAAAGTTGAAGAAATTGAATCCAAGATTGAGGAATTGAAGTTAGATGAAGAAAATCATGTTCCCAATACTAAAACGTTGGCAAAAGTGAAGAACCATCCTATGGAGCAAGTAATTGGTGATTTGAATGATGGTTTAAGAACCTGGAGAAATGTCTATGAGAATATGAGCAATTCAGCCTTCATCTCATTAGTAGAACCCAAGAATATAAAAGAAGCTCTTGAAGATGAGAATTGGCTATTAGCTATGCAAGAAGAGCTTAATCAATTCAAGAGGAATAATGTGTGGGATTTGGTAGCTCCACCAAAGGACAAAACTATTATTGGAGTCAAGTGCGTAAATCAGATTAAATATGATGAGAATGGTGAAGCGATTAAGAATAAATCAAGGTTAGTAGCTCAAGGATTTTATCAAAAAGAAGGACTTGATTATAATGAGACATATGCTCCTGTGGCTCGGTTGGAGGCCATCAGATTATTATGTGCTTTTGCGTCTCATAAGAGGATCAAATTAAATCAAATGGACGTCAAGAGTGCATTTCTCAATGGATATATTCAAGAGGAAGTTTATGTCAAACAACCTTCGGGATTTGAAGATCATGAACATCCGGATTATGTCTACAACCTCAAGAAGGCACTATATGGGTTAAAGAAAGCACCTAGAGCGTGGTATGAAAGGTTAAGTACTTTTCTAACTCAACATGGGTATGTTCATGATAAGATTGATAATACTTTGTTCATTAAACATGTTGATCAAGATATGCTTATTTGTCAAATATATGTTGATGATATTGTGTTTGGTGCCACTAATGAATTTTTGTGCAAAAAATTTAGTGATTTAATGCAAAGTGAATTTGAAATGAGCATGATGGGGGAACTCAAGTTCTTTCTTGGATTGCAAATCAAACAACTCAAAAATGGCATCTTCATTCACCAATCTAAGTATACCAAGGAGCTTCTAAAGAAGTTCAAAATGGAAGGATGCAAAGTGGTGGCAACACCAATGGCAACAAATGTGGTCTTGGAGAAACATGAACATGAAGAAGATGTTGATAAAAAACTTTATAGAGGTATGATCGGCTCTCTTTTGTATTTAACTGCTTCTAGACTTGATATTACTAGATTTCAATGCTGTCCTAAAATTTCCCATTTGAGTGCTTGTAAAAGAATTTTTAGATATTTGAGTAGAACTGTGAATCATGGCTTATGATATCCTAGTTGTGAATCATTTGACTTATATGCTTTTAGTGATGTTGATCACGGTGGATGTAGGATCGATAGAAAAAGCACTAGTGGCTTGTGTCATTTCTTAGGATCATCGTTGATTTCTTGGGCTAGTAAAAAACAATTTAGTGTAGCTATTTCCACTGCTGAATCTGAATATGTAGCAGTTGGGAGTGCATGTGCCCAAGTTCTTTGTATTAAACATCAATTGCTTGACTATGGTATAGTGGTTAAAAATATTCCTATTTATTGTGATAATATCGGTGCAATCTGTTTGAGTAAAAATCCAATTCTGCATAGTAGAACAAAGCATATAGAAATTAGACATCATTTCATTCGTGATCATTGTTTAAAAGGTGACATTTGCTTGAAGCATGTATCATCTAGTGACCAATTAGCTGATATCTTTACTAAACCTCTTTAAAAAGATGTGTTTGTGAATATTAAATTAAAACTAGGCATGTGTGATTTAAACTCCTTTAGTTGAATTAGTTTTTGGGTTTGTTATTTTGTTTGTGTTTGAACTCCCATTGCGATAATTTTTCGTATTGGTTTTTCATTATGACAAAAAGGGGGAGTAATATTGGAAATTGATATTTGGTATCCTTTAGTCACAGTCATTTGATTAAGGGGGAGTGTGTTTGATTTGAGACTATCTTGATTTCTATTAAATTCATTGGTTTATTAATTAAGGGGGAGACAAACTAACCATCGAGACAAGGGATTAAAAACCTTGATCAATGTACTAAGGTTGAGGAATTAGTCGAGTAATTGTTGGTTTGTATTAGTTATTTTTTATTATGACAAAAAGGGAGAGTAAAATGGGAAATTGGATATTCTTTTTTAGTTACTTAATTAAGGGGGAGTACGTTAAATTGTCTTTGAATTGAATTTATATTAAATTTATGAATTATGCAACTTTTATGCATTTGATCTTACAAGGTTGTTAAATTCAATGATTTATATGATTGAGGGGGGGGGGGGACTTTTAACTAAAAAGACAAGGCTTAAAAACCTTGATCAATGTTTCTTTGTTTTCAATTTCTTAAACAATTTCTAAATGTTTTGTCATTATCAAAAAGGGGGAGATTGTTGGACCAATGGTGGTTGAAAAATTAAATCCCACTTATGTTTTGATAATAATAAAATGTATAGAATTGGTTAAGAAATTATTTCAGGTGATTTAGATTCAAATAAATCAAGACTACATCAATCTTGAATGGGCAAGACATAAATCATGGTGAAATCAATAAGGAAATAATCTTCATCAATCTTGAATGCGCAAGACATAAATCATGGTGAAATCAAGAAGGAAATAATCTTCATCATGCTAGAGACATTAATAATGAAGATTGTAGAAGATTTGATTGGATATAACTGTTAAAGGCAACATAAGTCGACTAATACATCATAAGTCGACTTATACATCAAGATCTGTCAGGTTGAGAACGTCACAAGTCGACTAATAGACTATACGTCGACTTATCGAAGGTTACAAGTCGACTTACACTGCATAAGTCGACTTATCGAAGGTTACAAGTTGGCTTACACAGCATAAGTCGACTTATAAAAGAGCAGAGATAAAGTTTTAAGAAAATCGCTCTTACAAGTCGACTTACACACCACGACAAGTCGATTTACGAGTACAGCAAACTGATTCTGACGAAGTCAATCATTCAGAAATGGAAAGGAAATAATTTAGAAAGGTCTATGATCAATCAACAACGGCTATTGGACATCCCCAACGTCTATAATCATCCTTTAGCCTGCAAATAAATAGAGAAACATCAAGGGAAATGGAAGGAACGCAAAAATCAAAGTATACTACTATAGTTCCAAGAATTTCTTCTCATACTACTCTTAGCTTGGTCTTAATTCCATTCATCTGTACTGAGAGTTAGCATTTCTATTTTCTATCATTGTGGTTATTGTGAGTTGAGTGATTAGAGGAGATCACTTGTGAGGTAGGATTTGTGCCGGAAGACAAAATCAAGTGGAAAGGTAGCTTGAGCCAGAAATCAAGTGGTGTTGGTAGGATTTGTGTCGGAAAACAAATCGATTGTAAAGGTAGCTTGAGCCGGAAATCAAGTGGTGTTAGTAGGATTTGTGCCGGAAAACAAATCGGTTGTAAAGGTAGCTTGAGTCAGAAATCAAGTGGTGTTGTAAGAGTTCACACTAAACTAGTGTGCAGTAAAGTGATTTGCCAAATCCTAAATGGGAGCTTAGGTAGAGGACGTAGGTCTTAGAACCGAACCTCTATAAAAACAGTATTTGATCTTCTTCCCTACTCTTTACATTTAAATTTGTTTAAGTTGTTTGTGTGTGAATTAACTTCTGATTTTATTGTAGAATTTTACAAAGAATTTTAAAGATCTATTCAACCCCCCCCCCCTTCCTAGATCGCTTACAAGGTTATGTTATGTGAAACATTCATTACATGAATACATGTAAGATAAAGGAAGTTATCACTAGAGTTGCCAGGATAAAGAGCTTAAAGCTTAGAATGTGAATAGAGCCTCGGGGTCTAGTGCAACTGTACCCGATATCCACTAAGGGATATGGGACGTTATACGAAAAAGGTCAACATCTATAAAGGGATGAGCTGGTAAAAAGGCACTCGGTCATAATGACAATAATAAATGAAAGTGAGTCTCACGTGCATTGCCAATTATAATTGATGTGTGTTTTGTATGAACAATGTGATTTATTGTGAATATGCAAAGAGGTTAATATTATGTTTTGTGTAATGATGCGATGTATGAATTGAGTGAACCATCGATGATGATTACCTAATTGAGTTTGCAAAACTCATCAAAATTGTAACATTATCTTTTCAGGACCGAGAGACGATTCTAGCTACTGAGAGGCTCTACCAGCCGTGTGGATTGTGTGTTGGCAAGTGAAGTCATGGCTCAAAAGTCAGTCAACTGGAATTTGTGGACATTCTAGATAGACTACATATATTTTTCCTCTCTCATGTAGTCCTTTTGTATTAGGTTTTGATGTGTTCCTAAGGGAAATGTTGAAAAGCACAATGTAGACATTCGGTGATTACAAAACGTTATGAGGAAAAATGGATTTAAAATATTGTGATCTTCTTATGATGTTTTTTAAATAAATTGTGATACCATGCCATTGGAAGTGAATGTAGTGATCGAACGTAGCTCGCCTTTGTCTTAGGATATGTGCCAGGGTGATCTTCCGGCGTCCCAGTATGTATCCTGAGGTTAGGGGGTGCTACACTTAGGTGGTATCAAAATATGGTTTAACATCTTTTGGGACATATAGGAATGATAAGCATGAAATATCTTGAACAATGCGGATAATGATTAAAGTTATTATTTGAGGTCATCCACCCTAGGTGATCAGATTGATCAACCAGCTGACCAAGGATCTGTAGGAGCTAGTAGAGAGTCCTCAGTACCTCGATCTCAGGGGTTGCCTCCTAGAGTTCCTGAGAGAAGTGAGAGGAGGTATGATAGGTCTGCAAGCGTGGAGTCAGAGACTTCTATGGCAAGATGCACTGAGATCGAGGCTGAGGGATGGTTAGAGAGGATAGAGAGAATCTTCGATCAGATAGACTACAAGCCTGATGAGAGGTTTGATTATGCAGTATCATTACTGCAGGGCCCAGCTTACCAGTGGTAGAAGACTGTTCCAGGCAGTACCACTAAGCCTTGTCAGTTGAAGTGGGAAGACTTTCTAAGGATCTTCAGAGATAACTACATGCCCAAGATCTACCTGGATATGAAGATGCAAGAGTTCTTAGAATTGAAACAAGTTAGGATGTTAGTGGTTGGGTATGAGGTCAGATTCAATGAGTTGATGGGTTATGCTACTGCTTTAATCCCCACAGAAGAAAAAAAATGTAGGAGGTTTGAAAATGGGCTTAATATGGAGATCAGGACAAGGCTGGCGAGGTCAGATATGGGCACTTTCACTGAATTGAGAGCTGCCTCAATTAAAATTGAGCAGCTAAAAAAGGAGAAACAAGCAGAGACTGGGTAAGGGTCCAGAGAAAAAAGGCCTAGTGAGAGTCAGGGCAGTTCTGGCAGGAGCTTCAGTAAGCACCAGAGTAGATCATTCAGATCATCAGGTGGATCTAGACAGTCAAGAACTGGAAAAAGGGGTAGATTTTCACTGATCGGTAGTAGTGGGTACAAGATCTGAAACCAACGCCCCATTTGAGCATTGTGGGAAAAGGCACGGTGGTGAGTGTTGGACTGTTTCAAGAGCTTGTTTTGTATGCGGCTATTTAGAACACAAAGTCAGAGATTGTCCGATTGTTGCTGGAGCCCAGTCTAGTGTGAGTGGGAGATCCGGGAGTGATGCTACAGTCCAGCAGAGTAGGGGTGGTGGATCCGGACAGAGAGGGCGAGGGAGAGAGAGAGGGAGAGTTGGGAGTTCTTCCATGAGGCCTGAGGGACAGAGCAGTCGACCACAATCCCAAGTTAGGGTCTATGCTATGACCAGGCAGGAGGCTCAAGCCTCACCAGATGTGGTTGCAGGTGCGCTTTTTGTTTATGATTTGGAGGCATTTGCACTATTAGATCCAGGATCCACACACTCCTTTATCGCACTGCATTTGGCATGTAGATTGCATTGTGATAGGGAGTTACTGCAGTATGGGCTAGAGGTGAGTACACCTCTAGGTAGTACTACTGTTATTGTTAAGGTATGCAAGGAGCGTTTAATCAGGATTGATCAAGCAGAGTTTGAGGCAGACTTGATAGTACTGCAGTTGAGGGAGATAGATGTGATTTTAGGTATGGATTGGCTCATTTCCCATAGGGCCATCATGAACTTTTACACTAAAGAGGTAGTATTGGAATCTCTTGGTCAGCCGAGGGCAGTATTCAGAGGAGTTAGTCAGGCAGTGCCAGCTAGGATGATATCCTTCATGAGTGCATTGAGGTTAATACAGGGAGGATGTGAGGCTTATCTGGCCCGCATTATTGACACTAGGATTTAACAGAGTGCACAGGACATTCCAGTGGTTAGGGAGTTCCTGGATGTGTTTCTTGAAGAGTTACCTAGGTTACCACCTGATCGGGAAACAGAGTTTACAATTGATTTAGTTCTAGGTGTTGCTCCTATATCTATTCCTCCATATAGGATGGCACCTATGGAACTGAAGGAGTTAAAGGCTCAGCTTCAAGAGTTGTTGGAAAAGGGTTTCATTAGACCCAGTGTTTCACCTTGGGGAGCTCCAGTGCTATTTGTAAGGAAGAAGGATGGAACATTGAGGTTATGCATCGATTATAGGCAACTAAATTGGGTGACAGTGAAGAACAAGTATCCGTTACCTAGAATTGATGATTTACTTGATCAGTTGCAGGGAACTCATGTATTTACTAAGCTGGATCTGAGATCAGGGTATTACCAGTTGAAGATAGTCGAGAATGATATCCCTAAGAGTGCATTCAGGAGCAGGTATGGGCATTTTGAGTTTTTAATGATGTCGTTTGTGTTAACTAATGTCCCGGTAACTTTTATGGCCTTAATGAATAAAGTGTTTCAACCGTACCTGGATTGCTTTGTGATTGTGTTTATTGATGATATCTTGGTATATTCGAAGAGCAGAAAGGAGCATGCTGAACATTTGAGAGTCATCTTACAGATTATGAGGGAAAAACAGTTGTACGCCAAATTCAGTAAGTGTGAATTTTGGCTGGATCAAGTTATATTTTTGGGGCACATAGTGACTGGAGATGGCATACAGGTAGATCCGAAGAAAATAGAGATAGTGATGAATTGGTAAGCTTCGAGAAATGTGTCAAAAATTCGAAGCTTCCTAGGATTAGCTGGATATTACCGAAGATTTTTTGAGGGGTTTTCCTTGATCTCGGCTCCTCTGACAAAACTTCTGAGGAAGAATGTAGTGTTCAGTTGGAATGAGGAGTGTCAAAAGAGCTTTGAGGAGCTGAAACATCGATTGACTACCGCACCAGTGTTGACCATTCCATCAGGGACCGGAAGATATGTGGTGTATAGCAATGCTTAGCATCAAGGACTGGGATATGTATTGATGCAGTATGGCAAGGTGATTGCCTATGCATCGAGACAATTAAGGTCTCACGAAATCAATTACCCGGTACATGATTTAGAGCTAGCTGCAATTGTCTTTGCTCTAAAGATTTGGAGACATTATTTATATGGAGAGACTTTCCAGATATACACTGATCATAAAAGTCTGAGGTATCTATTGATTCAGAGGGAGTTAAACTTGAGGTAGAGGAGATGGATTGAATTATTGAAAGATTATGATTGCAATATTGAGTACCACCCGGGGAAAGCTAATGTGGTGACAGATACTTTGAGCAGGAAGTCTAATATCAATATAGCTCAGATTCAGTTATCAAGGTTACCTAATCTGATTCAATTGAGAGCTCTAAATGTAGAGCTGAATTTGGAGCAAGATGAGGCATTAATTGCTACTTTGAAGTTGAGGCTAATGCTACATGATAGAATCAGAAGAGTACACAACAAAGATTCTGATATGGTAAAGCTTATGGAGAGAGTGAAGGAAAATCCAGATTCCGAGTTTGAGTTGAGGGATGAGACTTTGTAGTTGAGACAGAGGCTGCGTGTGCCTAATGTAGATGATCTGAAGAAGGAGATTCTTAAGGAAGCTCATATGACCGCCTATGCTATGCATCCTGGTACTACCAAGATGTATAACACACTGAAGTAGCATTTTTGGTGGCCAGGAATGAAGAAGGAAGTGGCAGAGTATGTATCTAGATGTATGACTTGCCAGCAAATTAAGACTGAACACCAAGCTCCAGTAGGGAAGTTACATTCGTTGTCTATTCCAGAGTGGAAATAGGAACGAATCACTATGGACTTCATCATGGGATTGCCCAAGACTCCAAGGCAACATGATGCTATATGGGTCATAGTGGACCGGTTAACTAAATCGGCCCATTTCTTGTCAGTGAGAGAGAATAACTCACTTGATCAGTTGACCTAGAAGTATGTGAATGAAGTGGTGAGACTACATGGGATTCCAGTGTCTATAGTATCGGACAGGGATCTTAGATTTACTTCAAGGTTTTGAAGGAGTTTACAGTCTGCTATGGGTACTAAGTTGAACTTTAGTATAGCATTTCATTATCAGACAGATGGACAAAGTGAGAGGACAATCAAGACTGTTGAGGATATGCTCAAGGCTTGTGTATTGAAGTTTAGAGGAGCTTGGAATCAATATATGGCATTGATAGAGTTTGCCTACAACAAACATTACCACAGTAGTATTAGAATGGCACCGTATGAGGCATTCTATGGTAGAAAATGTCGATCGCCAATATATTAGGATGAAGAAGGATTAAGAATGATTGAAGGTCCATAGTTAATACAGGATACCGTCGATCAGGTGAAGTTGATCCGAAGCTAGATTAAAGCGGCTCAGGATAGACAAAAAAGTTATGTGGATCAACATCGACGTGATATCGAGACAGTGTGGGAGATAGAGTATTCTTGAGAGTGTCACCCTAGAAGGGAGTTTTGAGATTTGGTAAAAAGGACAAGTTGAGCCCTAGGTACATTGGTCCTTATGAGATCATTGAGAGGATTGGATCTTTGGCCTATAAGTTAGCTTTACCGAATGAGATGTCTCAATTACATAATGTGTTTTATGTGAGTATGCTTCGAAGATATCGATCGGATCCGACACATATGATACCAACTTAGGAAATTGAGGTTGTTAATAACTTAAGCTATGTTGAGGAGCCGATTAAGATTGTGGGATCACAGATTAAGCAGTTGAGGAACAGGGTTATTCCATTGGTAAAAGTTCTTTGAAGGAACCACTCAACTGAAGAAGCAACATAGGAGACAGAGGAGCATATGAGGAGGCAATATCCCCACCTATTTGAGCAAACATGTAAGAATTTCGAGGACAAAATTTCATTAAGTAGGGGGGAGTTATAACATCTCATTACTTGTGAGAGGGTTAAAATTGTAAATGTGAGTGATTAATGAGAGTTAGAGATGCATTTCCATTTTCATGCATATAAATGCCATGCACTTATACATGAATAGTGTATGAATTTGAACATGAAAATAATTGTACATGCATTCACGAATAATTATATGTATAAATGGATGGATCTATGAATTTTTAGAGTTATGGACGTTTTTACATTGAAAATATTAGTGATTGGTGGAAATATTGTATTTGTATATGTTGGTGAATTTATGGAGTATTGAGAAAGATATATATATATAATAGGGAACAAGAAATTAAAAGAAGCTTGGAGATAGTTGGATTGTAAAGATGACAGCCAAGTGAGTTAGTTTCAAAAGAAACTAAGTTAGAACTTGGGTATTGGGTAAGTGACAAGTGTCACTTAGTCTTTTGTACTCTTTCTAAAAGTAGGTTACCATTCTTTGAGAGTTGACAAGTTAAGTATTGTCTAAGTCCCTTCCTTACTAACATCTTTTCCAATCTTCCTTTTGAAACCCAGAGTTTTTCATCAAATACCTTCTAAGAGACTTCTATGTTTTTCATCAAATACCAAACCTACTTTGTCATTTGTGTCCTCTACCCTGAGAAAAACTAGAAGCTGGTCACTGTACTTAGTGAAGTATGTAAAATGTATGGAGTTTAGGGCTTGAAAATTTTGGAGTTTTCAGCAGGTAAGTGGTAAAGAAATCCCTCAGAGTTAGGGATTTGTGAAATAAAGTTAATAGATTACTGTCATCTGCATGGAAAATGACATTTACATGGTTGCTCATAAATACTCGGTAGTTGGGAAGAAAAAAATTCATTTATAGTGTTAAATTAGTTTTTGAAAAAAAAATTGGTATTTTGGTGATATAAAATATTGAAAGTTTGAAAATCTGAAAAATGTTCACTGAATACACTTCAGTCTTTTAACCATAATGTTTTCTCTAGTTGTCTAAATGAAATGATTCTTAATTTGAATTAAACTAGAGACACATGGCTACATTTTGTATGAAGACATCGAATTTCATTTCTGTCTCTAAGAATCTCAAAAGTTGTCATGAAGTTGAGAATAGGGTGCAAGGCGTTGAAAGCTGATTGTAAAATTCATGTTCTGATTTCGGGAGAAAATATGGACTTGATCTAGATAGATTTTAGCAAAGTTTCCTTCTGGAAAGTTGTAGATCTTTCGTTTAGTTTTCCAACAGTATATAGCATGAAAATATTAGACATTGAATTCAAAAGTTATGATCCTTATAAGTGGAGATGTTCTGGGTAAAAATCAGACGAAAAAAAGCAGACGATAGAAATGAGACGAAAAGAAATGAGACGATAGAAATGAGACGATGGAAATGAGACAATGGAACTAAGATGAAAGCAAAAACATATTGGACTCTTTTGGTCATAACTTCTTCTCTAGACCTCCAAATGACCTAATTTTTAAAGCATTGGATTCCTAACACATTTCTTTATCTCTACACAAAAATTATAGTTTTTGGTATTAAATTGAAAATGATTGATTGAATCAAAGTAAGGGTATCGGTGGAAGGAGCATGAACTGGATATTTTACTGAACATATTTCAGTATTTTGATGATATCTTGGTCTGTAGGATTCCAATTGAGGTAATTCTTTATTTTTATTAAACTAGAGTAATAGTGATACAAATCATTTGAAAAAGCTGAATCTTGATACAGTCTTTAAGGTGTTCAATTTTTGGATGGAATTTTGGTATAGTACACAGTTTTGGAAAGGAACAGTCCGAAAATGTTTGAGTCATATCTTCCAAATTACTGAACCAAATTGAGTGATTTTGGCGTCAATGGAAAGATAAAAGATAGAGGAACACTTTTTTAGAAGAAAGTGGGCTCAAATTTCACAAGTTTTGCCTTCTTATTAAATGTGAATAGTAAACCCGAAAGAGGTGTTTCAGAAAGTCTGAAGGTAAGTCAATGAGTAATGAAATGTGTTTTCAATGGTTCTAATGAGGCATAAACCTAAGTGTTAGTTATACTTAAATAAATTTTGGTATGGGGATAGTGTTGAGAAGAATCAAGGAGCGATACCCGAGATTTATCATGAACATGCATTGTACATAATTCATCTCATGCATTGTACATAATTCATCTCATACATGTGCATTATTGAACACTCTTAATGGTGCAAATTGTGATATCATGTATGCTATTTATTATAGAGGAGCAACTGAAACGTCAACTTCCAGACGTTGTCGGATCTTCCAAGCATTATCTTCGGGAGCAATTTATGAGTAACCTAGATGTTCTCACTCAATTAATTGTCTGCTAGAGAATGTGGTTAGAATGAGTTATTTAAGTGCTCCAAATTGTGAATGTGTATATGAATGCAAAAGCGTGCTCAGCATTTCTGCTGATTGCTGGACTATGGTCCGATGAATGTGATTGAATGAGGTTATGTTATGTGAAACATTCATTACATGAATACATGTAAGATAAAGGAAGTTATGTTATGTGAAACATTCATTACATGAATGATGATGAATGTGATCTAAATGTAAATGTGAATGTGATTGAATGAGGTTATGTTATGTGAAACATTCATTACATGAATACATGTAAGATAAAGGAAGTTATCACCGGAGTTGCCAGGATAAAGAGCTTAAAGCTCATAATGTGAATAGAGCCTCGGGCTCGAGTGCGACTGTACCCGATATCCATTAAGGGATATGGGATGTTATATGACAAAGTTTAACATCCATGAAGGGATGAGATGGTAAAAGACACTCGGTCATAACGACAATAATAAATGAAAGTGAGTCTCACGTGTATTGTCAATTATAATTGATGTGTGTTTTGTATGAACAATGTGATATATTGTGAATATGCAAAGAGGTGAATATTATGTTTTGTATAATGATGTGATGCATGAATTGAGTGAACCATCGATGATGGTTACCTCATTGAGTTCACAAAACTCATCAAAATTGCAACTTTATCTTTTCAAGACCGAGAGACGATTCTAGCTACTGAGTGGCTCTACCAGCCGTGTGGATTGTGTGTTGGCAAGTGATGTCATGGCTCAAAGGTCGATCAGCTGGAATTTATGGACAGTCTAGATAGACTGCATATATTTTTCCTCTCTCATGTAATCCTTTTGTATTAGGTTTTGATGTGTTCCTAAGGGAAATGTTGAAAGGCACAATGTAGACATTCGGTGATTACAAAACATTACGAGGAAAAGTGGATTTAAAATATTGTGATCTTCTTATGATGCTTTTTAAGTAAATTGTGATACCATAACATTGGAAGTGAATGTAGTGATCGAACGTAGCTCGTCCTTGTCGTAGGATATATGTCGGGGTGATCTTCGGGCGTCCCGGTATATACCCTAAGATAAGGGGGTGCTACAGCTCTATCAACTACAGAAGCCGAGTATATATCAGCCACAAGTTGCTGTTCACAGACGTTGTGGATTAAGTACTGGCTAGAGGACTACTCAATACAAGAAGAAGAAATCCCAATCTACTGTGACAACACAAGTGCCATCAACCTGTCGAAAAACCTCATACAACACTCGAGAGTTAAACATATCAAAGTGAGACACCATTTTCTACAAGACTACGTTCATAGGAAGATCGTAAGGCTTCAGTTTTTTTAGATGAACTATCAGTAGGTAGACATCTTCAGTAACCCATTAAGTGAAGAAAGATTCAAAAAAATCAGACGAAACCTTAACATAGTTATGTTAAGTGATCAACCGTTTGACACGTTATGACCCAGATAAGAAGGTCGAAGGAGTGAACGGTAATAGTAACAGTGAGTTACAGCTGGTAACGTCCGTTATAAAAAAGTTTTGGAGGGAAAGTTTATTATAGCCTTGAGAACGTCACCTATTATAGAACACTCTTGACATACCCTGACATCGACCTTTGAAGAACCCTCAACAAAAGCTCTTCATTACTCTGTTTAGATGTCAAACCTTCCTTGATCACACTCTCAACCTCAAAAACTGACTTCACCTCTTTGAAAAATACTTCTGTGCATTCAGTTCGTTGTTAACTATAGAAACAAAGGGAGGCAGCTATGTCAAGCGGAAGACTTGTTGATTTCGATTCCTTGAAGTAGGAAAAGATGGATATTAAACTGGAGATTGTGGCAACTGGGTGGAGAAATTTCTTTCGAGTTCGAGAGACAATCTACATAAATGAAGTGTATGACTTTTGGAAAAATATAAAAGTGGTAGACAATACTTTTGTATCTACGGTGGATAGATTATCAATTATAGTGAAAATGAAGATAATCGAGAAGGTCACTAAGTGTCCATTTGATGGAGAAAAGCTCACAAGTAAAGCTAGATGGATGACGCAAGCTAGCGTGAAGGAGACTCAGATCAATCGACAATTATATGGAAGCAATGATCCAAAGGAGAAGAAGGATTCAAGTCTTGTTCCAAAGGCTAGGGTTCTACACTCACTTCTTTTCTATTTTGTTCTACCAAGAACAGGATCAAGGCATTTGGTAATAATGCTAGATGAACAATGCCTATTTCACCTACTTAATCGCCAGTCTATAAATCTACCATTCCTTATTTTCCATTATATGGAAAAGACTAAGAAAGACTCGATCGCTCTACCATATGGAATGATGCTGACAAGGATATTCAGAGACTCTGGAGTCCTTTTGGAGAGAGGAAACAGGACGAAGCTGAATATCAAAAGCGCCATCAATTCTGTAATAATTGGCAGAATGAGATTGAAGAATCTGAAGAAAGAAGAAGCAGATTCTAAGACGAAAGCAAGGATTGAGGGGGAGTGTGCTGTTAAGGTGAGTTTGAATGAAAAAGAATCTCCCTCAAGAAAACGAAAATCTCAATCCATTGAGAGAATGCCTGCAGAAAGAGAAAAGAAATCGTCAAAGAAATCAATAAAGGGAAAGACGATTTCTCATAAAGAAGGAAGCCAGGTGCAATATAGGGAGAAAGTGACCTTGAAAAGAAAGGGAAAAATACTCCTTTTGAAGAGACCGAAACAAACAAAAAGGTCGCTTAGAGTTCGAACCCTGCGTCAATAAGAAGAAAAGAAAGGGAAATAATTAATTCATGGTGGAGACTCTAAGAAGAAAACACCTCAGGCAACCAAGTCTTTAGTTTCAATTTTGAAAGAAGATCCAGCAACATTGGCTAAAGAGACTGAGATTAAGAGAAAATTGGAGTTTGAGAAAGAGAAACCTTAATCTTAGTAGACTTTTAGACTGATTAAAGAAAATAAAAAGCAGAAAATTAGTATAAAAAAGAGCACTCCTACTGCTGTTCAAAAGAAGAAGAAGCTAGTTGAACGCAGTCCAGCACAGGTCAATACCTCTCAACCGTTACGAAAAGAAGACTTGAGAGTCAAGATTATTGAAGAAAGCCAACCTGTCAGGAGTAGCGACTCTATAATCATCAGAGAAACCCCAAAAAGGTTAGTCAAGGCACAATTACAATCAATCTTGGTAAATAGTAGTACAATGCATTTGTTGAGTGATGACGAGAAAAGTATGTATGGTTTTCTGAGGGATGAAGGAACCAAACCATCCCCCACACAGATGACAAGACAAAAGTACACTATTTTACCAATCACAAAGAGAACTGTGATCAAGGTGGTGCCTGACTTTTAACCAAGACCTTACATTATTCGTAATGAGGAAAAAGGGAAGAAGAAAATGTATCCTGAAGGGATAACAAGTGTTCTTACAGAAGAACAAATCGAAGCTGAAGTGAGAAACATTGATGAAGCATGCTATGCATTCTAGAAGGAAACTATGTTTCCCACTACATTTCGAAAACATCACGAAGCAATTGTGGTAAGCGAACTACTGAAGACTCTTCTCAAGTAGTTAAAAGACTTACAGAAGGACAGTACAGATCCATTCGGATTGGAGACCTAAGCTACTCAATAAAGTCACTTTTGCATCTCATTATACGCATTAGACCCTTGACAACTGCGTCTTAAATTGAAGATGTTCTACACCTATTTGGAAGACAAGTTCCACAACTAACCAGTCCTGATGATCTTGATCTCCTGGAACCAAATTTATCTGTCAAACCTCCTACCTTTACAATAACTGAATCAGGTGTCATATCTTCAGATGCATATACTACAACCATTGGTCCTGAAGTAGTACAACAAAAGCATAATGAAGACATTGAAGATAAAGTTGATAATTTGTGTGCTTAAGTAGGTAACTTTCATAGAGAAGTAGAGTATATTCGACAAGATATCAAGTCACTCCGCACTAAAATGAGATAAATTTTTTCTGAAGTTATGAAGCTTCTGCGGACATGATCTTTTTTATTAATAACAAATACGGGAAAAAAGGAGAAAAGGAGAAAGAAATGACAAAGATAAGGGGAGAACAAGAAGAGAAGAAAATAACAGAAGAAGAAGATTTTGGTTTTTTTTTTTTTGCATTTTATGATTATTTGTTATCATAAAAAGGGGGGAGATTGTTAAATCAAAATAACTTTACGATTAATAATTTTTATGAAGACCAAATCATAATGCTCAGGGATTAGGGCTGATGTTTACTCATTACTTGTCAAACTAGTTACTATAGATGAAAATAAAGGGTAACGTTTAGTTTTAAACCAAACAAGGCTCTTATCCTGGATGGCTTTGTTAAGTCAAAATGACTTTACATAAACAATTTTGATGAAGTACAAATAACAGAAGATGAAAAACAAACGGAAGAGAGAAAAGCAGTCAGAGAATAAAAAACAGACGATAGAAAAAAAATAGACGAAAGAGTGAAAAGCAGATGATAGATGAAAAGCAGACGATAGTCAAAAAGCAGACGGAGATTAAAAAACAAACGAAGATTAAAAAGCAAACGGAAGCTAAAACAGACAGAAACTAAAAGCAGACAGAAGCCAAAAGTAGACGGAAGCCAAAAGCAAATGCAAGCAAAAGCAGACAATGAAAAACAGAAGCAAGCAAATCACGTCTGAATCAAGAATCAGTTTGAGTTGGTTATAGAACTCAACTAAGTAACCGTTTCTTTCAAGATTCAAGAAGCAAGATTCAAGAAGCAGTTGAAGATGAAGACTATAAATATGAGTCGAAGTCGAAGATTGCAAAGTTACACAAAAGTTAAAAAAAATTACACACACACGAGAACGTTACAAAAGCTTACTTGAGAGTTTATTGTGCAAATAGCTAGAGCTATCTTACTATAACAAAACTCGAAACATCTTTCTGTAAGAAAGTAGTACAGATAGCCTGTAGAGGCTAAGAGTAAAAAAATACTGACTATAAAGAGACCTGAAGAGGCTCAAAAAGAAAGAATACTTGTAAAGTTGTTGAGAGATAGTAAAATCTCAAAAAGACATCTGAGGATTAGACATAGCCCACGGTTTGGGGTGAACCAGTATACAAATTACTGTGTCAACTTCTCTCTATCCTTATCTCTCTTATCGTTCAAAGTTTCGATTTTTTTTTAGTTTTCAAACAAGTTTTCGAAGAATACGATTAACTTTGATTTGGAGTAGTTCTTGTGAAAAGAACAAATTTTTCTTTTGAAAAAACGATTTTTGAAAGTTTTTTCAAAAAGGAGAAATACACAATTCAACCCCCCTTCTTATGCATTTATACATCGTATAATAAGCATTGTAATAACGTGTAATTCACTTCAATTGGTATCAGAGCTCAGTGTCCAAGGATCACTGTAACAAAGTGTGGATCAAAGATTATGGTGGAATCACATACGTACATTGCAGAAGGTGCCTCAGTCACTAAACCTCCAGCGTTCAACGGAGAAGACTACCACTACTAGAAAGATAGGACTCGGCTGTTCATAGAATTTTTTCATGTTGACCTTTGGGATGTGATAGAGAATGGACCATACGCACCAGTAGATGAAGAAAGAAATCCTATTCCACAGATCAGATGGATGGTTGATCAAAAGGCGAGATTCCAACTGAACTCTAAAAACAAATTTTTCTTGAGTTGTGCCCTAAGCAGAAGTGAGTATGACAAATTCCACAGATGTGATTGTAACATCCCGTCACCGATGGGATGGGTACAGTTCATTTCATACGTATTTTGCATGCACATGCATTATTGAATTATGTATAACTGACAATGATTGTACTGGTATTTGTACGTACATACATGTATGACATATTTCCGGTTTGATTTTGGATAACTTGGATTTGGAGATGATTAGGACATGTGTGATAATTAGGTCAAATTAAGTTCAAGAATTGAATTTTGAGTTAGAAATGAAAGTTAGGAAATTGAATTATAAAATTGGAGTATACGATCATAAGTTTTCTAATTTTGAGGATTTATAGAAATTTTTCTGAAATTTTCGGAGCAATAGGTCCGGACCGAAAAATTGATCAATGACTGGATAATTGAGTTCTGGTTCCGAGATTGATTGAAATTGTGCATGAAATAATTGGAGTTATGATTTTTGGAGTTATTCTTCATAGTTATGGAATTCGGGAGAAATTAGAATTGGAAACTGTCTTGAGGTTGTTCGGATCGGACTTGTGGCAATTAAATTTGCCAAACAAGCCTTATTAATCCTTTAATATATAAAGCCTAACCTTTGAAATTTTGCTCCACGATTTCTTCTTGCTTTTGACAGAAACATCTTCTTCCCTCTTCCATCATCGTGGATCCTTCTTTGATTTGCTTCTTGATTCCTTCTTGTCATTTGTTCCTTTCCTTTGCCTTGAATCGATTTGTTGCTTTGGAGTGGGTAAAGAAGAATTGAAAATGGGTTTTGCTTGGGTGATTGTCGTGGGTGTGTGAGTTGGAGTTTGGTGTGATCCTTGAAGATTTAAGGTTTTAATCAAGTAAGTTACTTCTTTCTTGCCTTATATAGTTTGATTGGTTGATTTATAGAGTTATTTGGATGATTTAATTTGTATATTTGAGGATTTGGCATTTAGGGTTTCCGATGGTTATTTTTGTTGATTTTGATTTGGGTATTTGTGGAATAATGGTTGATTTGTGGATTTAAGGTTAGGAATGAGTTGTGTTAAGTGTAGAATGTTATTTTAGAGTGTTTAGAATGGATTTGGATGGATTTATATCAGAAGATCTGAGAAATTTCTGAGTTTCGGAGGTTTTTCTGGGTTCGCACGTCGCGACGTGTGATGAACACGCCGCGGCGAGCCACCCATTCTTGCACGTCGCGACAAATAAACAAATATTAGTCGCGACGAGCTGAGTTTTGGCGCATGTCGCGACGAGGGGATGTGTGCGCCGCGGCGAGCAGATTTCGCCTGCACGTCGCGACGAGCAGAAGATTTCACGCCGCGGCGAGGGACCAGACGTCGCGGCGAGGGAGTCCAATTTCTGAAAATTGATTTTTGTTCCTTTTGAGGTTTTGAAATTGGGGATTTAGGAACTTGATGATTCAATTGGTTATGGATTAAATTCAATTTGGAGATTATGAATTCGGGATTGAGAATTGAGATTGGGGGAAATTCGGATTAGTGGCGGAAATGTCATAAAATGTATAGTACATACATTATTTGATACTTATGCATCATTGAGTATTGGAATTGATACAATTAGTAATGTTATTTATATTTCGATTGTTATAGAGGCTCAAGTGGATCGCCAATTATCCGACGTAGGCGAGACTTCCCGGCAGTAGCTCAGAAGTTCTGAGGTGAGTAACCTAGTTGGTTTCTCAACCTATATGTGTTACATTTTATGCAATTATGCAATGTGGAGTTAAGGATGGATCGTATGTGTTTGTTTTGATTGATTTCGGACCAAAGGTGTCCGAAATATTGGAATGTGATATAGAAGTGTTGTGTGTGCACTAGTTGGGATTAATTGGTTTTAAATGTGAAGTTTAGACATATGCAGTTGTATATTGACGCATGTAGTGTAAACTGGACATGTGCATACATGCATAAAAGTATGATCAAATAATTGGTAGTTGTGACCGGTGCAGCCACCGTATCCAGAGCTTTAAGCTCAACGCACAGGGTCTAGTGCCTAACGATTTTCAGAGCTTTATGCTCAACGTATTAGGGCTTTTGAGCCCAATGTTTTCAGAGCCAATGGCTCAACGTATATGAGCTCAGTCGCACGGTCACAACAATGAAATAAAATGGAAGAGTCACATGTCCATCGCATATATATATAACTGTTCAAAATGTGAATTGTATGAAAGGCGTATCGCCTTATAAATGGGAAATTGAATGCATGTGATTCTTGATTGTGATAATATATGTTGTAGAGTGAATTGTTTGCCTATGCATGAGTTGGGTGAACCATCGATGATGGTTTCTCACTGAGTTCGCAAACTCACCCAACATTGCATTTATTTTTCTGGACAGCGATAGTTTGACTCCTAGCTCCAGTCAGTGAGACTTTTCCTGCTGTGTGTGTGTGCCGGCAAGAGGAGCATGGCCCACAGGTCGGTCAGCTGGGGGTCTTTTGGGATATTTTGGGGATGATCTAGTTAGGAGTTGTTACTATTTATTTTGGGCTTGTACAGTTGTAAATATGACCGAATGGTATACTTATGGTTTTATGAAATGAATGGAAAGTATCTCTTGGTTTTAAAATTTAGTGAATTTGATATTATTGCTTCATTATATTGATGCCATGAGGTTTATAGAAATGATCGAATCGTCGTGCACCCTCATCGTAGGTTTTGCATCGGTACGATCTACGGGCGTCCCGGTGTATACTCTACGGTAAGGGGGTGCTACATTAGGTGGTATCAGAGCATGGTTTGGCATCTTTTGGGCATAGTATATTTTAGGCTTGAATTATGATAAGAAAAGCAGAAGTTGATCAAGTTTGTGGTTTTATTGTAGGTCATCCGTTTTTGGTGATCAGGTAGATCAACCAGCTGACCAAGGATCAGTCGGAGCAAGTAGGGAGTCTTCAGTGCCTCTGTATGAGGAGCAGCCTCCTAGAGTTCCCATGAGACGGGAACGGAGGTATGATCGTCTGCGTGGCGGTGGAGTCGTGGATTTCTATGGCGCATGCACTCGCCGAGGCTGAGGGATGGTTGGAAAGGACTGAGCGAGTCCTCGATCAGATGGATTGCGACCCTAAGGAGAGATTTTATTATGCGGTCTCTTTGCTACAGGGTCCAGCTTATCAGTGGTGGAAGACTGTCCCGGGTAGTTACACCAGACCTTGTGTGTTAACTTGGGCAGATTTTCTGAGAGCCTTTCGGGATAATTTCATGCCCAAGGTCTACTTGGAAATGAAGATGCAGGAGTTCTTTGAGTTGAGACAGGGGTCGATGTCAGTGGCCGATTATGAGGTCAGGTTCAATGAGCTGTCAGCATATGCGTCTGTTTTGATTGCCTCTGAGGCTGATAAGTGCCGGAGATTCGAGGGAGGTCTTAATCTGGAGATTCGTACCAGGTTAGCCCGGTCAGATATGGACACCTTTGTCGAGTAGAGAGCAGCTGCAGTGAGGATTGAGCAGCTCTTGAGACAGAGTCGGGCTAAGACTGGTCAGGGATCAGGAGGCAAGAGATCTAGTGACAGTCAGGGTAGCTCTGGTAGGAGCTTGAGTAGACGCTAGAGCAGGTTCAGATCAGCAGGGGGATTTAGACAGTCGGGTTCTGTTCAGAGGGGGAGATTTGGGCAGATTGGTAGTAGTGGCAGAGGGGCAGGAAAGGCCGTGCCAGTTTGTGTACATTGTGATAAGAGGCACAGTGGAGAGTGCTGGAGAGTGACAGGAGCCTGTCTAGCATGCGGTTCAATGGATCACATGATTCGGAGTTATCCTCTGAGTTTGGGAGTTCAGTCAGCTACTAGTGGGAGAGCTGGTAGTAGTTCGACGGTGCAGCAGAGCCGTAGCGGTGGACCTGGATTCAGGGGCCGAGGCAGACCCCGAGATAAAGGTGGAGATTCCTTAGTGGGGACCGAGGGACGAGGCAGCAGGCCGCAGTCCCAGGCCAGGGTCTACGCCATGACTAGGCAGGAGGCTCAGGATTCTCCAGATGTGGTTGCAGGTTTGCTTCTGATCTCTGGCATTGAGGTTTATGCATTGATAGATCCAGGGTCCACGCATTCTTTTATTGCACCGCATGTAGCATGTAGATTGCATGTGGATAGGGAGATGTTATAGTATGGGTTAGAGGTGAGTACGCCTCTAGGTAGTACTACAGTTCTGGGAGAGGTCTGCAAGGGGTGTCCGATTATGATTGATCAGTCGGAGTTGAGTGCAGACTTGATTGTGTTGCCCCTTCAGGAGATTGATTTGATTTTGGGGATGGACTGGCTCACTGCCCATAGGGCTGTCATGGATTGTTATACCAAGGAGGTCGATTGAGTCTCCCGGTCACCGAGGGTCAGATTTCGAGGTGTTAGTCGGCGATGCCAGCAGATGATTCGCTCACGAGTTCTCTGAGATTGATGCGAGGGGGTTGTGAGGCCTATTTGACACATGTGGTGGATTCCAGAGTGCAGCAGAGTTTGCAGGATGTTCCCATGATCAGGGAATTTCCAGATGTGTTTCCCGAGGAGTTACCGGGTTTACCGCCGGATCAGGAGACAGAGTTTGAGATTGACCTCGCTCAGTACCGCCCTATATTGATACCTCCGTATAGGATGGCAATCGGTGGAACCGATGGAGCTTAAGGCTCACCGC
Organism: Erythroxylum novogranatense; assembly: GCA_029891385.1. Lineage (NCBI taxonomy): Eukaryota > Viridiplantae > Streptophyta > Magnoliopsida > Malpighiales > Erythroxylaceae > Erythroxylum > Erythroxylum novogranatense. Next base: position 10,848,359 of record CM057233.1, on the reverse strand, counting down.
GGAGTTGTTGGATAAGGGATTTATCAGGCCGAGTGTTTCGCGCTGGGAGCTCCGTGTTATTTCAGAAGAAGAAGGATGGGACTTTGAGGTCAGCATCGATTATAGGCGGTGAATCGGGTTACAGTTAAGAATAAGTACCCACTGCCTAGGATCGATGATTTATTTGATCAGCCATGAGGAGCTCAAGTGTTTACCAAGTTGGATTTGAGATCCGGATACTATCAGTTGAGGATCGCAGAGGCCGATGTGCCTAAGAGTGCTTTTAGGAGCAGGTATGGGCATTTTGAGTTCTTAGTGATGCCGTTCGGGTTGTCTAATGCCCCGGAAATCTTCATGGCCTTGATGAATAGAGTCTTTCAGCCCTACCTGGATCAGTTCGTGATTGTGTTTATCGATGATATTTTGGTGTATTCGAGGACTAGACAGGAGCATGTGGAGCATCTGAGGATAGTGCTGCAGATTATGAGAGATAGGCAGTTGTATGCCAAATTCACTAAGTGTGAATTTTGGCTGGATGAGGTGGTATTTTTAGGCCACATTGTATCTGGTGAGGGTATCCGGCTGGATCCTCACAAGATTGAGGCAGTGAGGAGTTGGGAGATTCCAAGGAACGTGTCAGAGTTGAGGAGTTTCCTCGGATTGGCAGGCTATTACCGGAGATTTGTCGAGGGGTTTTTTGTGATCTCAGCCCCTTTGACAAGACTTCTGAGGAAGGGTGTGACCTTTAGATGGACGGATGAGTGCCAGAGGAGTTTTGAGGAGTTGATACATCGGTTGACTTCGACGCCGGTGTTAGCTTTGCCATCTGGAGCAGGAGGCTTTGAGGTTTTTAGTGATGCTTCGCAACAGGGTTTAGGCTGTGTGCTGATGCAGCATGGGAGAGTTATAGCATATGCTTCGAGACAGTTGAGATCCCATGAGATTAATTATCCAATGCATGATTTGGAGTTAGCAGCAGTTGTGTTTTCTTTGAAGATCTGGAGACATTATTTGTATGGGGAGACGTTCCAAATCTTCACCGACCATAAGAGTTTGCGGTATTTGTTGAGTCAGCGAGAGCTGAATCTGAGGCAGAGGAGATGGTTAGAGTTACTTAAGGATTACGACTGCACTATCGAGTACCACCCCGGGAAGGCCAATGTGGTGGCAGATGCATTGAGTAGGAGATCGCATGGTAGTGCAGCTCAGATTCAGGTTTCGAGGTTACCGTGCTTGGTTCAGTTGAGAGCTCTGAACGTGCAGATGGATTTGACTCAGGATGCAGCTCTGATTGCTACTTTGAGACTCAGGCCGGTATTGCATGATCGGATTAGGAGAGTGCAGGATCAGGATCCTGTGTTGGTGAGATTGATTGATAGAATCAGATCTGAATGGTTGTCTGAGTTTGAGTTGAGAGATGGGACTCTTTGGATGGGCCAGAGATTGTGTGTTCCGGATGTAGATGATCTGAGGCGAGAGATTTTGGAGGAGGCTCATTTGGCTGCTTATGCCATGCATCCTGGTGTCACCAAGATGTATCGCACTCTTAAGTTGCATTTCTGGTGGCCAGGTATGAAGAGGCATGTGGAAGAGTATGTTTCTCGGTGTCTGACATGCCAGCAGATTAAGGATGAGCACCAGGCCCCAGTCGGGAGATTGCATTCGTTACCCATTCCGGAGTGGAAATGGGAGCGCATTACGATGGATTTCATTATAGGGTTGCCTAGGACGCCGAGGGAGCATGATGCGATCTGGGTCATAGTGGACCGGTTGACGAAATCGTCTCACTTCTTGCCAGTGAGGGAGAGTAATACCCTCGATCAGTTGTTCCAGAAGTATGTGGCAGAGATAGTTCGACTGCATGGGGTCCCAGTATCGATAGTGTCAAATAGGGATCCCAGGTTTACTTCGAGGTTCTGGAGGAGTTTGCAGTCTGCTATAGGTACGAGATTGAACTTCAGCACAGCGTTTCATCCTCAGACAGATGGGCAGAGTGAGAGGATTATTCAGATTGTTGAGGATATGTTGAGAGCCTATGTATTGGAGTTTCGAGGTGCATGGGATCAGTATTTGCCTCTGGTGGAGTTTGCATATAATAATCAGTACCAGAGTAGCATTGGCATGGCACCGTATGAGGCATTATATGGACGACCGTGTAGATCCCCTCTTTACTGGGATGAAGAGGGTACGAGGATGTTAGAGGGTCCCGAGTTGATCCAGGATACAGTGGATAAGATACAGTTGATTCGGAGTCGCATCAAGGCGGTTCAGGACAGACAGAAGAGTTATGTGGATCAGCATCAGAGAGAGATGGAGTACAATGTGGATGATAGAGTGTTCCTCAGAGTGTCTCCGTGGAGAAGAGTTCTCAGATTTGGCCATAAGGGCAAGTTGAGTCCTCGGTATATCGGTCCATATGAGATTACTGAGAGGATTGGACCGTTGACCTATAGATTGGCCTTGCCGAGTGAGATGTCGCAACTTCATGATGTGTTCCATGTGAGTATGCTCAGACGGTATAGATAAGACCCGACTCATGTGATTCCGGCTCAGGATATTGAGATAGCTAGTGATCTAAGTTATATGGAGGAGCAGGTGCGGATTATTGGATCGCGGGTCAAGCAGTTGAGATCCAGAGTGATTCCATTGGTAAAAGTCCTTTGGAAGAATCACTCATCTAAGGAGGCGACTTGGGAGACTGAGGAGCACATGAGGAGGCGACTACGATCTTCGATCGATCACAGTAAGAAATTTCAGGACGAAATTTTTATTAGGAGGGGAGAATTGTAACATCCCGTCACCGATGGGATGGGTACAGTTCATTTCATACGAATTTTACATGCACATGCATTATTGAATTATGTATAATTGGCAATGATTGTACTGGTATTCGTACGTACATACATGTATGACATATTTCCGGTTTGATTTTGGATAACTTGGATTTGGAGATGATTAGGACATGTGTGATAATTAGGTCAAATTAGGTTCGAGAATTGAATTTTGAGTTAGAAATGAAAGTTAGGAAATTGAATTATGAAATTGGAGTATACGATCATGAGTTTTCTAATTTTGAGGATTTATAGAAATTTTTCTGGAATTTTCGAAGCAATAGGTCCGGACCGGAAAATTGATCAATGACTGGATAATTGAGTTCCGGTTCCGAGATTGATTGAAATTGCGCATTAAATAATTGGAGTTATGATTTTTGGAGTTATTCTTCATAGTTATGGAATTCGGGAGAAATTAGAATTGGAAACTGTCTTGAGATTGTTCGGATCGGACTTGTGGCAATTAAATTTGTCAAACAAGCCTTATTAATCCTTTAATATATAAAGCCTAACCTTTGAAATTTTGCTCCACGATTTCTTCTTGCTTTTGAAAGAAACATCTTCTTCCTTCTTCCATCATCGTGGATCCTTCTTTGATTTTCTTCTTGATTCCTTCTTGTCATTTGTTCCTTTCCTTTGCCTTGAATCGATTTGTTGCTTTGGAGTGGGTAAAGAAGAATTGAAAATGGGTTTTGCTTGGGTGATTGTCGTGGGTGTGTGAGTTGGAGTTTGGTGTGATCCTTGAAGATTTAAGGTTTTAATCAAGTAAGTTACTTCTTTCTTGCCTTATATAGTTTGATTGGTTGATTTATAGAGTTATTTGGATGATTTAATTTGTATATTTGAGGATTTGGCATTTAGGGTTTCCGATGGTTATTTTTGTTGATTTTGATTTGGGTATTTGTGGAATAATGGTTAATTTGTGGATTTAAGGTTAGGAATGAGTTGTGTTAAGTGTAGAATGTTGTTTTAGAGTGTTTAGAATGGATTTGGATGGATTTATATCAGAAGATCTGAGAAATTTCTGGGTTTCGGAGGTTTTTTTGGGTTCGCACATCGCGACGTGTGATGAACACGCCGCGAAGAAACCACCCATTCTTACACGTCATGATTTAATAAACAAATATTAGTCGCGACGAGCTGAGTTTTGGCGCACGTCGCGACGAGGGGATGTGTGCGCCGCGGCGAGCGGATTTCGCCTGCACGTCGCGACGAGCAGAAGATTTCACGCTGCGGCGAGGGACCAGACGTCGCGGCGAGGGAGTCCAATTTCTGAAAATTGATTTTTGTTCCTTTTGAGGTTTTGAAATTGGGGATTTAGGAACTTGATGATTCAATTGGTTATGGATTAAATTCAATTTGGAGATTATGAATTCCGGATTGAGAATTGAGATTGGGGGAAATTCGGATTAGTGGCGGAAATGTCATAAAATGTATAGTACGTACATTATTTGATACTTATGCATCATTGAGTATTGGAATTGATACAATTAGTAATGTTATTTATATTTCGATTGTTATAGAGGCTCAAGTGGATCGCCAATTGTCCGACGTAGGCGAGACTTCCCGGCAGTAGCTCGGAAGTTCTGAGGTAAGTAAACTAGTTGGTTTCTCAACCTATATGTGTTACATTTTATGCAATTATGCCATGTGGAGTTAAGGATGGATCGTATGTGTTTGTTTTGATTGATTTCGGACCAAAGGTGTCCGAAATATTGGAATGTGATATAGAAGTGTTGTGTGTGCACTAGTTGGGATTAATTGGTTTTAAATGTGAAGTTTAGACATATGCAGTTGTATATTGACGCATGTAGTGTAAACTGGACATGTGCATACATGCATAAAAGTATGATCAAATAATTGGCAGTTGTGACCGGGTGCAGCCACCGTATCCAGAGCTTTAAGCTCAACGCACAGGGTCTAGTGCCCAACGATTTTCAGAGCTTTATGCTCAACGTATTAGGGCTTTTGAGCCCAATGTTTTCAGAGCCAATGGCTCAACGTATATGAGCTCAGGCGCATGGTCACAACAACGAAATAAAATGGAAGAGTCACATGTCCATCGCATATATATATAACTATTCAAAATGTGAATTGTATGAAAGGCGTATCGCCTTATAAATGGGAAATTGAATGCATGTGATTCTTGATTGTGATAATATATGTTGTAGCGTGAATTGTTTGCCTATGCATGAGTTGGGTGAACCATCGATGATGGTTTCTCACTGAGTTCGCAAACTCACCCAACATTGCATTTATTTTTCAGGACAGCGATAGTTTGACTCTAGCTCCAACAATGAGACTTTTCTGCTTTGTGTGTGTGTCTTGCGAGGAGCATGGCCCATGTGTCGGTCACCGGGGTCTTTTAGGATAGTTTGGGGATGATCTAGTTAGGAGTTGTTACTGTTTATTTTGGGCTTGTACAGTTGTAAATATGACCGAATGGTATACTTATGGTTTTATGAAATGAATGGAAAGTATCTCTTGGTTTTAAAATTTAGTGAATTTGATATTATTGCTTCATTATATTGATGCCATGAGCTTTACAGAAATGATCGAATCGTAGTGCACCCTCATCGTAGGTTTTGCATCGGTACGATCTACGGGCGTCCCGGTGTATACTCTACGGTAAGGGGGCGCTACAGTGATACTGCGAAGGAGATGTGGAACACGTTGTCCATCGCACATGAAGGTACAAACCAAGTCAAAGCATCCAAGATAAACATTCTTGTGCACCAATACGAGCTTTTCAAGATGAAAGATGAAGAATCTATTGATCAAATATTTGGAAGATTTCAAACAATTATCAATGGATTGAAAGCTCTCGGAAGAACTTACGATAACCAAGATCATGTTCGTAAGATTTTGAGGAGTATACCAAAGAGGTGGAGACCAAAAGTCACTGTTGTGCAAGAAGCTAAGGATTTAAGCGTACTAAAGTTTGACTAGTTGCTTGGATCGCTGAAGATTCATGAAGTTGAGCTCGATGTTGAAGACAAGCCCAAACGGGACAAGTCAATAACACTAAAGGCCGGACAGAAGAATCACAAGACTCAAAGGAGGAGAAATTCATCAAAAGCATTAAAGATTGAAGAATCAAAGAATGATGACTCCAGCGAATCAGAACAAGAGTCCAGTGATGAAGATGAGGAGCTATCTTTCATTTCGAGGAAGATCAAACGGATGTGGAAAAAGAAGTCCAAAGGATGTCAATTCTCCAAGAATAACGGAAAAGATGATGGAAAAGTAGAAAATACATCCATCATATGCTACGAGTGTAACGAACCTGGACATTACAAGTCTGAGTGTCCTACTCTAAAGAAGAAACCAAAGAAGAGTAGAGAGGGCAAGAAAAGCATGATGGTAACTTGGGAGGATCTAGATTCATCTGAGTCAGATATAAGCTCTGAGACATCAAAACACGTGAATATTTGCCTAGTAGCCGAAGAGGACAGTGATGAGGAGGTAACTTCTAAATATGATGATTTGCATAATGCATATTCGGAATTACTAGAGGAATCTCATGCTATTTTGAAACAATAAAATTTGTTAAAGAAAAAGTATGTAGAAAACTTCAAACATACACAAGATTTAGAGAGAGAAAATACATACTTGAAATAGCAAGTAGAGGAGAATAAGAAAAAGAAAGTTGTAGATATAGTTGAAAAGATCAATCAGTTGAAGCTTAGGATTAAGAATCTTTCAGCTGATTTAGCTACCTTCACTGAGAGTACAAAGAAAATGAATGAGATGTTAGGAAATTGTAGACATTCGAGTGATAAAACCGGATTAGGGTTTACAAGAAATAAGCCTCAACATGAAAGAAAGTTTTTTCCTCAGAAAAAGAAGTATCACCAAACAAGTTTTCATCAACAATATTATAAAATGCATCAAATGAATCATTATGTGCATATTACTAACCCAAGAGGACCCAAGAAAATATAGGTACCAAAAAATAAAATAGTTTCTCCTGCAGATATCCTTCCTTCGAAGATGGGACAAGCACCATTGGTGTTTGGACAGTGGATGTTCGCGACATATGACGGGAAGAAGGTCTATGTTCATAGATCTTCAGTATAAGAAAGGAGGATCAGTAACTTTCGGAGACAACCAGTAGGGCAAGATAATTGGAATCAGTAAAATAGATAAAGATTCATTTGCATGCATTGATAATGTGCTGCTTGTTGATGGTCTGAAACACAATTTGATTAGTGTCAGTCAATTGTGTGATTCTGGTTTTGAAGTTACGTTCAATCAAAATCTTTGTGAAGTCATAAACAAATATGGGTCTATATTCTTTTCTGCCAAGAGAAGAAATAATCTTTACAAAATTGATTTAGAAGATTTTCAAAATCAAAGTATTTCATGTTTTTTATCAACTAAAGAAGAAAGACTAATCTGGCATAAAAAGCTAGATCATGTCAGTTTTAAACATATTTCAAAGTTCTTAAAGCATGATTTGGTAAGAGGCTTACCAAAAATAAGTTTTGAGAAAGAATTCTTTTGTGAAAGTTGTCTTAAAGGAAAACAAGTCAAAACATCATTTTCTTCTAAAAATACTGTAACATCTTCTAGACCTCTAGAGTTGTTACATATGGATTTATTTGGTCCAACTAGGACGATAAGTCTTGGCCGAAAGAAATATGAACTTGTTATTGTTGATGACTTTAGTAGATTTTGTTGGATATTGTTTTTGTCACACAATGATGAGTTTTTTAAGTGTTTTAGGACCCTTTCCAGAAAGTTACAGAATGAAAAAGGAATGTCTATAGCCAGTATCAGGAGTGATCATGGTGGAGAATTTGAGAATGAGAAGTTTAGAATATTCTGTGAGGAGAATGGAAATTTTCACAATTTTTTTACTCCTAGGACTCTACAGCAAAATGGAGTTGTTGAAAGGAAGAACAGGACGATTCAAGAGATGGCAAGGACTATGTTGTGTGAGATGAATCTTCCTAAGTACTTCAGGCGAAGTCGTGAATACAATATGTTACATTCGTAATAGAATATTGTCATGACCATTATCAAGAAAACTCCTTATGAGTTATGGAATGGAAGGAGACCGAATATATCTTACTTTCATCCATTTGTTTGCAAGTGCTCTATTTTGAATACAAAGGAATTGTTGGATAAGTTGGATTCAAAGACTAATTCAGGAATCTTTCTAGGCTACTCTTTATCATCAAAGACCTTTCGGGTTTATAATCTTACCTCAAAGATGGATGAGGAGACCATTTAAGTCAAGTTTGATGATAGTTCCCAACCCAGTAAGGAAGATGACATGGAGAGTGAAGTCCCTTCGAAGCTCTTAGGTGATACAATAGAAGCTTCATCATCGAGAACTCGCTTAGACAAGGTTGAGGATATTCCGAAACTCTTGGATTAAAAAGAGATTGAAGATATAAGAGTTCTCATCTAGAAGAGTTAATTATAGGAGAGACCTCTGAAGGAGTCAGAACAAGGTCCAAATTCAAAAAAGAAGCTAATGTAGCTTTTGTCTTTGAAATAGAGCCTAAAGATTGAAGAAGCTCTTCAGGATGAAGCGTGGATTTTAGGGGGGGTTTGGTTTGAGCACGGGGTTGGGTATGGATATGGATATAATAGTAGAAGGGAAAGGGAATGGGTATGAAAAATAAAAAATGATGTTTGGTTTGTAACTTGGGTTTTTGTCTTAATACCAATAATATTGTTTGGTTTGTTGCATTAATGGGAATGAAAGATAATATAATACCATTTTTTCATATCATATTTATTATTATTATTACAAAATTTATAATAATAATAATAATAATAAAATAATTAATTTCAGATAATAAAATTAATAATAAAATTATTAATAATAATAAGATAATTAATTTCATATAATAACATTAATAATAAAATATAATAATAATAATAATAAGATAATTAATTTCAGATAATAATAATAATAATCATCATCATCATCATCATCATCATCATCATAATAATAATAATAATAATAATAATAATAATAAGTTTAAAATTTATAATAATAATAAATAATAATAAGAAAATAATTAATTATTATTATTATTAAGAATTTTAAATTTTATAATAATAATAATAATAAGATAATTAATTTCAGTATAATAAAATTAACAATAATAATTAATAATAATAATAATAATAAGATAATTAATTTCATATAATAACATTAATAAAATAATAATAATAATAATAAGATAATTAATTTCAGATAATAATAATAATAATAATAATAATAATAATAATAATAATAATAATAATAAGGATAATAATAATAATAATAAGTTTAAATTTTATAATAATAAATAATAATAATAAGAACAATAATTATTAATAATAATATTATTATTATTATTAAAAAGTTTAAAATTTATAAAACAATAATAATAATAATAATAATAATAATAATAATAATAATAATAATAATAATAATAATAATAATAATAATAATAATAATAATAATAATAATAATAATAATAATAATAATAATTAATAATAATAATAATAACAATAATAATGAAGATGATGATGATGAGTGATGAGTTATGTGGGAGATGGGTATAAATAGTAACCACTATATTGGAATGAAAACTTGATACCCACCTCATTTGGAGGGTTTAGTAGATTCCCAAACTTCATGGAATAAATCTATTCCCTTGGAATTGAAAACCTCAAAGCAAACACTATTTTTTACAATTATTCCATTCCTTCATTCCCAAACTCTCAAACCAAACGCCCCCTTAGTCATGCAATAGGAGCTGAACTAATTTACTAGGAATAAAGTTTAGTCCTTGGTTCCTAAACCCTCGAAGAAATTCATTATAGGAACTAGATGAGTTTTTAAGAATAAGTTAGACGAATAAGGGAGAGTGAGTCGGAATAAAGCTAGATTAGTAGCACAAGGCTAGAATCAGCAAAAAGGAATAGACTACAATGAGACATATGCTCCAGTAGCAAGACTTGAAGCGATTAGGATATTGCTGGCATATGATGTTTGTCATTATATAAAGCTTTTTCATATGGATGTAAAAAGCGTATTCCTGAATGGTTTTATAGACGAAGAGGTGTATGTTAAACAACCTTCTGGTTTCGAGGATCTTGATCATGTCTATAGACTTCATAAAGCTTTATACGGCTTGAAGCAAGCTCCTAAAGCTTGGTATGATCATCTAAATTGTAGCACCCCACTCCCGTGCGACCCAAAATCGACATCGACGGTGATATCCGTGTCCGTGCCTCGCGAGGGTGGCGTGCTAAAACACTCATTCAGTAGTCGGTACTTTTTTTCATATAACAATATATGCAGAATTCAAACCCCAAGTTGGGTCCTCATTCAATCATATACAATTCCATTATATACAATTTCCAATAGCCACTCGGGCCTAATTACCAAATACAAATATACACTTCATTACATAAATAAAGACATGCAATGCAAACGCGAACTGATCCCGACTTCTATCCTTCACTTGAATCCTGCAAATATACTCCCGTTGGCCTAACGGGGTATTGTTCTGATCCTGAAAAATAATTGCAAATTTTTGGGTGAGTTTTGCAAACTCAGTGAGTGACTATCATCGATGGCTCACTCATCACATATCACATAAGACATATATTTCATAAGTCACATTTCATTACACCTTTTTTTTAATATCGCACATGTTCATATTATTTCACATTCAATCACTGAACCAATCTCACTTTATTTCCCATATCACATTATTTCCCATATTTATATCATTTCATTAACAACCATATTGAATCACATAAACTTGTTCAGTTATTTCACATTCAATATCATTAAATCATTTATGTCCTGCATACTCAGTGTATATGAGACTCACTTTCCAATTGTTACTCTGTTGTGACCGAGTGCCTGAACTGTCCCATATAGGGCTCATTGATAACTGTCCCATATAGGGCTCATTGATAACTGTCCCATGTAGGGCTCATTGATAACTGTCCCATGTAAGGCTCATTGGTCACTGTCTCATGAAGGGCTCATTGATAGCTGTCCCATATAGGGCTCATTAATCGTTGAGCTTGTAGCTCTGATCGGTGGCTACTCTAGTCACAACAGTCATTATCTGATCATGCATTCATATGTGTAATGCATATGTCACAATGTATCACCCACAATTATCTATCCCTTTAAATCACTTCTCATATCATCGAACTTTAGTCCGACATTCCACCCTTGAAGTGGAGCATTTCACAATTTCGTTCATATCCAAATACACATTTGTCAATCAAATAAGTATAAGGCATTTTTTTTGTCTTTCACCAAATCAAATTATTCACTCAAATGCATATGGAATGCATATGTCAAAAAAAAACAAATGCAGAATTTCAATCACAATCAATCCCAAATAGTTCACAATCGCACAAATAGTTCACAATCACATTTTAATCACAATCCTATTTATGCACATTTCAAACACAGAGGGTCCAAATTCACAGACAATTTGCAATTCTATGTCATAATCTCCCATTTCATTGGACCTTCTGTTCGAAATCCATAATCAAACGCAATTCACTAACCCACCATTATTCACCACAGTTTTATAAAGACAGAATTCTAAGCACATAATAATTGAGGAACCGTCTAGGTCACTCACCTCATATCCATGCTTGAATCTTATCCAAAGCATCAATTTCTTCATTATTTCTTTCCTTCATCCAAGTTAAAATTTCCTAAGCTATAATCACCCAGATTCAACATCAGTTACTGCATAAACACAAAAATTGAGCTTAGGAAACACAAATCCATACCAATCATAAGTCATATGAATCAAAACCTTTCACAACTTAGCAAATCAAAATCTCAATTTTTACCTCCATCTTCACCAATTTCGGAATTTTTCTTGGCTCATCATGGAGCTCTCTTCTTCTTCCATCTTTTTCCTCCTTGGATCAACCTAAAGAGCTCGCTTAAAGACCCATAAAAATCTAACCCTAGTTTACTCTTTCTTCTTTCTTCTTCTCCCATCCAAAGGCTCTCGACTCTTCTCTTTTCTTCTATTTCTCTCCTTTTTGTTTTTGTCAATTTCGGGCATCACTGCCCTTCTTATAGTAAAGCTCATTCTCCTTATTTACCAATTTTTCATTAATGACTGAGAGAAGACCCTTATGCCCTTACATATAATCCTTATAACTTAACCCTTTAAGTGATGCTCCAAAAATGCCCTTCCTTTTTGCCTTAAAACTGACATCTTGGCCCCTTATTTCGATCAGGTAAATAAAACAATTTGATAAAACTTTCTTCTAGAGAGATGTTCCTCTATGGCTTCGAATCCATCGCTTCAAAAATCAGATTGATCGGAGCTCTATATCTCAAAATATCTTAAAAATACTGAAGTCTGTTAGATATTTCATTTGGACCAAAACTAAATCAAGACTGAACACTACACGTAACTTCACTCCAGAAGTTGAACATCTTAGAGGCTAAATTGTCGATCGGCTCCTTCATATAACTTGTAGATCTATGTCTCTATTTTCATTTGAAACAAGAATCCGATCTATTGGAGCTCTATAGCTTAAAATCTCCAAAATATTGAAGTATGTTCAGACCATTACAAAACCGAGACTAAACACTACCCCTAACTTCAATCCAGAAATTGAAAGTATTAGAAGCTAAATTGTCGATTGGCTCCTTCATATAACTTATATATCTATGTCTATAGTTTCATTTGAAACAAGAATCCGATCTATTGGAGCTCTATAACTCAAAATATCTCCAAAATACCAAATATCTCCAAAATACCGAAGTCTGTTCAGACCATTACAAAGCCGAGACTGAACACTACACCTCACTTTAATCCAGAAATTAAAAGTATTAGAGGCTAAATTGTCGATCGTCTCCTTCATATAACTTGTATATCTATGTCTCTAGATTCATTTGAAATAAGAATCCGATCTATTGGAATTCTATAGCTCAAAATATCTCCAAAATACTGAAGTTTGTCAAGACCATCACAAAGCCGAGACTGAACACTACACCTAACTTCCGTCCAAAAATTGAAAGTCTTAGAGGCAAAATTGTAGATCAGCTCCTTCATATAAATTGTAGATCCATGTCGCTAGTTTAATTTACAAGAAGAATTAGATCGATCCGAGCTCTATAGCTCAAGATATCTCCAAAATACTGAACGATGTTTAGACTTTTTCCACAGGTCAGCTCACTTTAATCGGGTCGATCTTTCTCCATTTAATGTCAAAACTGATCTATTTGGTATGAAAAGATATAAAAATGTCATAGGAAGCCAATGCTTTAAAAATCGGGTCGATCGGAGGTCGGACGAAGAAGTTATGCTCAAAAGAGTGAAGGGAGGTCGCTCGGCCGAAAAATCGACAGAAATGTCGCTCGACCAATTGGCCAAGCTGCAAGCGCGCGGGTTGGCGCTTAGCCTGCTGAGCACTGGGCTGGTCGAACGCTTGCGCTGACAAGCGCTCGCGCTGGCCGATCGGCAAGCCTGACCGACCTTTCAACTTCTAACTCTTATAACTTTCGACTCCGAACTTCGAATTGGACAAACTTGGTATCTATTTCATAGAAAAAAGAGAGCTCTACAATTTTCAAGAAGGACTCAAAATCAATTGAGGTCTCTAAAGGGGTCAAAAATGCACTCAAAGATGATCGATCGATAATCTCCTCAAAACTTTAAAACAACACCTCAACTTGTAAACATCATAACTTTCGACCCAGAACTCCAAATTTGACAAACTTGATGTTTACGGAAAGTTAAAAGAACCCTCTACAACCTTTATGAAGGCCTTAAAAATCAAATCGACCTATAAATGGGTTAAAAACTCCACAAAAAGTGACTGGTCGATCAGCTTCACACTAAAGAACATTAGAACTTCTAAAAATCATAACTTTCTACTCCCTTATCCAAAATTTTCGTGCCTTATATCAATGGAAATATAAAAACAAGCTCTACAACGTTCATAAAGAACTCCAAAACAAATTCAGTGTAGCATCCCGTTACCGGTGTGTTGAGTATATCGATAATTTGGATCGGGTCCAGATTGAGTACAGGCAAATGTTGGATTGCACATGCATTATAGCTTATAAATTCATGGTAAATGATTAGTGATTGCATAAACATATGTATGTACATACATGTATGGCAATTTCCTGATTAAATTATGTAAATATTGGAATTTGGTTATCATAGTACAGATCAGGTTTTGAATAGAGAATTGGAAGGAAATTGAATTTAGAGGATTGGAAATTGAAATTGGAGTGTAGGATTGGATGTTTCCTATTGTTGTGAATTTATAGGAATTTTTTCGGAATGTTTACAGTGTTGGGTCCGGACCGAAAATTTGGTTTAGCGACCGATTAATGAAATTATGGTTCTGAGATTGATTGACAATTGGTATGAAATAATTGGAGTTGTGAATTCGGGAATTATGGTTGCAAACCATTGTGAAATTGCGAGAAAAATAGAATAAGAATTGGATAGTTAGATCCTGAGAATTTGACTTGTGGCAATGAAATTGCCAAACAAGCCCTAAGTTCTTTTATTTATAAGCCTTCATCCCTTTGATTTTGCCTCCACGATTGCTTGCTTCCGTTTGAAAGAAAATCGATTTTCTTCTTCTCTTCTCCTTCGTGATCCATCTTTCTTGCTTGTTGTTTTCATCTTCTTCCTTTAAATTGCTCTGATCATCGTCTTCAACCTAGCTTAAGCTTTGGAATTGGAAGAAAATGTTGTGGAGATTGTCGTGGGTGAGGATTGAACCGAAGGCTTGAATATTTGGTGATTTTTGAAAATCAATTAAGTTATTGTTCCTTTATGCTCTACAAAGTTTAAGTTGATCATGGATTTGAGTATTTGATTGTTTAGAAATTCTTGAGTTTCGGATAATAAGGTTTTTGGGAAAATTGTTGAGTTTGATTTGGGTATTTGATGACTAATGATTATTTGATGGATTTGAAGTTAGAAATGAATTGAGTGTAGTGTTTATTGTAACACCCACTCCCGTAAGACCCGAACCCGATATCGTTGGTGATATCCGAGTCCGTGCCCCGCGAGAGTGGCGTACTACATCAGTCGATTTAAATCTCAGTATACATTTTTTTTTCTTTTGGAGCCATTAATTCAACGTTAGCGCGACAAACACAGTAAGTAAATAAAACTTGTGTTCAATATAAACCAGCCAGCTTATTACGGTCATCCAAGAATAATTTACAATCACCAATGCAAGAAACATTAAAACCACAATGGGCTCAAGAATAATACAAAGCCTTGATATACAATGATTGCGGAACACAATTTACTAAGACACTAATGCAGATATTTAATCGATCCCGACCAGCACTTTGCTTGCTCTACAGAGACATACTCCGTGTCAACCGGGTATTCTTCAGACTCAAAAAATGATGCAAATTTTGGGTGAGTTTTATGAACTCAAGGTGAAACCATCATCGATGGTTCACTCAAATCATGCATTACGCCCATGGCGTCAGCAAAGATAGTACACCACAATCAATTACCAAGAAGCGATAATAACAATGTCCAAGAATAAGAAACCATTCACAAGAATACATACCATCACGAGAGCAAGACTTATCACGTATCGCTTACTTGTGCGAATGCAATGCATATGTGACTCTTTCCAGCTTATTCAAGACAGCCCAAGTGCTCGACCGCTGCTCGGGGGGCGCGTGATTTTCTCCCTCGGGCTCGAGGTCGGTCGACAAAGATGAGAGCTCAAGCTCTTATCAAGAAAAATAGCAACTTGGGCACGCCCATTATCCGATCATGCAATTATGCATGCAAAGCAATTTCAAGAATGTGCAAAGGTTTGGCTATAAAGCCCAAAGTATCAAGAATCCACGATATGGCTATAAAGCCCAAGATATCAATGACGGTGTCATTCAAGACAAGAAAATCATTAAACATACAATATTCCACTCTTATACACGCCGAAATCATACAGTTCATCTTTGCATGTAATTCACGCTGAGCATGTAAACAACCAGAAATTTGAGAAACCAACTAGGTTACTCACCTATTACTCCGAGCTAATGCCGGAAGTCTCGTGACGTCGGTCAATCGACGCCCAATTGGGCCTCTATATGAATCGAGAAAAAGTACGAGTCACTAAATATGAAATTTGTGCTCATGTTGATGAGATATGCATGTTCATGAATTCCGGCCCTAATCCTTTTTTTTTCCATTATAAAATTCATCAAAATTTAGAAACCTATTAGCGCCGATGAAAGTAATTCGACCTCTATAGGTCCCCAATTAAATAAAAAAGTGATTCATCGTTCGCTACCCGGCTACGCCAAATTCCGCCTAAAATCCCGAATCTCTCAGAAAATGAAATTAAATATTCAATGAATCCGATGCCTCAAGAATCAGGTCAATCGGACGTCGGACGGAAAAGTTATTCACTTACGTAAACCAAAACTCAACAATTTATATTATTATATATAACCCTTATTTCCCTTTATTTTCTGATTTCCAACCAAACTTCCAACACCCATAACTCTTCCTACACATTTCTGAAAAATGCAAACTATACCTTGTTGGAAAACTTATGAAAAGCTCTACAATTCTCAAGAAGACCATAAAAATCAATTTCACCCCTAAGGTGTCAAATATCCCTTCAAAGCTACAGCCTACTCAAATCCCATTAAAACAGAACAGTACATTTCAAATTTAATAACTCTCATTCTGTTCAGTCAAAAATTGCACAATAAATATGCTCATCAAGGTCACAATGTTATCTCTAACTTTCATGAACAACTAAAAATCCAATTCCATTGTTAACTTGGTCAAATAATTCAATCAATGATGCTGTCCCTGAAATCACTCAATCTGAGCAGTAAATTTCTATCAAACATAACTCCCTGTACACAAGTCAAAAAAATCACTACCTTATATCCCTGAAAAGATACAATCTCAAACTTCAAGTTTCATGAAGAACCCACATTCCAATTCAACCTCTAACAATTTCAAATCCGTTATGCAAGTTTCTGACCTGATCAGGAATTAACATCCTAATGCAGGTTCAGATTTTGAAAATCCATAACTCCCACATCTGATCTCCAACAATTACATTCCAGATACCATTTTCAAGATAAATGTGTCCTCTACAACTCTCCAGTAGACCACTCAAGCCAATTCAATTCAAAAAAATTCTTAAAATTGCTACTAATCAGAATGTGCATCAAATCTGTCATTTTAACTAGGTTTAACTCAATGCACAAAATCAGTCAATAGTTAACAGTTCATAACTCCCAACGTACATATCGAAAAATTGCAAAATCAGTGACATTGGAAAGCTAACAATACAGGCTTCAACTTTCATTTAGACCATTTCCACTAATTCCTTCTACATAAATCTAGAAAATCATCAAAGTTTCAGATCATCAATCTCGGTTACTGTTCATACTGCACCTATACATCACTTTCAAAGCAAGATTCAACACTCTTATAATCACAATTGGGCAGTGCTCCTTCACAACAATTGTAGAAAATGTCTAAATTTTAAGTCAAAACAAGCCTCACCTCATTTTCTCAACCACACAATTAGTTATGGCAAAAACATTAGAACATGTTCAAAGTACAATTTCCAGCTTTCATCAACAACTTAACTTCTACCATTTCTAACACCAATAACACATCACTAAGCATCCATTTTCACCTCTAATTCATCCACAAAATCATCACAACAATTTCTTATATATTAGAGCATATTTGGCGGCAATCCCATACACAACTTCCATATTTTATTTACATTCATCTAACATCATAACCATCATTAACAACCTTAAATTCACAATCTTTATCTACCATATCACTTTCCCTCACACAAACATATATTTATACCCAAATAATCCTACCCCTATCTTCATGAAGTTAATGCATCATAAGCTTAATAATAACACCAAAATTCCCATTAAATGCATCTTAAAACCATGATTCAATAACTACATAATCAAAGCATCATTAAAGCTTAACTTAATCACTTACCTACTTAGCTTCCAACTCCAACTCTTAACTTCTCCAATTACTTTACTTCTTTACTTCTTTTCCATCCTAAGCATGGTGATCATCAAGATAAGAAGGTAGCAAGATGCAAGTTTACAAGCTTGTAAGAAAGGAAAGTACTTAAGATGGGAGGAAGGAAAATCGATGGAGGAGAGATAGTTAAAGGAGATTTCGTGGATGAATGAATAACATAAACAAGTGATGATTTTCCTCCTCTTTAATCATTCCCTAAGACAAATACGAGAATGAAGGATAAGGGAGCATTAAATGAAGCTTTTTGGTGGCCAATTGTGATAGGTTGATAGTTTTAAAGAAAAGTCAAACATTTCATTAAATAATAAGCTTAATTTCTTCATTTAACCCATTTGTTCATTCTTTCCCCTTTTAACCATTTAGAAGCATCGAGAATGAGAAGAGAAGACCAAGTCCAAGCCATTTCCAAACACTAAATTAAGAGGACACTTGGCAATGTAGGAAGGAATGAGAAAAGTCAAAGGACCAATCAAAATTTTGAAAATAATAAAACAAATACCAAGTCATTTCAATCCAATTTCAGTTCCTACAAGCTTTAAGGGTCCACTTTTGGGTCCCTCCAAAATGTGCAAGAGTTTTAAGATCAAATAGCAGAGAAATTCAACCGTTCATCAATTGGTGATTTTTTTCGGTCCGAATTTTCTCCTAAAAATCCAGAAAAATTCCTAAAAATCCCTTAAAATAGAAAACAATTTATGGCGCACTCAGAATAATTTTTCACACCCATTAACCACGTTAATCCCAATAAAATTGTCTTAGGCACGCAAATCGGGAATATCATGTATGCATGTACAGTAATTTCATGTGCACAATTGGATCTGTATCATCCTATTATTCATGAACAAGACTAATTAATCCCTCACAATCCCTTCCTATGCCAAATTTCCTATTTTACCCTTCCAGTAGGGGGGTGGGATGTTACAATTCCCCCCTCCTTATAAAAATTTCGTCCTCGAAATTCTCAATCAACAGTTCAGTATAACCGTAATCATATGTTCCTATATGTCCCATACACTTTTCCACTTAATGATTCACTTTTGGGTGATCACAAGAACCACTCTCGGTCAAGTGGTTCATTACTAATTTGGCTAACTCGTTATCACTTAGTACCGTAGACGGATTCGACAAGACTATTAGTTGACGATCTCATTTTCTTAGCTATCTCACTTGCCATTTCTAAATTGTCACTACCTTTGGTTTCGATATTTGACTCGATTCAAGATTTTCAACCTATTCACTTATCACATTTTATTCCTCTAATACCTTTTTCCCACAAAGCCATATAGTCCAATTCGTATTCTATCGAGGACATCTCCATGTCTTTGGTACCTCCCTTAATCACGCTGTGGACGATTTACATTCCTTTGGTACCAATCGGTGACTTTTAATTCCACTTCACTATACTCAAGAATAATGTACCTAATGTAGTCATTTGTTGTATGCCATTCACTTTATATTTAAATTGATTCTCGTAAGACAATTCACTATTCTATAGTGTCCACACACTTTATTCGGATATACCTTTTACTCGCTTCATTTGTCCGATCCCGATCCACTTTAGCTAACCCATGCAGTTTTCCTAGTCAACTTTCCTTTTCTCACACATTTTAGTCTCAAATCCATTATGGTCTTTAACTCCCAAAGAGGCAATCATGCAAAGGTAACAAAGATATTCCTCCAAAGGAATCAAAACTCTATAACACGACCATAATCAAACTTTTTTCCTATCGGACATTCAACCTATAAACACTTGAGCCAAGAAGCACTTCATTCTATACCTACAATTACTCAATTTCACTTTTCAAATATGCTGACTAGAATGTCTAACTTTGACTGTTCACATTCTTGTTCTAATACCTTTTTATCGGGTACACTTACTTCTCCTTCGACTTTTGTTCACTATAGTTTTCCAATTCCATTCGTATATTCAAACTCATCATAAGATTTATCACTTTACTTTCTGCACTCTTAACCATTCTTATCACTAGATTTACAACTTCAATTTTCCATAAACACTTCACAATTACCCATAATCTGCTTGACAATCACTGACAATCCCAATATCTCAGAATTGATCCGCTCATTACTTGAATTTGGTAGGCGTAATTGTTCGCTCATTTCAAAGACTATCGTATTTATACTTGTCTCTTTTCTCAAATTAACACAAAGGTATCCTTATAGGAATCTACTCCAAGGCTTTCAATAATGAGAATGGCACTAATACCATTTATCACAAATCGACTCAATTTATTTCATACTTGTTCAACATATTGTCGCAGCTCAATACTCACTACCCACTCTTCCAATTAGTCCTATCGTTCTTTTCACTTTTCACTGCTCAACACTTCTAAACACATTCTGTCTCCAATCACAGCTTATTACCATTGTTTACCTCGCATAATTCCTATTAGGGTCTTATTGACTTTACCATACATCTTTTACCCTTTTATTGAGTCTACAATGAGTGTATCTCGCAATTTCTTTATGAAGGTGTCACTACATCACCTCATTGTCGGTTTCCTTTTGACCCTCTTGTCTCCATTCGCCACTTTTTTCATTTTCTTCTCATTTGTTTTCATATCATTCCTATCAACATATGTTAATACCTTGTCATCTATATTTAAACCTCCAAAATTTTCCATTTTATTTTAGTATCTCTCTTCTCGCCTCGGGACTCTTTTATTCTTCGTTTCAAATCTAGATTCCTCAACTGCTTTTGCATCATATATGGAGATCGATTCACTTCACATTGCAATAGAATCACCTCAAATTAAAATCTCACTCATGTTGAATTCTTTACATTTCGTACATACAATGCGATAACCTCAACAATATGAGCTATGTCCCAATTTCACTTTTAATTTTGTCCCTACTTCTATCCATTTGACCGCTCGTCTTGATACCATCTTTATACGGCTCACGAAAGTCTCCTCAATCAATGATTATTCTTAATTGTGTTTCAATCCTTCTTCACTATTCGCATAATCTCAATCAAGACACTCTTATGCCATCATTGAACATATCGTAACATTTCTTTCGAAGGTTCTTTGTGATACCACTTAAACACTTTCTTTACCACCTATTCAAGAATCTATACCGTAATCACTTTTCGCCCTCTCATACAGTACACTCATTCCACCTTTGTCTTACTTTAACCTCTTAAGAACTTCACACTTATAATCACTCTAAACATTTACCGCCCGTTTCCTCTATGATTTCCATATATCTATCACATACATTTCATTAGTCACAATCAACATTACTGTCCAATAGATATCCCCAACAGTAAATCGACTTAAATACAATAACTCTTTTCATATACCGCTATTGTGGTTTCATTCTTTTCAAGATCTTTATTTCATTCTCACCATATCATTAAACTGTATGTCTCATTCCCCTATCCGTTACGTGCTACTTGACCTTGTAAGGTCATATCAATTTGGCTTATCACCATGATCATTATTTCTATTTTTTTCATTCTGCTTTCTCGCTACTTATCTTCTATTTTCCTCAAACAGCCTATGATCGGTGTTCACAAATTCCCAATACCCGACAAAATCGTTGATACCACTCTATTTTATCTCTATCTATATACCTATCCATTTACCAGCCAGTGTCCATATACACCTAATTCAAGATTTCCGATACACCATCAAGAGAAATCATCATCTGTTTTTTCCTTTACGATTTTATCATACTAATTTCCAACCTCAAGCACCATAATCACCTAACAATTTCAGTCTCAAACTTATGCGGTCTAGTTCATAACCATTTCTAATTCATTTCACTATCTCATACACTTTTACATTCTTTCAGCTCTCAATAAACCGTTAAAGATTTTATTGAGCTTCTTTCCATTTCGCTATTATCATCTGCCTATAAACTCTACTAATCTCTAACTTGAATACAAGTGAATCAAAATATGCCCGATTGACCATCTACATTTTACTCAATTCCAATATTTCCTTTTATGACATATACAATGTAATCGTAATTACCTAACCATTCCGGCTTTTAATTTCACTTAGATCTTCCCATATCTCTAATGGACCTCTCAAGTTCTCAACATCTTCATTTTTCTCGTCACCATAATATTGTCAATTTAATTCGAAATTTTTAATTAGTCTAGGCCAACACGGTCATTCTGCGCTATCACATATGAGGGTTTCTAACCCAAAGACAATATCAACCTTCTTATCCATTTTTCCTTTATCCTTTCCTAATTGATTATCCCCTTTTAGGGATTACACTCTAATCCAGTCTCACTCTTCTCTCACTTAGTCACTTGACACTTAAGCACCCATAGGATTTATCTTCGTGCGACTCTAACTAGGGATCAGTTACCACGATCTGCAACGACGCGACTCAAATGCATGCAACCTATGTTCCAAACGGTGCCCAGATACATTACGTACTACTGGGCTCTGATACCACCTAAATGTAACACCCACTCCCGTAAGACCCGAACCCGATATCGTTGGTGATATCCGAGTCCGTGACCCGCGAGAGTGGCGTACTACATCAGTCGATTTAAATCTCAGTATACATTTTTTTTTCTTTTGGAGCCATTAATTCAACGTTAGCGCGACAAACACAAGAAGTAAATAAAACTTGTGTTCAATATAAACCAGCCATTATTATTACCATCCAAAGAATAATTTACAATCACCAATGCAAGAAAATATTAAAACCACAATGGGCTCAAGAATAATACAAAGCCTTGATATACAATGATCATGGAACACAATTTACTAAGACACTAATGCGATACCTAATCGATCCCGACCAGCACCCTTTGCTTGCCTACAAGAGACATACTCCGTGTCAACCGGGTATTCTTCAGACTGAAAAAATGATGCAAATTTTGGGTGAGTTTTGCGAACTCGGTGAGAAACCATCATCGATGGTTCACTCAATCATGCATTACGCCCATGGCGTGCAAAGATAGTACAGTCACAATCAATTACCAGTAAGCAGTCAATAACAATGTCCAAGAATAATAAACCATTCACAAGAATACATACCATCACGAGAGCAAGACTTATCACGTATCGCTTACTTGTGCGAATGCAATGCATATGTGACTCTTTCCGCTTATTCAAGACAGCCCAAGTGCTCGATCGAGGCTCGGTGGGGGCGGCGTGATTTTCCCCTCGGGCTCGAGGCGGTCAAGACAAAGATGAGAGCTCAAGCTCTTATCAAGAAAAATAGCAACTTAGGCACGCCCATTATCCGATCATGCAATTATGCATGCAAAGCAAGATTCAAGAATGTGCGGTGTTTGGCTATAAAGCCCAAAGTATCAAGAAATCCACGATATGGCTATAAAGCCCAAGATATCAAGACGTTGTCATTCAAGACAAGAAAATCATTAAACATACAATATTCCACTCTTATACACGCCGAAATCATACAGCTCATCTTTGCATGTAATTCACGCTGAGCATGTAAACAACCGAAATTTGAGAAACCAACTAGGTTACTCACCTATTACTTCCGAGCTAATGCCGGAAGTCTCGTGACGCCGGTCAATCGACGCCCAATTGGGCCTCTATATGAATCGAGAAAAAGTACGAGTCACTAAATATGAAATTTGTGCTCATGTTGATGAGATATGCATGTTCATGAATTCCGGCCCTAATCCTTTTTTTTCCATTATAAAATTCATCAAAATTTAGAAACCTATTGGCGCCGATGAAAGTGCAATTCGGACCTCTATAGGTCCCCAATTAAATAAAATAATGATTCATCGTTCGCTTACCCGGCTACGCCAAATTCCGCCTAAAATCCCGAATCTCTCGAAAATGAAATTAAATATTCAATGAATCCGATGCCTCAAGAATCAGGTCAATCGGACGTCGGACGGAAAAGTTATTCACTTACGTAAACCAAAACTCAACAATTTATATTATTATATATAACCCTTATTTCCCTTTATTTTCTGATTTCCAACCAAACTTCCAACACCCATAACTCTTCCTACACATTTCTGAAAATGCAAACTATACCTTGTTGGAAAACTTATGAAAAGCTCTACAATTCTCAAGAAGACCATAAAAATCAATTTCACCCCTAAGGGTGTCAAATATCCCTTCAAAGCTACAGCCTACTCAAATCCCATTAAAACAGAACAGTACATTTCAAATTTAATAACTCTCATTCTGTTCAGTCAAAAATTGCACAATAAATATGCTCATCAAGGTCACAATGTTATCTCTAACTTTCATGAACAACTAAAAATCCAATTCCATTGTTAACTTGGTCAAATAATTCAATCAATGATGCTGTCCCTGAAATCACTCAATCTGAGCAGTAAATTTCTATCAAACATAACTCCCTGTACACAAGTCAAAAAATCACTACCTTATATCCCTGAAAGATACAATCTCAAACTTCAAGTTTCATGAAGAACCCACATTCCAATTCAACCTCTAACAATTTCAAATCCGTTA
Organism: Erythroxylum novogranatense; assembly: GCA_029891385.1. Lineage (NCBI taxonomy): Eukaryota > Viridiplantae > Streptophyta > Magnoliopsida > Malpighiales > Erythroxylaceae > Erythroxylum > Erythroxylum novogranatense. The sequence goes on along the minus strand of CM057233.1, from coordinate 10,824,047 downwards.
TGTAAGTTTCTGACCTGATCAGGAATTAACATCCTAATGCAGGTTCAGATTTTGAAAATCCATAACTCCCACATCTGATCTCCAACAATTACATGCCAGATACCATTTTCAAGATAAATGTGTCCTCTACAACTCTCCAGTAGACCACTCAAGCCAATTCAATTCACAAAATTCTTAAAATTGCTACTAATCAGAATGTGCATCAAATCTGTCATTTTAACTAGGTTTAACTCAATGCACAAAATCAGTCAATAGTTAACAGTTCATAACTCCCAACGTACATATCGAAAAATTGCAAAATCAGTGACATTGGAAAGCTAACAATACAGGCTTCAACTTTCATTTAGACCATTTCCACTAATTCCTTCTACATAAATCTAGAAAATCATCAAAGTTTCAGATCATCAATCTCGGTTACTGTTCATACTGCACCTATACATCACTTTCAAAGCAAGATTCAACACTCTTATAATCACAATTGGGCAGTGCTCCTTCACAACAATTGTAGAAAATGTCTAAATTTTAAGTCAAAACAAGCCTCACCTCATTTTCTCAACCACACAATTAGTTATGGCAAAATATTAGAACATGTTCAAAGTACAATTTCCAGCTTTCATCAACAACTTAACTTCTACCATTTCTAACACCAATAACACATCACTAAGCATCCATTTTCACCTCTAATTCATCCACAAAATCATCACAACAATTTCTTATATATTAGAGCATATTTGGCGGCAATCCCATACACAACTTCCATATTTTATTTACATTCATCTAACATCATAACCATCATTAACAACCTTAAATTCACAATCTTTATCTACCATATCACTTTCCTCACACAAACATATATTTATACCCAAATAATCCTACCCTATCTTCATGAAGTTAATGCATCATAAGCTTAATAATAACACCAAAATTCCCATTAAATGCATCTTAAAACCATGATTCAATAACTACATAATCAAAGCATCATTAAAGCTTAACTTAATCACTTACCTACTTAGCTTCCAACTCCAACTCTTAACTTCTCCAATTACTTTACTTCTTTACTTTTTCCATCCTAAGCATGGTGATCATCAAGATAAGAAGGTAGCAAGATGCAAGTTTACAAGCTTGTAAGAAAGGAAAGTACTTAAGATGGGAGGAAGGAAAATCGATGGAGGAGAGATAGTTAAAGGAGATTTCGTGGATGAATGAATAACATAAACAAGTGATGATTTTCCTCCTCTTTAATCATTCCCTAAGACAAATACGAGAATGAAGGATAAGGAGCATTAAATGAAGCTTTTGGTGGCCAATTGTGATAGGTTGATAGTTTTAAAGAAAAGTCAAACATTTCATTAAATAATAAGCTTAATTTCTTCATTTAACCCATTTGTTCATTCTTTCCCCTTTTAACCATTTAGAAGCATCGAGAATGAGAAGAGAAGACCAAGTCCAAGCCATTTCCAAACACTAAATTAAGAGGACACTTGGCAATGTAGGAAGGAATGAGAAAAGTCAAAGGACCAATCAAAATTTTGAAAATAAGAAAACAAATACCAAGCCATTTCAATCCAATTTCGGTTCCTACAAGCTTTAAGGGTCCACTTTTGGGTCCCTCCAAAATGTGCAAGAGTTTTAAGATCAAATAGCAGTAGAAATTCAACCGGTTCGTCAATTGGTGATTTTTTTTCCGGTCCGGGAATTTTCTCCGGAAAAATCCAGAAAAATTCCTAAAAATCTCTTAAAATAGAAAACAATTTATGGCGCACTCAGAATAATTTTTCACACCCATTAACCACGTTAATCCCAATAAAATTGTCTTAGGCACGCAAACCGGAATATCATGTATGCATGTACAAGAATTTCATGTGCACAATTGTGGATGTATCACCCCTATTATGCATGAACAGTACTAATTAATCCCTCATAATCCCTTCCTATGCCAAATTTCCTATTTTACCCTTCCAGTAGGGGGGGTGGGATGTTACATTTATAGTTGTTTGGGAGTGTTTTAGATTGAATTAAATGGTTAAGAATCTGAGAATTTATGGGTTTCGGGCGCGGAACTGGGTTCGCACGTCGCAATGTGTGATGAACACGCCATGAAAACCACCCCAGCTTTACACGTCGCGACGAACGGGGATGTGCTCCGCGGTGAGCAGGTTTTGTCCGCACGTCGCGACGAGCAAACAACGCACGTCACGGCGAGCAGGCGTGGATTCACCGCAGGGAGAAATGAAGCGTGCATCGTGGCGAAGGAAGAGGTCTCGCTGCGGCGAGCAACCATGCGCCGCGGCGAGGGACCTTATTTTCCGAAAATGAAATTTAAGTGTTTATGAGATGATTGTTACAAGTAATGAGTTGAGGTTTTGATTGCAAATGAATTGGTCCTTAGTGATTAATTGGAATTTAGAGTCTAAGAATTTTGAATTGATATGATGGAAATTCGGAATTGAATTCGATGATTATCGGAATCGAGTGGCAAACGAATAGTGATTGTGATTTTATTGGAGTGTGACTTGATAGAGTTGGAATCTAGTTAATTGAATTATGGTATTTTGGAATTGTTATGATTATGAGTGAAAGAGATCAAATTGGGAAATTTGGGAATAGAATCGGAAATGTCATAACATGTATAGTACGCAATCTATTTGATACATGTGCGTAATTGATTATTGAAATTGTACAATTAGTATTTTTAGATTATTCGATTGTTTGATTATTTTAGAGGCACCGCTGGAGCAATTCCACGGATATGCTGGGACTTCCAGTCAGAGTTTTGGAAGTGCGGTGAGTAACCTAGTTGGTTCCTCAAATTTTATGTGTTTAATCTTATATGTATTAATGCCATGTGGAGTTAAGGATGGACATATGTGATTGTTTTGATTGATTTGGACCACGGGTGTTCAAATAGTGAAAATGTGATATTGAAGTGCTAATGTGAGTAAATGTTTATGAATGCATTAGCGAATTGAATTGTAAATGCCTCAGTGAAAATGAATGGAAATTGCATATGAATGAAATACCGGAACAAAGGTCCGAAGAAAGGAAAAATGGTATCGAAATGGAAAATGAGACATGTGCATTCATGCATAATGCCCTGATCAGATAATGATGGTTGTGACTGGAGCTGCCACTGAGAGGGATTAGTGCATACCCAGAGGGCTCTCTTATCCCTAATGTGAGCGAGCAGTAGTGTATACCCAGAGGGCTCTCCTACTTGCCTAAAATGCGATTACTGTTACTGAACTGAGCCTTGTGCTCGAGGGGAGTTAGTGCATACCCTGAGGGCTCTCCTACTCCCTAGACGCGTCCGATTTATGATAAGTGATAGGCGCTCGGTCACGACACCGCAAGAAATTGAAAGTGTCACATACGCATTGCATATGTATGTGATTGATTGTGAAAGATGAATTGCATGTGATATTTCTGGAAATGCTATTGTGTGATTATGTGTATATGATTTGTGAATGCATGAGTTGAGTGAACCATCGATGATGGTTTCTCACTGAGTTCGCAAACTCATCCAACATTGCAATTATTTTTTAGGAAATGAAGAGTACCTCGTTAGACAAACGGGAGTATGACTACCGCTAGCGCGAGTAAAGGGTCGGGATCTGCTCACGTCGATTTGTGTCGCTTTTGTTTAGTGTAAATTTGTATTTCATGAGTTCCGCATATTAGAGATTTTATTTAGTGGGCCCCTATTAGTCATTATGTAATTGTATTGTATTATTGAAATGTTCGGAAATGGCATTGGGCCCAGTTGGGTCATGCATTTCTGTTTATGAACGATTGAGCACTATTGAGTGCCTTTCAATGACAGAGAAATTGTGTTTGATTGAAAATATTGTTGTAATAAAACGGGCCCAAAATGTTTATTGTTTTCTGCGCACTCAACCGTTTTCAAAAGGAAAAATGTCATAACGAGATTTAAAGTGTAGTTGACTGTTCTAGCATATCACCCTCGCGGGTCACGGGCTCGGATATCACCCTCGGTGTCGGGTTCGGGTCTCGCAGGAGTGGGGTGCTACATTCAACCTCTAGCTAAGTCAATTTTTCAATCAAAGTTTCTGCCCTGTTAGCAATCACCTAAGCAATATCCAAACTTCAAATTATCATAACTTCTTGCCCTGATATCGAAAAATTGCATACTTTATGGCGTTAGAAAGCTGGAAACACAAGCTACAGATTTGATAAGACCCCTTTGACTAATTCTATCTAAATCAGTACAGTTTTGTCGTTAAAGTTCCTGAACACCATTCCTACACTTAGGATGGCTTATCAACATATCAACTTCAATCCTTCACCCTATACCACATACTCTTCATCTAATTCATTGAAAACTCAAAATTTAAAAAATCCAACATGTTCTTCCCAAGAAATAACTCAACATTGAAGATTTATGCACATACACGTTCCTTTTTGCAAAGCTATAAATAATCTCATACAATGTCTATTTATCAACACAAACATACTACTTTCACTCTTTCAACACCTTCTACCCATAAACTTTAGAAATTTACATTTCCTATCTTTTATACCTAGAAACTGTCAATGAATTCATGTACCACTTTATGAGCTAGTAATCATTTTGTAAATGCATGTATGCTAATAAGATGCATGAGCAAAACCAATGCATTTCCTTTTTCTCTCCTTGAGCACACTTGTACAATATTTTGGTTCCTCACCCTTCATTTGGGGACGGGATGTTACATAAATACCTTTCTCTTAGAGAGTGATTTTAGTATAGGTCAGGTAGATAAGACGCCCTTTAGAAAGAATTATGAGAATGAGTTTATTTTAATACAAATTTATGTTGATGATATTATTTTCGGTGCTACTTCAAAGAATTTATGTATGAGTTTTGAGAGTATGATGAAAAATGAGTTTGAGATGAGTATGATGGGTGAGTTGAAGTTCTTTCTTGGGTTGCAAGTTAAGCAAACCGAAGAGAAGATCTTTATCCATCAACAAAAATATGTAAAAGAATTGTTGTCTAAATTTGATATGAATAATGTGAAGCCTATGACAACTCCGATGCATCCTTCAAACCTTTTGTCGAAAGACGAAGTTGGTAAGAAGGTAGATCAAACCTTGTATAGAGGGATGATCTGTAACACCCCACTCTCGAGTGACCCGAACCCGATATCGTTGGTGATATCCGAGTCCGTGCCCCGCGAGGGTGGCGTACTACATCAGTCGATTAAAACTCATTATAACATTTTCTCCTCTCTTTTTTTTTGAACCATTCATTAACGCGGCATAAACAGTAAGAAACTTGAGCCCATGTTCACAATTAATCATTTTTAGTTATTGCATTCATCCAATAATAATTTACAATCAGTCACTGTGTAAAACAATAAAACCACAATGGGCTCATTATAAATACAAAGCATTATTGCACAATGATTACGAAATACAATTCGATAAGAAACTAATGCGATACCGAATCGATCCCGACCTCTATCCTTCACTTGCCTATAGTAGACATACTCCGTGTCAAACGGGTACCTTCAAGTCCTGAAAATAGATTGCAATTTTGGATGAGTTTGCGAACTCAATGAGGAACCATCATCGATGGTTCTCCCAATTCATGCATCACATAATCAATTCACGCTTATAAAGCGATTGCAGAATACTATGGTCTACAATCCAAGAATATTAATATACGATTACAAAAAATCATACAATCATAGACACAACAATTTCTGAGATGTACCACATACAAGAAAAACCATTTCAAGTATTCATCCAAGAATGATGCTATGCACATGTGACTCTTTTCAGTTTTATTACAATGTTGTGACCGAGCGTAAGCGATGATTCAATGATCGATGAGACGCGTCTGGGTAGAACTATCTCCCTTTGAGCTCTAGGCTCGTTTCAGTATTTCGAGCTCTAGGCTCGTTTCAGTATCAGTGGCGACTCGGTTCATAATTTTCCTTTATGAGTTTATGCATCTGTGTATGAATGCACATGCCCAATTGATCAGTCACTTATCAGTACTTAACAGTATATAATTCACAAATCACAGTCCATCATTTTACAATCAATCACAGTAAATCCAGTAATGGCAAACAGGTTAATTCAACAATCCAGAATGCTCAATTAACAGTCCATAATAACAGTCCATAATACAGTATGGCACACAAGTCACGTTAACACATTCTTGATCCCACCATTATCCCCATATTAGACAAGTAATAATTGAGAAACCCATCTAGGTTACTCACCTATCACTTCCGAGCTAATGCCAGGAAGTCTCTACTACGTCGGTCGATCGACGCTCCAGTTGGGTCTCTATAAGAATCAGAGAAGAGAATGATCACTAATGGTCCAATCATTACTATGTAATAAGGCACATGTAGGTGTATAATGCATGTTCATGATATTCCCGGCCCTAATCTCACTTTTTCCATTAGAAAAATTCCCACAAATTCCTAAAAATGTGAAACACATCTAGAGCACTTCAAATCCATTTTTCAAACACAATAACTACGTTAATCACAATAAAATTGCATTAGGCCCATCTACCGGGAATGTCATGTATGCATGTATAGTGATTTGCATGTGCACAAATTTTACTACGTACCACTTCTAGTGAACACTACTAATTAATCCCTATCAATCTCATCCTATGACAATTTACTATTTTACCCTTCCTGTCAGGGGTGGGATATTACAAGATCGGTTCTTTGCTTTATCTTACAGTAAGCAGACCTGACATATTGTTCAGTGTATGTTTGTGTGCAAGGTTTCAGGCCGATCCTAGAGAGTCTCATTACATAGCTGTTAAAAGAATTATGAGATATCTCGCAGGTACTACTGATCTTTGCTTAATGTTTGAAAAAGGTAAAGATTTCAGGTTGATCGGATATTGCGATGTGGATTATGCAGGAGATATAGTTGAAAGGAAGAGTATGAGTGGAGGCTGACACTTTCTTGGCTCAATCCTAGTTTCCTGGTCAAGCAAGAGATAAAGCTCAATCACTCTATCAACTGTCGAAGTCAAGTACATGTCTGCCGCAAGCTGTTATTCACAAACATTGTGGATTAAATACCAATTAGAAGATTATTCAGTTCAAGAAGAGGAGATCCCAATTTTCTGCGACAACACTAGTGCCATCAACTTATCAAAGAACCCTAAACAGCATTCGAGAGTGAAGCATATCGAAGTCATACATCATTTCTTGAGAGACTACATTCAGAGAAAGGTTGTGAGTCTACAATTTATTGAGACAGAGTTTCAATGGGCGGATATCTTCACTAAACCATTGAGTGAAGAACGGTTCAAGGAAATCAGATGGAACCTCAACATGGTGATGTTAAATGACCAACCTTCTGACATTTCACAGCCAAGTTAAAAGGTCGTCAAAAGTTAACGGCGTCAGAAACAGTGAGTTACAGCTGGTAACTTCTCTCACAAGGAAATTTTGGAGGGAAAGTCTCATAGTGTTGGGACCCGATCCGGGAACCGGATCCCAACCGAATCAAGCAATGAGAACGAAGGGAACGGAATCAATGGAAACGGAAGCGAAAGGAGACAGAAATTTCGGAATGCGGAAGCGAACAAATCCAAAAGTAGCGAAGCGGAAGCAAAGGCAAGCGGAAGCAAATGCTAATCGAATCAAACGAACAGATTCAATCGAACATAGCGAAGCGAAATAATCGAATACGAATCACAAAGCGGAACGAATAAGCGAAAGCGGGATCGAATCGAATGCAAATCGAATACGGATAGAAAACAAAGTAAGCAAACAAATCAATGTAAACTGAAACACTTTCCGACATCCGTGAATAAGCAAAGAACAGGAAACAGAATCGCGTTATGAATTCCTAAGACGTTCCAAAATCCGTTATGATTTTTTTTTTCTTTTCTTATTCTCATTCCTTATTCATTTCTTCTCTTACTCAAACACATTTAAAACATAACCAATGCATCCAATTTCCAAAATTACACTTTTATCCCAAATCTTATCGAAAATTCTAAAGATAACTACCGCTTTATCCTAACCCAAAATTCTCGCAGCGCGTAATACACTTCTATAATCTCAACAGACCTCGTAATCATCTGGACACTCCCGTCCTAATCCCAACACCAAAGTAAACACAAACCTAAAATTAATACTTCCATAATTCTCAAATCAATAAATACCAAACTCATAATTCAACTCATTTCCAAATTCATACATATATATATATTCCCAAATCAACCATACAATATGTTCTCAAATTCTCCATAATTTTCTATACCAATTTCATTTACATTCAAGCTATTTCAATCTCCAATTTTGAAAATCCCCAATTTTCAAAATTGGCCTAAACCAATACACCCAAATTCAATCTCATAAAACATAATTTCTTCAAAATTAATCTCACAATTCATCAATTCACATTAATTCCAAACTATTTAAATCCTCAATTGCAAAAATCCTCAAATCTTAAAATTGGCCTAAACCAATTTATCCCAATTCAATATCATAAAATACAAATTCTTCGAAATTGATTTCATATATCATCAATTCATCATATTTCCTATAATTCTACACCAAAATATCTCAAAATTCTCAATCATAAAATTTAGCCTAAACCTTAAATCAATTTTTCATCCAAAATAAAACCCAACCTAAAGCATATACAACAAATGCATTTTCAGAAATTTCTATCAATGAATTCAAACTTATAATAATCTTTCAGAAAACATTCGAAATCGAATTTCAAACCTTTACAAAACAATAATTTGTCAAAATTTTCACATTTTGCTTTCTTTATTTTTCAAAATTGCTTTCTTTATTTTTCAAAATTCACATATAGCTTACAAATCAAAATATAAATATGCTACCCACCTCTAATTATTGCCGAAACTTGATTTCAAGCTCCAATTGATCCTTGCTTTTCTCTTCTTCCAAATTACCAAAACCTAAACCATAATCATCCAATTTTCACATCAGAAAATACTTAATTTTCACAATCAACTTAGGAATTCACCAATTCCATTTTCATGAAGAACATCAAAGCTCAATTAACCTCTAACTAGGTTAATTTCTCAGTCAAAGTTCCAACCAATATAAAAGTCAAACCCGATCAAACATAAACTTTGACCGATCATAACTTTCACTCCCGATATCGAAAAATTACAAACTTTATGTCCACAAAAATCTCTTAACATAACCTACAAGTTTCCAGAAGATCATTTTATCAAATTTTGCCTCAAACAAAAGTCAACTCTCAAAGTCAAACATTCTCTCTCCAAAAGTCAAACTTTCTAAATCCTTCAAATTTTCACACTTTTTCTTTCTAATTCTTGCTATATAACTTCATTTCAATCAACTCATCCACTTGATTATTCATATTACTAATCAAATTGTCACTCAAGGTTCGGGGTCCAACACATAGCCTTGAGAACCTCACCGATTCTAGAACACGCCTAATAAGACCTTTATAAAAGCCTCAAATTAAAAACCTTTCGAATACTCTCAACCCACAAACCTTTCAGCCCTCTCAAACCTCTGAAATCAACCTTATCTTTGAAGAACAGATTACCGAAGTTAGTTTCTATTCAGAATCAATGGAGAAGCAATGATCTATGGAAGGCATGTAGATTTTGAATCTCTGGGGAAAGATGATATGGATATCAAACCAGAGATTGTAGAAGCCGGTTGGAGGAATTTCTTCTAGGTGCAAGAGTATGTATATCAAAATGAATTGTATGAGTTTTGGAAGAATGTGCAGATGGTAGACAAAGCTGTTGTTTCTACAGTAGACGGACTGTCTATTATTGTAACAACGGAGTTGATCGAGAAGGTGACCGGATGTCCATCTGTTGGAGAGAAGCTATCAAGCAAAGCCAGATGGATGAAAAGATTAGTTTAAAGAAAGACGAAGTCAGTAAACAGTTGTATGGAGCTAATGACCCAACGGAGAGGAAGAACTCGAGTCTGGTGTCGAAGGCCAGGATTTTACATGCGATTTTATTTAACTGCGTCTTACTGAGAACAGATTCAAGGCATTTGGTGACTACTCTAAATGAACAATGCCTATTCTACCTGCTGAATCGTCAACCCATAGACTTACCATTTCTGATTTTTCAGTATATGATTAAGGGGATGAAGGATTCTAACAGCTACCCATACAAAATGTTATTAACAAGGATTTTCAAGGAGTCTGGAGTTCGTTTTGACAGAGAAATCAGACGAATGATGCCTGTTAAGAGTGTTATCAACTCGGGTACTATAAAAAAAATGGGCTTGAAGAATCTGGACAGAGAAGAAGCAGATTCTGAGAATAAAGCTAGAACTGAGGGGGAGCGGATACAGAAGAGGTCTCTCACAAAGAGTTCTAAATCTCAAGTAAGTACAAGAATGCCCATTATTGAAAGAAGGAGATCATCTGAAGAAGTTTTGAAGGAAAAGATGATTTCTCAAAAAGAAAGTAGCCAAGTTCGGAGTACAGATGAAAGTGGCTTGAAGAGAAAAGGGGAGAAGCTTCTGAGTGATATTCCAAAAAAGGTGAAGAGATCACCCAGGATTCGAACCTTGAGACAGTAAGAAAAAAAGAGGTCCAGAAAACAAAGTCAAGCAGAAGTCTCTGTGACTCGCGCACCGAAGGCTACGAGATCTCTTGTCTCGATCTTAAGTGAAGAATCAACCAATCAAACAAAGGAGACTGAGAGGAAGAGAAAATTGGAGTCTGAGAAGCAGAAACCCCAACCTCAGAAAACTCCAAGACTGACTGAGGTAGTGAAAAAGACTAAGAAAGTTAGTCAGAAGAAGAGTAGTTTTACTGCTAAGGAAGTTAGTCAGAAGAAGAATTCTCCTATTGTTGTTCCACAAGAGACAACAGCAGAACTAAGTCTAGTAAATGTTATTCCTATTGAGGTTCATCAATAGGAATCAACAGAACTTAGTTTGGTACAGGTGTAACAAGAAGAATCTGAAAAAACTCAGTTTGGTTCCATACGACTATTCTGAATTTTTTAGGAAAGACGAATTGGAAATCAGATTGATTGAAAAAGTTCAACCTGTAAGAAGTACTTCAATAGTCATCAGGGATACACCGAGAAGGTTAGTAAAGGCTTACTTACAACCTATTCCGATAAATAGTGAGACTTGGCTTCTGTTGAATGAAGATGAAAGGAATTTTTATGAAGCCTTGAGATATGCTGCCACAAAACCATATCTTACAAAGATGACCAGTCAACCATACACTATTTACCTGATTACAGAGCAAACGGTGATAAGGGTTGTACCAGACCTTCATCCAAGATATCCCTTGAATGTTAATAAGGGGAAGAAGAAGTTATACCCAGAAGGGGTAATTGATGATCTGTTCGTTGATCAGATTGAAGAAGAAGTGTGAAGAATAGATGAAGCATGCACTTCATAGAAGACGATTACAGGAGCCAGTTGTAGTGCAACAACAAAAGATGAAAACTGTCCAGTGGGGGGAAAGCTTACTAAAGGGACGTTCACTGAATCCCTTTTGCAGACAATAGTGCGTATTAAGCTACTATCTAATACACTGTCAATTGAAGAAGAAACCCTACCCTTGCGTGGAAGACAAGTGTTGATGCTACCAACTCCTTATTATTTAGACCTTCCTAAGCCCAACCTATCGGTTCATCCACCTATTTTTGAGCTTTTTGAAGACTATGTTCCATCTTCAGACGCATACACTACTACAATTGCCTTTGAAGAAGAACACCCAACGAATGATGATCGACCAACCTCTTCTTTTGACTTGCAAGCAGAGGTAATGCACCTATGAAGAGAAGTCAAGGAATTGAAGGAGATGGTGAAAGAATTGTTGAAGCATCATCGGTCGTAATCATTTTTTATTAATAACAAGTAGGGGGAGAAGAGAATGGAAAACAAAAATCAAAGGGGGTGAACGAAGGAGATGAATTTTTGAAGAAGAAAGAAAAAGATAGGGGGAGGAAGAATAAGCAGAAAATGAAGAAGTCAGACGAAGACAATATGAAGATATGTTTTCTTATTTTTCAACTATAAATTTTTTTCTTTTTACAATTTTTCATCTTAAATTGTATGATTATTTGTTATCATCAAAAAAGGGGAGATTATTCAGTCAAAATGACTTTAAATAAATAATTTGATTAAGTAAAAATAACAGAAGATGAAAAACAAACGGAAGAGAGAAAAGCAAATGGAGAATAAAAAACAGATGATAGAAGAAAAACAGACGGAAGAGTGAAAAGCAGACGATAAATGAAAAACAGATGATAGTCGAAAAAGCAGACAGAGATTAAAAAACAAACGGAGATTAAAAAGCAGACGGAAGCTAAAAGCAGACGGAAACCAAAAGCAGACAAGAGCCAAAAGCATAAGGAAGCAAAAGTAGAAGATGAAAAGCAGACGGAAGCAAATGATGTCTGAATCAAGAATCAGTTTGAGTTAGTTACAGAACTCAACTGAATAACCGTTTCTTTCAAAATTCAAAAATCAAGATTCAAGAAGAAAGATTCAAGAAGCAGTTGAAGACGAAGGTTATAAATATAAGTCGAAATCAAAGATTATAAAGTTACACAAAAGTTACAAAAAGTTACACACACACGTGAACGTTACAAATGCTTACTTGAGAGTTTATTGTGCAAATAGCTAGAGCTATCTTACTGTAATAAAGCTCGAAACATCTTTCTGTAAGAAAGTAGTACAGATAGCATACAGAGCCTAAGAGTAAAAGAATACTGATTGTAAAGAGGCCTGAAGAGGCTCAGAAAGAAAGAATACTTGTAAAGTTGTTGAGAGATAGTGAAATCTCATAAAGACATCTGAGGACTGGACGTAGCCCACGGGTTGGGGTGAACCAGTATAAAAATTACTGTGTCAACTTCTCTCTATCCTTATCTCTCTTATAGTTCAAAGTTTCGATTTTACTTAGTTTTCAAACAAGTTTTCGAAGAATACGATTAACTTTGATTTGGAGTAGTTCTTGTGAAAAGAACAAGTTTTTCTTTTGACAAAATGATTTTTGAAAGTTTTTTTTGAAAAAGGAGAAATACACAATTCAACCCCCCTTCTTGTGCATTTATACATCGTATAATAAACATTGTAATAAAGTGTGATTCATTTCAGGCTTTAATACCTATTTTTTCCAAAAACACTTGGGATGTAACTAATAGCCTAGTAGTTAAATGTGTCTAAGAATATCCAATAGTCAAGCATGCTAAAGGAGCTTTAAAACAATTATCCTAAAAGAAAATCCTAAATCCATCTAAGACTTTAGACGAATTGTTTTTTTATAATTTGGTATATAATTCATTGCAAAAACTCTAGTCACCAGACATAGATAAGTTCATAAACCTATAATCAATTACTATCAAGTTGATTTCAATGACGGTAAAAATGGGTTAAATAACCTTATATTAGCATAGGAGCTCTTTAGCATAGGGTACACACAAGATGCTTCCCAAAATAGTGATCAATGAGCTTGAAAGGATTATGAAGAGATTCCTGACTATGGACATCAATAAGTCTTATGGTTCTAAAGTGAATTAGATGAAGGTATGCTATCCAAAACAGGAAGGAGGAGTGGGATTGGTCTCTTTGAAAAGCAAAAACAAAATGCTCTTAGCAAAGTGGATATGGAGACTGATTAATGACAAAGAAATAATTTAGGTCAAATGGGTCGATTCCCACTAGCTAAACAAAATTTTTTTATAAAATTTGAAAGAAACTAAAGAGCACCCATATCCATTCATTGTTAAAAATAAGGAACAATGCATACATATATATCATAATTCAAAGGAAATGGATAAGAAGCTTAGTTTTCATTTGATGACTAATGTCACATTAGTCCTTTGCATTCAATATTTAAGCTAAATTTTCCTATAAACAGATTCCCCTTAAACTTTAGATATTTGAAATCATCCAGAATAATTTTGGAATTGCTCCAATATAGGAATGTCACTCCTAAATGGAAGCTTACCTAGATACTATCCTAATACTGATAATCCTGACTATCCTGTCTAGCAATTGCATAACGTTGGTGCATTTATGAATGCTTCATGTTTGGGAATGATCAATGATCATTTCTTTGCGATCAGCTAGTTTGAATTCATATGACATAATTCATTGGTTTGTAAGCCATCTGCAATATGCTGGTTGGCAATTTTGGGTGGACTTTACAGCAAAAACATATACAATTCCAACTTAAATTCCCTATGTGTCTTATGCAAGACCAAACCATAATTAGTTGCAAACTTATTCTTTAACTTGTCATACCCTAATTCCATCCAATCTAGAATGTAACAAAATTTAGAGAGTTATTATGACTAAGGTGATTAGCTTTAGATAGTTCAATGGGAAAGTAAACTTTATAATATAGTTTAAGCCTAATTTGACCATATTTAAGAGTATTTTCTCCTACTGCATATATGTCATATAGAGGGAAAGAAATCATCCCATCCACATATGAATTGAAGCATATAAGTACTTATTAATAGACAAGCTTATCAATTGGATCAGGAAAATTTTCAAAGCCAATCAAGCTCAGGTGAAAATCATTAAAATGGAAAGAAGAATTGGGACTTATTTTAAATGTACTGTACTTTTTGCTACTTAATATTTAAGAAACTCTTACTAGGGCACTTCATTGTATAGATGCAGTGATACTTACAATCTAAGATAGAGACCTATCAAAAACGTACATGACATGATCAAGTTTCACTTAGATTTCTATAATAATAGTAACAAAAGGAGGATTAGTTTCTTGAGGAGCACTTTATGAAATCTATTACTATAGATGAGGCTAGCCTTTATAAAACTAATGAGTTGTTAACCTCATTTTACAATATAAGACTTTTAACAATATAGCTCATTAAGCTTTTTCTAAAGATGAAGTAGGTGTTTTATTTGAATACATTGAGCCAAATCTGAAGGAACAAGTGAACACTATCTAGATGTTAAAAAAAAAGGAGGAACTTGTTATTTAAGAACATAAGGTAGAGGAGAAGGGGAAGATGAAGATAAGAAGCCAAGTAAAGAGGCAATTTAAGAATTATTGATAGTTCATTTAAATATACAGGGCTCATACGTCCCATAAAACAAAATGTTAGAGTCAATAAATGATCAAGGTTTTTATTATTTCTGATTATATTGATAGTATGTTACTAAAAAGGGCATGAGGGAAATTACATTTTTTTAAGAAGAAAGTAATTTTATATTTACCCAAGCTAAGCTTGAAAAAATATACATTGAAAAGGCATGAGACCTTACTTATAATACAAACAACTGAGAATAACTAAAAACATATATGAGATAGAAAACAATCAAGAACCTATCACTTATATAATAAATTCTACAAGGAAAGAAAACGTTGTAGTAATAGAATTATTAAAACATTGTTAAGCCTCCTCACATAAAGACACCATTTTGTACACAACATTCAGGTAAGAACCAGTTGAGTAGTTAGTGACAACTAGTAAGAAAACTACCAAAAAATGTAGAGTGGAGAGTGAAATTTTCCAGTGTCACTTGTTAGTTGACATTCCAATGACCCCTTATGCTAGGATTGAGGTTGAGATGTGTTTCTTTGGCCAAAAGGAGTTCTTGTATCCAGAAAAGAGTGTTACTAGTTAGATGTTGCATTTCCATTTCCTTATTGGTATATATATAACGATTTTGCTCCTTCTATAAAGAATAGATGGTGCAGTAGAAATCAGTTTGGAGAACAAGCCCATCTTGCCTTAGATGACTAAACATATTAGTCCATCACACAATGTTTTCTCAATCATCATGGGGCAAAAAACTTACAAAATGTGTTGGATTTTGCCCTAAATAGCATGTGAGAAATGACATTAGAAAAATAAATGGTTTTAGGTTTCACAGTTTGTTGGACATAAACTGCAAGTGGTGTCAAGTTTAATAGCATTTCCATACCTTCTACCTTTCATTTTGAGCCTATATTGAAGCATATTTACATTATGTACTTTTCCTAAGCATGCCATCATTGTTTACATGAACATTGAATATCAATGTTTGGTTCATGAATGTGAACTTATGGTATATAAGTTGTGATATTTCTTAATGTGTATGCTTGATAGATGACTGCTGTGAGTGGTCATCCAAACTAAGTGTTTTCCCCAATAAGCTTTTAAGCTTAGCATGGGTATTAATTTTTGTAGGTCCAAGTCATAGGAGTGAAGTACAGAGAACATCTACAGGGACCAAGGCCAATAGATAGAAGAAAAAGTGTTTCTAGAATGTATTTTTAGTTACAGATGATTGCACATGTAATGAAGAAAGGAAAATATATGCTTTCTTTAGGATTACCATGTAAATGTAAAGATGTATTACTACTGTTAAATGATAATGTTAAGCATTAGATAGTTTTGTAATGTGTATATGTATAGCATTGAATAAAATTGTATACTTTGAATGCATGTACAGGAATTTGGTTACTATGTGTGTGGATGGTTGTAGGTTCCATATAAGGACACTACACTAGCTCTCCTAAGTTACTGAAGCTATAAATTATATGGAAATGTAAAAAGGAAATAACTAGGCTTTGCTTAAGCTAAAGGACTAGCTATTGCTATTATAAGTCACCTTTAAGCTCAGTTTAGGCTAGACATTATATTACCCCTTTGGGTCTTTCTTATTATTATTAATTCATTTCATTTTTAAGAAAAATTACATGTTTTAGATACTTAACTATATATATTTCAAAATAATTAAATTTTGCTAATGACTATCTTTGATATTTATAAAATAATTGTTGAATCTTAAATTGATTGTGATTCTATAACTAGGCATATATTACCTTAAAATATAACTTAATTAATCTAATACATATTTTAAATTTGGATTGAATTGACCAAAATTTTCATGTCAAATTCGATTAATGTAACTCTATATGACGTAAATTAAAGCATATATATTAGATAAAAGTCATACAATAGTATTAATAAAATAAGTAAACAATTGAAGTAACATTTCTTATTGAATTATTTTGAATTAATCATTAACTACATATCACATAATTAATCATATCAATTTAAATAAAATCGAACACCATGTTTGTTAGACTAAGTTAGATTCTAACTCATAGTTTTATTATAATAAAACTTGTTATGATTTTATCTTATGTGATATTAATAAGTTAATTTATTAAAGATTTAAAAAAAAAAGGTCAAAGATCAAGTCCAACGGAAAAGGCAAAGAACAAAAAGGAATCAAGCACATCAAGATGTACCAAATAGTTGTAATCTTTCTTATAACCCTATCTTAAGCATTTCAATGAATTAACAGCTTAATCATTGCATGATCACTTACATATAGAGAATAATGTATAAATCCTCTTATAAATGATTGGCTAAATCATTGGTTATTTGGTGTATCAACTTGTTAATCACCACCTAGTTGAAGGGTTTAAGTCAGCTAATCGATGGGGTTTTTCCAAAGTTACATAGGCCCTGTTTGGCAATCAGCTGATAGCTGATTCTATCAGCTATTAGCTGATAGCTGATTATATCAACTGGTTTGACCAGCGGATTGCATTAGCTGTTTGTTAAAGATGTTTAGTAAAATTAGTTGTTTAGTATTAGTTGTTTAAGTGTAAAATGACTTATAAGGACATGACTTTAAAAAAATATAAGAATATGATTATTTTATATTTTAGTATGTCAATGAATATTCTTACAAAAATTTAGATTTTAGATATTTAATTCTACAAAAATTAAGTTTATAACTCTAATAAAAATATAGAATATAATAATAATAATAATAATAATAATAATAATAATAATAATAATAATAATAATAATAATAATAATAATAATAATAATAATATTATTATTATTATTATTATTATTATTATTATTATTATTATTATTATTATTATTATTATTATTATTATTATTATTATTATTATTATTATTATTATTATTATTATTATTATTGTTGTTGTTGTTGTTGTTGTTGTTGTTGTTGTTGTTGTTGTTGTTGTTGTTGTTGTTGTTGTTGTTGTTGTTCTTGTTGTTGTTGTTGTTGTTATTAACAACAACAACAATAATAATAATAATGACGATAGTGATGGTGATAATGATGGTGATACATCCAAACATAAAATATAAGAATCCAAATGAAGTTTAAGTTTAACAACACATATCAAATAGAGCAAAAGAAATAAACATCTATCATTTAAAGTAAAAACTTATAACAATTTAAGAACGACGTCTAGCTACCATTAAACTAGACGCAACATTATTGTGAATAGTTGTCATCTCGCGAGTTCTTTGCTCTTCAATGTCTTGTTGTGTAGAGTTAACTTCAACATCTTAAAATACATCTGGAGGTATAAATTCAGGATCTTGATCGATGATGGTAAAAGCCGGGTTGTTAATTGTACTTCTTCTAATATAGTTATGCAACGCAAAAGCTGCACAAATTATTCTATTTTGATCCATTAATAAATACCTAGGCATTTTCTCCAATATCTTCCATCGAGCCTTAAGAACACCAAAAGCTCTTTCAATACAACTTCTCAATGAAGAACACCAAAAGCACCGAAATCGACTTCAAACCTCCTCCCCATTTGGTCTACTCTCCTTCGTTGATGCGTGGGAGTGAACAACTGAAGCAAGGAAACGAGATCGCAAGAGGGTGAGATGGTGAGAGAAACAACGCATGAGTAAAGCAAAGAAGAATGATCTGGAGAAAACGTGAGATGCAATAGAAGATAAGGGAGGGCAAAATGGAGAAATAGCTGAAAAATAATAGTTGTTGGGTGTTAAAACGCTCCTCAAAGGAGCTGGTTGAATAAGAGCTGATTGGGTTAAATCAGCTAACCCAATCAGCTCTTTACCAAACAAGATTTTTAGCTTATTTTAAAAGTCAACAAGCTAGGAAGGGTTGACCAGCTAAAAAAGAGCTGATCAGCTCTTCACCAAACAGCCCCATAATGAGTGTCGAGTGTCTGGTTAAGGTAACCACTAATCGATAGTAGGAGATTGCCTAACTTAATGTTTTTAGAAACTAGTCATCGGAATAACAAGTTTGTTTGTTTCATCACCATTTAAAAAGGTTTTGGATATAAACATACCACAATTGAGTTATAGGAAGAACTTTAGTATAACAGAAAGTTTTTCAAAGCCTTCAGGGTCTAAAGAGTGCATGCATGTTTGTATAATATATATCGAGTCATAATTTAGTGGTGTGAACAAAGAGGGGAGATTTTGAGTTGTACATGATTATGTTGTTGCTAAAATTGGAAGAATAGCATAGGATTTATATACCGTATCTGCCTCTTTTGCTTTTATCGCAAAAGGCTTGAAGTATCAAAGGGTACTGCTTGTCACATCTGGTCTTATTGCTTTCATCCAAAGACAGAACATATGAGGTACTAGGTCGATATAGCGTGGATGGTGATTTTATTCCAAATAAGAGCAATAGTTGTAAAGTGACCCACGATTGTAACAAAAACAAGACTGGAAATGTAAAAAGGAAATAACTAGGCTTTGCTTAATCTAAAGGACTAGCTATTGCTATTATAAGTCACCTTTAAGCTCAGTTTAGGCTAGACATTATATTACCCCTTTGGGTCTTTCTTATTATTATTAATTCATTTCATTTTTTAAGAAAATTACATGTTTTAGATACTTAACTATATATATATATTTCAAAATAATTAAATTTTGCTAATGACTATCTTTGATATTTGTAAAATAATTATTGAATCTTAAATTGATTGTGATTCTATAACTAGGCATATATTACCTTAAAATATAACTTAATTAATCTAATACATATTTTAAATTTGGATTGAATTGACCAAAATTTTCATGTCAAATTCGATTAATGTAACTCTATATGACGTAAATTAAAGCATATATATTAGATAAAAGTCATACAATAGTATTAATAAAATAAGTAAACAATTGAAGTAACATTTCTTATTGAATTATTTTGAATTAATCATTAACTACATATCATATAATTAATCATATCAATTTAAATAAAATCGAACGCCATGTTTGTTAGACTAAGTTAGATTCTAACTCATAGTTTTATTATAATAAAACTTGTTATGATTTTATCTTATGTGATATTAATAAGTTAATTTATTAAAGATTTAAAAAAGGTCAAAGATCAAGTCCAACGGAAAAGGCAAAGAACAAAAAGGAATCAAGCACATCAAGATGTACCAAATAGTTGTAATCTTTCTTATAACCCTATCTTAAGCATTTCAATGAATTAACAGCTTAATCATTGCATGATCACTTACATATAGAGAATAATGTATAAATCCTCTTATAAATGATTGGCTAAATCATTGGCTATTTGGTGTATCAACTTGTTAATCACCACCTAGTTGAAGGGTTTAAGTCAGCTAATCGATGGGGTTTTTTCAAAGTTACATAGGCCCTGTTTGGCAATCAGCTGATAGTTGATAGCTGATAGCTGATTCTATCAGCTGTTAGCTGATAGCTGATTCTATCAGCTGGTTTGACCAGCGGATTGCATTAGCTATTTGTTAAAGATGTTTGGTAAAATTAGATGTTTAGTATTAGCTGTTTAAGTGTAAAATGACTTATAAGGACATGACTTTAAAAAAAATAAGAATATTAATATTATATATTTTAGTATGTCAATGAATATTCTTATAAAAATTTAGATTTTAGATATTTAATTCTACAAAAATTAAGTGTATAACTCTAATAAAAAATATAGAATATAATAATAATAATAATAATAATAATAATAATTTTTATAATAATAATAATAATAATTATTATTATTATTATTATAAAGAATAATAATAGTACTACTACTATTATTATTATTATTATTATTATTATTATTATTATTATTATTATTATTATTATTATTATTATTATTATTATTATTGTTGTTGTTGTTATTATTATTGTTATTATTAACAACAACAACAATAATAATAATAATGATGATAGTGATGGTGATAATGATGGTGATACATCCAAACATAAAATATAAGAATCCAAATGAAGTTTAAGTTTAACAACACATATCAAATAGAGCAAAAGAAATAAACATCTATCATTTAAAGTAAAAACTTATAACAATTTAAGAACGACGTCTAGCTACCATTAAACTAGACGCAATATTATTGCGAATAGTTGTCATCTCCCGAGTTCTTTGCTCTTCAATGTCTTGTTGTGTAAAGTTAACTTCAACATCTTGAAATACATCTGGAGGTATAAATTCAGGATCTTGATCGATGATGGTAAAAGTCGGGTCGCCAATTGTACTTCTTCTAATATAGTGATGCAACGCAAAAGCTGCACAAATTATTCTATTTTGATCCATTAATGAATACCTAGGCATTTTCTCCAATATCTTACATCGAGCCTTAAGAACACCAAAAGCTCTTTCAATACAACTTCTCAATGAAGAACACCAAAAGCACCGAAATCGACTTCAAACCTCCTCCCCATTTGGTCTACTCTCCTTCGTTGATGCGTGGGAGTGAACGACTGAAGCAAGGAAACGAGATCGCAAGAGGGTGAGATGGTGAGAGAAACAATGCATTAGTAAAGCAAAGAAGAATGATCTGGAGAAAACGTGAGATGCAATAGAAGATAAGGGAGGGCAAAATGGAGAAATAGCTGAAAAATAATAACTGTTGGGTGTTAAACGCTCTCAAAAGAGTTGGTTGAATAAGAGTGATTGGGTTAAATCAACAACCCAATCGACTCTTTAACAAACAAGATTTTTAGCTTATTTTAAAAGTCAACAAGCTAGGAAGGGTTGACCACTAAAAAGAGTCGATCGACTCTTCACCAAACGACCCTATGTTACTGTTTGGCAATCACCGATAATGATTCTATCAGCTGTTAGTTGATAGCTGATTATATCAGCTGGTTTGACCAGCAGATTGCATTAGCTATTTGTTAAAGATGTTTGGTAAAATTAGATGTTTAGTATTAACTGTTTAAGTGTAAAATGACTTATAAGGACATGACTTTAAAAAAATATAAGAATATGAATATTATATATTTTAGTATGTCAATGAATATTCTTATAAAAATTTAGATTTTAGATATTTAATTCTACAAAAATTAAGTTTATAACTCTAATAAAATATAGAATATAATAATAATAATAATAATAATAATAATAATAATAATAATTCTTTATAATAATAATAATTATTATTATTATTATTATTATAAAGAATAATAATAGTACTATTATTATTATTATTATTATTATTATTATTATTGTTGTTGTTGTTGTTGTTGTTGTTGTTGTTGTTGTTGTTATTATTATTAACAACAACAATAATAATAATAATAATGACAATAGTGATGGTGATAATGATGGTGATACATCCAAACATAAAATATAAGAATCCAAATGAAGTTTAAGTTTAACAACACATATCAAATAGAGCAAAAGAAATAAACATCTATCATTTAAAGTAAAAACTTATAACAATTTAAGAACGACGTCTAACTGTCATTAAACTAGACGCAATATTATTGCGAATAGTTGTCATCTCCCGAGTTCTTTGCTCTTCAATGTCTTGTTGTGTAGAGTTAACTTCAACATCTTGAAATACATCTGGAGGTATAAATTCAGGATCTTGATTGATGATAGTAAAAGCCGGGTCGCCAATTGTACTTCTTCTAATATAGTTATGCAACGCAAAAGCTGCACAAATTATTCTATTTTGATCCATTAATGAATACCTAGGCATTTTCTCCAATATCTTCCATTGAGCCTTAAGAAAACCAAAAGCTCTTTCAATACAACTTCTCAATGAAGAACACCAAAAGCACCGAAATCGACTTCAAACCTCCTCCCCATTTGGTCTACTCTCCTTCGTTGATGCGTGGGAGTGAACGACTGAAGCAAGGAAACGAGATCGCAAGAGGGTGAGATGGTGAGAGAAACAACGCATTAGTAAAGCAAAGAAGAATGATTTGGAGAAAATATGCAATAAAAGATAAGGGAGGGCAAAATGGAGAAATAGCTGAAAAATAATAGCTGTTGGGTGTTAAAACGCTCCTCAAAGGAGCTGGTTGAATAAGAGCTGATTGGGTTAAATCAGCTAACCCAATCAGCTCTTTACCAAACAAGATTTTTAGCTTATTTTAAAAGTCAACAAGCTAGGAAGGGTTGACCAGCTAAAAAAGAGCTGATCAGCTCTTCACCAAACAGCCCCATAATGAGTGTCGAGTGTCGAGTGTCTGGTTAAGGTAACCACTAATCGATAGTAGGAGATTGCCTAACTTAATGTTTTTAGAAACTAGTCATCGGAATAACAAGTTTGTTTGTTTGATCACCATTTAAAAAGGTTTTGGATATAAACATACCACAATTGAGTTATAGGAAGAACTTTAGTATAACAGAAAGTTTTTAAAAGCCTTCAGGGTCTAAAGAGTGCATGCATGTTTGTATCTAAAGAGGGAAGATTTTGAGTTGTATATGATTATGTTGTTGCTAAAATTGGAAGAATAGCATAGGATTTATATACCGTATCTGCAGCCTCTTTTGCTTTTATCGCAAAAGGCTTCAAGTATCAAAGGGTGCTGCTTGTCACATCTGGTCTTATTGCTTTCATCCAAAGACAGAACATACGAGGTACTAGGTCGATATAGCGTGGATGGTGATTTTATTCCAAATAAGAGCAATAGCTGTAAAGTGACCCACGATTGTAACATAAACAAGACTTGAACTTGCAGCAAATTGAACCCACCCCATTGTTAAAGCTGCAGAGCTACAGGAAACAAGTGTTAGATCAGTTTATGAAAGATCAAACTCATACGTCCTCCATTTCATCCATTGCAAGTCTTCTTTTTAATGCTATATGTTTTTTTATATCGTCTTCTTGTCTTTTCTTTTTAATGCTATATGTTCTTCAGTTTCGTTTGGTACTATTTCTTTAGAACTTTTCTGTATTCCTTTCACAAATTAATTTTTTAATCTTTTGTTTATAAATGATGTCTATTCAAAATATAAAACGTTATGCTCAGTGTAACGTTCAGAATAGAAAGTTCATTTTCACTGGCAAATTTCCGTCATATAAATGCAATTTTAATTTTAAAAGAAGGAGACTAATACTACATTGTATATCAAATTTATTTTAAAATTTTCATAAAAATTAAATAAATATATAATATTTAATAGTTTATAAATTAATCTTTAAATTTTTCATCACTAATTTTATTATATAAATCTTAATAAAATTTTGTTTATAAAAGTTATTTTGTGTAAATGTTTAATTTAATATTTAATTTATAAATATCAAAACTTTAAAGAATTGGTTGAATTATTATAAAATTTTCAATAATAGATTCATAAATTTATTTTTAATTGAGATATATGTATGATTACAAGGATATAATTACATAAAATAAAATTATATTAAATTATAAAAGTATTAAATTGAAAAAAACCTTATAGAAGGTACATAGATTAAACGCCAAGATCACCAAAATCAGAGATAATTTAGAATAAAAATGTAAATTATTATTTTGTCTTATACATTATAATTTCTTTTACTTGTACCATTTTTTTATCTTAACATATATATTTTACACTCCATACCAAATCATAACTATTCTATAAAGTTTTATTTTTTGTTGGAGGAATTAGACCTTAGAAAAATAGTGATATATTATTTTGTTAGATAGTGTATGAATAGATTTGGAAGTATCATTTTAACAAAAAGTACATAAGGTAAATTATGAATCTTAAAATGTAAAAATAAAATAAAAAATAAAGTAGTATTTATTATGATTAACAATAAGAATATTAGAGACAAACAACAAAACTCTAAAAGATCAATCATATATCAATAATAAGAAAGAACTCTTCAAGTTACAATAGCAAAACAATATGAGAATAAGAAACTTTAAATGATGAAATAAACATCAAGATGTACGTGAAAAACCCTTCAATGTAAAGAAAAAAAACTATTGGGTAAACAGACAAAACAAATCCACTAAACTCAACGAGGATTTACAAAAAAAAGTTGATCACTCTCCCCTAACAACAAGTTGTCTCACAAAGTTTTAGGATTGAAACCAAAGTTAATGTTACAATCAACAACCACTCAAACTAATCCCTAAAACAATCAAACAAGGATAAGAATACAACACTCTTTGCCCTCTTTCTTTTTTTCCTCACTTTTAGATGTTGTGGCTTCACTCTCCACAAAAACCTAGGTCTTTTTCTCTTTTATATCACGAAATAATTTTTTTTACAACTTGCATTGTTGGACACCCCGCCCTTGCAAAACACGTGCCCGACATCCTAAATGACATTTGGACACGCATTCTACAAGGGTGGTGTGCTCATACCAATTAGTCACCAAAATCAAACTCCTTCCTTAAACTTTAGAATAGATTTTGAAAATATTAAGATCGGAATTTCAAAATTTCTTCTTCATAACAATTGTATCTTAATGTCTCTAATTTATTTTATTTTGAATTAAGAATCACCTCATTCGGAGCTCTAAAGATCAAGATATCATCAAACTACCGAAGTATGTTCAGTTTAATATCCAATTCTTACTCTTTAGACATGTTTTGGTACAAAAGTCATAACTTTCTTTAAAGGTGTCGGATTAAGGTTATTCTAAGATCGTTTCGAAAAGGACTTCTCTATCTACAACTTCCGTAAAGATCTCAAAGAAATATTTTGCCTCTAAAAGGGGTTAAAATCACAAATTAAAAACTCAAAAAAATGTGTTTGTCGTGATCAGCTTCTTGGCTTCGTCGTGACAAACTTTGAAGGTGAAGAACAAAACCTTTTGGGAAAAGTTTGTTGTGGTCAACTCTTGGGTTCTCCGCAACGAAACTTCCTTCTGAAAAAGTTCACTGTGGCATACTTTTTGGGTTTGCTGCGACGAACTCTAAAAATCAGACAGAAAACTTGTGAAGGAGAGTTCTGCAGACTGCCAACACCTATTATCATGTAACGACCATAACTTTCTCATCCGAAGTCCAAATCTTACGTGCTATATACCATTGGAAAGATAAGAACAACTTTGTTTAATTCTACCTAGATCAAGACTATTTTTCCCCCTGAAGTCAAAACACACTTTTTACCCCTAAGAAAAACTTGAAAAATGCAACATTCAAACTTTGAGAAATCATGAGCAAGATGCAATAATTTTCCATTAATATCATAAGATGAAAGTTTTACAAAGCTTTAATGGGCATTTCACGTCACATTACATCATAAAACAAAAATAAAAAGTTTACATAAACTAGAATCACTCAAAATGTGACTAAAGCCTTGTTTTACATAATCTAGCTTCAAAAATAAAATATGCAAACTGAAGTGATGTCTTGACTCTCAACTCAATCACTCGATATCTTGCTCATCAACTAAAAAGGGGAAGGAATGGGGGATGATCTTGAAAGCTCGTAGGTAATAGGTTTATAACGAATAACAAGCAAAACCATTCAAAATGTTCATTTGTCATTAAAACTCTTATTGAAGCATAAAAAGCATAATTCTCAAATTCTCAATAACACAAATCATGCATGCATCAATCTTGTCAGCATATCATGAACACATAAACACATCATAATGGTTTAGGTAGGTCCAAAAATAGAACATACTACACATTTCCCATAAGGATCCTGTGTAGTCGTGAATAGAACGTACTATTACAATCCTACAAAATGGTTTTACATAGCTGTGAATTTATGGGAGTCCGTGAAGGAGCTCCATGTCACTAGTAGGTAGGCGGGAGAAGCCTTTATTCCAAGTGCATTTGACATACTTAAGGGACCAAACCAAACCCACATAACATGTATTTCATAATTTGTAAACATGTTGCCCAAATGGCATAGTTTGAAAACATGTTTTTCATGAAAATGAAACAATTCATATGCATTTCTATTATCATTTCCCAATTCATCAACCAAATTCATATGCCAAGCATATAGCAATTTCTCAAATCATTCAAAAGTAACAAATGCCATAATTATAAAGCAATGAGAAATCATTTTATTCTCTTGACTAAAAAGAAAACATAATGGCTCATTATCCAATTATAAACATGAAACTCACCTTAATTTCCTTGCTTGAAAACTTGCTCAATGATGCCTCTCCTCTTGCTCCTCTTGTCTCTCTTGATCCCCGTCTTGATTTCCTTTAACAATAACAAAATCCCAATTCAATAGGAATTCTAATTTGAGAACCCTAAGAAAATACATTCACTAAAATGATTTTAGAGTACTTAAACCCATGCATTTCCTAAACTTCATGAACCAAAACCCTTTCCATAAATCCAAACCTTCGGGTCAATTTTCCATGATCATTCTTATCAATTAAATGACGAGATTTGATAACACCTTCTTCTAGAAAAAAGTTCCTCATTGTCTTAAGTTTCTAATGATACCAAAATCATTCAATTTGGTTCAGTACTCTAAAAGTTATACCCCAAACATTTTTGGGTTGTTCTTATACTGAAACAACATTCTATGCTCAACTTCCATCCAAAACTTGAAATCCTTGGAGATTGAATTAACACTTTATTTTATCAGCCAAATTGTATATCTATGTCTCTAGTTTACTCCAAATCAAAAATCATCCCATTTAAATAACTACACAAAAATTTGAGCCTAAAATACCAAAGCATGCTTTGTGTAGGAAAGTTGACTTTGTCGCGGTGAACTTATCTAAAAACTTACTCTGAGAATGTGTTTTGCTACATTTCCATCTTTTTTCTTCCCATATTTCACATATAACCCATCTTAAACCTAATTCATCTCTTCTACTTCATTTTCAACTTCATTTCAACCCTATATCATTGACAAATACATCAAGATCTATCTTTGATCTTTAACCCTAAAAGAGAACAATTTCCTATATCATTCATGAACAACTTCCCACACATATTTAGCTTTATTTGAGTTTCATTTAACCAAACCCATAAAATTTAAAACATAACTTACTTGTTGAAGCTTCAAATCCTTCAAACTCTTCAAGAATCTCCAAACCCTAGCTTTTCTCTTCCTTTTCCTCTCCTTCCACGACACTCTCCTTCTTTGTCTCTTCTCACAATTTTTCTTCTTCTAATTTATACTCTTAATGGTTGTAAGATGTCCCTTTTTCCCTTCCATGTATACCTAATGTCTATTTATAATTAAGTGATCTTCCAAAAATGCCCTTATACAATCTTACAACATTAATACTTTAATTCCATAAATCCATGCAATAAATCCTCCCAATATTGACATAATAAGTAAACTCCAAATAAAATGATTTATCTAGCAAGACCACAAAATTTATTCAAATCATGCTTAATAAAATATAAAAAAAAATTGGGGCCCAACATACATAGTCATTTATACAGTCGTGTCAGTAACTGTGTATCTTCCAACACTGCCTCAATCACAAACATAAATGGTCACCAAAAGTTACGCAGTCTCTACACAAGGTAGTTTATCTTCACATGGGCATATACACAGGCGTGTACAAGATTGTGTATGTATTCGTCTCTTCACACTTTACAGAGACTTACAAGGGCGTGTAGCACTCTAAAGGGTTGTATAACTCCCTAGAAGAGATTCTTACATCTTGTCTTTACTTGTTCTTTACTTGTTCTTCATTCCCACAAACCATAATGATGTCTACAATCACCGAAAGTCTCAAAGTAGTGTTCGAAACTCAACAATCTCCCCCTCTACCCTCAACATGAGGAAGACACGTTATTCTCCATCATCTACTTGAGATATATCCCGACAAGCTTACAACAAAGCTCATGTTTTTTCTAAGAACCACTTTGGTCAACATATCAACACCATTCAAATCCATATGAACCTTCCTAAATATTAATTGTTACTCTTCTATCACGGAACTTAACCAATGATATTTGGCGTCTATGTGTTTTATATGGGAAAGATGCATATGATTTTTGTTCAACTCAATAACAATTTGAATTTTACAAAATACTACATAGCCTTCTTGCTTCACATCAAACTCTTGAAGGAACTTTTTTAGCCATAGCATCTCCCTACAAGCTTCCATTGTAGCTATATATTCTGCTTCAGTCATAGACAAAGAACCACGCTTTTGTATCTTGGATTACCTAAAGTGAATTTTCTTCCATCAAGATCTCCACTCATACTTGCATCTATAGAAACCTTCTAGAATTAGCTCACCATCACTAAAGCACAAACTCTACTTCGACGTGCCTCTCGAGTATCTTAGAATCTATTTCAATACTTCCTAGTGAACCTTCCCTAAATTTGATAAGAATTTGTTCACTATCCCTTCTGAGAAATATTTGGCCTTATGTGCACCATTGTATACATCAAATACCATACTGCAGATGAGTATAGAATAAAGGACATATCAGATTTCTCCTTTTTTGTTGAGGGACATGCACGCTTACACAACTTGAAGTGAGATGTCAATAGCATGATAACTGGCTTGATATGCTGCATATTGAACCTTTTTAGCACTCATTCAATATATCTCACTTGAGACAACCTCAATCACTTACCCTCTTATCTCGAGTTATCTCCATACCTAAAATTTTATTTACAGGTCTCAAATCTTTCATATCAAAAGATTTAAACAAGTACTCCTTCAACTTTTGGATTCTTCCAATATCTTGACCCATAATCAACATATCATCAATATAAAGAAGAAGAATGGTGAAGTTCTCACTTGAAAACTTCTTAAAATAAACATAAGCATTGGCATAAGCTCTCTTGAAACCGTGATCTATTATAAATGAATCAAACTTTTGATATCACTACTTTGGAGCTTTTTTTAAGCCATGAAAACTTTTCTTCAATTTTCATACCAAAATTTTCTTACCATTAACTTTGAAACCGTATGGATGCTCCTATTTCAAATCTCCACACAAGAAGGTTATTGTAACATCCAACTATTCGAGTTCAAGATCCAAAAAGGTTGTTGAACCCAAAATTGTTCAAATTAAGGTCATCTTGACTATAAATGAAAATATTTCATCAAAGTCAACAATCTTCTTTTGACTAAATCATTTAAATACTAGCCTTACCTTGTGCCTTACTAGTTTGTTTCCATTTTTCTTTATCTTGAATACATATTTATTCTTTAATGCCTTTTTGCCTTTTGGAAGCTTTACAAGCTTGTATGCATTACTCTTCTTTAAAGAATCCATCTTTTCCTTCATAGCTACAAGCCAAAGATCTTTGTCTTCACAAGATGTAAAATTTTGCACATTCTCAGGCTCCTCCTTAGTAATAAATAACTTTGATACCTTATAGAAGGCCTTTTCTCCTTTTTCAACCTTCAAAGTTGTGTTTCATCAACTATTAGATCCAATTGCTCCCTTGCTCACCATCCTCAATGGATTTATCTCTAGTATTGTCTCGATGTGGTTCATATAGCTCATCATTATCATATTGTATCTGATAAACACTAATGTTTGTTTGGTCACAAAGTCCATCTTCTTCAATTATAGGTTGGTCAATGGTCAAAGGAATTGGTTAAGAGCTAACTATGCCAATTGATGAGCTACAGTGTGATGATTTATCTTCATTCAGATAATTAGCTCCTCTCTTGTGCTCCTAGAACATCACATCTTTGTTCCTGACAATCTTTGGCTTCTTTAGGTCATAAAGTATGAAGCCAAACTGATCACCACCATATCCAACAAAATGAAAGGTATCAACTTTGATTCAAGCTTCTTTTTTTTATCCTTAGGTACATGTCTGAATACATTGCAGCCAAAAACTCTCAAATGAAGATAAGTGGGATCCTTGCCAATCCATGCTCTCTCAGGTAAACTGCAAAAATCTAAAAAAATTGAGGGAGCTTGATTAATCAGGTAGACCATATTTTAGACTGCTTCTCCCTAAAATGTATTTAGCAGTATAGACATCTTAAACATTCAACAAACCTTCTCCATAATGGTTCTATTCATCCTCTTACTAACCCCATTGTGTTGTGGAATACTTGGTTTGATTTTCTCATATCTAATGTCACGCGATGTACAATATTCTTTAAACACCTTGGAAGAATACTCCCCTTTGTTTCCTGTTCACAAGCACTTTAGCTTCCTTTCAGCTTCCCTTTCTACAAGAACATGAAACTTATGGAAAGTTTCAAACACTTGATTTTTAGGGTTCAACATGTACACCCAAGTCTTCCTCAAAGCATCATCAATGAATGTAACAATATATTTGTTTCCTCCTAATGAATCCTCTTTAATAGGATCACAGACATCTTAATGCACTAACTCTAATAACTCCAACTTCCTTGCAGATCTTCTCTTGAAATAGACTTTATGGTGCTTTCTAACTAAGTAATGATCACAACAATTAACTTGTTTTAAGTTCTTAACTAGGATTAAGGGCATTTTCCATATAGAAACTTTAACCCCTTCTCACTCATATGTCTCAATCTTCGATCCCACAGATTCGGTGAAGATTCGTCTTCTACTATGTATACTTCACCACTACACACCTTTTATTGTGTCTTATATATTGAGCAACATAACTCTCCTTGGGTAATAATCATGAAACCTTTGGACAGTTTCCACTTCTTACCCCTAAAAGTGTGCTAAATCCTTCTTGATCCAACATATTAATTGATGAAATATTTGGCCTTAGATAGGGGATATTTCATACACCTCTTAAAGTCAGTAAGCATATGAAGTTTGTTTGAACTTGGATATCACTATTATCTACTATCTTGGTCTTAAAACCTCCACTTTTATAGTTTGAGAATTACTCCATCTTTGGTACACAATGATAAGATGCTCTTGTATCAATCAATCATTCAAAACCAAAATTGCTAATATGGAACCATTTTGTCATATCTCTAATTTTGAGATAGCATAATCGTGTGGTCATTAGCGAGCCTTGACTAGTGTTCAACATGCGAAACAATGAAACAAGGCAAAGACTTGTGAGGAGGCAAGGATGAAATGGGATAATGTCAAGCGTTGGCATGTAATTGTGCTCATTGGTGAAAATCTTCGATGAGATGCAAGATTCATATATGAGACCAAAAGAAGGCTTGAGACGGACATCGAGTAGAAGGTTAGCTAGATCACACATATGATGGGAATATGCGAGATTTCCAAGGTGAATTAGCAAGCAAATTAAGCATGGTATGATTTTTAAGAGAGTTTCAAACCTTGTACGAGTTGACTTGGCTAAGGCTAAGTTCTTGGCGAACTAAGTACTTAGTGTGTGCTCAAGTAGACGAACCATGGCTAATGGAATTGGCATAGGTAAGCATTGGACAGACCAATGTACTATTGGCTTGGATGAATCATCATCAATGGATAGAGATGTGGAGATCTTGGATGATGTGGTGGATAAAATCACAGTAGATGAACATTAGCTCTAAGAGATAAAGATCATATGGAAGGATCATTTGAAGATAAAGGAGATCTTTGTGGATATAAAATAATCATTTTTTGATAGTGTAATATTTTATCTTATTATTGTGATATAGCTTAATCCTATTAGATAAAGTCCTAATTAGATGGGGATGTCATAAATTGGTTAGTTTGATGTAATTTGATAAGAATAAGATAGGATAAGATAGTGATCTTAACTAATAAAGTTCTATTAGGATTCTAACTTAGTCATCTAAAGGTGCCTACAAATAGCTCATTTGAGCCTTCCTTTTCATAACAAGTGAGTGTGGGAGAAACTAAAAGATTGAGAGAGTATTGTATACTTTGAGGGAAGTAATGAAGGTTGGCTTTTAAGTTATATCTCTTTCTCATGTTCTTATTGTTGTCATGAATATTCAGTTCTTTTGTGGTTTTCTTGCAAGGATGTGAGAGTGAAACACTGGTAGGGTTGTGAGGTACTCAAGAACAAGTAGGTTGGTCAACGGTCATGAGATAAGGTTGAATCTTTCTTTGATGGAGCTAAGTGAGATTGTTGTGCAAAGGGGTTGGTGCATCTTGTGTGACAAATTTTTGCTTGAAGGAAAACCTTTGTAATAACTGGTATCAAAGACAAATTTAGATATGGCGGTAGACAGCAGATGGAACATGTCAACAGAGTGGAGGCACTAATCCGGCCGATTCCTTGAGGGAAGCAGAAGGCCACTTCTTACAACACTTGATTTGAGATGTTTAAGGTGCAAATCCAATAGTTGCAGCATTAAATAACGAAGTTGATGAAGGCACAAGAGGATTCTAAGTTCGAGGTGGTGGTCCTAAAGCTGGTCGTTGTAACACAGGATGTTGGACAAGCAGAAAGCAATTTAGTGAAGGTACAAAAGGCTAAGTTTTCGATGGCAAGTGGAGTGCCAAATAGCTCAAAATTTTCTTGTGAAATTTGAAGCAGTACTTTGTAGCGGCAAAGGTGGCTAACTCGGAGAAGATGTCGATCACGACAATGTATTTAATGGAGGATGCAAAGTTGTGGTGGAGAACAAGAATCTCCAACGATATTAGTGTAGGTAGACTTCCCATTGACATTTAGGAGAAGATGAAGAAGAAGCTAATGGATCAGTTCCTCCCCAACAACACTTTATAGCTTGCGAGGGAAACTTTAAAGAGGTTAAAGCAAGACGACTCAGTGAAGGAGTATGTGAGGAAATTTGCACCTTTGATGTTAGACGTGCAGAACATGTCGGAGAAGGTGAACTTGTTCAACTTCATAAGTAGCTTGGAAGGTTGGGCACAAATGGAGCTTCAGAGGTAGAATATGAAAGACCTTCTAAGTGCAATGGCTACTGCAGATGCCTTGGTGGATCTCCAAATGCCAACACCGATTCAAACTAGCTACGAATGGTGGGATGTCGAATGGCTCAAAGAAAGGCAAAGAGAAGGTAGGTGAATCTTTTCAAGGTAAGAAACAATCAAAATGGGATATTGCTTGTTTCATTTGTAAAAGGGCCACATTTTGCTCGAGAATGCCCAAGACAGAAGAAAGGTGAGGACCAAGAAGAGGGAGAGGATGACTCGACGGAAGAAGTCTATCTCAACAGTTTTGCTATGTTAGGCGCAATGGGCCTTGTGAAGGCGCATTCGAATAAAAGGAAGGAAAACCTGATGGAGAGGAAACATGGTACGTGGGAGATATGCCAATGGCTAAGGAGTCTTCAAGGAAACCACACTTGGAGGAGTTTCCACAAATTAGTTCAATGAAAGCATCAATTCCTTCTAGTGGGGGTGGTTTGTTAGAGCCTTAAGTTTGAGATAGCGGAATCCTGCAGGCATTGGCAAGCCTTGACTAGTGTTTAACACACAAAATAATGGAACAAGGCAAGGACTTGCAAAGAGGCAAGGACAAAATGGGGCAATGTCAAGTGTTGGCATGCATTAATGCATATTAACCTAAATCTTCGACAAGATGCAAGATTCAGATGTGAAACCAAAAGAAGGCTTGAGATGAACAACGACTGGAAGGTTAGCTGGATCACACACATAATGGGAATATGTGAGAATTCCAAAGTGACTTAGTAAGTGGATTAAGCATGCTGTGAGTTTTTGGAGAGTTTTAGACCTTGTAAGAGCTTACTTAGCCAAGGCTAAGTTCTTGATGGACTAAGAACTTAGTATGTACTTAAGTGGACAAACCATGGCTAATGGAGTTGACATAGGTAAGTATTGGACGGACCAATGTGCTATTGGCTTTAATGAATCATCATCAACAAATAGAGATGATAAGATCTTAGATTATATGGTGGATAAGATCATAGAGGATGAACATCAGCTCTAAGAGATAAAAATCATATGGAATGATCATCTGAAGATATAGGAGATCTTTGTGGATATGGATAATCATTCCTAGATAGTTTTGTATTTTATCTTGTTATTGTAATGTAGCTTAATCCTATTAGATAGAGCCATAATTGGATAGGGATGTCATTTGTTGGTTAGTTTGATGTAAATTGATAAGGATAAGATAGGATAAAATTGGAATCTTAGCTAGTAGAGTTCTATTAGGATTCTAACTTAGTCATCTAGAGATGCCTATAAATAGCTCATTTGAGCCTTGCTCTTCTTAAGAAGTGAATGTGGGAGACGCTTAGAGATTGAGAGAGTATTCCTTTGTATACTTTGAGGGAAGTAATGAAGGTTAGCTTTTAAGTTGTTTCTCTTTCTATTGTTCTTATTATTGCCGTGAATATTTAGTTCTTTCGTAGTTTTCTTCCAAGAGTGTGAGAGTGAAACACTGCGAAGGTCGCGAGGCATTCGAGAACAAGTAGATTAGTCGACGATCATGGGACAAAGCTAAATCTTACTTTGATGGAGCTAAGTGAGATTTTCATGCAAAGGGGTTGGCGCATCTTGTGTGACAAGTTTGTGCTTGAAAGAAAATCTTTATAACACATTCACACCTTATCATCCATGGTTGAAGTAGTTACTATTGTACTCTTATCATCACCATCATTATGATGATCTTGCCTTTTCTAATCCCTCTTCTACTTATAACAAAGCCTCTTAATGCATCCTGGCTTATTACAATAGTGGCATGTCTTCATGCCTTTGTTATATCTAAACTTTGAATGATTCTTAGACTTACCATGACCTTTGGGACCCCTACCTTGTTCCTTCACCTACTTTTTATAACAAAATCCTCTACTTGTCAATTCCAATCTCCTTTCTTTTGATTTCTTCATTAAACATACTCTCTTCGATTACATCCAAAGTTTGAAGTTCATCATTAAGAATGATCTTTATTGTAATAAGCTTGTAGATTATGTCCTAGAAATCACATAGATGCTCCAACACTGATTTCTCAACTTTCGACTTCAAGTTTATAAGCCACTTAATCAAGGAGGCCTTATTATATGCAATCTTCCTTTCATACAGACCTTTTAGTTTCTTCCATAGCTCAAAATGATCCGTTTTTTGAGATATTGTTTAGGCAGAAATAGAGTTGAAGCAGAATAATCGAGACAGAGAATCTAAACCTATATTTTTACTGTAGCGCCCCCTCACCGTAAGGTACACATCGGAACACCCGCCAGTCGCTCCGACACGTAACCCACGATGAAGGTGCACTACTGAATAAACCCACTAAAATCCACATGGCATCGCAATAAATAAAACCACAATATCATAAATCACTAAATTTTTAAAATCCATAATATCAATCTCAATACAGATCATCCAATAGCAGAATAGACAAATCTATCAGTCCCCTAAACAAAACTCAAAAAGGAAACTGATACAGAAGTCTATACTAGACATCCTCAAAATCCATCCCAGCTGACCGACCTGTGTGCCATCGCTTCTCTTGCCAGTACGCTCGCACGGTAGGAAAAGACTATCTCTGGAGCTAGGAGTCTACTCTATCGATCCTGAAAAATAGGTTGCAATTTTGGGTGAGTTTGCGAACTCAATGAGAAACCATCATCGATGGTTCACTCAAATCATGCATTACGCAGATTGCATACAGCATGGCACAAAAATATTCAATTAACAGTATCATATAACAAATTACAGTATTATACAACAATTCACAGTAGCATGTAACAAATTGCAATCTCTCATGCCATCACATAATTCAGTAAGTGTCACAAATCAATCAGTCATGTGTATACAATGCATATGTGACTCTTTTCCAGTTATTCAGTGTTGTACCCAAGCGCCAACGGTCGGTATTCGATTTCAGTTTGGACGCGTCGAGTTTCTCCCCTCGGGCTCGAGGCGGTCGATCTGATGTTCGAGCTCGAGGCTCATTCAGTGATATTAGCGACTTGGGTCACAACGTTCATTATCTGACCATGCCTTTATGCATGTAATGCAGTGTTCAGTAATTCAGTGATATGGCTATAAAAG
This sequence comes from Erythroxylum novogranatense, assembly GCA_029891385.1. Taxonomy (NCBI): domain Eukaryota; kingdom Viridiplantae; phylum Streptophyta; class Magnoliopsida; order Malpighiales; family Erythroxylaceae; genus Erythroxylum; species Erythroxylum novogranatense. The sequence continues at coordinate 10,787,330 of CM057233.1, read as the reverse complement.
CCCAGTATTTCAATTCCCAATGTCAGGCAATAGTCCAATCTCATACAGTAGAAGCACGCAAGTTGATCATATACATTTCAGTAATCATGCAATTCACATTGGCAAGTAATTCACATAGAGCATTTAGACAATCAGGAATTTGAGAAACCAACTAGGTTACTCACCTGTAACTTCCGAGATACTGCCTGGAAGTCTCAGCAATGTCCGTGGAATGACGGTCCAACGGCGCCTCTATAGCAGTAAAATACAGTCCCATTACTAGATGCTCAATTAAACAATTCAGTAATGCATATGTCTCGATGAAATTATGTACAATGCATGTCCATGATTTTCCGGCGCTAAAACCCAATTTAGAACTCTTAGGCCCAATTCTAACTCTTCGCTCTATTGATCGACAATAATAGATCCAATCCTACAATTCAGTTCAATTCCTCAATTCATATACCCTATAGCAATTCCCTAGTCATTGGGTCAAAACCTCCATTGAAACCCCAATTGAAACTCCAATTATCATAATTCAATATTTAGGTCGCTATTGGAACCATAATTGACCTTATTCTCTAAGAATCAGTACCATTTAAATTAAATTCCGACTCTCATATATTTCCTCAATTCAAAACCTCTTTCCCTAGTTCACAACGAATCAGGAATCACCTCAATCGGAGGTCTATACCATAAATTATACCTAATAAACTAAAAATCAATCCATCGAAATCGCTCTTGCGCGACCTACATCCCTCGCTCGGCGTCTGAGAAGGTCGCTTCATGCATGTAGCGTAAATAACGTTCATTGCGGCGTGAAACCATGCGCTCGTCACGGCGAGCACTTAATTTACTTGTCACGGCGAGGCTACGCCAGACGTCGCGACGTGCGGGTCGTGCCACCGTCTTCTCCAATCGCTTTTTCCTCTTCTCTCTCTAAAAACCAGTATTAAACACTCCCATCTACCCATTCAAGCACATTAAATACCATAAATGCATCAAACAACCATTAATAACAACATTAAAGCCATTAACTTACCAATTCAAGCCTCAAATCTACAAATCTCTAGAAACCCTAAAACCTTCAAAACCAACGATCTCCACCTTCAAGCCTCAATCCACTTCCTCTTCCACGTTAAACACTCCAAGCTAGCACAAGGAGAAGAACCAGCAAGAAAGATCAAAGCTCTCACACCAAAGAGAAGAAATCAAAGGTCACCGTAGGAGAAGAGAAGAAGATTGCTTTGTCTTAGGGTAAAAATCCCCAAATTGAAACCTAGATATATATATAGACATAAGTCCTCAAATTTCTTTAGATTTCAGTCTCTAAATTCCAATGGTTCAACATTTTAATTTTCTAACAGTATAACTCTAATTTTTTCATCGCCGTTGGACAATTCTTTCAGTACCATACGGTCAATCGGTCTATCACTCGAAAATTTCCGATCCGGGCATTTTCTCCCGAATTTCCAGAAAATTTCCTATAAGCCACTATCAATTGTCAATCACTCTTAAACTATTCTAAATCAATTATTTGAACCCAATTACTCCTAATTTTTCAATCAATCATAATCCAGTCAGTTTCCAGTTCACAATCCAATCAATTCATACTCACAATTAAAATGTCGAAAAATCATGAATGCATGTACCTATGAATAAATGCATATGTAAGAAACCTGTTCCTCTATGATCAGAGGCCAGTAATATGTTCAATCAGTGAATGCAATGGAACCTATCAGTCCGTCCCAAATTACCAAAATACCCTTGCTAACAGTAACGGGATGTTACAATTCACCCCTCCTAATAAAAAAATTTCGACCCGACATTTAATACCTGTCCGATCGAATAAATGAGGATACTGACTCCTCATATGCTCCTCAGTCTCCCAAGTAGCTTCCTCAGAAGAGTGGTTCTTCCAAAGGACTTTCACCAATGGAATCACCTGTTCCTTACCGCTTGACCCGTGATCCTATAATCATCTGGCTCCTCAACATAACTCGATCACCGCTACCTCAATCTCCTGAGCCGGAATCACATGAGTCGGGTCTGAACGGTACCATCGGAGCATACTAACATGAAACACGTCATGCATCTGGGACATCTCACTCGGTAATGCCAATCTGTAAGCCAACAGTCCTATCCTCTCAAGGATCTCATACGGACCAATGTACCGAGGGCTCAACTTGCCACTTACATACCTAAATCTCAGGACTCCTCTCCAAGGTGACACTCGGAGAAACACTCATCACCTACATCAGAGTCCATCTCTGCCGATGCTAATCCACATAACTTTTTATCATCTGAGCCGCTTGATGCGACTCGGATCAATCTACCTTATCCATCAGTATCTGAATCACTCGGGACCCTTTATCGATCTCATACCCTCTTCATCCCAATACAGCGGCGATCGACACGGTCGCCCATACAAGGCCTCATACGGTGCCATCCCAATACTACTCTGATACTGGTTATTATATGCAAATTCGATCAGAGCCAAATACTGATCCCATGCTCCTATGAACTCTAATACACAAGCCCGAAACATGTCCTCAACAGTCTTAATTATCCTCTCACTCTGCCCATCTGTCTGAGGATGAAATGATGTACTGAAGTTCAACCTAGTACCCATAGCAGTCTATAGGCTCTTCTAAAACCTCGAAGTGAATCTGGGATCCCTGTCTAAGATTATCGACAACGGAACCCCATGCAACCGCACAAACTCTGCTACATACTTCTGGGCCAACTGATCAAAAGTATTGCTCTCCCTCACTGCAAGAAGTGAGCCGATTTAGTCAACCGGTCCACTATGACCCATATAGCATCATGCTGCCTCGATGTCCTAGGCAACCCCATGACAAAATCCATAGTAATTCGCTCCCATTTCTACTCCGGAATGGGCAACGAATGCAACTTCCCCACTGGAGCCTGATGCTCAGCCTTAAACTGCTGACATGTCAGACACCTGGACACATACTCTGCCACTTGCCTCTTCATACCAGGCCACCAGAAGTGCTGTCTCAAAGTATTGTACATCTTGGTCGTACCAGGATGCATAGCATAGGCAGCTAGATGTGCCTCCTCCAAAATTTCCCGTCTCAAGTCCTCAACATCTGGCACACACAATCTCTGTCCCATCCACAAAGTCCCATCTCTCAACTCAAACTCTGAATTTGTACCAGTCTGCACTCTCTCAATCAGTCTCACTAAAACTGGATCTTGATCCTGAACTCTCCTGATCCTGTCATGCAACATCGGCCTAAGCCTCAGAGTAGCAATCAGAGCTCCATCCTGACCCAAATCCATCTGCACATTAAGAGCTCTCAATCAATCGGACCGGCAACCTCGAAACTCGAATCGAGTTTGCACTACCATGCGATCTCACGTCAATGCATCGGCCACCACATTGGCCTTTCTGGATGATACTCAATCGCAGGCGGTCATAATCCTTCAAGATAACTTCTATCCATCTCCTCTGTCTCAGATTGAGCTCTCTCTGACTCAACAGGTACCTCAAACTCTTATCATCAGTGAATATCTGGAACGTCTCCCCATACAAATAATGTCTCCAGATCTTTAGAGCAAACACTACGGCAACTAACTCCAAATCATGCACCGGGTAATTCACCTCATGGGACCTCAACTGTCTCGAGGCATAAGCTATCACTCTCTCATGCTGCATCAACACACAACCCAGTCCCTGGTGCAAAGCATCACTGTACACTACGAAGCCTCCAGTCCCAGATGGGATGCCTAACACCGGTGCAGTAGTCAACCGATGTTTCAACTCCTCAAAGCTCTTGTGGCACTCCTCTGTCCGTCTGAATGGCACACTCTTCCTCAACAGTTTAAATCGAAAGGCGGAGATCAACGAAACCCTCGATTTAACCTCCGGTAATATCCGCCGATCTAGGAAACTTGCTTCGGACACATTCCTAGGAACCTCCCAACTCATCACTGCCTCTATCTTGTGAGGATCCACCTGGATACCCTCACCGGACACCACATGGCCCAGGAATACAATCTCATCAAGCCAAAATTCGCACTTAGCGAATTTGGCAAACAACTGTCTCTCTCTCATGACCTGCAGAACAATCCTCAGATGCTCAGCGTGCTCATGTCTACTCCTCGAATAAACCAGTATATCATCAATAAACACTATCACGAACCGATCCAGGTAGGGCTGAAAAATCTTATTCATCAAGTCCATGAAGGTTGTCGGGGCATTAGTCAACCCAAACGACATCACTAGGAACTCGAAATGCCCGTACCTACTCCTAAAAGCACTCTTAGGCACATCGGCCTCTGCAATCCTCAACTGATAATAACCTGATCACAGGTCCAACTTAGTGAACACCTGAGCTCCCTGTAACTGGTCAAATAAATCATCGATCCTAGGCAGTGGATACTTATTCTTCACTGTCACCCGATTCAATTGCCTATAATCGATACACAGTCTCAGAGTCCCGTCCTTCTTCTTCACAAACAGTACCGGAGCTCCCCATGGCGAAACACTCGGTCTAATGAATCCCTTATCCAGAAGCTCCTGCAACTGAGCCTTAAGCTCCCTCAATTCTATCGGTGCCATCCTATACGGAGGTATCGATATAGGAGCGGTACCGGGAATGAGATCAATCCCAAACTCTGTCTCCCGCTCTGGCGGCAATCCCGGTAATTCCTCGGGAAACACATCCGGAAATTCCCTGACTACGGGAACATCCTGCAATCTCGGCTCAACTCTGGAATCTACTACGTGAGCCAGATAGGCCTCACAACCTCTCTGCATCAACCTCAGGGCACTCAAGAAGAAAATCATTCTCGCTGGCACTGCCTGACTAACTCCTCGAAACACCACTCTGGGCTGACCAGGAGACTCTAACACAACCTCCTTGGTATAGCAGTCCATGATGGCCCTATGTGTAGTCAACCAGTCGATCCCCAAAATCACATCTATCTCCCTCATAGGCAAAACAATCAAATCAGCACTCAAAACTGCTCGGTCGATCTGAACCTAACACCCTAAGCAGACCTCTCCCAATACAGTTGTACTACCTAGAGGTATACTCACCTCTAACCCATACTGTAACCTCTCTCTATCCCCATGCAGTCTACATGCTAAATGCGGTGCAATGAAAGAATGAGTGGATCCAGGATCCAACAATGCATATGCTTCAAAATCAGAAATCAGAAGCATATCCACAACAACATCCGGGGAATCCTGGGCCTCCTGTCGAGTCATGGCATAGACCACGGCACGAGGCTAGCATGCTGCTCTGGACCCTCTGCCCTCATGCAGGCCCCTCTGCTGCCTCGGCCTCGACCTCGGCCTCTCCATCCCGATCCACCTCCACGGCTCTGCTGCACTGCAGTATTCTCGCTGATCTTCCATCATAGTAGTGGGCTCCCAAAGTCTCTGGCGGTTCCTAACAGTGGTCCATCGAGCCACATCTCAAACAAGCTCAGACGACCAACGACACTCTCCATCGTGTCTCTTGTCACAATGTTCTGGCCGGAGCGATCACTTTCGAACCTCACAGCGCTGCCGCCATCACTACTGCTGCATGCAAACCGCCTCTCTGCCCATAACCAGACAGTCTAGCCCCTCCTGCGGATCTGAAGGGCCTGCTCTGACGCTTACTGTACCCTCTGCTAGCATTGCCCTAGCTATCACTAGATCTCTTGGTCCTGGTCCCCTGACCAGTCTCAGCTATACTTTGTCTCAGTAGCTACTCTATCCTCACCGCAGCAGCCCTCAGCTCAATGAAATTACACATGTCAGACCTGGCCAATCGGGTACAGATCTCCAGATTGAGTCCGCCCTCAAAACGCCGACACCTGTCAGCCTCAGTAGCAATCAGAGTCGAAGCATATCCCATCAGCTCATTAAACCGCACCTCATAATCGGCCACTGACATCTGTCCCTGTCTCAACTCTAAGAACTCCTACATCTTCATTTCCAAATAGACCTTAGGCATGTAATTGTCCCAGAAGGCCCTCAGAAAGTCATCTCATGACAGAGTACAGGGTCTGGTGCTACTGCCCGGGACACTCTTCCACCAATGGTAAGCCGGACCCTGAAGCAAAGACACTGCATAGTCGAATCGCTCATCTGAGTCGCAATCCATCGATCTAGACTCTCAATGATCCTCTCAGCCATCCCTCGGCTTGGCAGGTGCATCTTTGCCAAAGAAATCAACAGCCCCCTGCTTACGCAGTCGATCATATCTCCGTTCCCGTCTCACAGGAACTCGAGGAGGCAACTCCTCTGAATGAGGCATGAGGGACTCCCTACTAGCTCCTACCGATTCCAGGTCAGCTGGTAGCTCAACTCGATCTCCAAGAATGGATGACCTGAAACAAACAAGGAATTCCGATCAGTTCTGCTATTCTCACGGTAATTCAAGCCTAAAATTGACTAATCCCAAAAGATGCCAAACTATGCTCTGATATCACCTAATGTAGCGCCCCCTCACCGTAGGGTACACATCGGGACACCCGCCAGTCGCTCCGACACGTAACCCACGATGAAGGTGCACTACCGAATAAACCCACTAAAATCCACATGGCATCGCAATAAATAAAACCACAATATCATAAATCACTAAATTTTTAAAATCCATAATATCAATCTCAATACAGATCATCCAATAGCAGAATAGACAAATCTATCAGTCCCCTAAACAAAACCCAAAAAGGAAACTGATACAGAAGTCTATACTAGACATCCTCAAAATCCATCCTAGCTGACCGACCTGTGTGTCATTGCTTCTCTTGCCAGCACGCTCGCACGGCAGGAAAAGACTATCTTCGGAGCTAGGAGTCTACCCTATCGATCCTGAAAAATAGGTTGCAATTTTGGGTGAATTTGCGAACTCAATGAGAAACCATCATCGATGGTTCACTCAAATCATGCATTACGCAGATTGCGTACAGCATCACAAAATAATTTTCAATTAACAGTATCATATAACAAATTACAGTATTATACAACAATTCACAGTAGCATGTAACAAATTGCAATCTCTCATGCCATCACATAATTCAGTAAGTGTCACAAATCAATCAGTCATGTGTATACAATACATATGTGACTCTTTTCGATTATTCGATGTTGTGCCCAGCGCTTTCGATCGGTATTCAATATTCAGTGTGGACGCGTTAGAGATTTCTCCCCTCGGGCTCGAGGCGGTCGATCTGATGTTCGAGCTCGAGGCTCATTCAGTGATATTAGCGACTTGGGTCACAACGTTCATTATCTGATCATGCCTTTATGCATGTAATGCAGTGTTTAGTAATTCAGTGATATGGCTATAAAAGCCCAGTATTTCAATTCCCAATGTCAGGCAGTAGTCCAATCCCATACAGTAGAAGCATGCAATTCGATCATATACATTTCAGTAATCATGCAATTCACATTGGCAAGTAATTCACATAGAGCATTTAGACAATCAGGAATTTGAGAAACCAACTAGGTTACTCACCTGTAACTTCCGAGCTACTGCCTGGAAGTTCCAGCAATGTCCGTGCAATGACGGTCCAACGGCGCCTCTATAGCAGTAAAATACAGTCCCATTACTAAATGTTCAATTAAACGATTCAGTAATGCATATGTCTCGATGAAATTATGTACAATGCATGTCCACGATTTTCCGGCGCTAAAACCCAATTTAGAACTCTTAGGCCCAATTCTAACTCTTCGCTCTATTGATCGACAATAATATATCCAATTCTACAATTCAATTCAATTCCTCAATTCATATACCTTATAGCAATTCCCTAGTCATTGGGTCAAAACCTCCATTGAAACCCCAATTGAAACTCCAATTATCATAATTCAATACTTAGGTCGCTATTGGAACCATAATTGACCTTATTCTCTAAGAATCAGTACCATTTAAATTAAATTCCGACTCTCATATATTTCCTCAATTGAAAACCTCTTTCCCTAGTTCGCAACGAATCAGGAATCACCTCAATCGGAGGTCTATACCATAAATTATACCTAATAAACTAAAAATCAATCCATCGAAAACGCTTCATTGTGACCTACATCCCTCATCATGGCGTCTGAAGGTCGCTTCATTGCGGCATGAAGGGCGCTTCGCGACGTGCTTCCTCTTCGCAGCTCGCCGCGGCGTGAAACCATGCGCTCGCCGCGGCGTCTCGCTGCGCTCGTCGCGGCGAGGCTACGCCAGACGTCGCGACATGCAGGTCGTGCCACCATCTTCTCCGATCGCTTTTTCTTCTTCTCTCTCTAAAAACCAGTATTAAACACTCCCATCTACCCATTCAAGCACATTAAATACCATAAATGTATCAAACAACCATTAATAACAACATTAAATTCATTAACTTACCAATTCAAGCCTCAAATCCACAAATCTCTAGAAACTCTAAAACCTTCAAAACCAACGATCTCCACCTTCAAGCCTCAATCCACTTCCTCTTCCACATTAAACACTCCAAGCTAGCACAAGGAGAAGAACCAGCAAGAAAGATCAAAGCTCTCACACCAAAGAGAAGAAATCGAAGGTCACCGTGGGAGAAGAGAAGAAGATTGCTTTGCCTTAGGGTAAAAATCCCCAAATTGAAACCTAGATATATATATAGACATAAGTCCTAAAATTTCTTTAGATTTCAGTCTCTAAATTCCAATGGTTCAACATTTTAATTTCCTAACAGTATAACTCTAATTTTTCCATCGCCATTGGACAATTCTTTCAGTACCATACGGTCAATCGGTCTGTCACTCAAAAATTTCCGGTCCGGGCACTTTCTCCCGAATTTCCAGAAAATTTCCTATAAGCCACTATCAATTTACCAATCACTCTTAAACTATTCTAAATCAATTATTTGAACCCAATTACTCCTAATTTCTCAATCAATCATAATCCAGTCAGTTTCCAGTTCACAATTTAATCAATTCATACTCACAATTAAAATGCCGAAAAATCATGAATGCATGTACCTATAAATAAATGCATATGCAAGAAACATGTTCCTCTATGATCAGAGGCCAGTAATATGTTCAATTAGTGAATGCAATGAAACCTATCAGTCCGTCCCAAATTACCAAAATACCCTTGCTAACAGTAATGGGATGTTACATTTACGTATATTAATCGATAAAACAAATGCATATCCCTTCTAATTTGATCATTGATTTGGATGAGCATATTAAGTAATGACCTACTTTTCATGGAAACACTTTTCAATTTGAATGAAACACTTTTAGTAGATACTACTGATTGTGCTCATACATGTCTAATAAACATTAATTTATATATCACTATATTTATTTTTATAAATATTAATTTTATAGTAAAAAGAAGTTCAAGTGCTCCTAATTTTAAATGATCTTCATAAATAAATTTCAAGAATAAGATTAGAGTGATTAAATTTTAATTATATAAATTAAAATATATTTTATAATTAAAAAATAAAATGAGTATTGATACTATTCTTTAATATCATCAAAATTTGTACAAAATTTACTAGAACTAGTGATTACAATGAAGGAATCCCTCCTGTAAAGTCATGAGAGGTATTTTGTGGTTTTCCTAGAGGGTTGATGTTACTTGTGATAAGAATGGGTGAATAATTTATGTCCTATTTGCATTTTGAGTAATTCCCAACTCCTCTTGATATTTAAACACTTTTATTAAAATATAATTTATTCAAATTCAACTATGATATTTTTAAAATTTTCAAAATAAACTCTCAACAAATAAACTTTAATCATTAAATGTCACGCTATTTTCATATTTTTAAAATTTATTTGTAAATCTCACAATTATATATAAATCACATTAGGTCATACAAATCTCACTAATAAATTTTCAAAATATAGAAAAGCATCACATCAATAATTAGATTTAATGTTATTAGATCTTTTATATCGGTGATTTATATTAAATGTTTTAAAACATTAAAATAAACTTAAATGTTGTAATATAATTTGAACTTTAAAACGTAAATTAAATTTCAAGATTTTTATTTTTCTTTATTTAGATCAGTAGAAAGTTTCTCATTTTGATTTTTTAAAATCCTTTCCCCAAAAACTGAATGTCTCCATTAATGCTAGAGGCTTCTTCTAGCGAACATAAAATACATGAATATATATTATAGCTTGGAAAAAAAAAAAGATTCCAGAAGTTATTTCTTCCTGTTCTGCATCTATTTAAGGGAGATAAACCTATTTCCCAGCCTTTTTAGTGTTTACCTTTTACCACTAAATGAAAGTTCTTACATCAAGGCGTTACCTTTAATCAAAGAAGGGGAGGAATCTTGCAAATTCAAAAGCCAAGCAACGCACATAAGCTGTGCATATAAGCTGACGCACCAAATGAAAGAAACACATAAAATGATTCAATGTGCAGTCGCATTCAGATGTTACAATGCCAAAAAGTTTCAAATAACACCATTTTGTACAAAGACCTAAAGGTGCGTATTAAGGCATCCTACTTGTGTTTTTTTTTCTTGGAGGTCTTGCGGCTCTCAAGTTTCTGCCTTGCAGCTTCAAATTCTGCATCAGTAAGTTCTGGTGCCGCATCACCCCCGCCATATTTGGACACTAGAGACGAGAACATGGAATCAAAACGGTCTTTCCTTTCGCTTCGACGCTGAGATATAATTGCAAGTAGATCTTCTGATTGGTTGTTGGATCTGCAAGGAAAAGATAAGAGGTGAATTTGACAAGGCAAGGGTACAACACATCAAGGATATAACAGAAAGTAGCCTGTTCCGAAAACTTACTGGCCCTTTCTTTTCAGAGGACTGCTAGGTGGTTTGATCTTAGATACTCCCTTTGCCCATTTTTGGTATGCTTTGGTGGATTTCAGTTCACCTGAATGATAGCAGAAAGTAAAGCTTAAGGAGAAGAAATGTAACACCAACCAAATGGATCAACATCAGAAGTCCTACAAAAACCAAGACATGCAAAACTAAAGAGAGGGATTGAATGAGCTCTAGTGCTGAAGATGCTTTCTTTCTTAACATGCCAGTTAACTAAGTAAATCTCCAAACTTTGTACTGTTATAATATGTACACGCAATAATTCTAACCAACAAAGAGTTTATTAGGTTCATTAGGAACATTTTGCCAGCAAATGTCAAAAACAAAAAACCGGTAAAAGTTCTGACCTGCAGATATTGCATCGTCAAGAATATCCTTAAAGCGATGTGAATCAAGCTTAGGATCAGAACAAAGCATTGAGCAGAAGAGCCTGAAAAAAGAAAATAACTAAGAATCTATCCAAGACATCTAGATTAACAGAAGACCATATACAGAAGTGAAGTACCTGTTCATGTTACCCTTGCACGTCTTATAGAGCTCAATCAAATCTTTTTTCTCAGAATCAGATCCTCTATAATTAGCTTCAAACTCCTCAATATCAGCTTCAGTGACCTAAAGAAACGAGCATTGTGACTAAGTGATCCAGATAGAAAGAACATCAGTATATGGAATCAAAAGATTTATCTGACAAGATGTTATAACCTTTTTGTACATGGCGCTGAAAAAGTCTTTCAGATTCTCAAACCCTTCCCCTGCAAGGTCCTGCTCAGGAAGAAAAGGCTTAAATGTACAATGATTCAAGGCTGTATTCCAAATTTTCAGGTTACCATACCGTAGTACAACAAGCAATTTAATTAGTCATGTATTTTTGACCTGGTCAGGTTATGACAGCCAAATTTTTTCTAGCGTTTCTTTTATCTTCATTTATCAGCTGAAATAATATGTCATTGCAATGAAGCATCCTGCCTTCTTGGGGTGCGCAAATGGGGAAAAAGGGCAATTTGATAAGCACTTACAGCGTCATCAATGCATCCAGTTTGATCATAAAGTGCTCGTTTTTCCTCATCACCAAGAATTGATATCACCTTTTGCAATTGCTGAAACTTTTCTTTAGCTTCCTACGGGAAGCCCAAAAGGTGAGAAATCTTACATGGAGGACACAGAAGAATATAGTAATATCTGACAATCAGGCAAGTTTACCTCATCACCGGGATTTTTATCTGGATGGAGTCGCAAGGCCAACTTGTAGTAGGCTTTCTTTATTTGTTGTTGAGAAGCTGTCCTCTCAACACCAAGGACCTGAAAGAAGTTGGTCATTAGCAAAATCAATTTAAGCAGAGTATGATCATAAGCACACCATTTGGAAAACTATGACGAGCAGAAAACTCATTTAAATCCCCAGTTGAGAGAGAGCAAAACGAAATCATGAAAAATCCCCATCCCTTAATATGAAAAAGAAACAAATGAAATAGATATTTGCAAAAGAGAGGAACTACTTGATCAAACTTATGACAGCCACTATGCTCCTCTCAATACAAAATGCAAGCTGTTGTTTGTGAAGAAGCATTTTATCAAATTTAGATAAAGAAGAAGCTAAAGGGAAATAATGACCTCGTAGAGGCTCGTCTGATTCATATCCTGCTCTTGCTCCTCTTCCTCAATTTCTTCCTCGCGAGAAACCCTAGATTTCTTCGATTTCCCCATTTCCGAAAGAGAACGAAATCAACGAAATGTTCAAGCCTTTGCGAGCGTTACCTTGAAGGTTCCTTCCTTTTCACTTTTTATGTGATGAGTGATTGGTATTATCATTTATCAAGGTTTGGGGTTTGCTCTTTTTGGTTCCCGCGGAAGTGACCAATTTTCCCGCCGTGTCTAAGTAGATTTATTTTCTCCAAATGCTTGATAAGTTATTCTTTTATTTTACTTTACGTACAGTGAACAAATCCAGCTTCGCCCAATCAATTGGGTTCCGTCGTCGTGTTATAGAGGTTAAACTCCAGCCCTACGACTATGCGCACTGAAAAGTCATCACCTGTATCATTTTTTCACGTTAAAAACCCTGAAATTTGAACTTGTCCCTTAATTAACAGAAAAAGATTTAACATTTTTCTTATATTTTAATTTTAATATAATATTTCTAGCATCATGTAGAGGAATATTCTTACTCTGTCCATGTACGAGGTAGTTGTTTTATTCTCTTTTTTTTAATATTACATTAAGTATTTCAGCTTAGCCGGACTAACCATAAGCGTCTAAGACTTCACTTTAAGAGCTCTAGATTATGTAAATTTGGAACCCCAAGATTCCTCATATTCCTACATAGCCTATACAGTTCTTCACACAAAGAGTCTTCACATACTTAATTGTATGATTGATCATTGGCCCTGTTTAACATCAGGTTCCCATCAGCCCCCAAGTTCTCTAATAGCTCCAACTTCCACATTGCCGCTAGAAGCGAAGCATTCCGTAATTAATCCGATCAAAGAGCTTTGCTCAGGGAGTTAGAGGATCATCAACAAAAACATTTCCTATTTCTCTTCCGTTGGCGTGACTCGAACTCAAGTCCTCCTAAAAAAGAAAGCCTTAAGTGAGGAGTTGAAACTATTTAGGTCACTTCTACTTGTCGTAGTTATTCTATTCACATTAACAAGAGTTTGTTTTCTACTTTATCATAAATATCCTAAATGTTGTACATTGTTATGTATGAAATGGTTGGAATCATTGTAAATAGGACATTACATCTATTTTAGTTGAAGAAAGAAGAAATGGCAAGTAAAGAAAAAGAAAGGGAGAATGTATTTTAAGTTTTCATTTTATTTTTTAACCTCACGTGTCAGGAGGAATTCATTATTTGGCCACAAATACTTTTTGTAATAGAAGCTTGACGACGAAATTAAGTTAGGGTTCAAATGTAAACATTATCACCCTATTTGGAACGATAGGAATTGAATTCAATTTCAACATTGAATTCAATTTAACTCTTTGGAACAGAAAAACAAGATGAGTTTAATTCATATACGTAATTGAAACCTACCATTCTTTATAAATTCAATCAACTAAAAAACTACGAGAATTGAATTACAAACTGACTTTAACTCTTCTTTTTAAACGTTGAAAATTACTCTTCTAATAATCCCCATGCAATAACGTTATCTCTTCAACTGACGTGGTCACTCTTCAATTGACGCAGCCCCTCCTATTTCACTACTCTTCAACTGACATAGAACCCCTCCCATCTCACTACTCTTCAACTGACACAGATCCCCTCCCATCTCAAGCCATCTTCAACTGACGCAGAGCCCCTCCCACCAAGAAGAACAACAACACCTTCTCTATGAATCGGCACCTCCCACAGGTTTTTCCTTTTTCTCATCGTTCTCTTTTAGATATATAGATTCTTAAGAGGTTGAATCAGTTTCTTTGTTCTTACGCATAGGGACCATTGAATTCTTCATTTTTTACGGTACTTTTTAGTTGATGGTAAAAGTATGACCATGAGTTACTCGGGATCTTTTGGAAGTTTGTTGGGTTTAGAAATTTAGGTGTTTTTATAAATTGAGTTTTGCTTTCTTTTTTGTTATGATTTGGCTTCATCTAGCAACGAGAGTATGCTAGTTTCATTCAGTATTGAGAAACAAACTTTCTTCGTCTTGACTTTGCTGCAGTCTGATCCTTTCCTTCTTGGTTTTGCCACTCCTTACAAATTCATTTTATAGTTTTGCTTTCCTCGATGACAAAAGCCATTGCTTTCTCCTAATTACTTTTCATACTTTTTAGTTTGTTTTTTTAAATTAATCGAAACTAGTAGTGCTCTAAGAAAACAACCTCTCCATATTCATAAACTTTTGAACAAAGAACTACATGACGATCCCAATTTTTCAAATCTTTCACTGCCTTCAAGCCTTGCCCCTATATTTGTCAAAATGCATGTTTTGGTTGACCACGACCAGCAAACTTCGATGATCAGGAGGGGAGGAAGTAGATACTTTGTGTTTTTACAGCTTATCTCAGTTTTAGACTATTATATCTTATATTACTTTTTGTAAGCAATTAATAAAATAATTTTAGCCAATGTCAATATTTTTTTCTACTTGTTTTGTGACAATAAATAAAATTTAAATGCGCGATATGAGAGGATTTGAAAGAAATGCTCTACTTGCTATGATAGCTTATATAGGTTATTTGGTTTGCTTGAGTTATATATATATATCAATATATATCTTGAGCTAATAGATAACTAGTGCATCCAAAAAGAGGTCATAGAGAAATTGTACATCAAGAATTACTAACTGTAATAGAGATACATTATAATGCACGTGGCATTTTACGCATGAGTTATGATGCATTTATTAGCTTATGTTCAATTTTTCGCGGGAGGGGACTGTTAAGAGATAACCAATATAGTTTGGTTGAGGAACAAGTTGGAACATTTTTACATATTTTAAGTGGTAGAGCTAACGCTCGTTCATAAAGTTTCTTTTCCCGACGATCTACTGAAACAATTATTCGTCATTTCCACCAAGTACTCAGAGCAATAATTACCCTCGATGATCAATTTTTGGTTCAACCAAACGGTTTGGTTGTCCCTCCTGAAATGATCAATAGCATAGGAAGATTTTATCCAAATTTTCAGGTATTTTTAAAACAATTTATATACAAAAACATATTTTTTTATATTAATAAAAAATTATAATACATTTTATATACTTTTTAGAATTGTATTGGTGTTCTTGATGGAACACATATCAAAGTAAAAGTTTCAAAGGAAAATATATCAAGGTACAGAGGAAAGAAGAATTATCCTACCTAGATGGGAAGGTTCAACCTCATATTCAAGAATTTTAGATAATGCATTAGCTAGAGAAGATAAGCTTATTGTTCCTCAAGGTATCTTTTAGTTGAAGATTATTAAATTCCATATTATATACAAAAAGTGTTATTGTCAATAAGCATCTAGTAAATGGTTTTACTTTTATTTATAAGTAAATTCTATTTAGTTGATGCTGGATACATGCTGAGGTTCGGATTTATTACTCCTTATAGAAGCATTCAATATCATTTAAAAGAGTATTCTCGGCAGGCTCCAACTAATGCAAAAGAGTTATTCAACTTGAGACATACTTCATTATGTAATGCAATTGAAAGGGTATTTGGTATTTTGAAGTGTGGATTTCCCATTTTATTTGAAATGTCAAGATATGATGTGAACACATAATCTAATAGTATGTTAGCTTGTTATATTTTACATAACTTTTTGATACAATATGATCTGGATGAAGAACTTGTTGCAAGAGTTGATAGAGAGCTATTAAATAGTGATTATGAGGATGGTAATGTCTTTGAAGGAATTGCTAGGAATGAAGATGGTAGAAAAGGAGAAATAATAAGAAATAGTATAGCTGTGCATATGTGGAAAGATTACATTTCTTGACATTGATTTGTTGAAATTTTTTTCATTACATTATGTAACTTTGTTTATGTTTTTTCTCTATTTTTACTGCCACTTGTAAACATGATTGTTCGTCCTTTAAATGTAATTGTCTTTAACAACTTTATGCTTGTTTATGTTGTTGAGAAAAGTAAGAGTTAATAACAGTATAAGATGGTTTATGTTGGAATGTGTTTGGAAAAAAATAGGTGACACAATGGATGTAGAGATGAATTATGATGAGAAAAAAAAACGATGGATATTTGAGGTGGAATTATGAAATGGATAAGTACATTCTTCAAGTTCTTAGGGAGTAAAAACATAAAAGCCAAAAGGAGGATAGAAATTTTAATGCTGGTGCATATAGAGAGGTAATAAAGGAAATCAATGAAAAGTTTGTGGTTAAGATTAATCGGAGCAAGAATTTTAAGGGAAGAAATGCATTTGGCAATATTTCTTGACGACAAAAGTGGAATTGGATGGAATGATGATACCAAGACATTTAAAGTTGTTCCATAGGTGTGGCAAAGTTGGTACGTGTATTTTATTTAATACTTATATAGTTAATTTTTTTATATTTGTATTATATTTTATGCATGAAGTTTGTTGACATAGTTTCTTGAATTTTGATTGATAGGTTAACGAAAAGGTGAAACATATTCGAGCAAAGCCTTTTCCTAATTTGAACCTTGTCGCGAGATCTATGAGTGCAAAGGAGAAGGTTCAAAAATGGGTAAAGGAAAGGTAGGATGTGAATATTGAGGACATTTATAATATGCAAGCAAATAATGAGGTTCATTTAGAGATTTTTATCTATTTGAAAGCGAGAGTACTCCAACAACACCAACAACTCAAGCTCCCTCATCATCAACTCCTTCAGTGTCAAAGACATCCTACACAAGTAAGAAAAGAAAAGCACGGTAGAAGATCAAACTTCTTCGGAATTACAAGTTATGTCCAATGCAATGAAAGAAATTGCACAAGCTATTGTAGCCACAAACCCTAGTGTTAGAAAAGAGGAGGAAATATTTGACGCAATGAAAGAATTAGGATTAGAAGGACGTGTTCTTTTAGATGCAGTTGATTGGCTTGTAGAGCATCCTAACTTTATTGGTATGTTTTTTGCATGTCCAGTTGAACTACGTTTAGATTAGTTATCTAGGAAGATGTTTGGTGTTAGGTTAGCTTGCTCTATTTAAGTGTTGAACTTTATGGATGATATAACTTGCTCTATACAAGTATGAATGTTTTTTATTTAATTTTCTGATGTAACAATGTTATGTCTCCTTATTACAGAAAGACAAGTTAAACTTGTTATGATATTATGTAATTCGGAGTGAAATTTCAAAAATTGATAATGCCTTATAGTTATCAACGTAAAAGAACTATTGCTCGTTCATACATTTTTAAGCTTCTAAATTATAATAGTTTTATATTGTCTTTATAGCTTGGTCTAGCCTAATGTTATTTGCAATCAAATTTTTTCATTTTAATAATCAACTTTTTTGATGATATCACTTATCATGAAACTGATGTTTATAACTTGCTCTATGTAAGTGTGAATGTTGATTATTTAATAAGATTATCATTTATTCAAGGGTAAAAATGTCATATGAAATAATTGAATTCATTTTGATTGTGTTCCAAACGGTGTAATTGAATTCAATTCTAATATTATTGGATTTGTTCCAAACAGTGTAAATTGAATTCAATTCAATCTCATTAATATAATTAAATCCAATTCGTTAATGAATTCAATTCGAAGGTTTCCAAACACCCTGTATGCTATCTAAGAAAAGGGTTGTTAATCCCTCAAAAGGGGACAAATTGAGAGTTTACACAAAATTCAATAATTTTTCTAACTAATGTGCTCAATATAAATAAGTATAAGGAGAATTGCTTAAGATAAATTAATCAAACAATTGAATAATAATTTAAAGAGGATATGGAGGAGGGAATACAAATTGATTTATAGTAGTTCGATAAAAAACCTTTGCCTACATCTACTCCTAAGATTATCATTGGAATTCTAATATAATTCTTCTTTTAAGACGAAGAATATCCTTTGTACAACCTTTCTCGACGAAGAGGAATACTTCTTACAATCTTCTTCTAAGATGAAGAGAAACCTCAATCTCGCTTATATAAACTTCAAATACAACGATATATTGCCCCTAACTAAATATTACAACTCAACATACCTTACTTTTTAACTTGATAACTCCAAAATGACTCACTCATACAAATATGACATAATAATGTTGAAATGATCAAAAAAAAAATTGAAATGTGTGTATACAACACCTAAGACCTTCTTGATGCAAAAAACAGTTAAAAAAATACCTATTTATAATATTTTGTGACCCAAAATAGCGGTTAGAGTTAAGAACTAATAGTTACAACAGTTATATTTGACGCCCTAGTTGATCAATATAGTATAATGGTCAACCAATATGCATTTATAGAACTAGATTCATTAGCCATTGAACATCAATTGACTAGTAACCTATACTAGTTAAACAATATGACAAATTATTCAACCAATGTTATAGAAAACTCTCAATATTTTAAATTTAATAACTTTAACCTATATTGGTTGACCAATAACCTAAATAGTTTGACTAATCAATCCAAAAACATGATTTTTAACAACTTCAAATGATCAAAATCAATTTGTTTAGTCCAAATATGATTAAATCACTTCTCAAAATGTTCCCTAAAGATAATTTAAATATCAAAAGGGATTTTATATTAAAATCAAAAGCTTCAATGCCTCATGATGAATGTAAAGTCTTGTGAAATGAAGTGAGATGAAATAATTATGCATGATGAGCTTTTTAGATGATCAAAATAACCAAGTGAGCTTATAAATAATAACGTAAAATGTTAAATGATCTTGAAAAGCCTTGGTCTTCTTTTTTTTTTCTTGTTTTTGTTTTGATTCTTTATTTCATTAGTTGAAAATTTTAACTTCATACACTATCGTCTTGAGTCTATGGTTTCATTTTGTTCTAATATCACTTTTCATCAAAATGATAAACACATTAGTAGTAATTATGTTTTGTTATTACCAAAATATCAACTGAAACCTCCCTTGGTTCAATAGTCTCCCTCTTTTTGATGATGATAAAGCACTTATGATATTAGAAAATAATAATAATAAATTGAGCATATAAATAAACGTCAAGATAATGATTGGCTCCCCCTTAATTCATGCATAAAACATAAGTCAATATGAAGATCATAGTTTAATATCAAGAACATAAGACATATTCAAAATCTAAGAAATATCATTTACTTGAGCATATCATATAAAGTGCAAGAAATACAAAAATGAAAAAAACTATCACTCCTTTAAATTTCGTCACTCCCATCTAATATCACAAACTTTCTTCCCCTTTCTAAAATCATTTAAAAGAAATCTATTAACTAAAAATTCATAGTATAAAGTGTCATGCATTAAGCTAAGTTGGTAAAAAATCAAAACGTATTTGATTAAAATTGACAAATCTTCTTCATTAATAAGTGCTATTAAATAATGAGTCAAAATAAAAGGTCAATTTTGATAGTAACATCCCTAATTGTTTCTAATTTGAATAGTCTCCTATTTTAGTATTGTGCCTAAGTTGAATGATTTAATTAAATCACGAAGGGCAAGTTTTACAAAATTATAGGCTAGAATTATAACAAATAAAAGCATAATTGAAATTTCCAAAAATTAATTTCATAAAGGATGTATAATTATGAAATTCCGTTGGGAACATTATTGTGTTTTAAAATGCTCTCTCTCTACCTGATTTCTCTAACTTCTCCCTACCTGATATTACCACTTTACCATTTATTTTTTTGATGTAGTGTGTTGTAACACTACTCAAAATAACTAGACCTATAACTATAGCAGTGGTGAGTCTAGGTTAATTCCACAAAGAGTGTGCATAAAGATTTTGAAATGAAATCAATTAGTGTTTAGGTTATGGGAGGATTGGTTTGGTTTTCAAATAAAAAATTAAAATGAAACTAAACTAATGAAAACAAATTAAAGAAAACATTCTAAAAATGATGAAAGTGATGAATTAGTTAGGGTCCCAGTCATTGGCTCAATCTCGACCTACACATCATTAAACATATTTCATTGAATTGTTATTCTCATACCTCTCCTAGCAACTATTAATCGTAGTTTAACAATAAACTCTGTTAACCCAGCTTTCCCTTAGTTCGCGTTTAATTAAGAAGTGCTCGTTAATTAAACTTACTATTAAAGAAACCTAGAACAAGCTCTCTAGATTTAATTGGATAGCTGATAAATGTGAATTGCATCTTGTTTTAGGGCTTAGTTTGATATGTATTTAATTATTAATTTAATCATTTAGTATGTGTTTACGTTAGAATTGTGTTAGTTTGTGAATTATTTATGTTTAAAGTGTTTTATGGGTTAATACAAGTCTTTGAGCTTAATTATTATATTTTTGAGGTACCTTGATGTATTTGTTAGTATTTCAGGGTCAACATTGAAGAACGAAGAAGTTTCAAAGACACTTGAGCTCAAAACAATGACCCACAATCGTGGTAGATAGAAGCAGTGGAGTTGGCCTAGGATATGACCCATGATCGTGGCCTGTATGCCATGATCATGACAAAAGGTTCGGATCTGGCCCACGATCGTGGCCTACATCAAGCGAACGTGTAGACACTAAAAAACGATAAGTTTCGAGGGATTTTTAGACCTTTTTAACTCCAAAGTCTAGCCCAATATTAAATGTTCATTTGGGCTTCTAATTAATAATTAATTAGTGTGAGCCCAATATTCAATCATAGGCTTTAAAACTCAATTTAATTGATTCTTAATTAAATTGTTTCCAAATTTAATTCGGTCCTTTCTTCTTTCTTATTTCCGGTAACCTCTATTTATATTTCTTACTTTGCTTGATAACCTTCCTAGAAGCCAAGTGGGGAATCTAATTAGACTTATATAATTTAAGCTCCAATAAGTCCAGAATTATTAATCTCATTATAATTAATTTTAGCTTATTAACCAAATGTCATTTTACTAAAAACAATTAGTTGAACTCTTGAATTACTAAATATTATGAGAACACATGTTTCAAATAAGATATCCAAGTGCAAACTCTATTATAACTATATTATAGGCATTCACACAATAAAAGGTAAAATTATCGTTTTGCCCTTAATTGGTTTTTCCTTCTAGATCTCTCGCTTTACTCTATATGTTGATTAGCACACAAGATCTCATCTTGGTGTTAAGACTTGATGGGTTACTAGTCCAATAAACTACCAGCGTCAGTTTAATTACCAATCTTTGTAAAAACATCTAAAAGTGATGATATCACTATAAACTCTTTATTTGAGTGAATGTTCCCTGATACATGTTTCAATTAATAATTCCAATATGCAGATATTGGGTTGATACTCTATAAAAATCTATTCAATCATATCAAGAATTATAATGAAACAAACATGAGTTCACCTCTCATTAAGATTGTGTTTCGTAATAAAAGAATACGAAGGTGTATGTTTTAAGATTAAAGTAACGACCTACTTTATTCTTTAAAAACATATATGATTTCAGATTCATTTAATAGTGCCATTGTTGATAGTCAACTACTATCATGATATGAAACTCATTGTTCCCTTAAAGTAAACTCTTTTACTTGCACAGAGATAAATTGCAACACTACAGTCTAAACCATAATTAAGTGATCATCTTGATTATTCAATTGTGAATCAATTAATTTAGATTTTAATAATGTACATGTTTCCCATACATCTCTATGTATATGTATATTACTTACAAAAGAATCTTAGTACCTTACGACCAGTTATATTATGCTCATACAAATAAGACCAAACTCTTTTTTTATTAATAATAAATACTTTCATTATAAAAAGTAACTAGAAGAAGATTAAGTTATAAGTAAATAAACTTGCTTTTTAGGGCACTATATTTACATAACTCTAACAATCTCCCACTTACCCTAAAGCAAGTTTGACATATCCCTCATTCTCATCCCTGTTAGGTGACCCTCAAAACTCTTTTAAGATAGCGTCTTTGTAAATGGATCAGCAAGGTTTTGCTCTGTGGGAATCTTTACCACATTCACCTCACCACATTGTATTATCTCCCTTATGACATGATACTTTCTCTTAATGTGTTTGGCAACTTTATGGTTCTGAGGTTCTTTGAAATTAGCCACCGCCCTAATATTATCACAATAAAATGTAATGGCCTTTTCTGCCTCAGGAACTACCTCTAAATCATTTAGGAACTTGTGGAGCCAGACTACTTCTTTTGCGACTTCACAAGAAACAATATACTCAGCCTCTATAGTCGAATCAGCAACACAAGATTGCTTGACACTCCTCCAAACTATGGCTCTACCTCCTAAAACAAATATAGAACCAGAAGTTGATTTCCTTTAATCAACATCTGATTAGAAATCAGAACTTATATATCATGTCAGAATAAGGTTACTTTTAGAGTAAACAAACATTAAATTCTTCATCCTGTGAAGATACTTCAGTATGCACTTAACCGCAGTCCAATGCTCCATTCCTGGATTAGGCTGGAATCTACTTACCAGTCTCACTGTGTAACATATACCTGGTCTATTGCAAAGCATAGCTTACATTAAACTCCCAACTGTCGAAGCATATGAAATGTTGTGCATGCATTCAACCACCTCTTGGGTCTTAGGTGCTTGCTCCTTTGAAAATTTTGATTACATGTCTAATAGGTGTGAAACCCCTCTTGGACTCTCACATGACCATCCTCTCATACTCAATCTTTTTGGTATTTAAGATTTAATGAATACCATCTTGTCTAGATGTTATTTATTATCCATCCTATATTGTTTCATTATATATCTCATACATAATGAATGCATGGTAAAACTTAAGGTTGGCAATTATTCTAAATGGCATACTTTCAAATAATATTGCATATTATTAGCATCCATCTATCCATTCATTTCACGAATAAATATATTATTTTTGATTGTCCTTCCTAGAACATAAAAACAAATTGTAAGGCTCTTTAGCCCATAAAAAATTTCTTAGACTTGGATCTTCTACTTCGAACTCTTCGCTCACATGACCTGATCCATTCGGTAAAAAGTGTGTAATGACATTTATTTTACAAAACTTTTTGTTTTGCATAAAACCGAATTTTGTCAAAAAGAAAACAAAATTTCTAGCCCTTGTTTGTTATAAATCTGAAACTTATATAAAAACAAAAATTCCAACAGTTGTTTTTAATAAAAACCGAAACTGCCATTTGATCGCGGCTTATCGTTCAATCCGAAGATTGATCCTTGGAAACCGGTCAAAATCAATTTATACCAAGAATTGCAACACAGGGTGCAACCTCGGGTCAACTCTCAAGGAACCAGTGCAGAATTGATTCTAAGACTATCCTAATGTTTGAATTATGCAAGAAAGCAGTTAAAACGGGAGTTTTGGTTTAATCTTTAAAATTAAAGAAGGAAGGCATGAAATAAATATTTTTGGGATTTTTGAAAGGCAAGACAATTTGAAGTAATTAAGATTGAAAACAGTTAACTAAAGTTCTCCTGAAAATGTGGCTCGGGTCATCATCGTTCAAAATAAATGTCGGGTTTGAAATCCACTAAGTTTGAAAACATAACCTTAATAACTCGTTAAGTCCAAGAATTTAATTAATCAACTCGATTAATTAAATCTTGTTAAAACCCTTAGTGTATGGTATGAAATGATTTATGCAATAAATCAATCGATAATAACACAACCAACAACCAAACACAACTAGGCGATTAGATTAATTAATGCAAAATCGATCGATATACATGAGACTTCATGTATTCAGCACAATATTCAACACAAACCAATCCTTAACATAGGTCAAAGTTTAACATCCTACTAAACTATAGCAAGATTCATTCGGTCATACAATGCAATCTCCAACTCGGAGTTGTTACAAAAATACGACAGAAATCTAAAACTAAGATCGATTACCCCATGTTGAGCTCTGGAACTCAAACCGTTGCTACATCTTCAGGAGATCCAACGCCCTAGCCACGCATGATGCCGGGTGAGTCCATCATCTTTGAATATCACCTCGCCCATGACTCCAACGATGAGCAGTTGAAAATGGGTGCGACGAATGATGGAAGAGATGAAGATGATGATGGTGGACGTCGTATGGAGGTGGCGCCGAATCTGCAAAACAGAGGAAACAAAAACTATCAGAAAAAATGGAGAAGACGAAGGATGGAGAGCTACCTCGGGAATGCGGCCGTCCTCCTTTAACCTAAAATGGAAGGTTTTATAGGAGCTGTAAGCGGGCCGGGTCGGAACAGTGGATAATTTTGCTATTTAAGGGCCGGGGTATCCGACATTCGTCGCGACTAATGAATAAAGTTCGTCGCGACGAATGAAAATGGTCACTCGTCGCGACGAATTAATTTATACCAAATAACTTCGTCATGGCGAATATACGCTTTAGGTTCGTCTCCGACTAATGGATGGCTTCTCACGACGTGTTGACTTTCTCTTGTTGACTCCATTGTTCCTACAAAAATACAACACATTTGCAGTATCAATTGTCCCAATAAAAGTTATGCAGAAATTAATATCAAATGACAACAAAATACTGACAATGTGCAAATTATAAAAGCTCGATATGAGAAACCAATTTAAGCACAAAATCATGAATTAGAGTCAACAAGTGCATAATTACTTAAGAAATTAGGGCCAATTTATAGTATAAATTTGGCTCAATCAAATTCCCCACACTTAAACCTTTGTACTCTGGACAAAGCTTACAAGAGTAAAAAGGTACAAGAGTAAAAGAAAATTCACCATGCTCAAATAATAATGTAATTGACGCAATCCATTTCATCGAATTTAAACGCAGAAATTGAAAGAGTTCTAATAAAACAAACACTGAAAGAATTTAAGCACATGAGATTGAACAACAGAGAATCACTCGGGATATGGTGTTTATGCTCAACTCACTTGTGTTTAAGGATATTTTCTCTCCATCCGCTTAATGCATCTCCTACCATAGCTTGTATCAATTTTATTTCTCCACTACTGAGGACTATCATTTTGAAGATCAAGAGGTCTTTCGGGGTTGTAATGAGCGGAGGGCTAGATGAATGGATGAAGTGAAAGAAGAAAAATATGATCATGCGCACTAAATGAGGAATTGATGTCAACAGCCAAATTAAAACTGAACACTGAAATAAATTGAATACACTTTTTTTTTTCACATTTTGACTATCTCATTTTGAGATGCTAATCCCTTTTTGGGATACAACACATTATTATCCCTTTTTGGAATACACAAGACTAACACTTTTCCATTTTCCTTTTTTTTTAAACAAAATACAGACTACCGACATCATCTTAATATGTATGCAAATGCTCATAGAGTAAGGGCTCAAGGGGCTAGCAAAGGGAAAAGTGTTTAAGGGTTGGTGTTTGGGGAAAGGGATGAAAGAAGGAACGCCTCTATCATATCAACAAAATTCTAGTCCATCAAGCTTTGAGTAAAAATTGACACAAATTCTATAGAAGTATGAACTAAGCAGATGCACACACAAAGATATAGAAGAAAATTTTTTGGCTCAAATATCCTTCCAACAAGGGTTTGTCTCAATGATCAATCTCAAGTCTTAAACACTGACAATACTATCTTGTTAGCATGCTCCCATTCACTTTGTTTTGAAAACGTCAAAAGTTAAAATTTTCGAGATCAATTATCGTTCAAGAATGGAGTATTTTCAAAAACTCAAGTATCAGTTTTTGAAACTTGTAAATGAGTTGCATGCAAGGGCACAAAAGAACAGGTGCAGAAAATGTCTGATTGAGTTTCAAATTTATCGATAAAAGTAGCGGGCCCACAAAATTATGCACAAATTCTAATAGGTTGCAATGCAAAATATAAGAAGGGAACTAGCTCCCCCACACTTAAACATGGCATTGTCCACAATGGCAGAAGTAGCAAGGCACACAACAGAAGCATGAAACACAAATAGACAAAAGAGAAATGAGGATATATCATTAAGCTCAAAACGTAAATGGACAAAAGGAAGGATCCAAGAACTAGCTAAAATACAAAGAAAGAAAAGAAAAGATGAAGAAGAACAACAAGAAAGGAAAATAAACACCTAAACTATGTGGCGGGATCGTCACCATGGCGGATCCGGAGGGGCGATGGCGAGAGGAACTAGGCAAAGAATAAACCGGGCCGAAGCGGAAGAGGCAACCAAGGTGAGCTGCAATCATGGAGAGCATGGCGTTATTGAATTCACGATCGCAGACCAGTGTGCACGGAAGGAAGTGAGCGGGTGCGGTCGTGACCAATTCGCCTCAAGTCGATGGATGTCGTCTCGAGCAGAGTCACCTCGGAAGGAGCGAGGGGGTGGTAGGTGGGGAAGACCTTGGAGAAGAGACACAAGGAGAAGGAACATGAGGAAGGACTGGAGGGGCGGGAGGGGACTCGGGTGATGGAGGGCTAGGAGGAGGAGAGGGTGAGGAAGGAGTTGCGGGAGGAGCGGTGAAGCGGGAGGAGGGTGGAAGGTTGCGAGGCGGCCGAGACGGACATAAACAAAAGGAGGGCGGCCGAAAAAGTTAGGTCGGCGGTTGTTCCGAACCCGAAGGCCCAAACAAGTCGAAAATGAGGTGGGGAAAAGAAGGTATTGCGGATATTGGTGGCCATAACACATTGGCGGAGGCGGAGGCTATGGTCAGTGGCAAGATTGACAGGCGGCCGACCATGAGAAGGTATATATATAGGGCTGTTCATAGGGATATTTGTGAGGTGAAGGTAGGAAGGATATTGTTGCATATAAAGTGCAACCAAGGACTTGGGAAGGAGGTCGAGCGTCGGATATAGCGCCGAGCGCCCCTAGGTTAAAGCCATTGAGTACCGCAGGCGTAGAGTATCTGAATGGCGTCGTCCCAAGGGTATCAGTGATCGATTCGAATATTGACAATGAGGGACGACGGGAGGTGGTAGTGCTCTCGGATAATAGCGGATGTGAAAGCATTTAGAATAGAAACACCGGAAGTTAATTACAGGGTGTGAGAATAACGGGCATTGGTGTATCTTGGCGCACAAAGGTAAGGTTATCGTCGAGTTCGAGGGTGGGCGAGGCGGTCAACTCGAGTTGGAAGAGTTGACCCACAAAAGGGTTGGTAGCCGGCGTAAGAGGGAATGGTTTTCTTTGAGTATGGTCCGCTAGCAACTCGAGTGGCCAATCAACATACTCGAATCTGCTAGCGAGGGAGGAAGGGTCGAAAAAGTCAGGTTAATGGTTGGTTGCGGAGAAGGAGAATGAGTTTGGTTGGAGGAATCGGAAAAGGACGGAAGCTGCTCAGGACGGGAAACATTCTTCATCCGGGCCATGATCCTGCACACACAAGGGGTTAGAAACAAAAAAAATTCAGAACGCAGAATGGTCCTCCTCGTTGCGACCAATGTCATTAGTTGCGACGAGGCAAGGCTCTCCTGAATTAATTGCGACGAATATGAGCATTCGCTGCGACGAAGGAGAGTCCCTTTCATTCGCCGCAACGAACGAAGGCGTTCGTTGTGGCGAATGGAATCGGCGTTCGTCATGACGAACGGCGATTCTGCGAACAGACGCGACGAGCAGCGCTCGCTGCAACCCTAAATCTAACAAATGAGAACTTCAAAGAACAAAATGAAAGGAAAGGGATTCTTACCCAGGGCCGAAAATGAAGAAAAGAGAAGAAGGCGAAGGCTTGGAGCTCAAAAGAAAAACGGCAAATAAGAAGCTTACAATGAAAGTGACGGCGAGGAGAGAACCAAATGAGGAGAGAAGGAGAAAGAAGAAGAAGAAAAGAAAACGCGGGAGACAGACGAAAAGACGCGAAGGGGAAAAGACTGAAAAGGGCTCCGGACAAAAGAGGAATCCAACGGTCAAGAGGGGCAAAACTGGGTATATTTGTCGCGACGAGGCAATCGTTAGCCGCAGCGAACAAAACAGAAAAACCCTAGATACGTCGCGACGAACAGCGATGTTCGTTGCGGCGAACCACCCAAAACAGAACAAAATTTCTAAGGATCCTACACAAATTGCACAATCGTTCAATTTATCAATCCACATTTCACTCGATCGCATTAATCTATTACATGCTTCATCAAACAAGGAACATGCAGAGCTAACAAGAGGGAATCAATTTATTGAAACAGAAATGAAAATCCTACTTAACTACAGCTATTCCTACTGATGGGTTTCTTCCCCCACACTTAAACAATACGTTCATGCAACACAACATTTCAAGTCAAATCAAATAATGTGGACAAATATATTGAAAATGCAGGAAAAGAAACACCTGGTGCTCAAGGTGGATCTTGTAGCTCGGGATGGACGTGCGATTGATATCCAAGCTCCATGTCAACGACTTGGGTCTGGCGACTCCATGTCCATTCCGTGTCTCGAATAAGCACCTGCACTATCATCAAAATAGAAACTGCCTCCAAAGAGATCATTAGTGGTCGGGGTTAGAGTTTCTGCAAATTTAGAACAAGCATCATCAATCACAACATCAAGCATATTCACCCCAAGCAAGGAGTAATCCTCGTTAGGGTGCTTCATAGCTTCATACATGTTGAAGCTAACGTGTTGATCTCCAACCTCCATGGTGATCTTCCCTTCCTTCATACTGATCATTGTACTTGCCGTCCAAGGAAGGGTCATCAAGGATTAGAGAAGTGTCTGCACCACTTGATGAGACATATCCAACACGTAAAAATCGGCGGGAACACTAATCCTTTTACCTGGACCAGAATGTCCTCGATTATGCCCACAGGGTGTCGAAAGGATCTGTCAGCCAACTGTAACACTACCGAAGTAGGTTTTACGCTCTTAACTCCCAGGGCTTCATAAACAGATTTCGGCATCACATTGATTGCCGCTCCCAAATCCAGCAACGCTCTTCCAATTGTCACCTTTCCTATGACACAAGGAATGGTGAACGATCCTGGGTCCTGACACTTCACAGGAATTTGGGGCTTGAATAATGCGGACACGTTTGAGCTCACCTGGACTCTCTCATTCGGCCTAAACTTACGCTTGTTTGTGCACAAGTCCTTCAAATATTTAGCGTAGGCCGGAACTCTCTTAACCAGGTCCAAAAGGGGCACATTCACTTTCACCTTCCCAAATAGGTCAATAATTTCCTTTTCATGTTTCAGTTCGTTAACCTTCTTGCTCATCAAGTAGGAATTTGGGAAGGGAAGGTCCTTCAGATTGACTTCCCTTTGTGTTGCTTCATTTCCACTAGATTTTTCCTTTGCAGCACTTTCTCCTGGACTGCTTGATGGTTGCTCTGTTTCCTCAATGGTTAATTTCTTCTTTTCTTGACAATTCCTCTTGCGATCACTCTCGATCGCATGACCTTCTTTTCTCTTACTTGAGGTGTCTCTTCAACCTCAATTTCTTCGGCGCATTCTTCTTCTTCAGGAATGCTAAATTGCACTTTCTTTCCACTCCTTAATTCAATTGCGTTCAGGCTTTTCGAATTTATGACCGTGTTGGAGAGAATTGATCCGCTACTCCTCGCTTGATTTTCACTCAAGTTGTTGGAAAACTGGGTGACGTAGGCGTTCATGTTCTCAGCCTTGGTCTCCCATTGGTCCATCCGTTTCTCCAAGGCACTAAAGCGGGCAGCATTCTTAGCGGAATCCTGTTGGATTAAGTTTGCGATGACGTTGAATTGATTAGCCGTGGAGGTTCTTTCTTCCTTCATCAACGTCATCATACCATGTAGCAGTTGGTTGGTGTCCTCTTTTGGCGGTTGTGGTTGCACCGTCAATGCTTGCTGATCAGGGAACTGGTTTGTAGATGGTCCAGCTCCACTCCCTTGTTGAAAACGGTTGGTTGCTCTTCCCTCATTACTCCTCCAACTAAAGTTAGGATGAGATCTCCATCCTTCATTATCGTGTTGGAGTACGGATCCCACTTAGGATTTTGTCTCCCGGGTACACTGCAGACTTCTTCATACCTCCGGGATGACATCGGTTATGTGCATCACCGATCCGCAAGATTCGCAACTAGGTCTTTGCCAAAGGAAGGCGATGGCGATGTACATTCAAATTCTTTAACTCCGCCGTAATCGAGGACAAGCGTGGCGTTATCCGATGTTCAGGAATCCACTTTTGATTCCGGCTTTCCATCCTTTTGTGCGAGCCGACATGGCTCCCACTTCATGGACACTCCTGAAATCTCGACACTATATCTGCGATGATTTAGGGCCATCCTCTTAATCAAGGCCCACGCTTGAGTGCGGTGAGGTCGATCAACGATCCTCCGGCAAAGATCCAAATTCCTTTTCCCGATTCTTCACCCCATCATAGAAATATTGAGCGAGTTGTTCATCCAGATTTGGTGATGGGGACGCAGACAACAGATCTTGGAATCTGTTTCAATAGTCATACAAGGACTCGTCATAGTCTTGCTTGGCGAATAGATCTCTTTCCTCATTGACGACGTCCTCGAGGCTGGAAAATACTTTTCCAGGAAAGCTTTTCTCAAGTTGGCCCAACTATGGTAGGCATTCGCGACATGCCTTGGGAGGCTCATGTACCACTCCCGGGCCTTTCCTTCTAGGGATAAGTGAAACACCTTCCACAAAGACATGATCTAGGGAGCTCCTACGGGTTTCATGCTTTGACAAATCATTGTCGGTAACATGTAAATGCATGTAGGGATCTTCTCCATAAACCGTGAAATTTGGGGAGAGAATTGATCAATAGCCCCTTAACTTCAAAATTCACGTCGAAGTTCGGGCAGGCTGCGGTGAAGGGGATTGACGTCCAAGGTCGTAGCTTCTCTGATCGTTCTATGCCTGTTGTTCCCTATGTTCTCATCGACTCTTTCCTGATCACCATTTAATCCATGATCTCCGTTCCTAGGTTGGTGACCAGGAAATTCTTGATGCTTAGCCCTTTCTCCTACTTGATGTTCTAATGTGCTAAGGGTTGCTTGCTCTCTTCTGTCCTTCCTACGCTTCCTTAAGTATCGCTCGATTTCAGGTTGAAAATGAACTAACCTAAGTCTACGGGGCATGCACAAAAGAAGTTATCCTAAATTAGCTCACTAAAACGACAGCGGACAGAAAGGGTTTAATTCACTCTTGTTAAATCGCGACTCGTAGGAACTCATTGCAAAAGCGAACAAAATTGCGAATATTAGTCGCGAAGAATGTATGAACTCGTTGCGACGAACGATGAACTCGTTGCGATGAATTATGAACTTGTCGCAGCCAAGAATCACAACAAAGCACAATAACTCGAAATTAGGCACAATAAACAGGAACAATCAAACTAAACACTTAAAGCAAAAGCGAAATTAAGCTCACCAAATGTAATTAACACTAAAAGATAGAAGCAAATGTAATAAAACAAAATTATTAAATGCAAAATGAATGCAAACAACAAAAATATAATGTAAAACAAACACTTGGCTAACCTAGAAAACCAATTACTTTGGTTCCCCGGCAACGACGCCAATTTGATCGCGGCTTATCCTTCAATCCGAAGATTGATCCTTGGAAACCGGTCAAAATCAATTTATACCAAGAATTGCAACACAGGGTGCAACCTCGAGTCGACTCTCAAGGAACCAAAGGTCAGAAATTGATTCTAAGACTATCCTAATGTTTGAATTATGCAAGAAAGCGATTAAACGGAGTTTTGGTTTAATCTTTAAAATTAAAGAAAGCAAGGCATGAAATAAATATTTTGGGATTTTGAAAGGCAAGACAATTTGAAGTAATTAAGATTGAAAACAGTTAACTAAAGTTCTCCACGAAAATGTGGCTCGGGTCATCATCGTTCAAAATAAATGTCGGGGTTTGAAATCCACTAAGTTTCGAAAACATAACCTTAACAACTCGTTAAGTCCAAAAATTTAATTAATCAACTCGATTAATTAAATCTTGTTAAAACCCTTAGTGTATGGTATGAAATGATTTATGCAATAAATCAATCAGATAATAACACAACCAACTTAACCAAACACAACTAGGCAGATTAGATTAATTAATGCAAAATCTGACTGATATATATGAGACTTCATGTATTCAGGCACAATATTCAACACAAACCAATCCTTAACATAGATCAAAGTTTAACATCCTACTAAACTATAGCAAGATTCATTCGGTCATACAATGCAATCTCCAACTCGGAGTTGTTACAAAAATACGACAAAAATCTAAAACTAAGATCGATTACCCCATGTTGAGCTCTGGAACTCAAACCGTTGCTACATCTTCAGGAGATCCAACGCCCTAGCCACGCATGATGCCGGGTGAGTCCATCACTGCTGGAATATCACCTCAGCCCATGACTCCAACGACGAACAGTTGAAAATGGGTGCGACGAATGATGGAAGAGATGAAGATGATGATGGTGGACGTCGTATGGAGGTGGCGCCGAATCTGCAAAACAGAGGAAACAAAAACTATTCAATTTGATCGCGGCTTATCGTTCAATCCTAAGATTGATCCTTGGAAGCCGGTCAAAATCAATTTATACCAAGAATTGCAACACAGGGTGCAACCTCGGGTCGACTCTCAAGGAACCAGTGCAGAATTGATTCTAAGACTATCCTAATGTTTGAATTATGCAAGAAAGCAGTTAAAACGGGAGTTTTGGTTTAATCTTTAAAATTAAAGAAAGCAAGGCATGAAATAAATATTTTTGGGATTTTTGAAAGGCAAGACAATTTGAAGTAATTAAGATTGAAAACAGTTAACTAAAGTTCTCCTGAAAATGTGGCTCGGGTCATCATCACTCAAAATAAATATCGGGGTTTGAAATCCACTAAATTTCGAAAGCTCAACCTTAACAACTCGTTAAGTCCAAAATTTAATTAATCAACTCGATTAACTAAATCTTGTTAAAAACCTTAGTGTATGGTATGAAATGGTTTATGCAATAGGTTAACCAGATAAAACACAATCAATTTAATCAAACACAATTAGGTAGATTAAATTAACTCATGCAAATATGTTTAACATACACGAAACTTCATGTATTTCAGAACAACATTCCAACAGAAACTAATCCACACCATAAATCAAAGTTTAACATCCGATTAAACTATAACCGGATTCAATCCATCATATCTCGCAATCTCCAACTCGGAGGTTTTACAAAACATGATGAAATCTAAAACAAAGGTTGATTACCCTTGAAGTTCATGGAACTCCGACCTTCGCTACATTTTCGGAGGCGAAACCTTAGCCTTGCATAACTGTGGAAGAAGCCATCATTCTGGAACTCCAAAGTTACCCATGACTCAACGACGATCGGCGGAAGAGATGAATACAAATGATGGTTGAGGATGAGGAATGAAAGGGTTGCGGTTGCTGATGTTCGTCGTTGGTGGTCTCCCACCTGCAAAATAAGAAAACTCAACCTATTAGAGAAAACAAAGAAGACGAAGAAGATGGAGAGCTACCTCGGGAATGCGGCCGTCCTCATTTAACCTAAAACAGAAGGTTTTATAGGAAGTCTGCGCGGGCTGGGTCGGAACAGTAGATAATTTTGCTATTTAAGGGCCGGGGTATCCGACATTCGTCGCGACTAATGAATAAAGTTCGTCGCGACGCATAAAAATGGTCACTCGTCGCGACGAATTAATTATGCCTAATTAATTCGTCTCGACGAATGGGCGTGTTGGTTCGTTGCGACTAACAGCTCGTTCGTTGCGACTAACAGTTCGTTCGTTGTCTCGTTCGTTGAGACTAACGGCTGTTCGTTGCGACTAACGGCTGTTCATTGTCTCGTTCGTTGCGACTAACGAATCTGGCCTGTTGACTTTATGATATTTTGACTCCTTTTTCTCTGCAATATAAAATAACAATTTGCAGTATCAATTGTCCTTGGAAAAATTATAATGCAATCAATGTCAATTTGCACAATTTTACTAACAAATTGCATAAAACATAAGCTCACTGCAAGGGACTAATTTAAGCACAAAATCACGAATTAAGAGTAAAAAAGTACATTAATAGCCATGAAAGTGTAGCCAATTTATATGATAAACTTGGGTTCAATCAATTCCCCCACACTTAGACCTTTGTACTCCTGGACAAAGTTTACAAGAATAAAAAAATACAAGAGTGAAAGAAAATTCCGCCCATGCTCAAATAATAATAGAAATGACGCAATCCACTTCATCAGAATTCACACGCAGCAAATTGAAAGAGTGCTAATAAAATGCAGAATCGAAAGAATTTAAGCACATGAGATTGAACAAAGAGGATCACTTTCGGGATGTGGTGTTTATGCTCAACTCACTTGTGTTTAAGGATATTTTCTCCATCTCGCTTAATGCATCTCCTACCATAGGCTTGTATCAATTTTATTTCTCCACTACAAGGACTATCATTTTGAAGATCAAGAGGTCTTTCAGGGTTGTAATGAGCGGAGGGCTAGTTGAATGGATGGAGTGAAAGAAAGAAAAATATGAGCATGCGCTAAATGAGGAACTGATGTCAACAACCAAACTAAAACTAAACACCAAATAAATTGAATATACACTTTTTTCACATTTTGGCTATCTCATTTGAGATGCTAATCCCTTTGGGATACAACACATTATTATCCGTTTTGGGATACACAAGACTAACACTTTTCCATTTTCCAACATTTTTTAAACCTAATAACAAAACACAGACTCCGACATCATCCAATATGTATGCAAATGCTCATAGAGTAAAGGCTCAAGGGCTAGCAAAGGAAAAGTGTTTAAGGGTTGGTGTTTGGGGAAAGAAATTTGAAAGAAGGAACGCCTATCATATCAACAAAATTCTAGTCCATCAAGCTTTGAGTAAAATTGACACAAGTTCTAGAGAAGTATGAACTAAGCAGATGCACACAAAAGATATAGAAGAAGAATTTGGCTCGAATATCCTTCCAACAAGGGTTTTGTCCCAATGATCAATCTCAAGTCTTAAAAACTGACAATACTATCTTGTTAGCATGCTCCCATTCACTTTGTTTTGAAAACTTCAAAAGTTAAAATTTTGCCAGATCCAATTATCGTTCGAAGAATGGAGAGTATTTTCAAAAACTCAAGTATCAGTTTTTGAAACTTGTAAATGATTTGCATGCAAGGGCACAAAAGAATAGGTGCAGAAAATGTTTGATTGAGTTTCAAATTTATCAGTAAAATTTGAAAGGGCCCACAAAATTATGCACAAATTCTAATAGGTATGCAATGCAAAATATAATAGGGAACTAGCTCCCCCACACTTAAACATGGCATTGTCCACAATGGCAGAAGTAGCAAGGCACACAATAGAAGCATGAAACATGCGGAGCTAACAAGAGGGAATCAATTTATTGAAACAAAAATGAAAATACTACTTAACTACAACTATTCCTACTGGATGGGTTGCTCCCCCCACATTTAATCAACACATTCATGCAACACAACATTTCAAGTCAAATCAAATAATGTGCACAAATATATTGAAAATGCAGGAAAAGAAACACCTGGTGCTCACGGTGGATCTTGTAGCTCGGGATGGACATGCGGTTGATATCCAAGCTCCATGTCAACAGCTTGGGTCCTGGGCAGCTCCATGTCCATTCCCGTATCCGAATAAGCACCTGCACTATCATCAAAATAGAAACTGCCTCCAAAGAGATCATTAGTGGTCGGGGTTAGAGTTTCTGCAAATTCAGAACAAGCATCATCAATCACAACATCAAGCATATTCACCCCAAGAAAGGAGTAATCCTCGTTAGGGTGCTTCATAGCTTCATACATGTTGAAGCTAACGTGTTGATCACCAACCTCCATGGTGATCTTCCTTCCTTCATCTTGATCATTGTACTTGCCGTCCGAAGGAAGGGTCGTCCAAGGATTAGAGAAGTGTCCTGCACCACTTCAGTAGACATATCCAGCACGTAAAAATCGGCAGGGAACACTAATCATTTCACTTGGACCAGAATGTGCTCAATGATGCCCACAGGGTGTCGGAAGGATCTGTCGACCAACCGTAACACTACCAAGTAGGTTTTACGCCTTAACCCCTGTGGTTTCATAGATGATTTTGGCATCACATTGATTCTTTGCTCCCAAATCCAAAGAACGCTCTTCCAATTGTCACCTTTCCTATGACACAAGGAATGGTGAACGATCCTGGGTCCTAACACTTCACAGGAATTTGGGGCTTGAATAATGCGGACACGTTTGAACTCACCTGGACTCTCTCATTCGGCCTAAACTTACGCTTGTTTGTGCACAAGTCCTTCAAATATTTAGCGAGGTAGGAACTCTCTTAACCAGTCCAAAAGGGGCACATTCACTTCCACCTTCCCAAATAGGTCAATAATTTCCTTTTCATGTTTCAGTTCGTTGACCTTCTTGCTCATCAAGTAGGAATTTGGGAAGGGAAGGTCCTTCAGATTGACTTCCCTTTGTGTTGCTTCATTTCCACTAGATTTTTCCTTTGCAAAGACTTTCTCTGGGACCGCTGATGGTTGTTCTTTTCTGAACTTCTCTTCTTGTTCACTCTCGGATCTCACATCCGGCTTTTCCTTAATTTGAGGCTCCTCTTCAACCTCGATTTCTTCGGTGCATTCTTCTTTATCAGGAATGTTGAACTGCATTTTCCTTCCGCTCCTTAGCTCAATAGCATTCAGACTCTTTGGATTTATGACCGTGTTGGAAGGAATTGATCCGCTATTCCTCGCTTGGCTTTCACTCAAATTGTTAGACAATTGAGTGACATATGAGTTCAGGTTCTCAGCCTTGGTCTCCTTTAACCTAAAATGGAATGCAGCCTCCATCCTTCGTCTTCTCCATTTTTTTTCTGATAGTTTTTGTTTCCTCTATTTTGCAGATTCGGCGCCACCTCCATACGACGTCCACCATCATCATCTTCATCTCTTCCATCATTCGTCGCACCCATTTTCAACTGTTCGTCGTTGGAGTCATGGGCCGAGGTGATATTCCAGCAGTGATGGACTCACCCGGCATCATGCGTGGCTAGGGCGTTGGATCTCCTGAAGATGTAGCAACGGTTTGAGTTCCAGAGCTCAACATGGGGTAATCGATCTTAGTTTTAGATTTCTGTCGTATTTTTGTAACAACTCCGAGTTGGAGATTGCATTGTATGACCGAATGAATCTTGCTATAGTTTAGTAGGATGTTAAACTTTGATCTATGTTAAGGATTGGTTTGTGTTGAATATTGTGCCTGAATACATGAAGTCTCATGTATATCAGTCAGATTTTGCATTAATTAATCTAATCTGCCTAGTTGTGTTTGGTTAAGTTGGTTGTGTTATTATCTGATTGATTTATTGCATAAATCATTTCATACCATACACTAAGGGTTTTAACAAGATTTAATTAATCGAGTTTATTAATTAAATTCTTGGACTTAACGAGTTGTTAAGGTTATGTTTTCGAAACTTAGTGGATTTCAAACCCCGACATTTATTTTGAACGATGATGACCCGAGCCACATTTTCAGGAGAACTTTAGTTAACTGTTTTCAATCTTAATTACTTCAAATTGTCTTGCCTTTCAAAAATCCCAAAAATATTTATTTCATGCCTTGCTTTTTTAATTTTAAAGATTAAACCAAAACTCCGTTTTAATCGCTTTTTGCATAATTCAAACATTAGGATAGTCTTAGAATCAATTTCGCATTTGGTTCCTCGAGAGTCGACCGAGGTTGCACCTCGTGTTGCAATTCTTGGTATAAATTGATTTTGACCGGTTTCAAGGATCAATTTTGGATTGAACGATGATTTAAGGATGGAGAGCTACCTCGAATGCGCCGTCCTCCTTTAACCTAAAATGGAAGGTTTTATAGGAGCTATAAGCGGGCGGGTCGAACAAAGGATAATTTTGCTATTTAAGGGCCGGGGTATCCGACATTCGTCGCGACTAATGAATAAAGTTCGTCGCGACGAATGAAAATGGTCACTCGTCGCGACGAATTAATTTATACCAAATAACTTCGTCATGATTTAATGTCTCGCGTTGGTTCGTCCCGACTAATGGATGACTTCTCACGACGTGTTGACTTTCTCTTGTTGACTCCATTGTTCCTACAAAAATACAACACATTTGCAGTATCAATTGTCCCAATAAAAGTTATGCAGAAATTAATATCAAATGACAACAAAATACTGACAATGTGCAAATTATAAAAGCTCGATATGAGAAACCAATTTAAGCACAAAAATCATGAATTAGGAGTCAACAAGTGCATAATTACTTAAGAAATTAGGGCCAATTTATAGTATAAATTTGGCTCAATCACCATTACACCAAAGGATACATTGAAGCCATTACCTATTCTTTTTTTCGATCCATAGTTGCTTCATCTTCATCATTACAAAAATTTGTACATTACAAAATCAAAGAAAAAAAATGAAGCCAAGGAGGAACCATGACGACGGTAGGCCACCCTCCTTGTGACAAGCTAAACGAAGAAAACTTACAAGGTAAAACTATATTCTATGGACAACCAAAAGAGCAAAACATACACCATATATATTTCTATCACATAAAAATATGCAGTATACAAAATTTAATTGCCAACCTATACATCACATATAGGAACTGAAATTATGCATAATAAAATGGCTCTGATACCAATTATTGGATTGAAAAATAATAGTATACTAGACTTGGCTGAATGGTAGATTTCAAAAACCTTTTTTGAAATCAAAACACAGCGGAAGCATAAAAATTAAATCAACATGTTTTCATCCATACATGATACAAAACAAGGAAAATAACTAACATAAGAACAACATGGAAATTATAACGACTCCTTGCTACAACTTTGAATCCTCACTTTCATATCCTCTCTTTGTTAATATATCCTTTCCTCATTATCGTATCCTCGACCAATCCGATTTGCCACTTGTTTTCCTTGGATAACTTGGTTAACAAGATCCCTTGGTGGGAAAGGAGAAGAAATATTAAAGAGATTTTTCTTAGTTGAAAGAAGCCAAAAATGAGACTCTTTTCATTATAAGTTTCGGCTAGCTCATATAAGAGAGGAGAGAGTGAGTAAAAAATGCAACACTTTCTTCTCTTTCTCTCATTTTTGGTTAAAGATGAAAGAAGAGAGTAATGTGCATCCAATGCATCACTT
This sequence comes from Erythroxylum novogranatense, assembly GCA_029891385.1. Classification (NCBI taxonomy): domain Eukaryota; kingdom Viridiplantae; phylum Streptophyta; class Magnoliopsida; order Malpighiales; family Erythroxylaceae; genus Erythroxylum; species Erythroxylum novogranatense. Next base: position 10,747,961 of record CM057233.1, on the reverse strand, counting down.
CATTCTTTAATCAAAAATAAAGAAGCCAATAAATGAGACACTCTCATTTGTTTAAGATGGCTATATGAAAAGACCAATGACTTAAATGAGACCCTCTCATTTTCGGTTATGAGATGAAAGAAGGGAGAGAGTACATCAAATGCACCTCCTCCTTCTTTAATTAAATGAATATTAAAAGGTTACATGTCATCATTAAAAGACAACCATTAAACCATTTAATGATGACATCATTAAACTATTTAATGATGATGAAACATGATAAAAACCTACCTTAAATGTGCAGCTGTCCATTTAACCGAAATTTTCCCTCCTTTTATCTTTAATAACTTTGTTTCAATTTAATTAATCTAATTAATTAAATCAAACCAAATTCCAGCCCAATATTAAATGTTCATTTAAGTTTCTAATTAACAATTAATTAGTGTAAGCCCAACATTCAATCATAGGCTTTAAAACTCAATTTTTTCGGTATTATTATTCTGAATCTAATTCGGTCCTTTCTTCTTTCTTATTTCCGATAACCTCTATTTATATTTCTTATTATCCTTGATAACCTTTCTAGAAGCCAAGTGAAGAATCTAATTATATTTATATAATTTAAGCTCTGATAAGCCTAGAATTAATTTAATCTCATTAGAATTAATTCCAACTTATTAACCAAAAGTTATTCCACTAAAGATAATTAGTTGAACTCTTGAATTACTAAAATTATGAGAACACATGTTTCAAATAAGATGTCCAATTGCAAACTCTATTATGAACCATATTATAACCATCCAAACAATAAAGGGTAAAATTACCGTTTTGCCCTTAATTGGTTTTTCCTTCTAGATCTCCCGTTTTACTCTATATGTTGATTAACACACAAGATCTCATCTCAGTGTTAGGACTTGATGGATAGTTAGTCCATCAAACTACTGGCTCCAATTTAATCACCAATCTTCGTAAAATATCTAAAAGTGATGATATCACTATAAACTCTTTATTTAAGTGAATGTTCCATGATACATGTTTCAATTAATAATTCCAACATGTAAACACTGGATTGATACTCTATAAAAATCCATTCCAATCATATCAAGAATTATAATGAAACATATATGAGTTTACCACTCATCAAGATTGTGGTTAGTAATAAAAGAATGTTAAAGTTGTGTGCTTTAAGATTAAAGTAATGGCCTACTTTATTTTTTAAAAATATACTCGATTCCAGATTCATTTAATAGTGCCATTATCGATAGTCAAGTATTATCATGATATGAAACTCATCATTCTCTTAAAGCAAACTCCTTTACTTGCACGGAGATAATTTGCAACACTACGATCTAAATCATAATCAAGCGACCAACTTGATTATTCAACTATGAATCAATTAATTTAGATTATAATAATATACATGTTTTTCATACATCTCCATGTATATCTATATGACACTTTGACCATACTCTGAATCAAGTAGGGTATAGATAGTAAAAGGACAAATTGCATGGCAATATTGTGTATAAAAGGGTTCATAGTCAAACCACTGACTTTCCGGTCAATTGGAAGTCATGACGTGTTGTTAAATACCACTCTGAACTTACTTTATTTAAGTGTTAATTCAAGTGGCCAACATAAATAGGAACCTAATAGGTCACACACATAGGAGATTTGAAGGATGATTAAAATGGTCTTAAATGGTGATTTAAGATATGAGAGAGTGTTTCAGGATAGTATCGCGATGTGATTATGGTAGAAAACGTTGCATGGAATGGATTAAAAAAAATATTGTTGGTTGCCAATTTGGACATTAACTTCCCAAACTTCCATTTAATGCATGTTAGTCATGGTTATTAACTTCCTATAACTTTTATTAATGCATACTATTCATGACCATTAACTTCCTATAACTTTCATTAATGCATACTATTCATGACCATTAACTTCCCATAACTCTCCATTAGTGATGGGGGTTATGGAAGGCCAAATGGTGTAGAAAATATAGATGATTTTCGTGCATCTTGTGTAAGACACAAGGGAGAGAAAGGTTCTTTCTTACACACACACACTTTTTCTCTTTAACTCTCACAAGAGTTATTGTCTTTGCTAGCAGAAAGAAAGAACTCTATCCATCTCCTAGCGAGTTTTCATCCTTCTATCTTCGTGTAGACTTTCATTAGAGACGGTCTACATTGATCATTGTAGTTTATGACAACCCAACATGAAGAAGTTTAAAGAATGAAGGAGATCGTTGGAAAGGTATGTAAGCATATTACATTTCATGTTTTTGTTTTCTATATCTAAATGCATGTGTAGATCGGGTTTTTGAGGTTCTGTTTTATTTTTCGTTGTGTATATTTGATATATATTATGTATGAGATGCATGATCGGAACCTTACAAATGGTTATAAATCCTTTCAAATGATGTAAAAAAATGAAAAAGTTCAAACAAGTTATCAAAAGTTTTATTAGTTCTAACACCACATATATCAGGGAAACCCGACAAAAGTTAAGATAGACTCAAAATGATTGTTACAAATTCCCATACAATAATTACTTGAAGAAAATTAAAGCTCAGCGACTTAGAGAGAACATCATAAGGCCCTTAATCTGAACAATTCCATCTTGAAATAGTATGACCTGGTTAAGAGATGAGGACTCAAATACCAAATTCTTCTATGCTTCCTTATTAGCAAGGATAAACAAGAACATGATTGTGGAGCTCAATAACAATTTTGGTAACTCTATCAATGATCTATCCTCTTTATTAAAGCTTACTAGAGGTTTTTTATACAAATGATGGGTATAGTAGAGAACTCTGGTTATGCCAAATATATAAAAAGGTTCTTTGAAGTTCCTTTAACTCAAGACATAAAAGGGCTTTTAATAGGTCCATTCATAAACCTAGAAAACAAAGCAATGATGTTTGGTTTACACCAGAGCCTGATGGGTTCACTACTTGTTTTTTCCAACAAACATAGGAAATAATTGACAACTTGTTCACAGAAGCAGTACAAGAGTCCTTTTCCTCTTGCAAAATGATGAAGGAGGTTAATCACACTTACATATGCCTAGTTTCTAATAAACTTAATAATCTTGCTTCCTTGGTGGATTACATACCAATTTCATAGTGCAATACAATTTACAAAGTAATTGCTAAGCTTCTTGCTAATAGGCTAAAAATAGCCTTAAAGATAGTAGTGAATTTAGCACAAGGTGCTTTCATTGAGGTGAGATCCATAGGAGATAACATTCCCCTAATGCAGGAGATTTTGAAAGAATATAATTATGGGAAAAGCATCAACAATTGTTAATGAAAATTTGATTTTTGTAAGGCATTCGACACAATGAGCTAGCATTTTATACAATCTTGCTTGAAAGCACTTGAATTTCCTACACTCTTCGTGGATTGGATCTTCATATGCATTAAGTTTGCATCAATAAGTATAATTTTCAATTGAAGCCCTACTCATCCTCTAAATTATGCCAAGGGAACAAGACAAGGAGACCCCCTATCCCTCTATCTTTTCACCCTAGCTATGGAAGGGCTATTTAGAATTTTCAACAAGCTTATTTAATGCAATGGCAGGTTTCATCATCATCATAAATGTAGAGATTACAAGCTCACCCATTTGACGTTTACAGATGACTTGATCCTTCTTTTAGGTGCTAAAGCTCATTATGTGAAGATTTTAAAGGATCAACTCAAGTCATATTCAAGCTGGTTAGGGTTGAACGTAGATATAAACAAAAGCAACTTGTTTTGTTCCAAAGATTTAAAGAGTTTTGATGAGTTATGTAGGATTTTAGGGCTGTGGTTACAAGCTCTTCCACTTCAGTATCTCGAAGTCCTATCCTATATATTCAGATTGTGTCTCACTTATTAAAAGATTCAAATCTAGAATAAATCCCTCACATCATCCTGCCAAGAAAAATAATCAAGGAGATTGATTCTGTCATGAAAGCATTTGTATGGTATGGAAAAATAGATAATTTCAAGAATGCTAAAGTTGAATGGAGTGAAGTGACAATTCCTAAGAAGCAAAGAGGATTGGGGATAATTTCTATTCCTCTAATGCAAAAAGTACTTCTGTGTAAAAGAATATGGAGCATATATTTAGACAAGAATGTCATTTGGATAAAATAGATACAGTAAACTTATCTTAGAAATGAACATTTTTTGCAAATGCCAATTACCAAGGAATACACATGGTTAATCACTCATATGTTGAAATTGAGAAATGTTGTGTACCCTTGGATCAAGCATAGGCTGGGTAATGGAGAGGATACTTGGATGTGGTTTGATAATTGGTCCGAGTACAATCCTCTTTTCTTGAGAAGTGAAATATCCCAACTAACCAACAAAGTTCCTCTTAAAGCTAGAGTATCCATACGAATGCACGATGGAAGATAGAGTGGAAATTTAAAAGGATTCAACTGCCTAATTGAATACTTTCCTCAAATCACCCACTGGTACAATGAGGATAGTGTCATTTGGAAACTAAATGCTACAAGAGTATTCATTGACAAGTCATGATATAAAGCAATGCAAGCTAAAGGAGAGAATGTCCCCTAGTTTAACCTCCTATGTAAGAACTCCTTGGACCTGAAAGCATCAATATTCACCTGGTTAGTTATCAAGAACATGATTAGAACCCAGAACAGATGATTTGGCTCATTTGGTCGAATAAGCGTGTTATACAAAGAAGCAGAAGAAGACAAGGAACACTCGTTCTTCCAATGTAGATATCCAAAGTTGTGTGGAGCAGAATCCTGCATTTGCTAACATATTATTGTTCTTCTTATGAATGACTAATAACTCTAAATTGAATTAAATATATTGCAAAGAAACAGGTGCAAGACGGAGCAATTTATAAAGTAGCTTTGACAACATCAATCTATTCTCTAAGGAAAGAAAGAAACAAGAGGATCTATAAAGGTAAAGAAGTAAACAAGCATCAATTAGCTAAAAAAAATCATAAATTGGATTCGAGGCATAATTGTTGCAAAATTTGCTCTGCATACCCTATCTACTGGAATTAGAAATAGATAGAACTTGTAACTTTTGGATTGTAATTTAGTCATTTGTATCATTTTTGTGAACTCATTGTAATGTTGGGATAGCTTTACTACGGTTAATGGAAACTTTAGTTAATTTCCAAAGAAAACTTAATTAAGTGGGGTTTGAATTGAATGTGTGATATGATTGCGTCTAATAATTTTCTATATAAGTTCTCACCGTCGATTGGAAATAAGCCTACGGGAATGCAGACTGTAAGAGTGTCAAGGTTGTTGATGGACATGCGCGCTACGTGTGTCTTGTCACAGGCTACGAAGGGAAAAATGAACAATCTTTGCATAAAGTTGAACCGATGAGAAGAATGATTTGTAAGTCCCGGAAATTAAAAGTATGTGAATTTTGTCAGATCAACTTACACCATTTCTGGGGTTGGAACGATGGTTACGCGTGAGTAAGCTGTTGAGGTAACTGAAATCATGGACTTTGATATATCTTTCAGCTAAACTTCAACTAATTATGCAAGTTTTGGACAAGGATAGGATCTCATATTACACAGTAGTTGAATTGAAACTACACCATTTACGTATACTTTTAAACTTGTATTTCAAGTAAATGGCAGACGATAAATTGACATGAAAAGTAAATACATATTAGATTGAATCATGTTACGTATAAAGATGTGTTGCGAAACAACTAACAAGCAATGAAGTGCAATGGGCCAACGCAACAAGAAAATATGGAGAGCATCGTCCCCACCACCACCCTACCGTCTACTGAAAGCAATGCTGCTGGTGTTACTGTTGAGTGTATATAATTGCGTTGTTTCCTCTTTTTCTTCAATGCAATTAAGTGGAATTTGATCACTTAACCCCCACAGTCATTATGTCTGGACCTCCTCCAATTCCTTGTTGGGACTTGGGTGCTTCTCAACATATAACAAACATCACCTCGCCGAATACAAATATAGATATATAAAATGTTTTCTTGACCCTGGATACTTTAGAATAAGCCTCTTCTATCGTTGACTATTGAGCATACCCATGCAACTTTTATCGAATATGGTGAGGTGAAACTGAGGAAGCGCACCAAAGTATCCATTGTTTATGGTAATTAAAGAGCTTCTCTTCTTCTTCTTGTTGTTGACATCTTCGTGGGATGGAGGAAACCACGTTTGAAGGACAATTAAAGATCATGATCCCAAGACGTACATGGTGATCTGTGTTTTAATATATGGCTTCTGTTGTATGGTGAATTGGGATTGGACCCAATTGGTATCAATTGACCAAGATACCATTTTAAATACTGAATTGCTCTATTATTATTTCACTGGAAAAATCTTAGGGTCATATCCCACGGTGATATCAAATCATGACAAGCATCTATTTTGGCTACTGAACATCAGAATGTTGATTATTAGTTGACCATGTTCAGCACGTAATTATGTCAATTGGACCTATCAGGAGAGTCTAATTTCATCATTTTATTATGTTGAGCAAAGCTCGTAAAATGAAACTTCACCATGTAATTTCTTGGAGGGGTGCTTTCTGTATCTGTAGTTCTGTTCACTGGGCGACAAGTTACATGGGATGCTGGTTGATGCAGACTTCAGTATTCACACCATCTTTTGGCAGAGGATGCAATTATGGTCGTCCTTTCCACTTTTTTCTTTTTCCAAAATTTCCAAGTCAAATCCTAGTTTTCACCTTTTCCTTCTTTCCCCTTCCCCCCGGGGAAAGTACTTTTAAGACTTTCCAGTTGCATGAAACAAAGTAAATAATGTCATTGGATACATTCAATCTTCTTTTCACCTTGACAAAATCCACCAGTCGTTGGATTTCGAAGGACCACTGTTTTATCCGTTGGAGTTTAGTGAAAGTCAAAGGTGGTCAGCCGCTACAGTAAAAGATGAGCCAGCTCCTCTCCAACTAACCTCTCCTTCTCCTCATCGGTGATCTCTAGTACCTATGTCCAATGCAGAATGCCGTGACTAGGCACTGACATTGCACTGCTCTCTCTCTCTCTCTATTCCTTTACACAACCTACTGAGTTACTTGGGAAACAAAAGGACAAAAGGGCATCTTATGTTGACCTGTGTTAGTAATTGGTGCTCTTGTCGTCGTACATAGATTAATGTCTCTTTCTTCCGTCTCCTGTTTTGTCTTTGCCCTTTTCATTCACGGGGAGACTTTTTCTGCACCCCCTTTTGTTCCCAACTTCAAAGCTCGTATTTTGTTTTCTATACTTTCTTAATCACCAGCTCAGACGACCTGTATAAACAAAAAATTTGGTTAGCTGCTTACGAACGGGACTACATGGATACTGGTTTCTCTCCTATGCCAGCTGATTCAGAGACCTTTAGCTTTTGCCTTTTGGAATTCCTAGAAAAAGAACTTGGTATAACTGCTTCTGCCATTAATCAGGTTGACTTTTATACTTATATGTACAAAACAGAAAACAATGAGAAAACAACAACTCCAATAATGGAACTTTGCCGGTTGCATTAGGTTGGCCATTTCTGGCTTTAATTGATACATACGGACAACGTAACTTATGAAGCCTTTAGTACTGGGGTGTTGCATGTACTATAATGTCTCCATTCAATCAACAAAAAGGGTCGGGACCTTTTCTTCGTCTTATATTAAATTTATGGACTGAGACCGATAAGCATGGATTTGGAGGTATTAAGGTGAAACAATTACCAGCGAAGTGAAGAGAGACAACTCATTGAAGTATAATAAAATGTGTAAAGAGTGATACAATTAATCTGACTAAGAAGATGAGACAACTGTTCTATAGAGTGAGATGAGGACTTATTGATACGTACCAATGTCAATACCGTACTGACAACTTTGGGTATGAGTCTAAATTGACGTTATTATTAATTGTGGAATGGTAAAAATTAAGGAGAAACTAATTTAACAGTAATATCTTTAGGTACGTACTTATGTATGCTCTGCTCTCAACCAGTTGACATCATCTAGGCATACTCTTCTCCTGCTTTCGGCCCTTTTCAGTCTCATTTCAGTGATATATAGGGAAGATTGGAGAAGAAGCACAGCTAAGCTCTCTCTTTCTCTCTCTCTCTTCAATGGCTGCAGACACTTGCAGATACACCCTTGCTCTCTCTATCATCTTCACACTCTACATACGAAGTGGGGCTGCTAGTGAAGCAGATATTCTTCTCAACTTCAAAGCATCCATAGTAGACCCGAAGAACTCTCTTGCAAGCTGGTCCAATGACTCCAACATGCATCATTGCAACTGGACGGGAATCACCTGCACTCCTGCACCTTCACTCTCTGTAACTTCCATTAAACTTCAAAGTCTCAATCTTTCTGGTGAAATGTCTTCTTCAATATGTCAGCTTACAGATTTGACTCTTCTAAATCTAGCTGACAACTTTTTTAATCAGCCCATTCCTCTTCACCTCGCTCAATGTAGTTCCTTGGAGAGTTTGAATCTAAGCAAAAACCTTATTTGGGGTACAATCCCAGATCAGATTTCTCAGTTTAAATCTTTAAAGGTTCTTGATTTTAGCAAGAACCACATCGAAGGAAAGATAGTAGAAGGGATTGGCTCACTGGTTAACCTGCAAGTACTCAACTTGGGAAGCAACTTGCTTTCAGGTAATGTTCCGCTCATTTTTGGGAATCTCACCGAACTTCTTGTTCTCGATTTGTCCGAAAATGCATATTTGGTGAGTGAAATTCCTGTTGATATTGGAAAGCTTGAGAAACTTGAGCAGCTTTTCTTGCAAAGCTCCGGTTTTTATGGTCTAATTCCAGATTCACTCGTGGGTTTGCAAAGTTTAACCATTTTGGACCTGTCACAGAGCAATCTAAGTGGTACGATTCCTCAAACACTAGTGTCCTCTCTCAAGAAACTAGTGTCTTTCGACGTTTCACAGAACCAACTCTCGGGGCCTTTCCCAAATGGTATATGTAGCTCGCAGGGTCTCATAAACCTTAGTCTCCACACCAATTTCTTCAATGGTTCAGTTCCCAACTCAATTACAGAATGCTTGAATCTTGAGAGGTTTCAAATTCAAAACAACGATTTTTCTGGTAACTTACCAGCTGGGTTTTGGTCGTTGACCAAAATTAAGCTTATCAGAGCTGAAAACAATAGATTTTCAGGTCAAATACCGGATACAATATCTGAGGCATCTCAGTTGGAACAAGTTCAAATAGATAACAACAGCTTCAGTGGTAGGATCCCCCAAGGTCTTGGCTTAGTTAAGAGCTTATATAGATTTTCTGCATCTGCTAATGGCTTCTACGGTGAGTTACCTCAAAATTTTTGTGATTCTCCAGCTATGAGTATCATAAACCTTTCCCACAATTCCCTTTCTGGATATATTCCTGAGCTGAAAAAATGCAGAAAGTTGGTGTCATTGTCATTGGCAGGCAATAGTCTTATCGGGGAAATTCCATCATCACTCGCTGATTTGCCAGTACTAACTTACCTCGATTTATCTGATAACAATCTTACCGGTTCAATCCCACAAGAGCTTCAAAATTTGAAACTTGCTCTCTTTAATGTATCCTTTAATCATCTATCTGGAAAAGTGCCTTCTGCTCTAATTTCGGGTCTCCCTGCTTCATACTTGGAAGGAAACCCTGGCCTTTGTGGTCCTGGATTGCCCAATTCCTGTTCCGATGAGTCACAAAGAGATCGGAGTTCTGGTGGCATTAGTACATTGACATGTGCCCTGATTTCTATAGCATTTGGTGTTGGGATCTTGCTTGTTGCTGCTGGTTTCTTCGTATTCCATCGATCCTCTAAACGGAAATCTCAAATGGCACAAATGGATGGTTGGCGTTCAGTGTTTTTCTATCCTCTTAGAGTTACTGAACATGATCTGATTTTTCATATGGATGAGAAAAGTGCTGTGGGAATAGGTGGGGCTTTTGGTAGAGTATACATCATTACATTACCTAGTGGTGAACTGATTGCTGTCAAGAAGCTAGTCAATATAGGGAGCCAACCTTGGAAAGTTTTGAAGTCTGAAGTGAAGACATTAGCTAAGATCAGGCATAAAAACGTTGTCAAAGTTCTTGGCTTTTGTCATTCAGATGAATCCATTTTTCTAATCTATGACTATTTACAGAAGGGAAGCTTAGGGGATATGATAGGGAGATCAGATTTTCAGTTGCCTTGGAGTGTTAGAATGAGGATTGCCATTGGAGTTGCTCAAGGATTATCATATCTTCACAAGGACTACACTCCTCATTTACTTCACAGAAATCTCAAGTCAACAAATATTCTTTTGGATGAGAATTTTGATCCTAAGCTGACAGATTTTGCTCTCGACCGAGTTGTGGGTGAAGCTGCATTTCAGTCCACAATCTCTTCAGAACTTACATGCTCATGCTACAGTGCTCCTGGTAATCTTCTTTACACCAAATTGATATGCGCCAGCTCCACATTGTGAAACAGTACTTGGCATTCATAGAAACTCTAGTTCAGCTTTTCTTTACTTCTACTTCAGATCAAACTGCTTATGTGTATCTTAAAAGTAGATTTAAATCTAGCTTTGATTTTCTCAAGTTTATCTATTAGTTCACTGCTGAATGTCAATTACTTGGATGTCTTTTGAAGATGATGTTTCCTCTCCATATGAAAGTTTGGATGACGTGTGTAATCTATCTTCTTTGTTCTTCCAGTCAGTTTTACTTAAATCAGTTCAATCATTATTTGTCCAGTTGCTTGTAGAAAACATATATTCTGTAGCAGCTGAAATAGCTGTTTGCTTGATTGCAGAGAATGCATACGATAAGAAAGCAACTGAACAAAGGGACGTTTACAGCTTTGGTGTTGTGCTACTAGAGTTGATAGCTGGCAGACAAGCTGATCAAGCAGACTCAACTTCATCTCTTGATATTGTGAAGTGGGTTCGAAGGAAAATCAACATTGCCGGTGGAGCACTCCAAGTCCTCGATCCTAAGATTGCCAACTTGTCGCGACAAGAGATGCTTGGCGCATTAGACATTGCTATTCGTTGCACTTCTGTCATGCCCGAGAAAAGGCCATCTATGCTTGAAGTCGTAAGAGCACTTCAGTCCTTGGACACAAATATGCATATTCCAGTTGCAAACTTTCCTACATCCGATGGTGACTCTGTTCCCGTGTAAAAATTGAAGAAATATGAGACCCACTTTTTGCTTTGTGTCTTCGCATGTAAATGTAGCATCATTTTACATGATTCATTTTGACTATGCTGCTGTTGAGTGTTAAAGCAAAGGATATGTTTGTATGTCATTCCTTGCTCTACCAAAATTGGGTCTTAATGCTGTCGACCTGTTGATTAATATTAATACAAGATTACAATGGCCATTTAGTTAATCTGATTGCGTTAGGCTGCCAAAGTAATACACTATATGTATATTTTGCACACCAGTGAAGCATAGGTTTTAGCTGATAAAGTGATTCTACAGGTTCTGCTTGCTTGACAGAATTCATCTTCAGGACCTCCTTTAACTTTGTTTCACCTGAGCAGATTGGATATCTTAAGCATGGGGAGGGTTTACCGGCTGGAAAACTACCAAACCTGTAAATATTAGAAATTAAGATATTTTTTATCTTCTTACTATAGCATTTTCTTAATCAAACATTTGTATTAATCTTTTAGTTAAAATCTTCAAAGCTATTAATTTCTCAAATCAAGTCCAAATCAACTTGAATATGACATGACATGAGGGAGGGTCACATGAATGTCATATCAAACAATTTTCCTCTGACGTTAATCAAAACAGGATTAACATTATCACATCAGAGACCTACTGACATGAAATTCTAAATGTGTTCCTCTTAGGGATAAAACTCTGTAGACCCTTTATAAAGAATCCTATGCACATTAGTCTCCCTAAATTATCGTTGATTGAAAACTAAAAGAAAATTGGATATTGAGAGAGGAAATGAAGTCCGGGTAAGGTAATTTATTGGCTTTTGAAGGTAAGAAAGTGAGTAGGACAAATAGAACAACTATTAACTAGTAGCTGGTTGACATTAGGCTAGAAATTAGGATTTAGGTTCCTGAAATTTTGCTCCTAAGGCATAAAAATCACTCTTAAAAGAAAGCATGACATATTTTTAAAAAGTCAAAATTGTAGAAAATTTTCAAGATTGCTTATTATTATTGAAGGGTTGAGTACACACATAAATATAGAGTTCTTAAAACCATTATTCTATTAGGAAAGGGTTCTTAAAAATTTTAAATCCCATTCAAAAAAAATTTCTAGAAGTCCTAAACAACTAGTGGGAATAGAAATGAGAATGAAATTATTGATTATATGTTTTGGTATACAAGCACTAGAAATGGAATTATAAAAGTTAATAGTTACACCAGTGTTTGGTATCAAATATTAAGAATGGTATTGACAATTTTTACTTATGTTTGATTATTATATCATTGATTTTGTGAAGAAATAATTAAAATATTTATTATTATTAATTAATTAAATTTTGTATTTAATAAATAAATAATTAAAATTATTTTAATGATTCAACAAATTATTAAATTTTAAATAATTGTTTATGATTTTAATAAGAATAAAATTAAAACCATAATGAACTTTTTAATGATATAAAATCATTGAAATAAAATAAAATAAAGTAATGTGCAATGTTGATAATAATATCCAAAATGATGTATTATATAAGTAAATAGACTAATCTTAAATTTTCAAATAAAGAGTTTTGGTTGAGACGAAACATAAAGAAAAGATTTATTTACAATTGTTTATTTGTTATTTTAATATCTGATTCCAAGTTACATATGCATTATCTTGGGAATAAAATTCGGCATTATTTAAAATCCTTTCTAGATTTTTCAATCCTTATCTTATCTAAAAGCCAAACATTTATAATTCTTAGCTTATCTACTACTAACAACCAAATAAGCAAATATTAATAAATGTTGGTTACATATCTATTCGCACGCCTTGATTTCTAGTTCCCAAACCCAAAGTAACATATGTAAACTAGAATAACATATTTCGCCTATTGTAACTTTCTATCTAATAAAGAATCCTAATATAATATAAATTTCAACTCTTATCTTTTGTTGTCTAACTCAATTTTCAATCTTCATTCGACTCAATTAAGGCTTGTGGTTGATTAATTTTCCTCTTCTATTTCTTTTATATACTTTAAGCTCTTTAGCATTAAAAGTCTATTTATTATGTAATCTAAAAAATTTATTGGGTTATAAACTTAGTTTATTCATATTAGGGTTTGTTTGATTCCTCAAATTGTTGCATGCTTTTGATTATTGATTATTGTGGAATATACATTCTAAAAGAATTTATATTCAATTAATTTACTTTATGATTATTTTGTGTTTATTTTTGTATAGGGTTTATTGCTTGCATATTCTTCATTTCTTAGTTTCTTTTTGCATAATAGTTCATCTTTGTAGGTGAGGTGTTGTTTATATTATTTTGATGAAGTTATTTTTGTTAAATATGTCACCATCACACTCATTGTTGAGTAATTGTCTCAAATACATCATTTTAATGAGTTTTATTATCCTCCCATATGATAAACATGGATATATGCAAAAAGAGAAAATGGTCCCCAATAATAATTTTTAAATTGATAAATATAATCACTTGAATTTATCACTATGAACATAAGAAAAATAGAACAAGGAGAGGAATGTAGAGGAAAAGATTACTGGCTAAACACTTCCTCTCTTTAATTGCAAAAAAATGCAATTGTGATACTTAAATTTAAGAAAAAAACTTAATTTGATCATATAAATGTTACTTAAAAATTAATTATTTAATATATCCTTAAATTCTAATTTTTATTTTGATCTGGTGCACAGAAGCAATAGGCTACTTTGCTCCAAGAAGTCATAAATAGAGGTTGAAAGCATAATGACAAAACACCTTTATCCTTTTACTAGCACCAACAAATCATCCACTAAAAATTTGAGGACTCAAATCCATTATTGTCCAATGCCAATTTCACTTCTTTCTTACTATTTATTCTTCACCTTCTTTTTCAAAATATTTGTAAATTAGAATTTGTTATAAATAATTATTTTATTATTTTCTTTTAATATGGTATATATTGATTTTGATACAATATGAAACAATTAAAACATTTTTATAATATTATTTTTCTCAAATATTTCTAATTTTTAATTGTCAACTTTAACTATCTTTAATTATATAAGTGAAGATACTATGAAAATATTTGTTATTTGAGCTATATAGTATATAAAGGTGTTATGTTATAACTTTTTAAAATTTGTATTTAAGGTGTTAGATTAAATATAAGGTTACTATTTTATTTTGTCTTTATTATATGGTATACCTACCATATCTAATAATTAATTTTTGACATAATATTTAGTATTGTCCTTAATTATTTTACATGAACCTTCCATATAGGGAACACGAATGGATAATTTCTCGTACATTATAGTGGTGCTTTTTTGAGGTCCCAATGGGGTAAATATGTTAGTGGATAAGCGAAAATATTTGAATTTGAAGATATTAATAACTTTTGGCATTAGGATACTATTAGTTACAGTATGGGGGGATTAAGATAATATTGAGTGGTTACTACTAGAGTTCCCCTTTTGAGACCCGAGTGGAGCCCTCCTGACGATCTCACGGTAGCCTAATCGGATATCTAACTTAATTGAAAGGTTCCCGCAAAGTCAAGCTATTTAACTGTTAAAACCCTCCTATACTCTAAAGTTAAAGCACATAAAATAGTGGGAACTTTTTTTTTTTAATTTTTTAGGCAAAATAACGACTAATTTTATAAGATTCCAAAATTTTGAAACCTTACATAACACATTTTAAAACACTTATAATATTTCATATATCATCTCAACTTTTAGAATGGGACCTCAGGTCCACATCACAAGCAATCACAAACATACAATTCAAAACATTTTAAAAACATCATTAAGGATCAAAGCCCTCGTAGTTCATTAAGAAAAAGATATTTACAATCCCACAATTATTTATAATATCAAACTTTTAAGCCCTTTCCAAAATAATTTAAAGCATAAATACAAGTCGATTTCAAGCAAACACATACATAAGAAAGATAACATAGGCACAACAACACCCGACGATACAACTAATCTTGTGGTAGAGTCCCAATTACTATAGCACCTATACACATACCTGGGGTGGTTTGTTTACAAATATAAAAATAAGGGTGAGCTAATAAGCTCAGTGAGTGTTAATCAGTTTACTAAAAAATTAAACTTTTTATACCAACATAACTGAAATAGTCTCATATAACAATAAAACTCATGGTAAAAATATTTGCCACAATAATTCATTTGTGCATCATCAAATATGATAACATAACATTTCGTAAAACACAATTTCAAATTTTCTAAAATACTATTTCAAAATGCTTTTCGACATTAAACTTATAATATACAAGTTTCCATTTTCCATTTTCTATTTTCCTTAAACAATAAATAGTGGTGGCAATAAGTTTTTTGAAAACTTTTATACTGAAAATAAGCCAACCACTAGAATTGGTACCATATGGTGCTTCTCAAATTACTTTTAACATAAATATTGGTAGCATTAATAAATTTCATGAATTTTCTTACTTAACATAACCCACAACTAATTTCTTTACCATACAGTACACTAGGCATAAAGTTACAGAGATGGTTCTGTATCGCTTACTCTCAACTATTTAAATATTACTTACAAAGTTGGTTCTGCATCCGTTACACATAAGAGGTTAACCACTATAAACTAATAGTTACGGAATTGGTTCTGCATTGCTTCCCTATAACAAGTCATAGAGTTGATTCTATATCGCTTACCTATGGTTAGTTAACTACTATTTACGGAGTTGGTTCTACATCGCTTACTCATAATAAGTTAACAACTATAAACATATATCATAACATGTATAAAGACTAACAGTGTACTATAGGCAAAAGTAACTTATACTTTTTCAATTCAGATTATTATCTTAATCAATTATGAGAGGATTCATAATCATTCAATTTAATGCATAATTTCAATGTAAATTCCAATCATACAAAAATTAACTTTCAATTTACAACTCATATAATGCTAAAGCATAATCTTATGCTAGCAATATTCACTTGTAAAATATCATTTACATAAAACTCAACATAAATGTTCATTTGCATAAAATCAATTTAAAGTACACTCATGTATCATCAATTCTTTTGTAAAGAATTTAGTCATATAAAACAATTAAAATACACTCTCAACTTGCTAATTGCCTTTTCACCACTTCGAAATCCTTCAGTTGATTTAGTTTTTTGATCTAAAAAACATAATACGAATACATTCAACTCTTTAATACATTTTGTAATTAAATACACCATAAACCATATCAACTTCATTACTTTCCACATACACTCTATATACTAATTTTTTTTCCTCCAAATAATAACACAACACTTCATTTAATAATTCCAATACCAAAAATACACATAATAACCATCCTTAATCACATTTACATGGTCATTACATCACAACCATACTTTTATAGCAAAAATGCCCTTAAGGCTAAACTTAACATATTTGACATTTAACTTTTCCAATTCCATTCTATTTGATTTCTAACACTTAAAACCAATCCAAATTTACTTCCATGACATTTTAATACACACATTTAAGCGGTAAAATTTCATTAATAAATTTTACAAAATCAAGCACCTTTGGCTGAATTTCAACCAAAACCAATTCCAAATCGTTTCTTTACTTCATTAGCATCAAAATCATGTTATGAACATCATAAATTACCAAAATAGATTTGGATCATAACACCTTAAAAACCTTAACCTTGGTTGAAAACTCATCTAATCATTTCCATGGTTTTTCTTTCATTAATGGAAAACTAATATTAGGCAATAGATCTCACCTTTGACTAAGGTTTCACACATTAGTTTTCTTGAATTTTCTTCTCCAAATTACTTCCAATGCAATAAAACCATCGTATCACATCAAAAGGGTGCAATTCACGCCTTCAAAACTAAAACTCAACTATAAACCAACAAATCAATATTTTTTAGCAAAATTAATGATCTTACCAACCATTTTCTTGTTCCTCTTTACTTGGATGGGTATGGGATCTTGTTGGATGCTTGATTGGAGGAGGTAGAAGAGCATGAAAATCTCTTTGGAACACTTCTCTATGCCATAGTCAAAACGTCCTCTTCTTTTTCTTCTTTTCTTTCCTTTTTTCTCTCTCTTCCCTCCTTTCTCCAAAAATGGTCAACATTTCTCCTTGCTTCTCTCTACTTTTCTTTAATTTTTTGGGCTCTTTAACGATGCTTTCTCACGGCTACTCACCAAATGAATCAACGTATGTCTTAATTCATACTTTTTATACTCTTTAATGCTTTACATAAGTCACTTTCTTATCGGTTGTCTCTAATGACTCATCACACACGTCATTTTCTCATTGGTCATCTCTAATGACTCATCAATCCACTAATATCATGTAGAAATACCAAATTGCCTTTAATAAGTACAAAAAGAACAAATTGCCCTTTAATGTATTTATTTCACTAACTAATCAAATTAAATCTTGAAATTATTCCACAATCGTTTTATCATCAAATTAACCATGAAATACTCCAATTAGGGTCACTAGTTATTGATTGGATACTGAAAACTTTCCAATTGGTTTAAAATCCTCAATACCTATTATATTCCAAAAAGAGCATTTTAACCCTAAACTTTTGGAATTTCCAAAATTTATCTGATCGGGCTTATTTTTGATCCATCTCAATATCATTAGAACTGGGTATTTTTCAAATTTTCAAGGTTGGGTTCGAAAATCACTATCCAAGTAGAAATACTATTCATCAAGATTTACTATTCATATAAAAATACTATTCACTAAAATCGTTCAAATTTTATTCAAAAGTGTCACCTAAATCCTCAAAGCACATTTCAGGGCTTTTAAAGCTCATTTGGACTCATTCCGTGATCTTCGTTATAACCTAAATAATACATTTCAATGCTTAAATTACTATAGTATACCATAAATAAAGCATACTCTATGAAATGCATGTACAACACATTATATAGTACAATAATCAAACTAGGATATGACAATTATATTACAAAATTCGAATGAATGGAATCAATGATGGTTTAACAAAATTGAAAAAGACAAACAAACATTTGAGTGCTCTATTATATCCTATCAAGAAAAAGTAAAGTAGTGTATGTATATGTGAAGTAGAAACTATCCTATGAGGTTATTTCTATAATATGTAGGAGGAAAATTTTGGCATAATAGGAGTTTAAATCTATAAATTTTAGTAAGAGACAATGAATAAACTCCAAAAGGGCAATGAGAAGTCTTTAAATAGCAACTCTACTAGAAAATCACCATCAAATTAATTCAAGTTAATATTTGAAGATTCTTTAAAGGAAAAATCTAATAAAAAATTAGCTAGAATCAAATCCAAGCTACCAATTGAAAGAAGTGGTGATATTAGTGACTAATGTGTAATTTTATGTTTTAAATCAAAAGTATGATGTAGTTGTAGCTAGTACTGACAACTACAGATTGACACTATAAAGACTAGAAGAACTAATACTTACCATATTTCTATTATCTAGCCTAAAAGTCTAATTAAAAATCAGCTAGAATCAAATCCAAGCTACCAATTGAAAGAAGTGGTGATATTAGTGACTAACGTGTAATTTTATGTTTTAAATCAAAAGTATGATGTAGTTGTAGCTAGTACTGACAACTACAGATTGACACTGTGAAGAGTAGAAGAACTAACACTTACCATATTTCTATTATCTAGCCTAAAAGTCTAATAAAAAATCAACTAGAATCAAATCCAAGCTACCAATTGAAAGAAGTGGTGATATTAGTGACTAATGTGTAATTCTATGTTTTAAATCAAAAGTATGATTTAGTTGTAGCTAATACTGAAAACTACAAATTGACACCATGAAGACTAGAAAAACTAATACTTACCATATTTCTATTATCTAGCCTAACAAATTATGGTGTTTAGGATAAAAAAATACAAAATTAAAATAATAAAGTAAAATGGATGAACACAATTAACTAACTAGAATGAGGATTAAACTAAGAAACAATTAAAAATAATATTGGTACCTAGATTTAAATCTGCCTAGGACTTTCATGCAATCATGATTTTACAAATCAATTTAACTTTTAGTTCATTGGATTGTGAAAATTCTTTTCTTATATTAATATCTTTCTCAAGAATATTAACATCTTATCCTTGTTAATATCTTTTAAGACTATTA
Source organism: Erythroxylum novogranatense (assembly GCA_029891385.1). NCBI lineage: Eukaryota > Viridiplantae > Streptophyta > Magnoliopsida > Malpighiales > Erythroxylaceae > Erythroxylum > Erythroxylum novogranatense. The sequence goes on along the minus strand of CM057233.1, from coordinate 10,728,686 downwards.
ACAACTAATTGTTGTTTGATTAACTGAAACCTCTTTCTAATTAAATCTCCTATGATTACATTAATCAATTTGTGAATTTCAATATTAGATTTAACCTTAATTCAAAGGATTTATATCAACCTATTACTAGGTTTGTAAGCAAATCCTTTCAATTATGGTACATCCATTTATACAAAACAATTTCTCAATCTCAATTGCATGAAATAATATATGAAATAATATGGTAGCAATATTAATTCAAGAATAATTAAGAAGGCATAATTGAATCCCAATGAAACTAAAGAGTGAATTAAGTTAAAATAAAATCACTCAACTTATATTTCATAATTCATCTAATCAAAGTACCAACAAAAGTTTAGCTCATAATTATAACATCATTAATAAAGAAAAATAAAAACTAAAAGAACCATGATGAAAATAGAAAACTAAAAGAACCATGATGTGATCCCTTTTACTCTTCATAAAATCCCAATGATTAAAAAACATAATCAGTTTGACCAATTCAATCGTAAAAATCTTGAATTGGCTAACTTTCCTGTTGTATTTACTTTAGTAACTCTTATTGGTAAAAACTGATGAATTTATTAGTTAATCGGTTAATTCTCATAAATTAGTAAGTTCTTAAAAACTAAAATAAATCAATTAATTTTCATCTAACGATCTCTTTTTTAAATTAAACTTTAAATTATTCGATGGGTAAGGATAATCTCTTTCAATCATAATTCAAAATTCTTCAATTTTATTCAATCTTTAGGTAATTTTATGGCATTCTAATACTGATTGAATCTTTTAAACCTTAAATCTTTTGTCTTATTGGTTTAACTTCTGGTATAGATAGATAAAACAAAGAGAAAATGAAGTCAAAAGGATTTCATAGGAGGCTTGGGAAAACACAAATTGATGGCCTAGAATGATAGAGAGATCAAAAAATAAGCAAGAAAACATTTTTGGGGTGAAATTCTCTTTTATACTATCTAAGGTAGTTATAAAAGAGGATTATAATGATGACCATGATAAATTGTTTGAGGGAAGAAAACTTATGCGAAGACACTAAAATAAGAGAATTAAGGGTAACAAATTGAATGTTGAAATATTAAAGATGAAGAGAGGTGAATATGTTGATGACCAATAGATAACCACTTACCAACAGTAGGATTTAAATATGTTAATGAGTTATAGTACAATACATATTAGTTTTCTACTCACCAATAGTTGGATTTAAATATGTTAATGAGTTGCAGTATGATACATATTAGTTTTCCACTAGTGAGGTGGGAAGTTACTTAACTATATTGGAGTATTGAGTGATAGTAAAGCTTTAAGGTGGAAGTCAAAGGTCCCTTTTATGATCTAAGTTGCAATTCTTAATAATTTGTGTTTTATATGAAGTTTGTTGATGAAGCATAATTCAAAAAGAGAACCTACCTATATATTCCCACATTGTTGGGTTTGCCATAACACCTAGGACCTTTCCACCATCTCTACTTTGGGGTGGTGATCATAATGGCATAACTGACATATGATGTCTTCTTATTTTATCCTATATATTTTCTTTTATCTTATGTTTTTTCCTTATTCTTTCAAAGTATATTTTACATTTCAATTATTTTATTTTCCTTTATTGAGTACTTATTTCATTTAATTTTCTTCTTAGAACACTTTGCATTTTACAGTTTTTATTTTTGTTTATCTTTGTGCAAGGCACCAATCATTTTTAGATTTTTATCACACTAATATTGAATAGTATGAGACAAAAGGTTTAAAGTAGTTTTCTTAATATTTTCTTTTCCTTCCTCTACGCAATTAAGAAGATATTACCTTAAGATAAGCTTTGTCAAGAAATCAAGAAGATTACAAGTGAAAACATGAAGAAAACACAAATCTTACCTAAACATGATTAGTACATAACTGTGTGCAAGATCGTATCATTCTTAAACAACTTAGAATTGAATATACAATTAGAAATAAAAGCAAAAGATAGATTGTATGGTAGGAAATTTTTTTAATAGGACACATGCTATGGGATACACTCGTGTCTTAACTTGTGTGTAAATGGAGAAAATTCATAATAAAATATATGAACACTGATATGTTAGAGCCCATGTCCCCCTTTAGATAAGAAGTATACACAACTTGGAGATGACTTTGTCCTAAACCATGTCTGTGATAGGAAAAACGTATAAAAGCTTTGTAATCCTTAATTATAAGGAGATTGTTTCACTTTTCTTTTATTTTAAACTTAAGGTTCACTATTAGGAGGTAGAACAATTTTTTTGAGATAAACTTTGTAGCTATTTTTAATAGAGAAGAAGGTTGAGCATCATCCTAATAGACTAGAGCTGATTGGAATCAATATAATCATCCCAATAGACCATAGATTGGAATATACATATTTCATCTTGAACTCTTTCTAATTTTATGTGTTTTATTCTATCCTTTACTTTTTTTAGAGTAAAGACTATTTTCTTTTTAAGGATCGATTCAATTTTATTTATTAAATGATTTTCATTTTAAAATAAAAGTGAGTTCAATTAAATCTATTGATTATATTTATATTAATTTTTCATGTGGAAGATTCAAGAGAACTTGTCTATGAGTGGATCATAGTTTAGATGTTCAGAGTTGTATAGAGTGTTGAGATAGACTTACATAAATCTTATAGTAGTAGGTTAAACCTTTCATGGAGATTCATAAAACTTAATGCATTTTAAAGGTTTTAACTAGATATAATCTCTTAGCTAATCAACTAAAGAATATGTGATTATAACTCAAAAGAGATAAATTTCATAATCTATACCAATCCTAATATTAAAAACCTTATAAGTTTCTAGAATTATAGCTATAAAGATGGTTCTAGGAAGAGTCTTTATATAGACATTGTTCATATATGTATTCTTTACCTGATTATTTTCTTTATTTGTTCCTAGTGATCTATTCCATTATTTAGGTTCTATTTTATATTTTTAATCAATCTCATCAATAATCAACCTATTTATATCATTTGACTAGTAGATAGTAGGAGAGTGTACAAGATTGTTCTAGCCTCCTTATTGGGTTAACACTATATCCACCATCATATTACTTACAAAGGTAAGTACACTTGTTTTAGGTTATGATTAATTAATTTGTGATTAATAAAACTTAAGAGCAGAAAATAACACAACAATATGCATGTCTAAACAACAATTTCACTCAAAAGGTTTGATTTTTAGGATATCATTCCTTTATTGGTGAGGTGGCATAATAAAGCACAAAAATAGGCATGCACTATATAAGGGACAATCTTAGCTTTGTAAAGAGCCTTTTCTCCTCACCTTCTCCTTCACATTACTTATGGATGATTATTTTCTCATTGATTTTGGCTTCCTAACTACAAAACAAATGATAAAAGATTAACCTAAATTGTAAAACCCTAATTTTTTTTGTGTGAACTATGCCCTAACCTTGAAAAGAATTGAAATTATTGAGAAAAATACGTGTTAATCTAAGGTTAAATGGAATATGTGGTTTAAAAATGGTAAAAAGTGATCTAGAAAGTTTTTTAGTGATAGAGAGCTTAAATTTAGGAAAAGATGTGATTTGAGATAACTAAAATAATGTGATTTTGGGGCTTTTAGATTATGAACAATGTTTTCAAATTTTGGAATACACAACCTAGAATATAATTGTATTATAAGTCATCTCTCTCACTAAGAATTATTTATTAAACATAAGAAACAAACACAAGTTAGGATATGGACATGTATCTTTAAACAATAGAAATTTAAATCAAAACTGCATTTTAAATTGTGTGGCTTGAAACAAGTATGTCTTTAGGCATGCCTCATTTTTAAGCTGGTCTAAATTAGAACATAGGTGTGCTCCACACTTTTTACTTCACTAGACTTAAAATTGTAAACCCCTTTTCTTTATGGAACATAGGCTGTTTTGCTCCTTTTTACTCATATGGGAGCTTACTTACATATCTACTATGAGATCAAACAAGACTGTGTTTTAGGTTGTAATTTTCACTGTTTCTACAAGTTTATTCCCAAAATTTTCCTTAAAGATTATTTCATCCTTTCCCCTTCTTTCTACTTATAAAATAGTAAATAAAAATAAAGTAGTGAGTAAAGATGTATAAAAATTAAGGACCTTATTAAACAAGCACAAACCAAATCTTATGTATTGGTTTCCCTTCTTGAACATCTATAATAGCTCTATTCATATAAAGGATAACAAAATCAATTGGAAAAATGAATTTATTAATGTTAGCCAAAACATCTTTAATAATTTTTCTAGGATATTTAATTGATCTAACAGTTAATTGACTACTCATCCTAAATGTTTTAAAGCTTTCTAAGTCTAGTTTCTCAAACATAAAATAAGGAATTAAATTTAAACTTTCTCCTGTATTTGCTAATGTCTTGTCTATTAAAAAACTATAAATAGTTTAAGAGATAGTAAAACTCCCTAGATCTTTTAATTTAAATAGTTTATTTTGTACAATAATGGAGCATTCCCCATTTAGTGTTGTCATTAATGATTCCTCTAACTTTTGCTTGTTTCTTAGCATATTCTTTAAACACTTGACATACTTGGCAATCTACAAAAGAACCTCAATAAACAAAACATTAGTATGAAACTTTTTAAGAAATTCAATAAGCTTACTAATTTTTTTTACTAAAGTTTCCTTCTTGAGGCTCGACATATAGGGAATTCTAGGTTACTTTTTTTTGTTTCCTTCTTCTTCCTGCATCTTTTCTTTCTTTCTTCCTTATAAATAGCCTCCTTTCTTTTCATTTCTCACTATTTTCATCTTTTAGCTCTCTTTCACTCCTCAAGGTGATTGCCATCATATGCTCCTTAGACTTTGGTTCTATGCTACTTAATAATAACCCTTGAGTCTTCCAACTACCAATTTGGCTAGTTGACCAATTTAGTTTTAAGATTATGGATTGAAGTTTTAATTTTAGGGAAAGCTTCCTAACTTTGAAATTGAGCCTCAATTGTGGATATATTCATCATTAATTTCTCTAAGCTTGGTTTCTTTTTAGTTGCTATTGCTAATATCTTAGTAGAGGTGGATTTTAGCTATATGATTATTCCATAAGAAGTTTAGATGATTTCTCCACCCTAAATTGTAAGTGTTGACGTAACAGCTACTTAAGATTGTTGAAAATTCTCCATATAGTCAACTTTACTAGTTGCATAGCAAATGGATTTTTAACTTAGCAGTTATGGCTTTTATATCCTTCCATATGCAAATCACAATATTAATATTTGTGAAAATCTCACTACTTTTCTTAGGTTATCAATTTTCTTTATCAATGCCTCTATTTGAGCTACCAATATGGTTTTTCATCTACATTATGTAGCCCTACTACTTTGTTTTCCCTTTCCATGCTTAATTTTCATTGATATTTGTTCATTGCATCTCCTCAACCAATCTTAGGGTGGCTTTAAAAGTTTTATTGTTCAAAGTTCTCCCAAATAATGCATCTATCATATGCTTTGTGCAATACTTCAAACTATTATAGAACATTTAGACTTCAAACTACATAAGCAAACCATAGTATGAGCACCTCTTTGGTAAATCATTATATCTCTTCTATGTCTTCTAAAGTGTTTTGTTATCATGCTACAAATAGGACAAGATATCATTTTGAAGTTTGGAAATCTTGATATAACTATCTATCTAGCTCTGTTGGATTGTATCCTTAACAGCTTCGCATAATCTAACATTATTTTATGTTTCCTCTATATTAATAGGTTCTTGGATCTTTTATACTAATGAATTGTTTTGTCTTTAGTAATATGTATAAGTTTTTCAATTTTAGGATCTAAAAAAAAGATCTTAGGTACTTCTAATCAAGTACTAAAAAGCAAAAGAAGTATCAAGGAATAAAAAGGAATATAAATGGAAGATAAATTAAAGAAAAATAAAATAACTAGATTAATAATTCTTGAGTCTCTTTAATATTAATAGATCCCTAAAATAATTCTAAAATTTTTATGTGTGTTTTTTGTTCTTAACACTAATGCTAGCATTTTAGGAAAGTGCACTTATCATTTGTAGTATTATATTAACAAATAGGTATAATCCACTTGAGGATCAAATAAGTACTAAGTTTGATTATACTATTATTACATATTTGATTGTAAGTTTTAAGATGAATTAATCCAACCCTAAAATTATCCTAAAGCATATTAAGATTTCATTAACATGAGATAAAATACTTAATGAGAAAATATCATAATAATATAACATCTAAATAAGAACTCCACCTAGGCAACATCTTTGTAGTCATGATTTAATTAATCAAAAATTTTATTCCTTGAACTAGAAAATTCCTAATTTAATAAATTTCTTCCTAAAAATTATTGCCACCTATCCTCAAATTGATTAATCAATAACTTTATATAATTAAAATATCCAAAGATGCCTTAAGATTTGTAAAATTCCATAAAAGGTTTTGACTTTAATACCAGAAGATTTATGTAATCATACTTTTAGCACCCCATTCAACTTTTGATATCAATGCTTGATTAATCAACAAATAAATTTTCTCAAACCGCTGCTTATAGATTAAAATATGATTTAATTGTTAGCCTTTTCCAAATCAAAATTAAGAACAATAAACATATTTTGTAGTTATGAAATTCTTTCAGTAAAATAACTAAAATCAATCCATAAGAAAGCAATAGTAAGGTTCCTCTTGTTAATCATCAATTGAGAATTAGTTACACACCATTATTGAAGCCATAAGCACAATTATAAAAATTGTAGAAATGATAAGAAAATATTTTTTTTGGGATTCTAAATCTATCGATGTTCTTTACTTTGTTGAAATGATGTCAAATCTCTTTTATCATTAAAAATGATAGTAAGTCTTGCTCTAGGGTTTTTTTTTCTCTCTTATACTAATAAATACCTAATAAAACTTTAAAAATCCAAAGTATCCTTTTATATTAGGGTTTCCAAACTATTTAAATAAGTTGTTTCCGTGAAAAAACACAGTTTGGAACACTATTATATTCATCACTATAATTTAAGTATTTCGTACAAAGAGGAACATCGGCTCTTACATACCTGTAAATGAGGTTATGAAATTATAACTTTATATGCCCTTATGTGAGACCTTTTCTTTAAACCCTAATTTCAAACAAGATCACAACCTAGCACATGCCTGTATCTGGGGCCATGTTCAATTTTCTTTGTCAACTTCTTCCTTCCAAAAAAGGACATAGACTTTAAGATACTTATATCTAAGGTTTTATTTAACCAAAATGCATCTTATTCTTGATTTGATGTTAAAAACTTCTCAATTCTTAGCCAAAAATCACTCCCAAAGCAACCTTTCTCTAAAATTATCTAAACCATTAAATAAAAATAAATAAGTATCAAATCAAGGTAATTTCTATAGAAAATATATCAATATGGAAAATATTTGAATTCATAAATATATGTATGTTATATGTACATCTATGTACCAAATTTATATTGCAAACTTAACAAAGTCATTTAAGATTAACTCATTAATGCAAACTTCAAACTTATCAAAATGATTAAAATTTTAAGAAGTAAAATTGACTAATAAACAAACATTTTGGTATATATAAGAACAATTAATAATCCATATCCTTCAAAATAAAGGTCTAAGAAATAAGACTTCAATTAATAGTCCAAATGTATAAAAATAATGGCTTAAAATATAATACTTTTAAATTCCTAAGGATCTTACTAAAAGAAAATCTTGATCCTTGGCTAAAAATTACTCCCAAAGCATATTTTCTTTAAAATTACCTAAAATATCAAATAAAATCAATTAAGTATCAAATCAAGTTACCAATGGAAAGTATAACAATTTTACAAGCATTTAGTTTCATAAATATATGTTTGCTATATGTACATTGGTGTACTAAATATAGATTGTAGAATCACCAAGTAATATAAGATTCATTCTTTACAAAAGACTTTAAACCTTTTAAAAGCATAAAACTTAAAAATTAAAATCTAAAAATGAACAAACATATTGGTATATATGCAATAGCCTGTTTTCCATACTATGGGTTAGAGCCTTAGAATTTTGCATATGAGTCATATCATTGAGAGTTCATGAAATACATTTCATTCACATGCATATCATTAAAACATGAATTATGGATTAGTACACATTGCAAAGATAGTATATGCACTTAATAGAGAGATTCTGGGGTATGAAAGGTTTAAAATGATCATAATGTGAATTGTGTATTGTTTATGTCGGGAATTTTAGTTTGATTGATTATAAGTAGTAAACTTGGAATTAATTGTTACAATTGGAGAATTGATGAATTAAAATGTATATTTAGACTAGGAAAAATGCCAAGTGGCAATACTAGTTGACATGGAAAATTATGATGAATAAGCCTATAATTGAGTGACATTGACAAGATAAATGAGTGGCATTTGACATAGGTAATTAATTGAAAAATAGTAGCAATGAATGAGTGACAAATGGACTAATAACTAGGTGACATTTGGTGGTTTATCGAGAGGACAAATAGGGTGCATGCATTGGGACAAATGTCAAGGTAATATAGAGATACCTTGCACCTAATTGAATCAAGCTATTACTAGAATTGTTTCTAGTGTGTTCTTTCTTCTCCATTCTTCCTCTCACCACCAAAACACCACCTCTTTACACCTTTGTGTTTTGCCTAAGTTTTGTCCAATTGTCATACCAATAATCCATGCTTATACTCTTCACATTATAGAAACAGAACATTGTTGTTCTTGCTATTGTCTTTTATCCTTATTGAAAACCTATCCAATTTTCATCTTGTTCTTGGTATGCTTGCATGTATAGAGGGATAGGTTAGCTTGATCATTAAGGTTGAATTTGATCTTAACAATTAAGTAAAATTACGACCTTGTGGCATGTGTAATACAAATCTTATGATGGTTGAATTGGGATGAATTGCATGCAGTATATATGATGAGGTTATGCTAGAAATTAATGTATGAATGGATGGTTTCTATTTTTGTTTTTTATGTATAAAAACCATAGGTTATAGACTGTTTCAGGGATGAATTGGATTGGCATTTGAGGTACAATGAAGATGAATTTATGTTAAAGAAAGGTGTTAATACAGTGATCATAAAATGGGAAAGAACTAGGACTACATGTATGATCAAATGAATGATAGTTTCTGTTTTGATTTTGATGCATGAAAGACCATAAATTGTAAGCTACCAAATAAATGATTTGAATTGGAATTGGATATGGAATTGATAAGGAATTGACATATAATTGAGGTATAAGTAATGGATTATGATGAAGATGTGTTGAATTTGCTATAAAGATGTTAAAAGCTAGAAAAAAAATTGAAGGAAAAGGACGGTGAACCTTCGCTTCACCCATCCCACGATCTTGGGCAATGTGTGGAAGTGAGAAAAGTTCAATTTTGTGTGATATTTAAACCATATTAGGCTAAGTTGCTTTACTTTGATGCATTTGGACATGATTGGGGCTTAAAATAAACCTAGTTAGTTGTTTGATTAATTGATTAAGTGTTTGATAAGTTTAGGCTGTTAATTAATGTTATAGTTTAAGGAATGGATTATTTGATATTAATGTATATGAATTTGGGAAGTATGAGTTGTTAATGGTATAAAGATTTTCTTATGAATGCAAAGATGATTCAAAGGATATAGGTAATGAATTAGGTATGATTGAACGAGAATTGGTAAATTATATGGATATATAATGCTAGGGAAGGATTAATAAATTTAAGGTAATCAAACTTACTTAAGGCATAACCTAATTGCAAACTAGATAAATACAAGCTATAATGAATGAATGATCAAGACTTGTGAATAGGGATACATACCCGGGATAGTCAATTGGGTATGTAATGAACATAACACATATACATGTGTATGATTGAGTACTCATATGATTAAAAAAGTTAGTAATGTGGAAATATATGTGTATTGCTTGATATAGAAGCTCAAATTGAGCGTCCAAAACCAAACATTGCCAAATCATCAAGGCAATAGCTATCTAGAGCGTACTATAAGTTAACTTAGATGTTTTCTCACTATGTTTGAATTATTTTTGATTAACTTTCATATATTGAACTGTTATTGATATGATTGTGATATTCTGGATATTGTTGGTCTAAAGAGTTTGATATTTAGGATTGTATTGGAAGTGTTTTCAAACTGAATATGCAATATGAAAAGTGTTATCAACTTTATGTTAAATGTTGAACTCAGATATGATAAATATGATAAGTGACTGTGCACTTTGAATGAAATTTATTGATAGCATATTATATGAAATGATGCATTCCATCATATGAATATGCATGATCAGATAAAGGAGTTGTGACTAGAGTGAACAATCTGAAAATAGCTTAAAGCTCATAAATGTGTACAAAGAGTCATATGCTCAGTTATTAATGAGCACGGTATCCACAAAGGCGTATGGCACAATATCTGAAATAATCCCAATATCCATAAGGGATATGGGATAGTAAATAAGTGTTCGGTCACAATAAAGCAAAAATAAAAATGATTCACATGTGCATTTGCATTTATAAATTGAAATGTATCATATGATTGATTTGAGATTATTACTGAATTGTTTAAAATACATTTAAAGGATAAATAGGATGTGTTGTGATATGAAATGCTAGCTTATCTAATATACTTGTGAAAGTATGATAATCTGGATGTACTTGATAAAGTGTGATGAAATATGATGTGATATTTAATACTGAATGCAATGAAATACTTGTTGAAATGGGATATAATTTGCCTTTATGTTTTTGACTTGAGTGAAAACATAAATGATGGTTCACTCATTGAGTTCGTAAAACTCATCAAAATTACAACATTGATTTTTAGGTTCTGAGGAGACCTAGCTTCTAAAACAATCTAGTTGAAGTCTAGTATTATCAATTTTGGGAACAAGAAATGGCTTAAAGGTCTGGTTAGCAAATATCTAAGGAGTTTAGAGAATGTGTGTGTTTAGTTTCTCATTTCATGTAAAACATTTTGTATAGAACAATGAACTCACAGATGTTTTTGCAACATAAATATATGGAGTGTGAAATGTACTGTTATAATGTAAGTAATGTTTTGTTAATGAAATGCAAAAAGTTGATCCTTAAAATACTTATGTTTCTATGATGCCATAATAAATGAATATGATTGATTTAACATGCAATTCTTATAGGGTATGTTCTCGGATGTCCTATGTATGTTCGAGCATATACTTTATAGTAGTGGTATTTTACAATTTTTGGTATCAAAACATTGTTTGGCATCCTTAGGGACATATAAGAGCATTTAGACATGATATGAGGTGAGAGACTCGTATAGTGATCAACCTTATTGTTTGATATAGGTCATCTGCTATAGGAGATCGAGTCACAGAGTCAACTGACCTTGAGTCCATAGGAGCTAATAGAGAATCTCCAGGACCTCAGTTTGAACAAATGTCTCTGAGAATTCCTGAGAGGAGAGAGAGGAGGTATGATAAGCTTAGAAAGTAGGAGGTTGTAGACTTCTACAGAAGTACATACCCTGTAGAGGTAGAAGGTTGGTTGGAAAGAACTGAATGGTTGTTAGATCAGATGGACTGCGAGTTCGATAAAAGATTTAACTCTGCAGTCTCACTTCTGCAAGGTCTAACTTATCAGTGGTGGAAGAGGGTTCTCAGCAGTTCCACCTAACCTTGTAGATTGACTTGGGAAGATTTTCTGAAAGTTTTCAAGGAGAACTATATGCCCAAGATCTACCTAGATAGGAAGATGAAGGAATTTCTGGATTTGAAACAAGGAAGCCTTATTGTACCTGAATATGAGGTGAGGTTTGATGAGTTAATGGGGTATGCTACTATTTTGATTCCGATCGAGTAAGATAAGTGTAGGCGATTTGAGGAAGGATTGATTATGGAGATCAGAACGAGGTTGGTCGTCACTAATTTGAGTAGATTTGTTAAACTGAGAGATGAATCAATTTGAATTGAGTAATTACTAAAAGATGGGCAAGGAGAGAATAAGCAATAATTTAGAATGAAGAGATAGGGTGAGTCCGAAGCTGATTCTGGCAGGAGAATTGGTAAACACCATAATAGATTGTTTTGATCACAAACTAGATCGAGTTAGTCGAGATTTAGATAAAGAGGTGGTTTTGTTCAAGCAAGTAGTGGTAGAGGTCAAGTATATGGAAATCATACACAACAAATGGCTTTGCCTAGTTGTGAGCATTGTGGGAAGAAACATGGTGGGGAATGTTGGACTATATTGGGAGCTTGTTTTCAATTTGGCTCTCTTGAACATCATATTAGAGACTATCCCGCGACTATAAGAGCACAATCTAGAATGAGAGGAGGTATTGATATGACAAATGAAGTGATTCTTGAAGCAATAGATTTCTAACACATTTTTCTATCCCTCCATAAAAATTGGTAGCTTTTGGTTTTGATATGACAAAGATTGATGGAAAGATAGTGAGGGGTTGGTTGAGAGAGCATAACTGGGGCATGAACTTACTTTGGCTTCTTAAGCATAACTTCATCTATAGAACTCCAATTGAGATGGTTCTAGATTCAAATTAAACTACAGACTTAGAGCTACAATTTTCTTGAATAAGTCAAATTGTGATTTTGGTAATTGGCTAGTGTGGACACACCATCCTTGTGGGATGATGGCTAATGAGGGTTCATTGAAATAACCCTACAGGGTAATATGTTCACGTGTGATGACTCCAAGCGTTGTGCTTCGAAAATGGGTTCCAACATATTATCAATTTTAGGAATAAGAAATGGTTCAAAGATCTGGTCAACTGATGTCTAAGGAGTTTAGATAGAATGTGTTTGTTTAGTTTCTCATTTCATGTAGAACATTTTGTATAGAACCGTGAATTCACAGATTTTTTTGTAACGTAAATATATGGAGTGTGAAATGTAATGCTATAATGTAAGTTATGTTTTGTTAATAAAATGCGAAAAGTTGATCCTTAAACTATTTATGTTTTTGTGATATCATAATAAGTGAATATGATTTCTCTAACATGCCATTCTCCTAGGGTATGTTTTTGGATGTTCTCTGGATGTTCGAGTATATACTCTATGGTAGTGGTGTGTTGCAATATATATAGGAACAATTAACACTCTAGGTGCATCCAAAATCAAAGGTCTAGAATATGACACTTGTCAAATTTTTAATGATTCTACCAAAAGAAGAAAGAAAACATTCATTTACAATAGAAGTTTTAAAGTATTGACTTAATGATGTATCAGTTAAATGTAGCCTATAAAAATAAACATAATAAAATCTACCATATAAGTATGAACTCTTATTTTGGTCTTAAACTTAAGACAAGACTTAGGGAATAAATGATATACATATATATAGGACTCCATATGTTTTGGATGACCTAAAACACCATAAAACCTTCCAAAAAAAGGAGATTGATCAATATGTATGAATTCTCAAACACTTTTAATTATATTAGAAGTCTACAAATGTCAAGGTAGGTCACTTTTATTAAATCGATTCAGATTGTCAAACTTGTTAGTCCTTAATGGGACCTATGAGCAGTGGCTTGAGTGTTAGTAAATTTAAATAACTATTTCTTATTTAATGAATACGATTGAACAAGAATCAATATATGATGAAAAATATCTTAATATAAATGACTAATATAATAAAAAAAATATGTAAAGAGTATGGGAAATAAGAAAACCAAACCAACTTATAATGGTTTGAGACACTTCTTGAAACTTCTATTAAGTCTCTTCTTTTAACAAGGCAAAGATGAACCTTTTTATAGAAATCTTATTTTCCATGAGTAAAGAGCAACTCTCCTTACAATCTTTCTCCAAAGTGAAGTGTAACCCAACTCATACAGGAATTTACAATTAAAAAGACTTTTACTTAATCACTTTGATAACCTTAAAGTCCCACTCACTTTAAAATGCAATAATGAATGCTTAAAATGTTTCTAAAAACTCTTATAAATGCGTATATAAGACACTCAAATGTTTTTCCTAAGTCTAAAAAAACATTTTTATAAGGTTTATAAGGTTAAAATAATCGTTAAAACAAGAACTAACTGCTGCCAATAGCTAGTTTCTATATATTAATAGACTATTGTTGCATATTGCTCAACCAATGTACTAGATGTTGCAATATTGATCAGCTAATGCTATATATTAGTTCTTTGATGTGCATCCTAATGATACATTGGTTAACTACAACATATTAATTTACCAATTTGTCTGCTACATATCTTCTACTTACACTTTTAACAACTTTAACTTACATTGATCAACCATTAACCTATAAGTTGACTAATACACCTAAAATCATGATTTCAACATCTTCAATTGCTTACACTTAATTGTTTAAATGTAAAATTAACGTAAACACTTCTCAAAACATTCTCTAAAGAATGTTTTAAGGATCAAGAAGATTTTCTTTGAGATCAAAATCTTGGTTCCTATTGATGATTGAAAAGTCTCATGCAATAAGTTGAAGTATTGATGAGCTTATGTATGACGAGCCTCTAAAATGTCAAAGTTACTAAATAGGAAGTATAATAAAAATTACACATTCATTTATAATTGTGCTTATTCTTCCTTGGTCTTAGTTTTGTTCCTAACTTGCATAAGTTGAAATCCAACTTTTATCTATTGTCTTTGTGAGATGCTTCTTGTTTTTATGCATGAACAATATTTCTTTTATATTAATTTTTATTAAAAATAAACTCATTACTAATACTTATATTTTGTTATCATAAAAAAATAGATTGTCACGTTCTTTGGTTCAACAATGTCTCTTTTTAAGTCGATAAAATTTTGTGATATTAAATTAATGGCGATAAAATTAAAGATATATGTTTTATCATTACAAAATAATATGAATAGTTAACTTCCCCTAAATTTATGTGCATTAGAAAAGAAGCTTACAAGTTAATATATTTTTATGCATCATAAAAGAAGCTTACAAGTTAATATATTTTAAGCATAAATAAAGCTTTGTATAATGATTGCCACGATGATATTGAAATTAATGATGTCACCAGAATTTAATATTGCTAACTTTCTCTCCCCATTTTGGAAATATACAAAAAGTTAATTATTCATAAGTCTACCAAACTAATATTGAGATATATAGTAAAACAAGTACTCATTCAAATATGCATAAATCAATTTTAAGCACTTATGGAGATTTCTATCAAATGAAATTCTCATCAATCACTCCTAGTTCTCTTCTAATCAAGAAAATATATCCTCACTCATTAGTTTAATGAATATGTCAGCTAATTAATGTAATATATTAACAAATTCTCACTTATAATATCCCTATTTTCCATATGATCTTTAATGAAATAATATTTAATTTCTATGTGCTTGGTTCTAAAGTGTTGAATGGGAGTCTTTATGAGAAAAATGCCAATAATGTTACCATACCTAATTAGTATTTTGTTAAGGCACATATGGAGTCTCTAAGTTGTTGTTAAAGCCATAAAATTTATGCACAATAACTACGTACTAGTCACTAAGTAATCAATTTTTGTAGTTGATAAGGTGATCGAAATCTTTTTTTTTACTAAACTATAAAACTAATGCATTTTCTAGAACTTGATAAGTACTAGATGTGTTCTTTCGACCTAAATGCTTACAAGCATGAATTGGATCTTTAATCTGCAGGGCATCAGGTTTTGGAGGCTATGCTTCTTATGAACTGGATTGGAATATGCTTGAATTCTATGAAGCAGCGTTGATTAAGTTATCATAGCTCTAATTTTTGAAAATCTAGGAACTACAATAGTGACGGACAATTTCATATTTGAATTTTTTCACCCTTGTAAGCTTGCTTTGGATCCTCCATTTCTTGCTTTTTATTGACGACCTCCGTCTTCAAGATTATGATTTCCTCCTCTTGCACAACAGTCAACTATCCTACTCCTTTTCAATCATCACCCTCTTCTCCTTAAACCTACCATATTCTTTGCACAAGGCAAGGTTGTTATCTTTCATCTCTTTTTATCACCTTATAGAGATTTTCGTAAATTCCATAAAAGAACATGGAGGAGGCCTGAAGATGTGCGAAAGAAGTTAAAAGTCCATGTCATGGACCTTTGCTCTATCCGCATGAGTGACAATTTTCCATGATGACTGACGACTGACGACCTCACCGTAACCTTGTGAAAGACAAAATCCTCTTCTTC
Source organism: Erythroxylum novogranatense (assembly GCA_029891385.1). NCBI lineage: Eukaryota > Viridiplantae > Streptophyta > Magnoliopsida > Malpighiales > Erythroxylaceae > Erythroxylum > Erythroxylum novogranatense. The sequence goes on along the minus strand of CM057233.1, from coordinate 10,712,473 downwards.
ACATGCCAATTTGGACAAAACAAAAAAGATTCGCCAAAGTTGTAAGCTATGCAGGAAGTGCAGTAACAGAAAAATAGGGAACTGGTAGGGATACAATAAGTGGGGAGGGAGTAGGTGTAGGGACAGGGATGATAGTGACCCCGTCGCTATGCGTGACATTTTGCTTTTTTTTCTTCTTCTCTTTTTGAACCTTGGTTTTAGTAATCATTTGTTCATATTCATCATTCGTGAAAAAGAAAAAAGAAAAGAGAGCAGGTATGAGAAATAGAAGATGATGATAAAGATGAAAATGAAAAAAGGGTTTATATTGAGAAGTACGTAGAAGCCAGATTGAGGCTTGATGACCCACAAGCCGTATTCGATGCATAAATCTGCAGGGACGTGTTGAATTCTTGTAATATTGTAGGCAGTAGGCTACCATAAAGTTGACGATGATAAACCAGGCGTGATGGAAGCCTAAGACCATATCTAAACGTGTTAGTAATAGATGCCAACTTCCCCTGACTTGGACTAACAAATCATCTCTTCTGTTTCAGGGTAGCAAGTATGGAAATCAGCAACAATATCAAATCTCCCTATCATGTTATTGAAGTCAAACCTCCCAAGTTTACAAGCATGAGTTCCCACTTCTAGGCCATCATCGAAGTCCCTTTCTTTTAACCACCATGTTGTGAATTATAGACTTGGGATGAAATAGAGGCCCATAGAGAGGTTAGCAACAATTGAGACGAGAAGAATGTTGTTGCTACTGTTTGATGCTATCGATGCTAGATCACTAAAAGGAGTGAGATGAAGAACTCTTAACACTAGTAGCACTATTAGAGGTAGACTTATTTTTACTAACATTTATCATCAAAATAATTAGGGGTAAATAAAAAATTTGAGCTTATCTTAATAAGCAACTTTCACAGGCCTGAAAAATGAAATGAGACGATGATCCAAGTTTAAAATAATTGTATAATTAAAACATTTAGGTTCAATAATCTTAAAAATGCATGGAAACATTAGTAAAATGACAAAACTAAAGAAGGATTATTGTAGAGAAGGTATAAGAAGGATATTAATAAGAAATTATGAATTCTACTAAAACAGAAATGTAAAAATAGATAAATATCACTCGAAAAATTGATTGTATGTTATAATTAAAAAATTAGAGGGATTGACTTATAATGGGACTCCACCTGTCCAATTATCCCTTATATAAAGTTGTCCACCATTGAATTAATACAGATTATGTTTCTTATTATTTAGAGTTTACATCTTTTTTTATTTATTGATTTAGGTGTCAGAGTGCCCCACCATAATAACCATGACATTTCTAACTTTGTTTTTAGTAGGACTATTATGTTATAAGTTGAGTTTCAAGCTCAACAAGATTTTTCGTTGCATTGTCTTTTCTTATTTTTTGTTGAGGTTGTAAAACATTACTCGTCATTCTTTAATCCAAAGATTTATTTAGGACTAATAGTGTCAACAAGCTTTTGTAGACTTGATAAGTTATTTATGAGGCCCATTATTGTTATCAACATCAGTTGCTGCAAAATATTTATACTTGTCTATGTCAGTCACAAAAGAGGCTATAATATAAATGTTACTTTTATAAACATTATTATCAACACCTAATTGAAATCCCACTGAGGTAAGGAATCTAAGACTGCTTATGCAAACAATCATACATAAATTCAAAACTGCAAAAGAATTATGAAATGACATATAAAGCTTATTGAACTCAACATTAAATATGTCTCCTTATCATCTACTGAATTGAAAGTAATTGTAGACTTCTTGATAGAATTCATGATTCCTTATGGTGACTTAGATGTGTCTAAACCCCCCCTCCCCCCATTATAAAACTCTTTGGTTTGAATGATGTTTGTGGATGGTGAAATGGTGAATTAAGAAGTGACTGAAATGATGAATTAGGAAGTGAAGTATGTATATGCTTCGTGTTTCCAAATGGAGTTAAATATAAGTACTACAAAATGCATGATGAATTAAAGGCCTTAAAAATGAGGCAAACTACCAAAAAACAAATTGTATAGTGAAATTGATCCGATATCTATGAATAGACTGTATAGTTACCAATGCAGACTCATGGTTAGTAGTCAATAAGATAGATGGAGCTTACATTGCTAAATTAGAAAAAATATACAAAATTTGCAAACTCTATAAATGTCTGATCAAGGGAATGAAGATTCATGTCCACCTAATCTCATTGAAAGAAAACAACATAGCAAACTAACCTTCAGTAGAGGAATTTTTGTATGTCATGATACTATAAGGTATCATACCCCAAAAATTATAAAGTAACAATAACAACTATAAATTTTATAAATAAATTGAAGATGATCTTATTGGTGTCTTTAAAAAAACATGACCCCAAATTTGAAGAAAACTTTTAGGCACAATTGGAGGAGGCAATCACTATTTAGTTAGATAAATCGTAAATTTTTGGAGAGTCTAAAATAAGAGTTACTCTAAAAGGTTAAAACACACTTTTCAAAGTTTTTATTGATCATTAATAATGATGAATCCCTCTTTATATCCATATGATAACCTTATATAGTCATAAAATCCTAAAACCAGATTAACTACTCAAACTAGATACAACCTTAAGTTCCTAAGTATGACCCTACTTGAAATAAGTGTACTTACAAGATATCTCTAATCATTTGATACTTGTATCAGGAAATTGCCCATATAGTCTCAGGGAGAAAGGATAGTAAGAATTTATTCTAAGAATTGTTCATGATGGGGCACTAATTGAGTAACTTTAGTTTTTGTTTCGTAATATATTTGGAATAGATGGACAATAGGAAGAAGAGGCAATATATGGTGGGTAATACTTGAACATATTAGAAAATAACTTAGGTGCATTTTTTTATGCTCATGAGATTGATGTTGGATTGTTGTATGGTACCATTGACCTAGGTATAATGAGATATATAGGGTTACTTAGGAAGGTCGATAGAGAACATATGTTGGCTAGAATGGAGGGAACGGAGAAAGATCGTGTGTAGGATGAGTCCTTATAGACGAGATAGGAAAGATTCCTGAGAGTGTCGAGTTGCATATAAAATGTGGACCAAGAGGCAAGACCTCAGGCAAAGGTAGTAGCAAAGTGGATTGAGGATGTTGAATTGATGCCATAATAGTTATTATAGGAAAGAATCAATAGGACAGTCCATCAAGTAAAGTAATAATAAGTTGCTTAGGATGCAATAAGAATACCGAGAGATGCTCATAGAGGATTTCTAATAATTGAATTTGATCAAAAAGAATCTGCCTATATATTCCCACTATGTTGGGTTTGTCATGACACCTAGGACCTTTCCACCATCTTTACTTTGGGGTGGTGATCATAATGGTGTAACTAATATATGATTTGTGTTTCTTCTTATTTTATCCTATGTATTTTCTTTTATCCTATGTTTTTTTCCTTATTCTTTTCAAAGTATATTTTACATTTCAATTATTTTATTTTCCTTTATTGAGTACTTATTTCATTTAATGTTCTTAGAACACTTTGCATTTTATAGTTTTTATTTTTGTTTATCTTTATGCAAGGTATCAAATGGTTTTAGATTTTTATCGCACTAATATTGAATAGTACGACATGAAAGGCTCGAGCGCTTTTCTTAATATTTTATTTTCCTTCCTCTATATCCACTTTTATGTACTATGTTTCTTTTTTATGCTTATCATTGCTACATTAACAAAAATGTTTAATTTAAGTGTGGGATGGAATATTTTGAGTCATTTTTAATTGCAGATCTCTTAAGTAAATAGGTCTAGTTGAAATGATCTTAATAAAAATTTTGAAAAAATAAACAATGAAAAGAAAGTGATTCAGAGGACTCAAAAGAAGTTAGATAAATATTTTGATTCAACTAGGTCATGTCCATAGCTATAACAATTAATGAGTAGTTTAATTTCAATTTAATTTAATGAACTTAAATTTATTCTTGATTTGAATAATGAAACGTTGTGTATGATTTTCAACACAAATTAAGTTAACGTTGAACTTATAACCTAGTGTTCCATTATTTTTTAAAATGAAAATGAAAAATTAATTTTACTTCATTGACTCTAACTTAAATAAAGATTTGATGTTAAGAATGGTTATAATAACCATTTGAAATGATTGACTAAAATAATAACAAGTGGTATTCATTAAGTTTACCTTATCATTAAAAAGTTGGAATGGTGTTTCAAAGAAGCCTCTTATACTCCATAAAAGTCTAAAATAAGTGTTTTAATTTATTTTTAACAATGTTATTAAGTGTGTGAGAAAGAAAAACTTTTACTCCTTATCTTTATTTTATATATGGGGTAAAATTATTTGAATTAAGTTGATTTTTGAAGGGTTATTCATTTAAGTTAAAGTAAACGTAAATCGGTGCAAGTTTTAAGAAAATAAATAGTTGATGTAATGTAGTTAAGAAAATAATGAGCACCTTTGATTTCTTTAATTAGTTTTTAAACTTTCTTAGAGTTGAAACTTGGTTAAATTGAGAGTGATTGAGATTAATTTGTTTTAGAATAAGAAAAAAATTAAATGTTAAGATATTTGATTTAAATAAAGCATACATATATTTCACCAAGATGGTACCTTATTTTATGCTTAAAATACATTAATTTTTTAGCTTATAATATATTTTATGCAATTAATAAGATATTACCTTAAGGTAAGCTTTGCCAAGAAATGAAGAAGATTACAAGTGAAAACATGAAGAAAACACAAATTTGGCTAAACATGATCTAGTATATAACTGTGTGCAAGATTGTATCATTCTTAAACAACTTATAATTAAATATACAATCAAAATAAGAGCAAAAGAGAGATTGTATGGCAGGAAAAGTTTTTGAAAGAACACGTGCTATGGGATGCAGTCATGTCTCAACTTGTGTGCAAATGGAGAAAATTCATAATAAAATATAAGAACATTGATATGTTAGAGCCCATGTCGCTCTTTAGATAAGAAGTATACACAACTTGGAGATGACTTTGTCCCGAACCATATTTGTGATAAGAAAAATGTATAAAAGCTTTATAATCCTTAATTCTAAGGAGATTGTTTCACTTTTCTTTTATTCTAAACTTAAGGTTCACTATTAGGACGTAGAACAATTTTTTGGAAATAAACTTTGTAGCTATTTTTAATAGAGAAGAAGATGTTGGACCAATGGTGATTGACAAATTAAATCCCTTTATGTTTTGATAATAATAAAATATCTAGAATTAGTTAAGAAATTATTTCAGGTATTATTCAATGAAAGAATTGTGCAAATCAAGATGGACAAGTTACTAATCATTGAAGAATCAAGATGGAAGTTGCCTTATAAGTAAAAGAGACATTAATAATGAGGATTATAGAAGATTTGGATGGATATTACCGTTGAAGCCAACATAAGTCGACTTGCACAGCATAAGTCGACTTATACATAAAGATCCGAACAACATAAATCGACTAGAATAGCATAAGTCGACTAATATATGAGGATATGTCAACACAAGTCGACTAATAGTACATAAGTCGACTTATCGAGGACCACAAGTCGACTTACACAGCACAAGTCGACTTATAGAAGAGCGGAGATAAAATTTAACGAAAAATGTTGGAACAAGTCGACTTATACATAACGACAAGTCGACTTATTGGTACAACAAATTAATTCCAACGGTCCAATTAAGCCAAAAATGAAAAGGAGATTGTTAAGGAACGGTCATAACAATCATGCTGTTGGGCCCCGAATTCGGGTCCAGAACCCAACCCTCTTGCTTACTTAAGAATCGTGAACATACGTATAGACAAACGCGGAAATCAAAAGTGAAGCGAAATACGAAACGTATTCAACTTTTGACAAACATGTGAAAAAGAAACGGATCGAATTCAACTTGGAAGCAAAACATACAAATGAAGACAAATCGAGTAGCATGACAAGTGTTCGACATTCGGGATTAATTATCTTAAAGAAGCGTCGCGTTGGATACCTTAGACTTGACCTATCCGAATCGGTATTAATTTTTTTTTCTTTCTTGCTTTCTTATACAATGTATTTCATCTATCATACTTGGAAACTTATCCTTAAACTCATTCTAATCTCAATTTTCTTGATTCTTCTTAATCATCCTATTCGTATTTCTTATCATAACCATCTCATACTCATATCAATACATCCATACACTCATACACAATTTCGCTAATCTATTCGCTTAAACCATAAACTATCATACACAAAAATCCAGCATCATGACGGCTGCAATTTAACAATCCCAAAACCTGCAATTGACTTAAATACATTTCTATAAAACCAGCTCAAACAATCCAATTCATCCGCATCCAAATCACATTCATACTCAATTCAATATACCAATCATAATCAAATCCATACATAACTTCATCATTCATGTTCATCATATACATTCATCCATATCCATACATATCCATCTCACATTCATAAGATCAAATCAATAAATGATGTCATAACCATCCACCAATTCATAAATCATCATACACCTTGAAATAAAATGCTTGTAATACATTAATGGCAAATCAAGCCAAAATTCAAGACTTATACAACCTCTACTTTATACAAATCACATGCTGTACAAAATGAACATAAAATCTTGACATGCTTTCATCCAATCTCCTGCTTGAACACCTGGAGATGGGGATGAAAGAGGGGGGGGTGAGCTACAGAGCTCGTGGATAATATGCTTATGGATTGAAAAATGAACAAAAGCCATTTCTCAAAACTTTGTCATCTTATAAAGAATTTCATAGTAGGAATTTCCTCCAATGTTTATTTCACAAACACTTCATTTTTCAAAACACTAATACACACTTTCCAAAAACTGTCATAGTTAAAAACCTCACTTTCTTAATTCTCGTAAAACTCAAATTCTTCTTTTCACAAAACATGAACAATTCCAAGGATATGAATGCATCACATTTCATACAACATCATATAATATAACATATCAAAATGGTTTGGCAAGTCCATAATTCATGACGAACTACACAATTCCATAAAATGGCCTTTTGTAGTCGTATACACATAAGGGAGTCCTAAAAGGAACTCCGTGCCACTTGTGGGCAGCCGGGAGAAGGCTTTACACATAATGTCAACGTGCACGTGACGGTTTCTTGAGGGACTATATCGCACCCACATAACATGTAATTCATGAGCTTCAAAACATATGGCCCATATGACCCATTTTTTAGAAGCTTGATTTCATGAGCATGACATATATATATGCATTTCTAGCATCACTTCAAAATTCACACAATTTGCAAATCATAATTCACTTAAAAATTCTCAATCATTCCAAACAAAGAATGCATACTTTAGATCGTTGCAAAATCAGTTAAACTTCATGTCCCACAAGTTCACATATTGAATTTGCAATCAATTTAAATACAATGAACTCAAACGAATATTTCATCTTTATTAAATCATTCAAAAATCCATTTGATAACAATTCAAAACATTCATGAAAACTTGTTCCAAATATTCATAGAAATTCTTTAAAACCATTTGGAACAATGAACTTAATAATTCATAATCTTTTCCAAATCACTTGATTCAATCTTTTGCCAAAACAAAAGTTTATAAAGCATGAACACTTTCTTGACTTTTCCAAAATTTACAATTTGCTTAAAACTTGAAATAACACAAACATATTACCCACCTCTAAAATCCATGCCATAAGCTTGATCAAATCATCAATTGTCCAAAGCTTCCTTGGTTCTTCCAATATAAAATTTCCTAAACCAAAATCAACCAAAACTCATATCATAATCATCATATTTCACAAACCCATATGGTTTCCAAACTCTCTACATCTTAATCTTCCAAAATCTAATATCATAACCATCATAAATCTCAAAATTGATTACATAATTAACAAACCCATACTAAATTCATGATAGCTAAACCAAGAACTTCTAAAATCTCCAACTCTTATCCACTTGTATAACCCTTAGTCTTTTCATTCAAAATTAAACATAACTCAAGATGAAATCACCAACAATAACTTAAATAATTCACAAGCCCATATCAATATCAAGCCAAAACAACCAAAAACTCAAGAAAATCTCAAAACTCACAAATTTCTCTTACCTTATTTTCCACCATTTTCGAATTTACTTGGCTCCCAAAGGAAGCTTTCACCCTCTTCCTCATGTTTCCTCTTGAAATCAACGAAAATCATCCTTGGAAACTCATGAAATTTTGAACCCTAGCAAAATTTTTCCCTCCTCTTTCTTCTTTCTCCTACGAACTTGCTTCTCCTCTCCTCTTCTTGTTTTCTTTCTTGTATTTTCGTAAGTACCTTCTAGAACCCACGACCATCCCCTTTTTTTATATGCCATGTCATTAAAATGGGGGTGAAAAGACCCTTTTGCCCCTCCTCATATGCCTATAAACTTTAGTCTTTAAGTTAACTTTCTAATTTGCCCCTGAACTTTACTTTAAGTTATGCTCACTTGCGGACATGTTTCGCACTATCCATTTGAAGGAATTTGTCAAAATTTCCTTCTAAAAAAATGTTCCTCTATGTCTTAATTTCATAATTCCTCAAGAATCATTCAATTCGGAGCACTATATTAAAAGTTATAGTCCAAACATGTCGAGCATATCGTTCTACTAACACATTTTTAGCAATTCACTTCCTTCCACAAATTAGCATTCTTAAAGGCTAAATTGAAATTTCATTTCTTCATATGACTTGTAGCCCCTTGTCTTAACTTTATTTTCCCTCAAACATCACTTCAATCGGATCTCCACAGATCTCGAATTTCATAAAATACTGAACTATGTTCAGAAACTTTCCTGTCTCACTTTGATTCAAATAATCTTGCTCAATTAAATCCCTAAAATTTATAATTTTCCATTAATATGAAATTAAGTGTCTTTGGAATCCAACGCTTAGAGAACTAAGTCATTCGGATGTCGGACGGAAAAGATATAAGCAAATGATTGGACACAAGTCAGATGAGGAAGGAAAAATAGCAAGCTCAGAATGAGACAAATCATTCCGATTTTCATATGATTCAAGAAAACTCTTTCAATTCAACTCCAATTGATACAAATTTTCATGGAGAGAAGGAAACATGTGTTAAGAATTCAATGCTTCAAGAATTGCCTCAATCCGAGGTCGGATGAGTGAGTTATGATCAAAACAATACAACATGCTCAAACCCTAAATCGATTTGAACATCTTTTGGCGCAAATGACATAACTTTTGATCTAAATATCTGATTTACTTCGTTCTTAGACGGTTAGAAAGTAGACATCTAGGGCTACAACTTTTATGAGGACCAAAATTCGAAATTCTATCATTATCGGGGTACACGGACCGTGTACAAATCACATAGCCCGTGTAACCTACGGGTGAAAACTGTCTCCTGCGCCTGGATTTACACGGCCCGTGTAAATTCACACGGCCAGGCCATGTAACCCTCGGATGAAACAAAATTTTCACCCTTCAAGACTACTCAAAAGGGTCCTAAACCAAACCTAACTTCCCCTTTACTCATATCTTACCTAAAATCAACTCTTTCGAGTCCGGGATCACGTCACAAACTCTAAAGGTTCAAAAATTTCAATCACCACGACATCTTAACTTGTAATAAGCATAAATCTCAACTACGATCTCAAAAACTTGCATACTTAGTCTCGTTGGAAAGATAAAAGAACAAGCTACAACTTCAAAGAAGGCAACTTTGGCCAATTCTATATAAATCATTCCTTAATTTCCCTTGAATCAGCATACTCATTTTCATTCTTATGCATAAGTTAACATTCATTCTAACTACACTTCTTCTTAATTTCACATCATTTTTAACAATTCAACTATCATTTGGAATTCATCCAAAACTCAACCTCAATTCAATAGCATCTTGTCATTCATAATTTCTTACTTTTCCATAATATCTTACATATCTAATCATGGGTCATGCTTAAAGTTTCTCAGCTCATCATCCATTAATAACACATTCTAATATTATAATAATCTATAACCCAATTCATATACAAAAACACTCATTTTATTTCATTTTCATATTTCTAATTTCTACTCAAGGTTCGGGGTCCAACACATGCAACGGCTAGAATGAGTTCCAACAGTTATTTTTCTTCAAGTATAAAGAGTGGATGATTGATGAAGAGACAACTAAGTTCTACAAGTGAAAATACTCTTCTTTTGCTCCAAAATTGCTCATTATTGTTCTTATTTTGTTACACAACTGTATTGAGCACTTGTTCCTCAATCTTTATCTTATTTCTCTTACAATTTGAGTGACTAGTGAAAGGTCACGTGTGAGGTAGGATTTGTGCCGGAAGACAAATCGATTGTAAAGGTAGCTTGAGCCGGAAATCAAGTGGCATTGTAAAAAGTTCACACTCAACTACAAAGTGTGCAATAAAGTGGTTGGCAAAATCCTAAGTGGGAGCTTAGGTAGAGGACGTAGGTCTTAATACCGAACCTCTATAAAAACAGTGTTTGATCTTCTTCCCTACTCATTTCATTTAAATTTGTTTAAATTGTTTTTGTGTGAATTAACTTCTGATTTTGTTGTAGAAAATTACAAAAAGCTCAAAGATCTATTCAACCCCCCTTCTAGATCGCTTTCAGAAGATTGAGCATCATCCTAATAGACTAGAGCTGATTGGAATAAATATAATCATCCTAATAGACCAAAGATTAGAATATACATATTTCATCTCGAACTCTTTCTAATTTTATGTGTTTTATTCTATCCTTTACATTTTTTAATGCAAAGACTATTTCCTTTTAAGGATTGATCCAATTTTATTTATTAAATAATTTTTATTTTAAAATAAAAGTGAGTTTAATTAAATCTAATGATTATAATTATATTAAATTTTCATGTGGAAGATTAAAGAGAACTTGTAAGTGAATGGATCATAGTTTAGATGTTCAGAGTTGTATAGAGTGCTAAAGATAGACTTACATAAATCTTCTAGTAGTAGGGCTAAACTTTCAGGGAGATTCATAAAACTTAATTCATTTTTAAGGGTTTCAACTGGATATAGTATCTTAGTTAATCAACTAAAGAATATGTGATTGTAACTCAAGAGAGAGAAATTTCATAATTTATACCAATCCTAATATTAAAAACCTTATAAGTTTATAGAATCATAGTTGTAAACATGGTGCTAAGAAGAGTTTTTATATTGACATTGTTCATATATGTAGTCTTTACTTGATTATTTTCTTTATTTGTTCCCAGTGATCTATTCCTTTATTTAGGTTCTATTTTATATTTGTAATCAATCTCATCAATAATCAACCTGTTTATATCATTTGACTAGTTGATAGTAGGAGAGTGTATAAGATTATTCTAGCCTCCTTATTTGGTCAACACTCTATCCATTATCATATTACTTACAAAGGATGTGCTTGTTTTAGGTTATGACCAATTAATTTGTGATAGAGAAAACTTAAGAGCAGAAAATAGCACAACAATATACATGTCCAAAGAACAATTTCACTCAAAGGGCCTGATTTTTAGGATATCATTCCTTTCTTGGTGAGGTGGCATAATAAAGCACAAAAATAGGCATGCACTATATAAGGGAGCTTAGTCTTAGCTTTGTAAAAAGCCCTCTCTCTTCACCTTCTCCTTCACTTACTTATGGACGATTATTTTCTCTTAGATTTTGGCTTCCTAACTATAAAACAAATGATAAAAGATTAACCTAAATAGCAAAACCCTAATTTTTTTAATGAACTATACCCTAACCTTGAAAAGAATTGAATTTATTAGGAAAAATACGTGTTAATCTAAGGTTAAATTGAATATGTGGTTTAAAAATAGTATAAAAAAGTGATCTAGAAAGATTTTTAGTGACAAAGAGCTTAAATTTAGGAAAATATTTGATTTGAGATAATTAAAATAATGTGATTTTGGGGCTTTTAGATTACGAACAATGTTTTCAAAATTTGGAACCCAAAACATGGAATATAATTGTATTATAAGTCATCTCTCTCACTAAGAATTAGTTATTAAACATAAGAAATGAACACAAGTTAAGATATGGACATGTATCTTTAAACACTAAAAATTTATATCAAAACTAAATTTTGAATTATGTGGCTTGACACAAGTATGTCTTTAGGCATGCCTCAATTTTAAGTTGGTATAAATTATAACATAGGTGTGTTCCACACTCTTTTCTTCAATAGACTTAAAATTGTAAACCCTTTTTCTTTATGGAACATAGGTTTTTTTGCTCCTCTTACTCATATGGGAGCTTACATATCCAATATGAGATGGAACAAGACTTTGTTTTAGGTTATAATTTTCACTGTTTCTACAATTTTATTCCTAACATTTTCCTTAGAGATTATTTTATTATATTATTTACAATTTATAATATAGTAAATGAAAATGAAGTAGTGACTAAAGATGTATAAAATTAAGGACCCTATTAAGTAAGCGTAAACCAAATCTTATGTATCAATTTCCCTTCCTAAACATCTATAATAGCTCTATTCATATCAAGGATAACAAAATCAATTGGAAAATGGATTTATTAATTTTAGCCAGCATATCTTCAATAATTTTTCTAGCATATTTAGTTGATCTATCAGTTAATTGGCTACTCATCATAATTTTTTTAAGGCTTTCTAAGTCTAGTTTCTCAAACATAAAATAAGGCATTAAAATTTAACTTTCTCCTATATCTGTTAATGCCTTGTCTATTGAAAAACTATAAATAGTTTAAGAGATAGTAAAACTCCCTAGATCTTTTAATTTAAATAGTTTATTTTGGACAATAGCAGAGCATTCCCCATTTAGTGCTATCATTAATGATTCCTCTAACTTTTGCTTGTTTCTTAGCATATTCTTTAAAAACTTGACATACTTGGCCATCTATATAAGAACCTTAATAAACAAAACATTAGTATGAAACTTTTTAAGAAATTTAATAAGCTTACTAATTTTTTTTATAAATGTTTAATTATTGAGGCTCGACAGATAGGGAATTCTAAGTTTTTTTTTTTTGCTTCCTTCTTCTCCCTGTTTCTTTTCTCCTTCTTCCTTATAAATAGCCTCCTCTCCTATTTCTGCACTTTAAATCTTCAATTTCTACTGTGATCTTGTCCGAATTCTCATCTTTTTAGTCCATAAAGGCAATTATGTTGTGTAGCCACACTTAAAACGATTCAAGTATCAAATATACAACAAAAATATAAAATATCAAGCAAAAACACATGAAATATGGGGTTAAAATATGTTCAATTATCCATCTATCAAATATCTCCACACTTAAGTTTTTGCTTGTCCTCAAACAAACCATAATCAAAATTATAAATTCTACAATATCAATCCATCGTCAATCTCAGTCTCTCCATTCATATTATACATCATCATATCCTATTGAGTCAAATTAACATACAATTAGAGTCAAGTTGTCCTGAAATTAACTTCCAAAGTAATATTAATAGTAATCACATCAACAATTGCATTGAAATCAAAAGCATATCTCTTCACACCATTACAAAGATTTCATTCAATGCACTCAAGTATTTAGGGTAAAAAGTATATAAACTCTTAACCAAAGCATATGAGAATTCTTAATACCTGTTTGCACTAAAAATCACATCTTCACCACTTATGTTCAAACTAGAAACAAAAATCAAACAATCTTATAAGGTTGTAATGGGACTTAGGTAAGGTATGAGTGGGTTAATAAAATATTAAATTAAAGAAAATTTCCTATAAAATATATTTCAAGAATTTTTAAAAGTATAAATAAGTCCTTTCAATGCAACTTTATTAGTACCATAAATTTATTCTTTTCTATTCATTCTTTCTCTCTTCTTTTTTCTATTTTCTTTCTTCTATTTTTTTCTTTTTTCACTATTCCAATCTGTACCACAATTAAACAACTATTGGACCATTTACAAATTTCAAATCTCGACAAGTAAATAATGTAAATAACCTTCAAGGTTCAAAACAATAAAAAGGTCTTCAAAGAAAAATAGGATAAAAGTTAATATGCCAGTTTAATCAATGAAAAAGGTTAATATGTTCGTTTAATCAATCAAAAAGATTAAAGCTCAACTTGGTTATTCGTAAAGGTAAATTTTAGCCTATGGAGATTTCAAAAACATAGGCTAAAGCAAATTGGTAAATCTAAGTGCCTTCATCATATCAATGCTTCTAATTTTACAAATATGGTTTCAATATTTATAACAAAAGCAAGTTCTAGAATTATCCTACTATACATGATATCACACACATGAAAGAATAACAAAAGCTTTAAAAAAATTTTAAAAATTGCTCTTAAGATCAAAAGCTCACGAAAAAGATAGGTATATATGTCTGTAAATAATATGCAATTTAATTCAACTTGATTATTTCAATGATAACAAAAGTATGACTTAGAAAACTAATTTTATTATAACCATCATCCTTTTGCATTCCAATTGAAATCAATATTCAACAATGAAACATAGTATTCATGGAAAGATTTAACCAATTCAAGATATTAGTTATAAAATTTATAATCAGGATTATAATAAGCTTAAAGAAGTCATTAGAATTCATTAAACCCATCCCTCACTTAAAGTTATACATTGGCCCCAATGTACACAATATAAGCATTTATGAAAAAGTGAGAGGGTTTAGTGGTACTTTTCTAAATATGACGATTTCTTGATTTGGATCCATCCCATATGAGACTAACATCCTTTCGAAATATAAAAGAAAAGGAAAAAAAATAACATAACAGAAAATAAAATTCTACACTAAGACAAAAGCAAACACAAGATAATATCAAAATTGAACTAAAATCAAAACTAACTCTTGGGTTTTAACGTCGATAGCTCGATATAACTTGCATGTTTAACTTCATCCTAGATTAATAATCAACGACTTACTTCCACTTTTTTCTCCACAAAGCAATTTCATAGCTTGTAAATAAACCACCAGCGACAAGATAATAACAAGGACATAATTTATCAAATTAATAGATCCAATTTTAAGCAATAATGCCCTTTGTAATGACAAATTGTTAATAAAAGGGGGAATAATAAAACTTTTTAAATCATCAACTAGTTCGAATAATTTGTCTTTGAGGAAGTGGGAACCCTCTATACTTAAGGTCACTATCAACACCTCATCAGTAGTTTGCTTACTTGGTTCCTCCACCTCCTCTGTCCTCTCGTCTTCTTCTTCTTCCTAGACAGAGGTTTTTGGCTCACCTTCTTCAGTTATCTTCAACCACTCCTTTATTTTCTCTTCTCGAATGGATACTTCTTCTTGTTCCATAAGCTTTTCTTATAATAACACTCCACTTATGAAGCCAAACCTTTCCTTGTCTTTACTTTGTTATATTAATAGTATTATAATATTATTATGCGTTATGGTCAAGAAATTTAGGTGAAGAAACTCTTTCTTCAAATTCACGTCAGTTAAGTTTAAGTTCTTCAAGGTATTCCATTACGTTTTTTATAATGTTTCCCTTTTCTTTGTCTTCTTCTTCAGGAAGATCTTCTTAGAATGTCCCTCCATTCATGAAACTAACCTTGGTCTTTTCTTTACTGCCAAATTCCTATCGATCAACTTTCATTCAACAAGGATTTCCATTAATTTATCTCTAAGACTTGCTTCCTCTTCTTCCTCCATTTCTTTTTCTACTAGGGGCTCTTTTCGGAACATTCCTCCATTCATGAAGCTAACCCTTGTCTTTTATCCACTCTCAAATTTGTGTCAATTACCTTTCATTTTGGCAAGGACTTCCATTAATTTATCTACAACACTTTCTTTTCTTGGAAGCTCGTCATGACTGTTGAGAGTGATTGTTATTCCATGTTCTTTAACATCCATTTCAATAGGACTAGGCTCACTCCTTTAGATCTCGTCAAATAATTTGTCTGCCAGTTAGCCCAATAAATTCACCAAATTTTGTATTTGAGCCTCTTCTTGGTGATGCTTCATGGTTTACTCTTGAATAAAATCAGCCATCATATCTTTCAAAGTTGGCTTATTAACTGTAGGTGCTTGGTGTTGTAAATGTCCAGCTGGAGTGTAATCATTATGTCCATATGAGTAAGAATTACTCCATTCTAAATTGTAGTTATTCTTGTATATGGCCCTATGAGGTTGATAACACATGCTCGGTCGCTCCCATACATATGTTGGTGCTCAACATTTATGATTGTAGTGATAACTCCCACCAATGTCGTGACACAACCTAAACATCAATTGCTCTTCTGAAAATATGTTAGAACACCCCTCTCTCCAATATGGTGTTGATATAGATTGTGAAGACATATTCTAGCTTCCACAAAAGTCTCATCTGCTCTATCCTTTCTTTAAGAGTTGAGGTTATAACATTGAATCATAATTCCTACAATAAACCACAAATATAATAAGATACAATAAAATAAAATAAAATAAATACAAAAGACACATCTAAAAAAATAAAAACAAAGATAAAACAAAATGTCCATCCTAATATCAAAGTCCCCAACAATGACACCAAAAACTTGATTGACTTATTTTGTGTTAGTCAATATTGTAATAAACGCAAGTACATAGCATAGTTATAACTAGTACCAACAAGTACAGGTTGATCCCACGAAGAGGATGAATACTAGTAATTAGCCTTCCCCTATTATCTAGCCTAAAGACTAGTTTTGGATTTTTAGTTAAAGGAAATAAAACTAAGCAAGTAAAATAGAATAGGAAACAATAATAAACACAAAGATAGTGGACTTCACTCAGAAAATTATCATTATCATAAATTAGTATCTAGGTTCAAATCCTCCTAAAACCTTAATAGATTGATCTTTTATCATGTTTTTTTTTGTTAATGTATTGGACTGTGGAGACTCCTATGGTTGCTAATAGCTGACCTTGAGTCTATTAATAACTAATCTTGAGGTTTCCAATTGAATTATTCAAGTTAAAGTTTATAGGATTGCATTACCAATTTATGAATCCCTCTATTAAGTTTGACCCTAATCTAGAAATTTATGTCATCTTATCTTTATGGTTGTAATCAACTCCTTCAAATTAGGGTAGATCTATTCAAACCTAGAATTTCTCAATCTTTATGTATGAAAATAGATTATAAATCAAATACGTAATCAGATCCAATATAACAATCACACCAATTATATTAATAAAAGAATCAAATCATATCAAAGTATTAATATAAGGTTCATCTTACCTAAATACTAACTCGATGTTTTGTTACACATTATTGAACACGAAATCAAACATAAAATGAAAGAAAATGAAATGAAAATAATGGGTTCATAATTTTAAATCTCCCTTATTGTCTTCTATCGAATGTTCTTGCGATGTATAAGCTTGATCTTGTATTTCAATGGATTTTTCAACGATTTCTTCATAGTTTCCGCTTCTCTCTCAAAATTGCACCTAGAGAATAAGTTCCATGTCATCCCGTCTACTCTATAATTGTTCATGACTATTTCCAAAAATTTCTTTTTATCCAAAAATTTAAAACATGCATTAGACCGTGCATAACCAAAAATTACGAAAATCATAAAGATGCACGAGCTTTAGAAAGTGCACGACCATGTGCATGGTTGTGCATCCTTTATGCACTTCAAATCTTCAATTTCTACCGTGTTCTCGTCTGAATTCTCATCCTTTTAGTCAATAAAGGCAATTATGCTATGTAAACTCACTTAAAGCGAATTAAGTACCAAATATACAATAAAAGTATAAAATATCAAGAAAAAACACATCAAATATGGGGTAAAAATATGTGCAATTATCCATGTGTCACTCATATTGACAGCTAGGGAAGGATACAAGAGAATAAGGCACTTAATACTCTAATTCAAGAGAAAACTAGGAATGAGGATGAAGTTATGGACTTTCTGAATCGAGAACTAAGTCAACTTTTATTAAGAGATAAAATAACCCCCTTTAAGGAAACTAATCCCATTGTGTAATATAGTATAGATAGTTTAAAAGATAATTGTAATCTACCTCTAAAGAGGTCGTCATGAAGGGTTTCGACGTCTTTACAAATTCAGTGATAAATACTAAAAAGAAACATGAAAGGAAATCAAAGAACAAAGGACCTTAGTCCCTCGATTCTTCTTGATGATTATAATATGGAATATAAGAGACATGAATTACTCTAAAAATAATAGATAATCAAAGGCTATTTACTATCAGAGAAGTTGAAGTTGGTTGGATTATTAGAAACAAGAATTAAAGTAGATAAGCTACATAAGTTCTCTTAGATTTTTGGCAGAAATTGGAAAATCATCTCAAATCACCAAGACCGCCATAATATGAGGATTATAATAGCTTATGACCCAAGTATAATCAAGGTTTGTTAAACTTTTACCTCATATCAACTTATCCATCTCCTGATTAATATTGAAGTAGATCATACATATCTAGTATTAATTTTATATAAAGAGCTAATCAAGAGTTCATGAGTAGCTCTTTATGGTATAATATTAAACCTTTGAGTTCCTCAATGAGTTTCCCTTAGATTTTACTTGGTGACTTTAATAGTATTAATCCAACTATTGAATTAATATTTAAGGGTTCCTAATTCATAAGGAGCAAAAGGAAGAGGTTAAATAGGGCATTGGTTAACCCCTAATGGCCCTCGAAATGTTAATAGAAGGGGTTATTTCCATTCCACTTTATGTTTTGATCATTCTTCTATTAAAGAAATCTTTGATGAAAGGAAAGGAAGAGTGAATTCTCCTTTTAGATTCAATACCCTAATGGTTAATCTAGAAAAACTTAAAGAGGCAATCAAGAGAGGACTCATTACTAAAGTAGAAACTTCAAGCAATTAAGGTGGATTTGAAAAGGCTATATCAGAATAAGGTTAAAGATGAAAATTCTAGTATTCACAAATTGAGGGAGAATTTAATTACTCAAAATGCACTGAACCCCCAGGCTGGGGATATAGAACTTAAAGCTCATGAGAAAATGGCTTTATTTTACTGTTTTTAAGCATTAGAGAACCATTGTTCACTATCGAGACAAAAGGTAAGAATCCATTAAATATAGGATGGTGATTAAAAAAACACTAGATATCTATAACGCAATTCTTAGCAAAAGGAATTCTAATAAGATCTACTCTTTAAAGAACACAATAAAGATACCATTAGAGAATATGAGGAGATTAAAGTAATTTCTTCGAATTATTTTAAGAATCTACTATGACTTTAAAATAGTTGTGGTTCTCAAGTCAAGGTTATAATGGAATTCATCCCTAACTTTATCTCTCAAAAGTAAGAGGAGAAGCTAATAAGGCTTTTCAATGCCCTAGATATCAAACAAGCTTTATTTAAATTGAACCATGATAAAGCTCTATATCTCGATGGGTTAGATGCTTTTTTTTGTAAAAATAACATCTAATAGTTAATATAATTATATTTATGGTATTAGAATTCTTTGTATACATAAGCTTGCTAAAGAAATAAAAAAATCTTTTATCTGCCTTATCATAAAAAAATTTAATGTCAACTTCGTTTTTTAAGCTTATTTCTTTTTTTAATTTCATTTACAAGATTATCAAGCTAATTGCTAAAAGATTGAAAGGGTGGTAAAGCTTATCACCAGCCTTACTTAAGGAATATTTATTTAGTACAGGAGAAAATGTGATAATTTAATGCTAGCTTAAGAGTTGCTCAAAAGTTATAATAGTAAAAAGCCTTAAGAAGTTGTGTCTTCAAAATTTGAATTTAATAAAGCATTTGAATCTTTGCATCATAGCGTTATTTTGTACATATTATAGGCTTTTGGCTTCCCAAACATCTTCATCTCTTAGATAGAGTAGTGCATTACAATTACCTTATATGCAATCCTTGTTAATAGAGAACAAAATACATATTTTCAAGGTGCTAAAGGCCTTAGAAAAGGAGATCCACTCCCTCCTTACCTATTTGTTTTTGACATAGAAGTGATATTAAGAATGTTGGCATATAAGGTTGCAAATTCTAAAGAATTCATATTTCATCATAAATGTAAATGTTACAACTATATCAGTTATCCTTTAAAGATGGTCTCTTGTCACTATATGGAACTGAGGTCACTTCCCTGCAATTTCTCATGGATACACTAAATTACTATAGTACCTTGTCAAATCTATTTAGTAACAAGAGTAACAACCATATTTACATCTACAATAATTCAAAAGCAATGAATAGAATTGCCACAAATATTTATAATCTTAGTAGTCATGATCTGCTTTTCAAATATCTGAGAATCCTAATCTCACATAAAATACTATCATATAGAGATTTTCATCCCTTATTTAACTCAATTCATAAATGGATTGGCCATTGGAATAATAAGTTTCTATTATATACAAGAAAACTTTAGGTTATACTAGTAGTGGTAACAAATCTCCATATTCATTAAAGTTGTCACATTCATTTAGTCTAAAGCATGATTAAGGTAATTGAGAGGATCCTAAAGAATTTTCTTTGGTAAGCTAAAGTTGATTAACTATTGCCAAGGTAAGATGGTTGGAATTTTTCTTACCAGAGTAGGAAAGAGGTTTAGGCATACAATCAATCAAAACCACCAATAAAATGCTTATGGATAAGAGAATTTATGGAAGCTTTTCACTGACAATGGGTCAATTTATGTGAAATTGATGCAGTTTTGTTTAATAAAAAAACATTTTGGTCTATTAATCCAAGCCAAGTTATTCTGAGTCTCTCAATCATTTATTGAACTTAAGGGAAAACATAGCTAAAAAATGATAGATCTTATTGGAAATGACTCAAAAACGCGACTTTACTTTGACAATTAATTTTAGATAGGTCCCCTATTTAGATATTAGGAACTTGACAGATTGAAAAATATGATTCCTCTTTCAGTTAATGTTAAAAATATAATCTTTAATAGAGAATGGAATTTTAGTCATAGAATTCTTGATACTATCATGAACTGAATACCTAATTTTAAACCCAGAGTGGATGAAAAAGATAGGATTGTATTGTTAAAGCATAGCTCTAAAACCTTTACAAACAATTCATATCTTGAAATCTTTAGGGAACCTTCTATAAAAGGTAATTAGTGGAGGCTTACTAGTTTCCAAGTAACTCCAGTTGGGCATCATTTACATTATGGCTAACAATCAAACGAAAGCTGTATACCATGGCAAACTAAAAGGTGTAACATTGTCTAATTATAGATACAAGTTTTGTAATCAACTCTTGGAGACACAATACATCGTTTTGTAACATGTCATCTTGCTAACACTTTTTAGAGGTAGGTTTTGAACATATGTAAGATACAATACTTTGGGAACAATTAGACACAACTTCCAACTTTGGTAGAATAATTGAGATTAACTCACGAAGGGGAATCAGTTGTATTCAAGTTAGTGTCAAGTTATAGAATTTATGCTCTATGAGAAGAAAGAAATATAAGAGTGTTATGTGATATGAAGTAAGATATTCAGATGATTTCAAGTAAATCAAGGAGCATATTATTTTTAGTAATTTTTAGAAAGAAATGTGTCATTAGATTGGCTAGTTTTACACATCCCTTAGGCATTTCAAGTCTCGCAAGTTCTCTGGACATGAGGAAACTAGGAACTAATCCTAGATCCCCAAGCTTATGATCCCCACATACTATGACAATGTAGCTCCATTATATGAGTGGTTTTGCCTTTGATCAATGGTATTATTTTATTGCTCATATGTCTTTAATGACCATGATGTGAGTGGTTTAGCCCTTTTGTCTTATTATATAAGCTACAACAATGTTACTCTTTGTTTCAAACTTTGTTAACAACAATGTTAACAAAAACAAGTTCGAACAAAATAAAAATAAAAATTCAATATGTCCCATTAGTCAAGTGCTGATATATGTTATCTGTAATTGTAAGCATTGCATGATTCTTGGCTCTCGACTACATTAAGCACCTGATTACAATTGCAATTGACCTTATTTTACTGAAACACTGTTTCCAGAGTCGCAAGGAACTGTTGGATTCAGCTACCTTATGAAGCTTCTAAAACTTGCATTCATTTTCCTTTGCAACTTATTCCAAATTGCATTCTTATTTTTAAAGATACAAAGTAATATACAATTCACCTTATCCCGGCATTCACATGGACCACACTTCACGAAGCAGTTCATACCTAGCATTAGTGACTGCATAACTTGAATGTTCCTTTTGTCCGTCGGTTATGACACTTGGAGATGATGGCAACTTCTCAATTATGGAAGTGAGTGGACAGTCCAGTTCCTCAAGTTCCTCGTCACTTGTGTATCCTTTCCTCTGTACAACAGAAGCGTTCCTTGACAATTGAGATCTTCCTCCTGCCTCAGCAATTTTTTCAGCAACATCAGCAGACGATGGTGGAGTGTACAAAACTGGGGTAGCTGCATAAGGAAAGCCTTTTGCAGACTCTCTCGGCATCCTCCGCTCAATAATACTCTTAAAAGATGAATGAATCAAAAGCATCAGGACACAAATATTCTACTCCGAGTGAGCAGAAATCAAAAATTTTAAATAGAAATAATCAAAAACAAGCATTACACGGTAGAGCTCATCATCACAAGTCAGAAAGACCTCAATCTTGAACTATCTTACTCTAGCCCTCTTCATCAACTATTTCTCAAGTATCTTCTCCTAAAACTGAAGTACTATTAATGAAATATTGCCGTCAAGCTGAAAACATCAATTAGAAGCCCTAAATAAAATATACAGTACTTGTGTGGCAAGGTTTGCCATAGTTTTGAACTCGTAATTTTTCATATAAAGGGAACACCTGCCAAGATTGATTATTCTTTAAGTCCTATTCCACTTAAATGTTTCAGAAGTCCTATTCTACTCACACCATAGCCGATAAATTGTCAAATGGACTTATATTGAGATATAAATGTCGAAAATATAAAAATTTGTACCTCAGCATTGAGTACTTCTAACACATCTCCTGGAACAGGATCTGGACAGAACTCATCTGGAGTAAAGTTGCAGAGTATCCTCTTTATGAGTGCAAGACTAATTGATGGGCAAACCTTGGAACATCAAGCAGATAATAATCAAAGTCAAACTCCACCAACTAAGAGCATTTGCAAAACCAACAGACTTTTAAGCTAATTTTTTTAGATTAGAGAATCACCTGTTTTCTCATTGATCGATCCATGAGCATGTCCTTTGGAAGCATCAGAAGATCACTCAAGTCGTTAAGGAGGAGGAAGCATTTAGATTCAATATCTTGCATTTCATCATTCTCATCATTCTGCTGTTCTTTCATGGAGTCATCAGTATCCATGCCAAACATATCAGTTAGCCATCTAGACCAATTACCAACCTGCATAGGAAATAGGTTTCCATGGTTTAAAGAGTTTTTACCATAAAAGGGAAAATATATCTCTGCCTGAATACATGTGGTAGTTCATTATCAAGATATTGACGCTTTAAGTGCATGTGCTCTTGAGAATAAAACAATTCACTGCAATTAACTGAACATAGGGTATAGGCCTACCACAAGCAGATACTACTTGCCA
This sequence comes from Erythroxylum novogranatense, assembly GCA_029891385.1. Lineage (NCBI taxonomy): Eukaryota > Viridiplantae > Streptophyta > Magnoliopsida > Malpighiales > Erythroxylaceae > Erythroxylum > Erythroxylum novogranatense. The sequence goes on along the minus strand of CM057233.1, from coordinate 10,688,948 downwards.
TTTCAACACATGCAATAAGGGCAAGAATGTTAATGAAAGATCTACACATACCGAATTTTTCAGTTGGGCGCCAGAGCCAAAACTCATGTCTCCAGCTGGAATGGGTAGGACCTTGGGATCGACAATAGGATCAGAAATAGGGTCTGTTGGGATCTCATGAACTGATTCACGGAGAATGGCATTGAACATTGCTACATCTAGTCTCGCAACACATTGTTCCATGACCTGGTCAACAGATTATTTAAAAGCACAAGTTTTGAATCCAGCTGAACTATAATCAAAACTTCCAAGCAAAAGGAAGTGGCCATATAATGTATTGAACCAATAAAAGCCATGAATTTTATACATATACAAAAGAACTTAAACATATGGCTAGATGGAGGAATTGCAAAACTGAAAATGTGTACCAATCTTGCTATGACAGGCAAACAACCACACTCATGTCCTCCAGCTCTAACAGGGCAAAGTCTTTGGAATGCATCTTGGAAAGCATTCTTCCAAAGGTTGACGGAAAAGCTACCCTGCTGTTGGTCACCTAGGGCAGGTCCTAACAATTTTCCTGTGCTTTTCTTAGACAAGTCCTTCGGAGATTGCATATGTGGAGTTAAAGCCTGAAAAGACATCAGAGGACTTCTATTGATTAACAAAATGAGGATTAACCATACCATTTACAGCAATCTTCTTATGAACAAAACTAAACCACTTCATGCTTGAGGCCTTACTTCACTCATTTGTAAAAAAAGAGAAACTACATTTGTATCATTCTTATGAGTGGAAATTATCCAGTTCTATAAATTCATTCGTTGAGCGGAATTGGATGATAGCTAGAAATTATATACCTGCCACCAAACTGATTCAACTATCCGAGAAAACATCCATGATTCAACTTTCTCCAAGGCAGTTATGAAGGTTCTTGTCTCCTGCCAATCTTCAGAGAACTGAAGAAAGCCACCAGCTAGTTTATTACCTGAACCACCCTTCCATTTCAGAGTGGCACGTTTTCCTTCATTTGAATCATTCCTCTTTGCACTGCCATTGGACTCGGCAAAATTTGCTTGTGGATTTTGGTAATGTGAACTACCAAATGCCTGAGATATGATCTCCCTCAGAACAACAGTGTTTGACAACCAGAATGTTAACCTTGAAAAACAGAACACTATGTATCAGTCTATAACAGCTCAGAGTGACAATTTAAGCACATTTTCCAGTTAAGAGTACTTGCCTTGGAACGTCATTCCCACATGATTTGGCAATCAACACAAGTCCTGATATAGTATTTTTAGCAATTGTAGCCCATTTATTTTGAGTCCAATGCTTACAAGCATGAATGTAAAGTCTAGAAAGACGACGAGCAGGTGTGTGCACCTTATGTGCTGAGCTACCATGTTCTGATACAACAGAATACAGTGATATTTCAAGAGCAGCAACTTCTCTGAGCTCCTCTTCAAGTTTCTCAATTTTCATTTCCAAATCTTCAATCCGCTGATTTAAGACTGCCTCATCCTCTGGTTCCCCATTTTCATCTGCATCAATTATTTCATTATCATTTATGACACTTTTAGTGCCATTTGAGGCCTGATCCAAAACGTTTGTATCTTTTACTTCTTCAACTGGCTTATCAACAACTCCTTCAGAAGGTTCTGATGAAGGTTCACGAGGGTCGTTATTTTCTTGGGAATTTATTTCAGAACTTAAATCACAAACTCTATAAAACTCTTTCTTTGATTTTGAATGTTTATTAAGACTATTATTCAATGGTTTACCTTCGGATTTACTATCTTCATGATCAGATTTCCCTCTAGATCCATCCAAGCCATTCTTACCGGCAAAACTTTTGGGGACTCCAACAAGTCTTTCTACTTTCTCATCCTCCGCTACAACTGAATCCGCATGAGATGATACTGAATCTATTATTGTATCAGAATCTGATTCCTCTTCTCTTCCATTCTTAGATTCTTTTTCCAAATCAGTAGAATGGTCATCTAAGATCTCATCTTTATTCAGTTTATCAATCATGGCACTGGCTTTCGAACCTTGAGGTGCCTCCTCAAACCTGTTGACATCATCCAGATAATGTATGACCATGTTTTCATAAACTTCAGAGGGCTCCGAGCCCGTGTTGGAGTCACTTACTAAGACACTAGAGTCCGGTTTAGCTGGAAATGCTTTAGTTTCACTTCTATTTCCATTCAATGTTTGGTGTGGCTTGCGGTCTCTCCTCTCAGTTTTTCCGGGGCGTTTTGCTTGCCTATTGTTTGAGGCTCTCTTCTTGTCAATCTCTTTCATAACTAAGGCGTTCGACGTCAAACTCTATCAAACCAACGAGCGAGCTGCTTTAAAAGAGTAAGAACAGAAACTAAAGACTCATTCATGAAAATTTACACGTTGGGTTCACGCCGTATGCATCGAAAATAGGATTCGCCCACTTACCAAGTAGCATGAACTGCTTGTAGCGTTTTCCACTCTAAATCAACTATCTGAAACAAGTCTGTAAAGGATACACAAGAATTGGCCATTTGGACGTTAGCAACACGAAGTCAAACTCTAATCCCCAGCGGGTCAGTGAACAATTATCACTTCTGCCAGAATTGGACAGAAGCAATTGAAAAAAAGAGTATGATCATAATCATCGCAAGTACATCCGACATATCTATGCTTTTAAGAATCAAGACTCAACAGTTTCGGAGAAAGTGAGACCATGACTCAAATTAAACCGACAAGTACAAAGATCTCCCACCGCAACAAACATTAAGAAAACAACGAAGACGCGTTGTCTTTGCCCCATTCTTTGAAAGCACTAAAAGCAGATCTACACTTGCAACTCAAAAGAAATGCATTCAAGGCTTAGAAGTAGATAGTAGAACTTGAACTGAAACTTCAACTCTAGAAAACATCACAAAGAACACCAAAGAAAGCCAAAAGATTCGGACAACAAAACGATAAGCATGAGAAAAACGTTAAGAAGAACCTGAAACTTTCCATCTCAAGCAGAGCACCATAAGAGACAGGGAAACCGAGTCAGATCAAAGAAACAAGAGAACCGAACAAAAGCAACGAGTGAAGAAAGATCTAAAGACCACATCTGGTGAAAGAAGATAATCAATGTTACGTACGCTGTGATTAGTCAATTTACGGGTGTCGCTGTTTACAAAAATGATATCCGTACGTTACACATTTACACTCAGGCAGACAGATAGAGATAAGGACAGAGAAAGAGAGAAGCAAACGAAGACACCCGAGAAACGACATTGTAAAAAGGAAGGTAAAAAGAGACTCACCGCAGCTTTAGTGCTCTGCTTCCAAAGAAAATCTTTCTGCTTTTGGTTTTTCCAAGTAACAATCACTTAACTTCGGGATTAGCGCTTTTTTCTATATCTCTCTTGCATGTTCATGGGGTTGCTTAGTACTCCAATGTTTCTGCTTAATTAAGACAAGTGATATCACCGTATCAGTGGGTTGGAAGTATAAGAGAGTGCCGGGAACATGGGATTTTAAAAGCCCGCCTGAAATTTTTTTTTATTTGGACAATGTCACCGGAGATTGGTGTCGGTGGCGGAGACAGTTACCGGTAATCACCGGTTAACATGTTAGCTGTGTGCATTTACTGCACCGTCGTTGTCTTTCCATTCGCTTCAAAAACAATAATAAAACCGTTGCCTGGAATAGGAAGGAGTTTGACTGTGTGAGGATTGGATGGGATGGGATGGGCCCCATTCTGATCAGATCCAGAGGAGCAACGTAGCCATGTGATGTGATGACGTAGTCAGATTTGCTGCAGCTTTTCAGCATAATTATTTAAAGAGATTGTATATTTGTTTAATCAATTAACATATAAGATAAAAGTTTATATGATAAATATGATTTGAACAAAACAAAAATATATTATTATTGATTTTTATGTTTTACATAATTTTATTAGAATGCATAGATATATTAATGGCTTATTTGACAAATATGTTAAAAATAAATAGCTAATTGTAGAAAATATAGATGAAATATGCAAATTCTCAAATAGAGTATACTATCACACCAACGTAATTTTAAAATTTATCTTAAAAGCTAGAAAAAGTACTAGACAAATATGTTAATGAAAGTTTTAATTAATTTATTTTCTTTTTGTAAGAAATATTACAATTATGCTTTAAAGCACTTATATTTTACATTGAACTTTTATTATATAAAGTTCACATGCAAATTTTTCAATTATATTAAATATTCATACCTTTTATTTCTAATAATAATGATAATTAACTAATTTAAGAATATAATTTGAAATATTCAGAAATAAATTAAATTAACAATTTAATACTATAATAAGAATGAAACAAAAATAGTATGACAAAATCAAACAAGTTTATGTTTTCAATTTTTATTACAAACCTTAATCAAATAGATTTTTATTTTTATTTTTATTACAAATTTCAACAAAATTAGTTTTTAACAAGAAAAAGAACTAAAAAGGAAACAATAACCAGAAACTGCACCTGAAAAATGAATGTAAAGCCAAACAACCCTTAGTTTTTTAATATATTTTTAAGAAATTGGACATATTTGACGTTGGGATGAGATTTACAAAGAATTAGAGGATATTTCAAGAAAAATATGAAAAAAAAAATTAGAAATTTGGAGGAACAATATGGATCAAGTACAAGAAGAGATATGAGCTAAGGAGAGACCATGCAGCGTTAAACAAAACTCAAAAGGAACATGATATAAGACATGTCGTGCCACAGACCATATGGAGATGAGAAGATTTATGTTGTAAGCCACAAGCATGCTAGAGATCATGTCTCTCCACCATAGAAAATAGGACGGTCTATAGCATGGACCATGGGCCATAGTTGTAGCCCAAACCGTGTCTCGCGGTATTAAAGCGTATTCAAAGTGTAATGCATGGACTACATCATCGTATGGTTATCTGACAATATATGCGAGTGAAAACAAAATATAAATCATTGAGGTGCAAATAAGTTGATAAGTGACTCTTTTGGCTTAAGTGAGGTCGTAGATTTGAACCTTCTTGCTCACGGATTACTACCGAATCGATTATTCTTACCATTCGATCCATGATCCCTATACTCGTTGAAGTGGTTCCAACGTGAAATCACCGCAAAACAAGGAAGACTTATCGAGGTTGTGTCCCGAGTAGCCCTCCGACGATCAAGTAAGTCTTTTGGTGAAGGTGAGACAAAATATGATCGAGAAAAAGCAACTAGTTATGATCTCGCACTTGATAATGAGAGAATCATACCTTATATATGATTTCTGCTAGGTTTTAGGTCCTTACGTTTCTCACGTCGTGCATGGGAGGTTTTCTCGCCGACGGCCGGGTTTGTGGATTAGACCCAAATTAAGCGATGGATGTGTGATCGATCGATCGGCGTCACATTGGACTTAGGCGATATTGCCGACTCCAACCATAAGCCCCCTACCTCGAGTCCGAGCGAAGAGAAGGGTCGAAGGAGTATGTTGTTGTGATTCGTCGGTAACTTCATAATGCGTAAAGCGGATCGGTCGCAATGTGGCCGATCGGTCAGCGTTGGCCTTATAGCTCGGTTTAGGCGGCGGGTGATTTTAGTTGGTGGTCTTGACACATCGGTCTGTCTGCTTGTAATGGCCGACCCGTTGTGCTCTAATCGTCAGATTAGGATTGATTGGTTGAGGTCCCTCGACCGACGGTCTTATCGCTTGTTGCGTGACGATCGTGTTATAGTAGGTCGACCCGCCATCATTGGCGAGCACGCTGACTTGGTACATTTATTGTTTGGTGCGTGCTCGACAACCGCTCGTAATTTAAACGTATCGTCCTTGCAAACGCCGCATACCGTCTCCAGACGTCTTTTCAATCGCCACGCCTCTTCCTTTCAACCGCACGTACCTCTTCTATTGTCGAGTAACCTAATTCCTGTGGCTCGGATCGTGCGCATGTCCGAGCATAGCTTCGGATTGTCTCCACGCGTCGTGGCCGACCGGGTCACTTTCAAGTGTTCCTCCTTTCGACCCCTATAAATATTCATGGTTGTGAGTTAGAGTACGCTTTCACGTTTCCTTTCATTCTCCCGCTTGTACTTTGCCTTCGTTTGCTTATCATCGCTCGTGATTACCAGAAATTTCCTTTCATTTCGCCGTCCGATTTCCCTGTTTCCAAACTCCGATTAGGTACGTCCTTTTTCTTCATTCCCTCTTCGTTTCCGAAAGTCTTTTTCTTGTTGATCATGTCGAACGGTAGTTCTGGGAGTGTGGCCGGAGTTGCGGAGGAGGCGTTGATGAGAGAGAGAAGAGACGGAGCGGTTGTGGGGGCACCGCCGAAGACGGCGTCGTCAATGACCCGTAGGGAGTTGAATAGGTTGGCGATTAAGTTTAATATCCCTTCGTCTTGGGGGCCTCGGTTGGCTTTGCAGAACGAGCGGATCCACAGCAACTTCGGGTACTTCGCTGTTTCCGGCAGCTTCTTTTCGGTTGGTGGGATGAGACTCCCTATGCCCCAATCATTGACGAGGTGTGCTCCACCTACGGGATCTCGCTGAGCTAGATTCCTCCAAACAGTTGGAGGTTTATAAGCAGGTTGTCCTTCTTTGTGCCATCGGTCGGCTATCCACCTTCCGGCGTTCTGCGCCATTTCACGAGAATGAGTCACAATCGAGCTCCGGATGGGATTCCTTCTTCTGATATAAGGATGCTCGGTATCGCCTACCGGAACGCCTTCAAGTTTCATCTGGCGAGTCAAGTACTTTTTCGTGAAGCCCCCGGGGTCTTCCTCCGAGTGTCGGCCGTGGAGGTATCCCCTGGCCGAGCAATGGAATGACGCGTCGACCTTGTCCCTCGGTAGGGAGGAGTGGGAGTTGATTGGTCGTATCAAGGAGCTCGGTAGATACAACTTCGATCGGCTCATTCAGGGATATCCCTGGGGAGCCTCAGCCGACTCCTTCCTTGTCAGTCCCCCGCCTCGGATTAGCGGGCTAGAGGGGAAACGCCCGTCCGGTTGACTCCTCGTGATTGTATTGATTGTTGAATTTGATGTGTTAGTTTTTCTCTAACTCGATTTGTCATCGTGCGGACATGGTGAGTGGATGAAGATCGTGCGAGCCGCCAAGTTGAAAAAGCGATCTGCAGAAGAAAAGGAAAGGTGGAGAGACGGTGGAGACTCTGCTTTATCTCGAGGGGCCCCCTCGACTGATAGATGGATGTTTCATGTCTTAGGGACCTTCCCTACGCCTCGGCGTCATTACCTCGTCCCAGCTTGACGCGGGCCTGGCCGCTTGACGAGGGAGGAAGAGGAGGAGGCGAGCCTCCTCTTAAGAGGAAGAAGTTGGTCCTACCAAGCGTCTGGAGAGGAGCGAGAAGGGCAAGGGAAGGTGCGATCGCGAACCATGGGCAATGGGGTCCGCCCTTAAGCTTGCTAAGGATGCCACCACGGTGACCTCGAAGTATCCCAGATCTTCTTGGGGGATTATCCTCCCGTGGACGAGGAGATGATGGAAAAGAAGAGCGCTCAATTTGGGATCTCGGCTTGTTCGTCTTGGTGTCTGACAGCGACAATGTCCTCGCCGTCTTTGCAAAGATTTGGAGACGCCGGACCAAGAAGTCCGGGATCTGCATGAGCAAACGAAGACCTCGAAGACGGTGTTGGAGGTAAAGGAGGAAAGACTTCCTCAGCTCAAAATGCATCCTTGGAGGAGGAGAAGAGGTCTTTGTTGGCTCGATTGGCGAAGCGAAGAAAGAAAGGGAGATCGAGAGGATGGAGAGGGAGAGAGAGGTCGCCGAGTGGAGGGAAATGTTAGAATGGGCGGGAGCTTAATAAGCGACTCCGATAGATTGTCAGCTCCGCAATGGTGGAAAGGGACGGTAGAAAACCTTGGCAGAGGTGCGGCGATGCAATGAAGCAACGGATCGACGCCATCAAGCGATGGAAGACGAGGTTCTTAGACGAGGAGAGTTTGGAGCTTACTGCGACATGGTCCTTAGGGTCTTGAGGAGGGTCACGAGCTTTATACTCCCGAGGGTCGGCGTGCCCCTCGTTCAAGATTATCTTGGGCCGCTTATTCCTCAAGTTTTGGACTTTCCTTGGAGGAGATGGCGAAGCGGTCGAGGGGAGCCGAGACGCCCGGATGAGGAGCTAGACCTCGATTAGAGAGGAGGATCCCTATGAGGATGTTCCTTCATTGCTCCCTCATCTTGCTCCTCTCCCTTGGAGACTTCTCTGGCGTCCATCCGCTTAAGTATTCTCCGGATACACACCTTCTCCCCGCAAACACTAAGCTCACCTGGTGGGCTTGTGACGGGACCAAATTGCGAAATAAAATTCTTTTCTTTGAACTTACTACCCATGTTTTGGCTCTTCGTTTTCAGTAGTGGTGCGGTTTCTAGCTTGATAAAATCGTTTGCGGTAGGAGCTCACTGGTCGGGCTTGTGGCGTGACAAATTCGATCGATTGAACCTGTGTTTTGTATTTCATCTTCTCGAAGCTATTTTTCAAAGTCGATTCTTTGATTTGTTCTTTGCTTGGATCGTAGTAGGCTCGAGTGTTACGCATACGGTCGATCGGTATTGAGTAGAGTCGCGGTTGGGTTAAAACGAGGTCCCAAGGATCTTGTCTTGGCGGCGATCGGCCGAGGTCGACCTATTGAGAATGCTTACCGAGCAAGGCCCTGGGATCTTGTCTGGCGACCGACCGATCAAGTCGATCTGGAGGTGTCGAGCAAGGCTCAGGGATCTTGTCTGGCGACCCGAATAATCAAGTCGATCAGAGAAAATGTCGGCGAGGCCCAGGGGATCTTGTCTGGCGACCCGACCGATCAAGCCGATCTATAGGAAATGCCGAGCGAGGCCCTGTGGATCTTGTCTGGCGACCGATCGAATCAAGTCGATCAAAGGAGATCTAGAGCAAGGCCCTGTGGATCTTGTCTGGCGACCGACCGACCAAAGTCGATCAGGAGATCTGAGCAAGGCCCCAAGGATCTTGTCTGGCGACCGACCGAATCAAGTCGATCTAAGGAGATCTGAGAGCAAGGCCCGGGGATCTTGTCTGTCTGGCGACCGACCAAAGTCGATCTGTAGAAAATCTTAGAGCGATGGTTAATTTGATTTTAATCTTTGCCACAATGGAGCTTTTCATTCTTGAAAACTTGAACACCCCTTTATTAATGATAAGCGAGGCGTGGTAGTTAAAAACTGTCTGGCGAGGACGGGAAAAAGGTACCCACACGTATACAAAAGTAATAATAAGGAAAGATTGGCTATAAATAAAACTTATTCTTGGTAGAACGCCTTCAAATTCTGCGAGTTCAAGGCCTTGGTAGAATCTTTCCTTTTCATCATCGAGGACGTAAGAACCATGCAGACTTGCTTGATTACTCGGTAAGGTCCTTCCCATGTTTGTCCGAAGCTTTCGGGATGCTTTCCAGTAGCCTCGGCTTTTAGTAAGACGATCCTCCGACCTTTACATTGCTCGGCTTAACCCTTACATTGTAGAACTTGGTTGCCTTTTGCTGATGGCTTCCGCGGCGCCACGCCTTCTCTGTCTCACTAAGGAGAGCGAGCTCGCTCATGCGGGCTTCATCATTTGCTCTTCCTCGTAACCCGACACCTCTCGATTAGGCAATCTGCCTCCAATCGGGAACGTGGCTTACGCCGAAGGTCATCCAAACGGCGTTTCACCTGTGGTCCCATTCGGTGTGGTTCTATATGCCCACAATACTTCATCTACTTCTTCTACCTGCATCTTTCTCCGCCCAGCGCTTCTTGAGGCGTTCATTATCTTTTGTTGGTGTTTCTGCGAGACCAGTTACTTTGGGGATGGGCGAAAAGTTAACCGTAACTTCGATTTTTAGTGATCGCAAAATCTCTAAATTTGTCGTTGTCGAGCTATGCACCGTTATCTCGTGATCAACGCCATAGGCATCCCGGCATAGTATGTTGTCTTTCTTTAAGCTTTCCATTTTCCCCGGTTATTGTAGCGATAGACTCCGCTTCTACCACTTAGTGAAATACTCTCTCGCCACTATCGGAATTTCTTTTGTCCGGACCGAGGGGAAAGGCCCCAGATATCCATTCCCATCGGCGAAAGGGATAGGATGGCTTACGATCTGCATTAAACTCGGTCGGTTGGTGAGGCGGTTCTTTGTTTCTCTGGCAAGCCTCGCCGGTCGACCTTTTCAACAATCTCTTCTCATCGTCGGCCAAGTACTCTGTCGATCAGCCGGTGAGCCAACATTACGCCTATATGATTTCCGACATCCTTCATGGACTTGACCATTGCACCTTTCGGCTTCTTCCTCATTCGAGCATCGAGCGTGACGGTCGTGGGGCCGCTTATATAGAGCCTCGTTGACGGCCGTGTATTCTACCGCCTTCCTCCTTAGCTTCTTGGCCTCGATGGGTCTTAGGTGCTGCTTTCCTTCTAAAAGGTATTGCATGATCGGTTCATCATTTCGGTCGATCGGTATTACATTGAGAACTTCCGACCTTACGAATGCTAGCCATTTAGTCGTTCGACGAATATTGTTTACGGCATCACGATCGGAAGCCATTTTGGAGAGCGCGTCGGCGCTTAGCATTCGAGCTCGCTCTATTCTGCGATTGAATCTTGTCCAAATTGCTCAATTCACCTTTACTACCTCAGATACTTGATCATGTTATTTCCTCGGCCTCATACTCCCGGTGACTTGGCCGACCACCACTGGTCGTCATTATATATCTTGGATGTTTCACCTCCATCTCCGGGCTAGTTGGAGGCCGGTATCAAAGCCTCGTACTACTGCCTCATTATTGGAGGCCTTGAATTCTAGCCAAAGGCGTATTCCACTTTTCTTCCATATCTTGGTGATTAGCACTACCCCGACTCGCATCCTTGACGTTGGATGACGATCAGCGAATAAGTTCGAGCGGAAACCGCTCGTCCTCGAGCTCGGTTGGCTCATCTCTGCAATGAAATCCGCCAACACTTGTGCTTTAATGGTCGTGCGGGGCTTGTATTGAATATCGAACTCTCCAGGTTCTCTCACCACTTTACCAAAGGCAGGGTTTGAGCTTTTGGAGCCTTTGCTGAGGGTTGGTCGGTCCATACCTCAACGGTGTGACTTTGGAAGTAAGGTCTCGATTTTACGTTGCCATTATCAAAGAGTGCTAGCTTTTCTATGGGCCAGCGTCGCGCGTTTACGGCGATCAACACTTTTGGCGTAGTAGAGCGAGGTGTTGCACGCCTTCTTCCGAATCGGATGAGTCTGCATGTTGATCGACCTTCCGTGACCGCCAAATATAAGATCGGGGTTTCCCCCTCTGCTGGCTTTGCGAGCAATTGTGTCTAGACAAATATCGTTTCAAGTGTTGGAAAGCTTTTCGCACTCATCCGCCATTAAACCGGGTTACATTCGCTTTCCTCGGGGCCTTAAAAATGGAAGGCACTTGTCTCCCAATCTAGAAATGAATCGCTTTCAATGAAACTATCCGCCTTGGTCAAGATCTGAACGTCTTTCAAGCATTGTGGCGAAGGCATCGTATGATGGCCTCAATCTTCTGGGATTAACTTCGATTCCATTGAGTGATCATAAACCCGAATTTTCCTGATGCCACCCCAAACACGCATTTTAGGGTTTAGCTTCATCTGGAATTTATTCAGGTCTGGAAGACTTCTTTGAGATCTTACACATGCTCATGGTAGTCTTACTTTTTACCACCATATCGTCCACATAAGCTTCCACCGTCAAACTTATCATTGTTTAAAGACTTCGTGACGAGTAGTTGATAGGTCGCCGGCGTTTTTGTAGAAGGGCATTACTTAGTAGCAAAAAGTGCCTTGGTCTGCATATGGCGCGTCTTTTCTTCGTCTTCCGTGCTCATTTGGATCGATGATAACCCGAGAAGGCATCCAGAAGTGAGCAACTCATGGCCTAAAGTGGAGTCCACTAATTGATCGATCTTAAGCGTGGAAAGTCATCCTTTGGACATCTTTGTTTAGGTCGATGAAGTCTATACACATCATCCATTTCCGTTCTTCTTTTTACTAACATCACGTTGGCGAGCCACTTTCGGTACTTGACTTCTCGGATGAAGCCGGCCTCCGCAGACTTCGCCACTTCCTTCTCGATCACCCCTCGTCGTTCTTTCTTTGTGGCATCGCTTCTTTTGTCGATCGGCTTATAGTCGTGCGAATCTTAGGGAATGAGATGTGGCCGATCGAGATTAGGGCATGTCGCTTGGTACCCAAGCGAAGACCGATTTGTTTTCCACCAGACAGTTTGTGATTTCTTTAACCAGGTCCCCCTGCAGCTCGGAGCCTAGGTTTGTAAATTTAGAGAGATCGGCTTTGTCCAGCACGACTTTTTGCGTTTCTTCCACCGGGTTTATTCTTTCCACCTCTTCGTCAGCTCTCACATCCAGAGAGCTCGTCAGTACTACCGCCCCATCTAATGTCTTCGTCTCTGCCAAGTAGCATTCCCTAGCAATTTTCTGTTGACCCCTGACAACTCCAACTCAAGTGGGGTGTCGAAACTTAATAACTTTGGTAGTAAGTGGAGACGAGCGGATCTGAGGGCATTTTGTGTAGCCCTACCGATTATCGCGTTATCGCCCATGGAATTTAACAACTAGGAACTCAACGTCCTTTCTATTTGACAAGGCTTACGCTGAACTTCACTTTCAAATTTACCCGAGCGAGGTGAGGTGGCCGCCGGTCACTCCTTGATGGGTAGTCAGGGTAATAATAAGCTCTTGGTACCTTCATTTGCTTGAAGGCTTCATAGTGCAACAAATCGACCGAGCTCCGTGTCGATCATTACCCGCTTCACCTCGTGTCCGTCCATATTCAGTTTACCACGAGGCATCGTCGTGAGGACAACTTATTCCTTTGAGGTCGGACTCATCGAATGATATCATTTCGTCACTCTCCCTCGGCTTTTTGGTGGATGGGTCGGTCTACTGTTTGGCATACCTTTTCTCCCTTTTGGTGGAGCCCCATTTGCATTTTCACCGAATATCATATTGATGACCCCAAGGTCGTTAAATCTGTTGCCGGTGTTACCATCATTTCTTTCCTTGATTGCCCCTTTCTTCTCGTTGATTATCGGTATTAGTGTTACTCTCCTCCGTCATTCGTCATTTTCGCCTCCAAGGCGATCGTCTATTGTTTGGTAGGCACATTACTCATACCGATGGTCGATTTAGCATTTTGCCCTCGCTTCACAAATCGGCTAATCTTCCTTTTGTATGAGGAATTCAATCTCTTTCTTGATTGCCAAGAATCTTGATGTCATGGCTCAATTCTTTATGGAAACAGCGATACACACTAGTGTTTCTGTCCTTGTATGGGGTTTCATTTTTCGTGCTCTCGGATAGTTTCCGTTTGCTATGATAGCCGCCAAGACTTCCGTGTCGTTTATTAAGCGGAGTGAAGTCTTATTGATTCGAATGTCGGTAGCTTCGGCTTTCTCCAGTCATTGGTCTCTCTGTCTTTGTGAGACTCATCCATCCTACCACAACGATCATCCGCTTTCGGCGTTTTGTATTCTTTAACACCTCCTCGATTTGAATGTATTTATCTGCCTAAGATCGATCTCTGAATAGATCGGCCGATCGAGGGCTAGTGACTTCTTGAACTCTTCGTCCTCAGTATTACTCATAAGGGCGGCCAAGGCGTAGACGAAAGCGGTGAGGTCGGTACCTCGGCCGCTTCATTGTTAAACCGAAGTGATGAACTCCCGCAAACTCTCATTCCTTCCTTGGGTGAGTTGCATCACCTCCAAGGCCGTCTTCTGCGATTAAATTACTAGTGGCGAATTGATTCGGGAAGAGCGACACGAAATCCTCGAAGCATGTGATACAACCCGGGTAAGTATTGAACCATCGCCGAGCTCCCTCTTGGAAGGCCGTCTGAAAGCCTTACATTGGATGGCGTCCGAACACAATGTAGGCTCATCATGGATGGAAGTGTTGCATGTAGTCGAAAGGTCGGTCTTTCGGTATATTTCTCGGTCGGTATCTTTGTCTTTGGTATTTGGGAGAGTCATCCAAAATGTCCGGAGTGAAGGAGAGTTGTCTTCTTGCCGTCAGGCGTCCGGACGAAAGCTTCGTAGCTACATGAGTCCTATCATCGCGATTTTTCTAGGGCTTCATAGGGCGATGATCGATTCGTGTCATTTGGTTTGTCGGCGATCGTCGCACGGACGGCGGCGCCGTGTGCTTGATTCGCAGATATCGGCGAATTACCACCTCGGCTTTTCTATTTGTTTAGGCTCGGTGGCGTGTATGGACGGAGGAGGGTCGCATCTAATCGGTCTTTGGTGATTCGGGGTTGCATGGTGCGCAACGTTATCCTCCACGACCACGCTCTGTTCTTCTTGCTCCAATGCTTGGTAGTAGTTGATCGTTAGGATTGGAAGACTCCGTCTGGAGGCGTGTGGTGCAAAGCGAAATCGTTTGTAATCGCAAACCGACGTTGCATCGCCAGAGCCGCAACAAAGCGGCTATATCGGGGTTCATCGCCGCTGCTGACTTATCTGCGTGTTTCTAGGCGTGGTGCGGAAGTCGGGCCCCACGGTGGCGCCAATTGGTTCTGGGATTACATTTGGCGATTATTCCATTCGATCCATGATCCTATACTCGTTGAAGTGGTTCCAACGTGAAATCACCGCAAAACAAGGAAGGCTTATCGAGGGTTGTGTCCGGTAGCCTCCGACGATCAGTAAGTCTTTTGGTGAAGGTGAGACAAAATATGATCGAGAAAAGCAACTAGGTTATGATCTCGTCTTGATAATGAGATAATCATACCTTATATATGATTTCTGCTAGGTTTTAGGTCCTTACGTTTCACGTGCGTGCATGGGAGGTTTTCTCGTCTTGACGAAATTTGGTTTGTGGATTAGACCCAAATTAGCGATGGATGTGTGATCGATCGATCGGCCCGTCACATTGGACTTAGGCCCGATATTGCCGACCCAACCACTTCTTATATATGCAGTTGTTTAAAACTTGAAATCAGAGTCTTACTTCTCACAAGGGACCTACCCAACTCGAGCAGATATTAGCCTAAGTGTGGATAGTTTAAAAGTATCTTCCTACAGTTAAAATCCTCCTAGAACATCTCGCAAATAACCAAAAAAAAAACCATGATGTTAATAATCTGCTGCATTGCTATTTCCAAAATCACCTCCTAATGCATATGAAATGTAACAATGTCACCTACTTCAAAAGCTTTTTAGTGCTGATCCAAAGGTCTGTACCAGTTTCTTGCCACAAGCAAATATTTCAGCATCTCAACATACCACAAACCACGACTTTGCTTTATATCTGGACAATTACCAGCTCTCACCACATTAACGAAACTTCAACCTCAAATCATGCATGTACTTTTCCCACTATTGCCTACTGGCAAAATTTAATAGGCTAAGTTGTTTTCCTCACATATTATGATAGTAACCGACTTGAAAGATACAAAGAACAACATATACTGTTCAAAAACATAAACAAGAGATTTAACAGTATTGTGGTATCTCGACCGCAACAAGGTGTGCAATTCCTGTATTTCAAATAACCGAATGCATATTTTAATTTAGGTAACAAAGGTCCACTGATCAAAGCCAACAGTTTGAAAATATTTTCAGGCACAAGTGCATTATATATATCGAGGCAGCTACATCTGTTTCCACCACATAAAAGAATGATAAACCATAGCATCCAACACAGAGTGCATGAAGAAAGAAGAAGCAGTAACTCAACTGTTTGTGACAGGCCTCTGATAGGATACGAAACATCTTAAATGTCACAATACTGAAGCCAACACTAACCAAATTGGTTATCAATGGGCTATCTAAAATCCCATATCCCAATACTCCCAGAAATATGTGGATACAATACAACCTAAATTAAGCTTGAAATTAATGTAAATAATAAACATAGAAGTCAATGAAATGGGGGCAAGACTCATGGTATCAGTCTGATGTCTTTTAGACATCATTTGCTAAATGAAACTCCATCATGTCATGAACTCGTGAATACATAAACAGTGTGAAACAAAAGAAGAAAAAAAACTCAACAATCATCTAGACCCAGCATCAAAAGACACTCAATACATCATTAACTTCAATATCAGGTATTGTTATAACTCGTAATGGCAACAAAAGACGTAAGATGAAAAGGATCCAAATGTCCGGCATTCGTGAAAATTTTGCTTCTTTATTTCTTACTCGGAAGTAATAAACACTATCAACAAAGAAAGCGAGACGATAGGTGGGCACCCAATTGAAAGGAGAATTCAGAGAAGCTTTCGACACTAAGCATAGTCAGATCACTCGGAGTCGGCCGAACCGGAGAGACCCAATTTCTCGATCTTGAGTCGTTGGAGGGCTTTCTCGTGAGCCCAGGTCTCGATGGTGAGGTCAGGCTTGGCGTTGAGACCATCACCCAAAATCACGATGGTGAGAAAGCTGGTAATATAGCAAGGAAGCTCCCAATCCTCCCATTTACGCGATTCACCAGGTGGCGGAGGAGTCCTGTTGAAGAGGTATCCCTTTGGCCGATCCTCGTGCCCTGGGCGTGACCACCGACTGGGCCCTCCGTTGGCACCGCCTCGGGCTCGAAGGGAAGACAGTAGGCGCTGGCGGAGCATGGTGGACGCCGGCGTGGGCATTGATTTTGGCTTTGGTTTTTATAAGTTTTTATAAGTTTTGAGATAATAACCTACAAAAACAGAAAGAATTTTGAGAGAGTAAAATGATCAATTAGGGGAGTGGACTTGTGTGATCGGACGGACCGTAGCAACGTGCAGGGGTTGCATTAGAAGTAAGGTGGATGAGATAATTTATTTTTAGTTTTCGTTTTAGTTTTTTTGAAATAAAAACAAAATTTTATTTGGCTGTCGAAATTAAAGTAATTATGTTTTATTATTGATGATAATTATATATGAGATAAAACTTAAAATAAAATATTTTAATTAATTAAATTTATTTTAATCTCTTATATAATATTTATCAATACATTATTAATAAAATAATTTTATTTTAAAATAAACAATTTAAATTTTATTTTAAATATATTTTAATTATTTAATCAAATTTTATTTGAAATTTATATATTTTGAAGTTATTTTAAATTGAATTATATTTATTTATTTATTTATAATAATTAAATAAATTAGTAAATTAAGCTACATTTTCATAATTTTATTAATAATTAATTTAAATAATTAAATATATATTATTAAATTAAACTATTCATAATTCTTATTAATAATTAATATATCAAATAACTAAATAATATATATTTAGTTGATAATAAACTAGATTATTAAAATAATAAAAGCAAAAACAAAAATCACTTTTGTGGTTTTCATAAATTTTAAAATTAAAAGAAATTAAAACAAAAAATATAAACCAAAAACTCAAACAAACAAGTTTTTTTTTTACTAAATTTGAAAACAAAAACAATAGGCATAAAACTACTCTTTTCAACTCTTTTAATTGATAGGAAAACAAGAAATTTATGTCCAGGAAAATTATATTGTTAATAGCATTGGGTCATAACTGTGAAACTCAAGCTGAGGCCTCATTGCATCTCATATGTTCATTCCTCAACTAAATGACCAAACTGGGGCCATAATTTTTCTAGTTTGATCAATTTAGAACCAAACATTATAATTTGCTCATTTAAGGGATAAATGTTCGCGAGTATGCTCAATATTAAGCAAATTTAGACAGAAAATAGGATTTGTCATACACACTCCCTTACTTTATATAAAAAACGTGTTTGGAGAGCTAGGTGGATATTAAAACCATGTAAAAAAATACTCAAAAGTAACGTAAATTTTATTTTGATAGATTACCATCTGAATTTTTACAAAACCATAATTTTACTTTAATCCCAAATATTCACCATGTCAGTCTTGCCTCCTTCACGTAATTTCAATATCGATCACTCCAATCCCTCTAGCCAATCTGCCTTCTACTCTTTGTTCAAGGGGTTGTCTTGCCTCCTTCACACATCATCTTGTCGATCCACCTTCTAATATCTGTCCAGCAATTGCCAAGTACGTTTGATCTACTCATCTATTTTTCTCATTTGTGTATTAACTTTCAACTTAGATATGCTACACATTGACGATATTGTCCCTAGTGGGTTTTCCACAGATATGCTACACATGATCTTTAAAATTACTTTATGTACTGTGTGCAATAAGAAATAAGGGGAAAACCATTCATTGAATCTGGACATTTAGTTTTAGGGATAAAGAAAATATGCAGTATATTCCTTCATATTTGTAGTCGCATAGGATTCTAGCACTGTCTGCACTAGTAGCTTTCAAGAAATATGCATAATAACTTGGAAGAAATGGGCATTAATGTAGGAAAATTTCGGTGTGAGCATCACATGCCCACGGTGCGGAAAACAAAAATTTTTATTCCGGGACCTTCCCGAAAGCTAGGATCCATGTGACTATATAACAAAGTCAAACCAAAACGACCAAAGGAGACAGTCTCTAACGGTATCCACGCAGAGATCGGAGAACCTAACCGGGACAAACCCTTTGACCCGAGAATAGCTAGAATAAGGAGAAGACTGCTAGATCTTACCTTATTCTTGGAGAGCTTGGAATCAGGATGGAGAAGGAGAAGGAAATGCTTGAAGATGATGAAGAACAATGATGAGATGAGAGGAAAACAATTTTTCCTTTCAAACTTCTCTACTCTTCTTACAACCAACGACTACACTCATCATCTTTCTTTCATTTTGTCTTCTTATCATTTAATGGAAAGATGACAAGGCAAAAGATGGAAGCTTCTTTTTTCATCCACGTTAGCTTCATTATATATATATATATATATATATATAAAGTTAAAGCTTCCTCTCCTCCTTCTCCCATGTATAGCATATATATATATATATTAATTTTTTAATTAATTAATTAATTATATATATATATATAAATAAATGTTGAAGTGGTCCAGTCACACTGGGGTTGGCCCTTACTTAAACCACTGGTCCCGATATGGGAAAAACTCTCGGAAACGTTTTTCAGCAATATCAATGTCGCGATCTCATCGGGACATATATCGATCTCATCGGGACATATCTCGATCTCATCGGGATCCATTTAATCTGATTGCTCTCCATTTATTGGATCTCTGTCCAAAACTATTTTACAATTCTCGAGACACTCTTATCGTGTGACCCATTAAGTTCCGGTTATGTTGGCCATTTAGATCAACACTTAATCTAAGCAAGTCATGGCGGTATCTAGCAACACATCATGACCCCGATTGACCGGAAAGTAATTGGTTTGACGAATAAACATATATTCATCATGGACCATATCACGAACCTTTCCATGACAATTCTGGTGCAATTAGTCCTTTCACCATGCTATACCCCACTTGGTTATGAGTATGGGCAATGTGTCGACTCTTCTAGGTCGACTACGTCAAATCTAGTCAAGTGATTTCAGTTCTTATCCTGGGACTCATTACTTAATACTAAATATGTCAACGAAGACACTCTTCATGACATATGTACTCTGATCAGAGATTTTCAAGTAATGACCACGACGAAGAGGCCATGGGTATCATCTTCGCTATCACGTAGTGGTGAATCCTCTATTGGCTACTCAATTACCTTCAATACCTCAAACTGCACCCAATCACCACCCTATGAGCGACCTCGGAAGGCAACAAGGAATGGAGTCAAAGACGAATCAAGATTCAAGATATCCTTGAGCACCTCAAGTCTAAGGATACTTGCACCATTCTTATGATGAGATTATCGCGACATTAGAATAGGACATCCATGTGATGATCTCATAGCGGGTCATCGATGTACTTACTACCTCTAGTAAGCATCCACATCTCAACCTAAATATCTCATATATACGCTTTACGAGATCCTTTGCTTGATCAAATCAAGGAGCTTGAGATGTGCTAGTCTTCCGGATTACCGATGTCGATCTCGAGAATCCTATGACTAGGGATAATTTGAATCTTGACATAATTGCACATGATAGGAATCTCGGTAGTATGATCACATCATAATTTCCTTCATGCTATGTCATATATCAACGACTTCATTAATTTGCTTATAGATCAATATCCATTCATAAATAATGAACATCAAATTAATGAAATATGCCTTTCTTTATTTATTTATAAAGAATGTACCTGATATTGTATAAAAGCGCGTTAAAGGTGATTGCCTTTAGGCCTACTCTAACAATCTCCCACTTGACCTAAAGCCAATCGCTTTGATATCTAATACCATAAAGTAGTACATGAGAATCAAAACTCTTCTGTGACAATGGCTTTGTCAACGGATCAGCAATATTCTGCTCTGTGGGAATTCTCTCTATCTGCACATCACCTCGACCAATGATCTCCCTGATCAGGTGATATCTGCGGAGTACGTGTTTGGATCGTTGATGAGACCTTGGTTTCTTCGCTGCATAATAGCCCCATTGTTGTCACATACAATCAGATGGGCCCATCACTACTAGGAACCACACCAAGTTCAGTAATGAACTTCTTGATCCAAACTGCTTCATTTGCTGCGTCTGAAGCGGCAATGTACTCTGCCTCGGTCGTTGAATCAGTAGTCGTCTCTTGTTTGGAACTCTTCCAACTGACTGCCCCGCCATTCAGTGTGAATATGTAACCTAATTGGGATTTGGAATCATCCTTATCAGATTGAAAACTGGCATCTGTATACCCGCTCACTTTGAGATCTCCATCTCCATATATCAAGAAAACATCCTTAGTCCTTCGCAAGTACTTGAGGATATTCTTGACAGCCACCCAGTGACCCTCACCAGGATCCGATTGGTATCTGCTCGTAACACTTAGAGCATATGATACATCGGGTCTCGTACATAACATTGCGTACATGATAGATCCTACCGCAGATGCATACGGGATCATATCCATGCGCATCCTCTCATCTTGTGTCTTAGGACACAAAGATTTCGAGAGTGTTATCCCATGAGTGATGGGAAGGTACCATCTCTTGGATTGTTCCATGCTAAACCTCTTTAGCATCTTGTCTATGTACGTTGATTGTGAAAGACCAAGCAATCTTTTTGATCTATCTCTATAGATCCTTATCCCAAGGATATAAGTTGCTTCACCAAGGTCTTTCATGGAAAATTATTTGGATAACCAAATCTTCACTGATTGTAGCATCGAGACATCGTTTCCTAGTAATAATATGTCATCTACATATAGCACAAGGAATACGATTGTAGTCCCATTAACCTTCTTATATACACAGTGTTCATCCGGATTTTGTGAGAAATCAAACTCTTTGATTACCTCGTCAAAACGGATATTCAACTCTGGATGCTTGCTTGATCTATAGATGGATTTTGAAGCTTGCATACCTTTTCGCCATCATAGGAGATGAAGCCCTCGGGTTGTGTCATATACACATCCTCGGTTAGATTCCCATTTAGGAAAGTTTGTCTTCACATCCATTTGCCATATCTCATAATCATAATGAGTGGCAATGGCTAGAGTATCTAATGGATTTAAGCATTGCTACTGGGCTGAAGGTCTCGTCGTAGTCAACTCCTTGTCTTTGACGAAAACCTTTAGCCACAAGCCTTGCTTTATAGGTAATTACATTACCATCCATGTCGGTTTTCTTTTTGAAAACTCATTTGCACCCTATGGGTTTGATTCCTTCGGGTGCATCAACCAAAGTCCATACTTGGTTTTCATACATGGAATCCATTTCAGCCTTCATGGCATGAAGCCATTTCTCAGACTCTGAACTCTTCAGAACCTCTTCATAGGTAGTAGGCTCATCATCTTCTATGAGCAATACGTCATTCTGTTCATTCACGAGAAATCCATATCTCTCGAGAACAGAGCGTATCCTACGTGACCTACGAACTTCGTGTGTTGTAGAAGGTTGAGCTGTTACTTCATCATATGAGTCACAGTTTGAGTTGAGCGATTGATCTGCGTCTGTTCAAGCATCTTGAACTTCTTCAAGCTCAATTTTGCTCCCACCGCCTTCTTCTTGTAAAGAAAATCTTTCTCTAAAAGACAACATGCTTTGAAACAAACACCTTTTGTTCCTCGTGAGTAGAACGATATCCCATTGTTTCTTTAGGATATCCTACGAACAAACACTTGTCGATTTTGCATCAAGTTTATCCGATCGTGTCCGCTTCACATAAGCAGGACAACCCCAAACTTTCAAATGAGTAAGATAGGGTCTTTTGTTAGTCCACATCTCATATGGAGTAATATCAACTGCCTTTGATGGAACTCTGTTTAGCAAGTAAGCAATTTGTCTCGAGTGCATACCCCAAAAGATTTTGGTAACTTTGCAAAGCCCATCATTGATCGTACCATGTCTAACAATGTTCGATTTCTCCTTTCGCCACACCATTATCTTGTGGTGTGTAAGGAGGAATCCATTGAGATAAAATCCATTATCTACGAGATAATCCAAAACTCTTGGTCTAAGTATTCCCCACCACGATCGATCGTAATGTCTTGATACTTTTCCCAAGTTGGTTTTCTACTTCATTTACAATTGTTTGAACTTTTCAAATGCTTGATTTGTATCTCATCGAATCTGGTACCCATATCGAGAATAATCATCGATAAAGGTAATGAAGTAAAGAGAACCACTTCTAGCATGGATGGACATCGGACCACATACATCCGAATGTATTAGGTCTAATACTCCGTCGCTCGTTCACCCTTTCCCTTAAAGGAAACTTAGTCATCTTGCCTAATAAACAAGATTCACATGTGTCATATGATTCATAATCAAATGACCCTAAACTTCCACTCTTATGGAGCTTAGCTATCGTCTCTCATTTATATGGCCAAGACAATGCCATAAGTAAGTTGATTTTAAATTATCTCGTTTATGTCTTTTCGTGTCATTGACATTCATAATTGGATGTGACATATCTAATATGTAAATTCCATTGCATAATGTACCAAGATACCATAAAGCATTCCATTTAAACTAATAGAACAACCATTGCTACTAAAGTCAAATGGAAACCAAATCTACTTAAACAAGAAATGACAATATGTTCTTTGTTAATACAGTACAAAATAACAATCATCCAATTTAATTACAAGCTCGGTGGGGAGTGAAAAAAGTAAGTGCCTACGGCTAATGCAACAACTCTTGCTCCATTTCCCACACGCAGTCTAGTTCTCCTTCATGAGTCATCTCATCGTCCTCGAGGCCCCGTGATATCATTGCATATGTGTGAGCCACAACGGTATCTAATACCCATATGTTATGATCGAAGCGAGATTAACCTCAATGACAAAATACACGAAGAAGTCGAGGCATCGATGCCTTCTTCGCTTCAATTCCTCGAGATAGACTTTGAGATCCTCTTCCAAAGTGGCGGTCTTGCCATAATGGAAGCAAGTTCCTTTAGTGCGATCTCTTTGGTTTTCTTCTTGGTTATACTTCCTTTCGGTTTCTTAGACCTCTTCTTCTTGATTTCTTTTCTTGGAACCGAAGAAGAGTCCACCATAAACACTTGCTTGCTATCCTTCTTGATAGCTTGCTCTGCTGTCTTGGCAGATTGATCAACTCGAGGATTGTCGTGGATATTTGATTCCTCCGATAGTTTAACACAAACCGTGAATAACTATCGACAATCCAACTATAATTAAGTCAACACTTAATTCATAATCCATGACAAAACCTAAGACAGCCAACCTCTCGATATCGCATTCATCTTGATGCATCTAATGCACCGCAGATGAACTGGAATCATCTTAGTAGTGAAGAGTAACCTCGAGGTCTCGAACCTTTCGAGATCGAGCTTGCTCATCAAGCGACTCCCTAAGATGAAACACTATGGTATGAGCATCCATAGACTCATCGCCTGCTGACTCTGGTGACATCGAGGCAAGCATAATACTGAGTTGCTATGTCATTGTCTTTGAGATGCTTCGATAAACTTTCTGATCCTCATCAGAAGCATCAACAGCAGGTGGATCAGGAAGTGGAACATCAAGGACATATCCCAGTTCCTCAGATCTGAGAACAATTCTTAGATTTCTCGTGTCGAGAAAATTTGGTCCAGATTAATTTGTTTGAGTCTATAAGCGAGCGCAAGTTCACACTTGAAGTCATCTTCAATCAACCTAAAGAGAAAGAGAGAAAGAATGTTAGAATAGAATTAAATGCATGATCATAAGGACTTGCATGTCATGCATATGGCTCCCACTAGTTTTAAAGAATCTATAACCCTCAGTACGAATCCAAGAAACATTATGACAAAATATTCTAGTGGGTCGATATCCGACATTCCTAAAAATGACCTTGGGTTTACCCAACAAGTCACCTTAGGTCAATCGGTAGGTATCAGTCATACCAATTGCATCTTAGATATCTGACATTACTAAAATGACCTTGGGTTTACCCAACAAGTCACCTTAGATCAATCGGCAGGTATCGGTCATACCAATTACTTTATAGATGCAACTATCGACTAGTGCTATCAACTCGTGATGTATGCACACACATTGGGTTATCAACTCTTGATGCACGTACATCTGATGTACACTACCCAATTTCGCCTCTGTCCACGTTGACCTTGAGTTTACTCAACAAATCTTATTTTCATGGTTCGAACATATTCGTATAGAGTGAGCTTGGGTTTACCCAACAACCCAACTCTATAAGAACTCTGGTTCTCCCCATATTAATGGAAGGCGTTAGTTTTCATATTAAGTGTGAGGGTTTTCAGGTCTCATCTACTTTTTCTCCAAGCTATAGGATTATAGTCACTATAACTATATGGAATAATTTAGGGCAATTCATCAATCACATTGAATCTATACCTAAAATCATCCATCATCCCACCTATGCATGTTGTAAGTCGACTTGTGTATGTATAAGTCGACTTATGCCTCTGTGTAAGTCGACTTATGCAAGTGTAAGTCGACTTATGCAACTGTGCACGAACAAGTCGACTTTTAACATTGTGCAAGTCGTGTAACATCCCGTCACTGTCATTAAGGGTATTTTGGTTATTATGAGTCATACTGATAGGTTTCACTGCATTCATTGAATGAGCATATTCTTGGCCTCTAATTGTAGAGAGCAGGTTTAATGCATATGCATTTATCCATAGGTACATGCATTCATGATTTCGGTATTTAATTGTAAGTAAGAATCGACTGAGTTATTTGGCCGATTGGATTGAGAGTTAATTGAGAATTTAGTGTCGAGTGCAATTGGTGATTTGATCTTGCTTATGGTGGTGGTAATTTATAATGGCTTATAGGAAATTCTCGTGAAATTAGGAGATAATGCGGATCGGAAAGTTTTGGGTGGTCGATGGTGACCTACGATCTTGAAAGCATCGTCCAATGGCAATGGAAAAATTAGAATTTCTTGATAGGAAATAATTATGTGGAACCATTGGGATTTAGAGACTGAAATTTGGTGACTTGGAGACTTAGGTCTATAAATACTAGGTTTGAGGAATTTGGGAAAACACCTAAGACAATTTCACGTTTCTCTTCTTTCCCCTCTCGTGACTTGCGATTTCCTCCCATTGGTAAGGATTCCTCATTTTCTTTATGGATTCTTTCCTTGAGATGAGGTTAATCGATTGGTATTATTGGTGAAGGTTAGAGGCTCTGGGATTAGTGAATCGTTGAGCTTGAAGGATTTTAGGGTTTGGAGGATTTTGAGGAATCCGTAGCTTGATCTGTGATTTGGTAAGTTTTAAGAGCTTTGATGTTGTTATGGATGATTCTTCTTGTATTTATGGCATTTATTATATTTGATCGGGTGGTTGGGAGTGTTTATGGATGGGTTTTGTTATTGATGATTACCGTAGGAGTGTATAGGGTCGAAGTGTGGATTTGTGGAGGTAGATTATCGATTTGTTGATGGATAGAGTTATATGGATGATTGAATATGCTAAGGTTGCCGATGATGATATTGCTTGATTTATGTGTATTGAGTTCTTGGTGAGTTGCGAAATCGAATCTGGAAATCTGGTGGTGTGTTTAAAAGCTATGTGTTGGGGAAGAAGGAGAGCATGCGTAGTGGATTTAGGTTGGAGACCGCCTGCAACCGTGAGGAGCTCGGCATGCGAGATGACGATGAGTAGCTTCGGCGTCGGGAGGAAGCGATGAGCTTCGGCATCATGCAGACGGCGGTGAGGAGCTTCAGCATGCAGACGAAAGATGAAGTAGCTTCGGCATGCGGGACGAAAGCGATGAGGAGCTTCGGCATGCGACGGCGGTGAGAGCTTCGGCATGCGGACGAGCGGTGAGTGCTTCGGCATGCGGACGAGCGGTGAGGAGCTCGGCATGCGGGCGAGCGGTGAGGAGCTTCAGCATGCGGACGAGCGGTGAGGAGCTTCAGCATGCGGGCGAAGCGGTGAGGAGCTTCGGCATGCGGGCGGCGATGAGAGAGCTCGGCATGCGGGCGAGTAGTAAGTAGCTTCGGCATGCGGGCGGCGGTGAGGAGTTTCGGCATGCGGGCGAGCTGCGAGTAGCCCGGCATACGAACGAGCTGCGGATCGATCGATCATCCGAGCGACCGACCGACGAGTTGCGTATCGTTCGGCTATCGAGGCGACCGAGCGACGAGCTTTAGGAGTCGCTTCGGCGCAGGCGGCGATGGGCGGCGGTCTGCGTAGCTAGTCGGATGAGCGGCGGTTTAAGCGTGCGAGCTAGGGCTCGCGTCGAGTCGACTGTGGCATGCGGGTGAACGCCAGCGCACCCGTGGTCGCAACCTTTGCCTAGTCGTCCAGAAGAGGAGTGTTTGAGGCTTTTGGCATTGGGACTTAGGAAATTAACCGATTGAGGTGATTAAGGATTAGATTTGATTTGAAGTTTAAATTGGAATTTTTATGGATGTGTTCGACCCAAGGAATAGGAAATTGCTATTGGGGATCCTAATTGAGGTAAATTGACTGGATTTTGGAATGGATCAATTATTGTCAATCAACTCGATGACGAGTCGAATTGGGTTTTAGCACCGGAATCGTGGCGTGCATTGTACATTATTTCACCGAGACATATGCATTCTTGTCTTTGTTTTATTGGGCAATAAGTGATGGGTTGTACTTTATTGTTATAGAGGCACCGTTGGACCGTCGTTCCACGGACATTCTTTGGGACTTCGAGCGATGCTTCGGAAGTTCTGGTGAGTAACCTAGTTGGTTTCTCAAATTCTGATTTGCTTATATGCTCTACGTGAATTACATGCAAAAGTGAATTGTATGACTCTTGTATGACTCTTGGCATGTATTGGATTGAATTGCATGTTTCTTGGAATCGACTTATGCGGTTATGTGATCTTGTATTGAATATTGGGCTTCATAGCCATGCCATTGAACTCGAGAATCGATGTCTTTGGGCTTTATAGCCACATTTGTAAATTCTTGAGCGTGACCTTTGCATGCATAAATGCATGATCACATAATGGAATGTGTCCCAGTTGCTATTTTCACCGAAAAGAGCTTGAGCTCACATCTTGTCTTGTGGGGCTTGGCAGGGAGAAAATCACAGCGTCCACACCGATTCTTGGACCGAGCACTTGGGCACAAAATCAATAAGCGGAAAGAGTCACATATGCATTGCATTTACATGATTGATTTGTGTTGTGGCGATTCTTCGGAATATGTGATGACATGAATTCTTGTGGTATTACTTATTCTTATGGCCGATTGATTTACATTTATTGTTACATGTCTTTGTAAATTGCTACACGATCTTTATTCGTTATATTATCTTGACAATAAATATTCTTTGTACTATCTTTATGCGCCGTGTGCGTAATGCATGATTTAGTGAACCATCGATGATGGTTTCTCACCGAAGTTCGCAAACTCACCCAAATTTGCAACCTATTTTTCAGAATTTGTTAGAGTAGACTTCTAGCTCAGAGATCTTTCTTTCCTACCGATGCGAGCTCTTGGCGAGGGTCGTGATGTACGTAGGTCGGTCACCGGATTAGTGTTTTGAGGATGACTTAGGATAGATGTTTGTATCGGTCTCTTTTGGTTTTGTTAGGAGGCCGATAGACTTGTCTATTACGGATTGGATTCTTGTCTTGGATAATTATTACTTTGGATGTCAATTTGTTGATTCTTGTTATTTTGTGATTTAAAATACTTGATGCCATGGATTTTAGCGAAATTTTCGGTAGTAAATCCTTTATCGTGGGATACGTGTCGGGCGACCTTGGGTTTCGATGTGTACCCTACGGTGAGGCGCTACATTTAGTGGTATCGAGCATGGTTGGCATCTTTTGGGCATAGAGCATTATTAGGCGGAATCCTTTGTGTAAGGATATGAGCGATCGAATTTCTTGTCTGTTTTAGGTCATCCGTTATGGGAGATCGAGTAGAGCAGCCAGCTGACCAAGAATCGGTAGGAGCTAGTAGGGAGTCCCCTATGCCTCTCTGGAGGAGTTACCTCCTCGAGTTCTGTGAGGCAGGAACTACAGATGCGATCGGCTATGGCGGCGATTGATTTCTATGGTAGCCCGACCTGCGGAGGCCGAGGATGGCTTGAGAGGGTGGCGAGTCCTCGATCAGTTGATCTGCGACCACGAGGAGAGGTTCACTACTCTGTCTCCTTCTCTGGTCCTGCATATCGGTGGTGGAGGATCGTCCCGGCGGTACCACGGGCCACTCGCACTCGACATGGGATGATTTTACGAGGGCCTTGAGGGACAATTTCATGCCCAAGGTCTATCTGGAGATGAAGATGCAAGAGTTCTTAGAGTTGAGACAGAGACGGATGGTGTGGTGACTATGAGGTTCAGTTTAATGAGTTGATGGGCTATGTACACTGATTTCTCTTGAGGACGACAGATGCCGTAGATTTGAGGGTGGACTCAATTTGAGATCCGCACCCAATGGCGAGATCGATATGAGCTCATTCTTGAAGTGAGAGCTGTTTGTCGAGATAAAGCATTACTTCTGGCAGAATCTGTTGAGGCCGGACGAGGACCCGACATAAGAGACCTAGTGATAGCCATGGCAAGACTGGCAGAGGCTGATGGCGACAGTAGGCCCTTGGTCCATTGGAGGGCAGACAGATGGATATGGGCGGAGGGCGATTCGCACAGCATCGCTAGTGGTGGTGGTAGCGCCCGGAGGATCGAGACAGATCGCCTGCATCGTGAGCATTGTGGCAAGAGGCACATGGAGAGTGCCGATGGTTATCTGAGCTCGCTTGAGGTGCGGCTCGATGGAGCATTTGGTGAGGAACGCCCGAGACATTGGGAACCCAGTCTATATGACTGTAGTAGATCGAGCGATAATACCCGATCCAAAGAGAGCCGGAGGTGGATCAGTGGAGAGGTCGAGGCCGAGGCCGAGGCCGAGAGTAGGGGTCAGTAGTGGTCAGGGGACGAGTGGCGGCGGCGATCTCGGTAGGTCTATGCCATGACACGGCAGGAGGCCAGGACTCACCGGATGTTGTTCGGGTATGCTTCTTATTTACGGTATAGAAGCATATGCATTGTTGGATCTGGATCCACCCATTCTTTTATTACGCATCTAGCATGTAGATTGCATGGGGATAGGTAGAGGTTACAGTATGGGTTAGAGGTGAGTACACCTCTAGGTAGTACAATTGTATTGGGAGAGGTATGTATAGGATGTCCGGTCCAGATTGACCGTGTAACACCCCACACTCGTCCAACCCGAACCCGATATCGTTGGTGATATCCGAGTCCGTGTCCCACGAGAGTGGCGTACTACATCAGTCGATTTAAAATTCAGTATACACTTTTTTTTTTATAGCCATTAACTCCACGTTCACACGGCAAACACGATAAGTAAATAAAATCCGTGTTTAATAGAATCCGTTTCGCTTATTACGGTCATCCGGTCATAATTACAATCGGTCAATGCGGTAAAATATTACTATCACAATGGCTCGAGAAAAATACAATGCCTTGTTATACACGGTGATTGCGAATACAATTTACTAAAACACTAATGCGCATACCTAACCGATCCCGACCTCTAACCTTTACTCGTCTACGGAGACATACTCCGTGTCAGCCGGGGTATTCTTGAGACCTGAAAATAGATGCAAATTTTGGGTGAGTTTTGCGAACTCGGTGAGAAACCATCATCGATGGTTCACTCAAATCATGCATTACGCCCGTAGGCGTCTGATGCAATCTGATAATCATCAATTACCAATAAGCAGTCAATAACCATATCCAGTAACAGTAAACCATTCACAGTAACACATACCATCACGAAAGTAGTACTTACCACAAAACAGTCATTTAAGTCGAATTACTGTTAGGGATATCTATTGGACAGTAATGTTGATTGTGACTAATGAAATGTATGTGACGGATATATGGAAATTATAGAGGAAATGAGCGGTAAATGTTTAGCGTGATTAAAGTGTGACCCTAAATGTAACACCCCACACCCGTCCTATGCCAAGTTTACTATTTTACCCGTCCGGAGGGGTGGGATATTCTGAATCGGCGATGTTGAGTGCAGATTTGATAATCTTGCTCTGCGGAGATTGATGTGATATTAGGGATGGGTAGTTAAGCTGTGCATAGAAACATATGGATTATTACACCAGGAGGTTAGATTGGATTCCTGGACAGCCCAGGTGGTGTTTAGAGAGTCGGTCGGTACGTACTGCGAGGATGATATCCTTTATGAGTGCCACGAGATTGATGCGGGGAGGTTGTGAGGCCTATCGGCTCGTGTAGTGGATTCTCGAGTTGAGCGAGATTGGAGGATGTTCCGTAGTGAGGAATTTCGGATGTTTTTCCCGAGGAGTTACCGGATTGCCGCTTGAGCGAGAGATAGAGTTTGAGATTGATCTCGTTCGCATCGCTTCTATATCGATCCCTCCATATAGGATGGCACCGTTGGGCCGAGAGAGCTTAAGGCTCGATTCAGGGAACTTTTAGACAAGGGTTTTATCGGGGCCGAGTGTTTCGTCATGGGGAGCTCCGGTATTGTTTGTAAAGAAGAAGGATGGGACTCTGAGACTGTGCATTGATTATAGGCAGTTGAACCAAGTGACAGTGTAGAATAAGTATCCACTGCCTAGGATTGACGATCTATTTGATCGATTCAGGGGAGCTCGGTGTTTACTAAGTTAGACTGCGATCGGGTTACTATCGCTTGAGGATTGCAGAGGCCGATGTGCCTAAGAGTGCTTTCCTGAGTAGGTACGGGCATTTCGAGTTCTTAGTGATGCCGTTTGGGTTGACTAATGCCCCGGCAGCCTTTCGTGGCTTTGATGAATAGGATTTTCAGCCTACCGGATCGATTTGTGATAGTGTTTATTGATGACATCTTTGGTTTATTCGAGGATAGACAGAGCACATTGAGCATCCGAGGATAGTGTTGCAGTCATGAGAGAGGGTAGCTTGTTAGCCAAATTAAGCTAAGTGTGAATTTTGGCTTGATGAGATCGTGTTTACGGGACACGTGGTGTCGATGAGGGTATCGGTGGATCCTCACAAGATAGAGGCGATGATGAGTTGGGAGATTCCGGGGATGTGCGAGTTGAGGAGTTTCCTATGACCGCGGTTATTACGGAGATTCGTCGAGGATTTTCGTTGATCTCCGCCCCTCGACGAAGCTATTGAGGAAGAATGTACCGTTCAGATGGGTGAGGATTGCGGAAGAGCTTTAAGGAGTGAAACATCGGTTGACGACCGCATCGGTGTTGGGCATTCCTTCAGGGGCCGGAGGCTTTGTGGTTTACTGATGATGCCTCGCACTGGGGTTGGGATGTGTATTGATGCGGCATGGGAAAGTTATAGCGTATGCCTCAAGGCAGTTGAGGTCTCACGAGGTGAATTATCCAATTGCATGACTTGGAGTTAATCTGCGATAGTATTTGCTTTGAAGATCCGGAACCTTATACGTATGGGGAGGCGTTCCGGATCTTCACGCACCATAAGAGTTTGAGGTATCTGTTGAGTCGGAGGGAGCTCGATTTGAGGCGGAGATCTAGAGGAGGCTCATGTAGCCGCTTATGCTATGCATCTGGTTCGACCAAGATGTATAACACCTTGAGGCGACATTTACGGTGGCTGGTATGAAGAGGCAAGTGGCGAGAATATGTGTCCAGTGTCGACATGTCAACGAGTTAAGGCGAGCATCAAGCTCCAGTGGGAAAGTTGCATTCGTTGCCCATTCCGGAGTGGAAGTGGGGCGAATTACCATGGATTCGTGTGAGGTTTGCCTAGGACACCGAGGCAACATGATGCTATCTGGTCATAGTGGACCGATTGACCGTCGGCTCACTTCTTGCCGATGAGAGAGTAATACTCTCGATCGGTTGGCCAGTATGTAGCGTAGATTATGCGATTGCATGGGGTTTCGTTGTCGATAGTTTGCACGAGGATCGAGTTTACATCGAGGTTACGGAAGAGCCTCGATCGCTATGGGTACTCGGTGAATTTCAAAGACCGCATTCCATCCTCGGTCGATGGGCCAGTGAGAGGGCGATCAAGATCGCTGAGGACATGCTTGGGCATGTATCTTTGGAGTTTAGAGGTGCGTGGGATCAATACTTGGCACTGATAGAATTTGCATACAATAACCAGTATCAGAGCAGTATTGGGATGGCACCGTATGAGGCCTTGTATGGCAGACCGTGTAGATCACCACTGTGTTGGGATGAAGAGGGTCAGAGATCGATAGAGGTCCCGAGTGATCCGAGATACAACAGATAAGATCTGATTGATCGAGTCGCATCAAGGCGGCTCGGAGAGAACGAAGAGTTATGCGGATCGGCGATCGGTAGGGTATGGAGTATAGTGTGGGTGATCGAGTATTCCTTGAGTGTCTCCTTGGAAAGAATCTTGAGATTTGGCCGTAAGGGCAAATTGAGCCCTCGGTATATTAGTCCGTTTGAGATCCTTGAGAGGATAGGACCACCGCTTCTGAGTTGGCTTTACTGAGCGAGATGTCCCGATTGCATGGCGTGTTTCACGTTAGTATGCTCCGACGGTACCGATCGGACCCGACGATGTGATTACGGCTCGGGATATCGAGATAGCCATGATATGAGTTATGTGGAAGAGCCGCATGCAGATCATTGGATCACGGGTCAAGCAATTGCGAAGCCGGGTGATTCCATTGGTGAAAGTACTTTGGAAGAACCACTCTGCGAGGAAGCTACTTGGGAGGCGAGGAACATATGAGGAGCCATCCTCATTTATTTGACCAGAGACGGTATGAAATTTCGAGGACGAAATTTTTATTAGGAGGGTGAATTGTAACATCCGTCCACCGTCATTAAGGGTATTTTGGTTATTATGAGTCATCTTGATAGGTTTCACCGCATTCATTGAATGAGCATATTCTTGGCCTCTAATTGTAGAGGAGCAGGTTTAATGCATATGCATTTATCCATAGGTACATGCATTCATGATTTCCGTATTTAATTGTAAGTAAGAACCGTCGAGGATTATTGGCGATTGGATTGAGAGTTAATTGAAATTTGAGTAATCGAGTGCAATTGGTGATTTGATCTTGTTTATGAGTGATTTGGTAATTTATAATGGCTTATAGGAAATTCTCGTGAAATTAGGAGATAATGCGGACCGGAAAGTTTTGGGTGATTGATCGATCGACCTACGATCTTGAAAGCACCGTCCAATGGCAATGGAAAAATTAGAATTTCTTGATAGGAAATAATTATGTGGAACCATTGGGATTTAGAGTGAAATTTGACCGACTTGGAGACTTAGGTCTATAAATACTAGGTTTGAGGAATTTGGGGAAAACACCTAAGGCAATTTCACGTTTCTCTTCTTTCCCCTCTTGTGACTTGCGATTTCCTCCCATTGGTAAGGATTCCTCGATTTTTTATGGATTCTTTCCTTGAGATGAGGTTAATCGATTGGTATTATTGGTGAAGGTTAGAGGCTCTAGGATTAGTGAATCGTTGAGTTTGAAGGATTTTAGGGTTTCGGAGGATTTTGGTAAGTTTTAAGAGCTTTGATGTTGTTATGGATGATTCTTCTTGTATTTATGGCATTTATTATATTTGATCGGGTAGTTGGGAGTGTTTATGGATGGGTTTTGTTATTGATGATTCTGGTAGGAGTGTATAGGTCGAAGTGTGGATTTGTGGAGGTAGATTATCGATTTGTTGATGGATAGAGTTATATGGATGATTGAATATGCTAAGGTTGCCGATGATGATATTGCTTGATTTATGTGTATTGAGTTCTTGGTGAGTTGCGAATCGAATCTGGAAATCTCGGTGGTGTATTTAAAAGCTATGTGTTGGGGAAGAAGGAGAGTCAGACGTAGTGGATTTAGGTTGGAACCGCACAACCGTGAGGAGCTTCGGCATGCGAGACGGCGATGGTAACAGCATGCGGATGAGCGGTGAGTAGCTTCGGCATGCGGACGGCGATGAGGAGCTTCGGCATGCGACGAGCGGTGAGGAGCTTCGGCATGCGGACGAAGATGAAGTAGCTTCAGCATGCGGACGAAGCCGTGAGGAGCTTCGGCATCGCGGACGGCGGTGAGGAGCTTCAGCATGCGACGAAGCGATGAGGAGCTCGGCATGCGGACGAAGCGATGAGGAGCTCGGCATGCGGACGGCGGTGGAGTAACTAGGCATGCGGACGAAGCGGTGAGGAGCTCGGCATGCGGACGAAGCTGCAGTAGCCGCATCTGAACGAGCTGCGGATCGATCGATCATCCGAAGCGACCGGCCGACGAGTTGCGTGATCGTTCGGCTATCTGAGCGGCCGGCGGCGAGCTTTAGGAGTCGCCGCACGCGGGCGGCGATGGGCGGCGGTCTGCGTAGCTAGTCGATAATGGCGGTTTAACGTGCGGGCTAGGGCTCACGTCCGTGTCGACTGTGGCATGCGGGTGAACGCTAGGCGCACCCATGGTCGCAACCTTTGCCCTAGTCGTCCAAGAGGAGTGTTTGAGGCTTTTGGCATTGGGACTTAGGAAATTAACCGATTGAGGTGATTAAGGATTAGATTTGATTTGAAGTTTAAATTGGAATTTTATGGATGTGTTCACCCAAGGAATAGGAAATTGCTATTGGGGATCTAATTGAGGTAAATTGACCGGATTTTAGGAATGGATCAATTATTGTCAATCAACTCAATGAAGAGTCGAATTGGGTTTTAGCACCGGAATCGTGGCGTGCATTGTACATTATTTCACCGAGACATATGCATTCTTGTCTTTTTTTTATTGGGCAATAAGTGATGGGTTGTACTTTATTGTTATAGAGGCACCGTTGGATAGTCGTTCCACGGACATTCTTTGGGACTTCGAGCGTGCTTCGGAAGTTACTGGTGAGTAACCTAGTTGGTTTCTCAAATTCTGATTTGCTTATATGCTCTACGTGAATTACATGCAAAAGTGAATTGTATGACTCTTGTATGACTCTTGGCATGTATTGGATTGAATTGCATGTTTCTTGAATCGACTTATGCGGTTATGTGATCTTGTATTGAATATTGGGCTTCATAGCCATGCCATTGAACTCGAGCAGCGATGTCTTGGGCTTTATAGCCACACATCGAAATTACCGAGCGTGACCTCGCATGCATAAATGCATGATCACGTAATGGAATGTGTCCCAAGTTGCTATTTTCACTTTGAAAAGAGCTTGAGCTCATATCTTGTCTTGTGGGGCTTGGCAGGGAGAAATCTCGACGCCCACACCGACATTCTTGTTGAGCACTTGGGCACAAAATGGCGAATAATCGGAAAGAGTCACATATGCATTGCATTTACATGATTGATCGTGTTGTGACGATTCTTCGGAATATGTGATGACATGAATTCTCGTGGTATTACTTATTCTTTATCGCAAACTGATTCAGATTTCTGTTTATTGTTACATGTACTGTAAATTGCTACCGATACTGCAACTGTTATATTATACTGACAATAAATATTACTGTACTATGTTGTACGCCGTGTGCGTAATGCATGATTTGAGTGAACCATCGATGATGGTTTCTCACCGAGTTATGAAACTCACCCAAATTTGCAACCTATTTTTCAGGACTGTTAGAGTAGACTTCTAGCTCCGAAGATCTTTCTTTCCTGCCGTGCGAGCTGCTGGCGAGGGTCGTGATGGCACATAGGTCGGTCAGCTGGATTAGTGTTTTGAGGATGACTTAGGATAGATGTTTGTATCAGTCTCTTTTTGGTTTTGTTAGGAGACTGATAGACTTGTCTATTCTGGATTGGATTACTGTACTGGATAATTATTACTTTGGATGTCAATTTGTTGATTACTGTTATTTTGTGATTTAAAATACTTCGATGCCATGGATTTTAGCGAAATTTTCTGGTAGTAAATCCTTTATCGTGGGATACGTGTCGGAGCGACCTTCGGGTTTCCCGATGTGTACCCTACGGTGAGGGGGCGCTACAAGTCGACTTATGCGTCTACAGTGTACGGACAAGTCGACTTGTGCATGTGTAAGTCGACTTATCCGTGTGAAATTGCTATCTAATCGGCTAATTTCTCAATCCGTGCAGTTCAAATTCACAACACCAAGTCTAATACACTTTACCTTGATGTACCAATGAAATACTTTCATTGTTGCTTACCATATATAGTCAAACTATACATGAAAAACTTGAAATCGATGAATACACTCTTATTCATTTAGATTTCCAAATAATTTTGCGAATATCAAACTATCACCCTAAGTATCTCTAGGTAGTCTACACTTTATCGAGACTACTTCGGCACTGGTCACAAAATTTGTGACGGCCAAAACAATCAAGATAAGGGAATATACTAACGAGACGCTAATGAGACACATTTGGCATCCAAAAATTGTTTGGAAACCCAATTTCAAGAAAATAAGTTTGGAAAGCATGCAACATCAATGTAACACATTTTTAATCACATTAAAAATGATCCAAGGCATTGGAATTGAGAAATACACAATTTATCATTCCAAACAAAACAGCTCCAACAACTTTCTCAAAACTGCCAAGCTCTGTGTTTTGCTTGAAAAACTCATTGAAAAAATTTCAATAAATTCTGAGAAAATTACAAAGGTTACAACATGTTTACCAAATGCTCCATGAATTTTTTCAGGATTTATTTCCATAAAAAACGCATTCAACCTGAGAAACTAAGCCAATGTAGAATCTGTGTTTCTCAACATAGTTATTCCCAGTAGCACACAATAAATTCTAAAATAAATAGTAAATCACCTCGAAAACATTTTTACTTTCTCATAGACATTAATAAACATCTTAGAAACATTTCGGTGAAAGAAAATCTGAAAATTTGTTTTTCTACAATTTATTCTCTAATTTATAAGCATGCCTGTTCAAGGAATGTGCACAAAGACAGCAACCAGAACATTAGGGAATAAATTAGGAAAACCATATCAAATCACATTGATAAATCCCGAGCTTCCACAGACATATGCAACAACATCTTGTGAACATATCTGGGCAAGAAAATTTTGAAAACTATATTTCTATACTGAATTCGAAATTCACTCAATTAACATGCATCATCGTCACAAGCAATAGGGAACTCCGACCTAGTCATGGTTTCTTCGTTATATACGACACAAGTGGCTCTGATACCACTTTAGGAAAATCCCGGTGTGAGCATCACATGCCCACGGTGCGGAAAACAAAAATTTTTGTTCCGGGACCTTCCCGAAAGCCAAGATCCAAGTGACTATATAACAAAGTCAAACCAAAGCGACCAAAGGAGACCGTCTCTAACGGTATCCACGCAGAGATCAGAGAACCTAACCGAGACAAACCCTTTGACCCGGGAATAGCTAGAATAAGGAGAAGACTGCTAGATCTTACCTTATTCTTGGAGAACTTGGAATCACGATAGAGAAGGAGAAGGAAATGCTTGAAGATGATGAAGAACGATGATGAGATGAGAGGAAAACAAATTTTCCTTTCAAACTTCTCTACTCTTCTTACAACCAACGACTACACTCATCATCTTTCTTTCATTTTGTCTTCTTACCATTTAATGGAAAGATGACAAGGCAAAAGATGGAAGCTTCTTTTGCCATCCACGTTAGCTTCATTATATATATATATATATATATAAAGTTAAAGCTTCCTCTCCTCCTTCTCCCACTTATAGCAT
Organism: Erythroxylum novogranatense; assembly: GCA_029891385.1. Lineage (NCBI taxonomy): Eukaryota > Viridiplantae > Streptophyta > Magnoliopsida > Malpighiales > Erythroxylaceae > Erythroxylum > Erythroxylum novogranatense. Next base: position 10,650,873 of record CM057233.1, on the reverse strand, counting down.
ATATATATATATTAATTAATTAATTAATTATTTAATTAATTAATTATATATATATATAAATAAATGCTGAAGTGGTCTAGTTACTTGAGAATTGGTCCTACCGCCTCACAAGTCCCGGTATGGGAAAAACCTCCTAAGCGTTTTTCAAGAATATCGATGTCGCGATCTCATCGGGACATATCTCGATCTCATCGGGATCCATTTAATCCGATTGCTCTCCATTTATTGGATCTCTGTCCAAAACTATTTCACAATTCTCAAGAGACACTCTTATCGTGTGACCCATTAAGTTCCGGTTATGTTGGCCATTTAGATCAACACTTAATCTAAGCAAGTCATGGCGGTATCTAGCAACACATCATGACCCCAATTGACCGGAAAGTAATTGGTTTGACGAATAAACATATATTCATCATGGACCATATCACGAACCTTTCCATAGACAATTAACGTGCAATTAGTCCTTTCACCATGCTATACCCCACTTGGTTATGAGTATGGGCAATGTGTCAACTCTTACTAGGTCGACCACGTCAAATCTAGTCCAAGTGATTTCAGCTCTTGTCACGGGACTCATTACTTAATACTAAATATGTCAACGAAGACACTCTTCATGACATATGTACTCGATCGAGATTTCCAAGTAATGACCACGACAAGAGGCCATGGGTATCATCTTACGCTATCACGAAGTGGTGAATCCTCTATTGGCTACTCAATTACCTTGAATACCTCAAACTGCACCCAATCACCACCCTATGGCGACCTCGGAAGGCAACAAGGAATGGAGTCAAAGCACGTAATCGAGATCAAGATATCCTTGAGCACCTCAAGTCTAAGGATACTTGCACCATTGCTATGATGAGATTATCAACGACATTAGAATAGGACATCCATGTGATGATCTCATAGCGAGTCATCGAACGTACTTACTACCTCTAGTAAGCATCCACATCTCAACCCTAAATATTTCATATGTACAGTTTTTGAGATCCATTGCTTGATCAAATCAAGGAGCTTGAGATGTAACACCCCACACCCGTCCGACCCGAACTCGATATTGTTGGTGATATCCGAGTCCGTGTCCCACGAGAGTGGCGTACTACATCAGTCGATTTAAAATTCAGTATACACTTTTTTTTCTTTTTTTGTAGCCATTAACTCCACGTTCACACGGCAAACACAGATAAGTAAATAAAATCCGTGTTTAATAGAATCCGTTTGAGCTTATTACGGTCATCCAAATATAATTACAATCGATCGATGCATTAAAATATTACTATCACAATGGCTCAAGAAAATACAATGCCTTGTTATACGATGATTACGGAATACAATTTACTAAAACACTAATGCGGATACTAACCGATCCCGACCTCTAACCTTTACTCGTCTACAGAGACATACTCCGTGTCAGCCGGGGTATTCTTGAGACCTGAAAATAGATGCAAATTTTGGGTGAGTTTTGCGAACTCGGTGAGAAACCATCATCGATGGTTCACTCAAATCATGCATTACGCCCGTGGCGTCTGATGACAATCTGATAATCATCAATTACCAATAAGCAATCATTAACCATATCGATAACGATAAACCATTCACAGATAATTCATGCCATTACAAAAGCGGTACATGTCACAAAACAGGTCATTTATGCGAATGCAATGCATATGTGACTCTTTCCATTATTGATGTTGTGCCCAAGTGCTCGATCGGTGTTCGGTGGGGACGCGTCGAGATTTCTCCCCTCGGGCTCGAGGCGGTCGATCTGATATGAGAGCTCGAAGCTCTTATCGATAATAATAGCGACTTAGGGCACGTCCATTATCTCGATCATGCAATTATGCATGCGATGCGATATCACGATAAATGTACGGTGTTTGGCTATAAAGCCCGAAGGTATCGATGAATCCACGATATGGCTATAAAGCCCAAAGATAGCGATGTTGAATTATAATGGCTATAAAGCCCGATCTACCAATATCGGTATCATTGATGCAGTAAAATCATATAATACAATCATCCACTTTTATACATGCGAAATCATACAATTCACCTTTGCGTAATTCACGTTAAGCATGTACACAACCAGAAATTTGAGAAACCAACTAGGTTACTCACCTATTACTTCGAGCTAATCTTTGGAAAGCCTCTGTGACGTCGGTCAATCGGCGCTCCAATTGGGCCTCTATATGAATCGAGAAAAATACGAGTCCTAAATATGAAATTTGTGCTCATGTTGATGAAATATGCATGTTCATGAATTCCCGGTCCTAAATCAATATTTTCCCATAATAAAATTATGTCAAAATTAGAAATCCATAGGCGCCGACGGCATGCAATTCGGACCTCTATAGGTCCTCGATTAAATAAAGCAGTGTTTACATGTTAAAATCGATAGGGGCTACGTCAAATTCCGTCTAAAATTCCGTTTTCTCATAATATGAAATTAAATGTTCAACGAATCCGATGCCTCTGGAATCAGTTCAATCGAACGTCAGACGGGAAAGAAATTGACAAAAGAACACTTGTACCATTTAATATCAAAATAATAATCAAAAATAAAATAAATATATATATATATATATCGGAAACGCCCGCCTCGCGGGGGCGAGACGCTGCCCTCGCGAGGCTGATTTACCTCGTTTAAATCAGCGGGCGGCGTCGCCCTCATGACCGTCGATTAATCTCGCCTCGCGGCGAGATGTCGCCCTCGCGAGACGCGAGTTTCCCCTACCTCTGCCTTGCCCTTTTTTCCAAATTTCAATCCCAATTTCCAACTACTCTAATTCTTAGCACACAAATCAGAAAAATACCCACTATACCTCATTGGAAAGCTTATGAAAAGCTCTACAATTCTCAAGAAGACCATAAAATCAATTCCAACCCTAAGGGTGTCAAATATCCCATCAAACCTTCTGCCTACTCCAATCCCATTAAAACAGAACAGTACATTTCAAATTTAATAACTCTCATTCTGTTCAGTCAAAAATTGCACAATAACTATGTTCATCAAGGTCACAATGTTATATCTAACTTTCATGAACAACTAAAATCCAATTCCATTGTTAACCTGGTCAAATAATTCAATCAATGATGCTGTCCCTGAAATCATCCAATATGAGCAGTAATCTTACAAGAAGCATAACTTCCAGTATATAAGTCAATAAAATCAGAACTTTATATCCTTGTAAAGATAACATCATAAACTTCATTTTCATGAAGCACTCAACCTCCAATTCAATCTCTAACAATTTCAAAACTGTTATGGAAGTTTCTGTTATCATCAGCCATTCATAACCTAATGTAGGATCAGTTTTTGAAAAATCATATCTCCCAATTCTGACTTCTAAAAATTACATACCAAATATCAATTTCAAGATAATCTCTTCCTCTACAACTTTTCAGAAGCTCACTCACACCAATTCAGTCCACATAAAATGTTAAAATTGCCTCAAATCAGTAAACTCACAAAATCACACTTAAACTAGGTTTCATCCAAAATGCTCAAAACCAGCCATTAGTAATCAATTCATATCTCCAAATATATAATTCCAAAAATAGCAAGATCGGTAGCAATGGAAAGATAATCAAATATTCTACAACTTCCATGAAGACCATTCTCCCTAATTCCATCTCAATTAATTCATAAAAATCAACAAAACTCAGATGTCATGGTTGCGGTTACTGTTCACAGGCAATGGAACAGTAACTTTCCATGCAAAATTTCACCCCTCTATCATTGAAATTCAATAACACCTATTTCACACTAAATTGAAGCCAACATCCCAAAGTTTCAGTGGCCACTAACCTTACCTCATTTGCATTTCTACACATTAAGTTATGAATAAAACAGTAACATCACTTATAATTCCAATTTTCCAGATTTAAGGTTAACCTTAGTTCAACCACTTCAATGCCTTTTCACATCACTAGACATCAAAATAAATACAAATTAAATATTACTCCAGTCATACATATACTAGGGTTAATACTGAAAATTTACAGCATTAAATTCCTCCATTCAAAGACTCAAATAATTATCCCTATTCAATTCAAAATCAAACCATATCATTACTTTCAATTCAGTCATCACTTAGCTTTATGCCCCTTACTTTAATCATAATAATCAACACTTTAATGTCTACATGAACCTTATACATGCTTTAAATCCTTATATTAACTACCCCCATACTATCATGACATTTATTTCCATGTAAAAACAACATTTAAAACTCAAACCTTAAATAACAACTTACCTAATTCAAACCCTCCTTCAAACCTTCAACAACCACTTTCTAACTTCTACACCAAAGTATCAACCCCCTTCCCTTCTCAAATATACTCAAGACTCATCTTCTAGCTTTGAGGGAATCAAAGAGAGGAGCTTGAAGTTATGGAGAAAGATGAGAAGAGAGCAAAATCGATGGTTTAAAAGAAGAGTTGGTTTTTGTGTGTTTCGGATGGCTATACATAAGGCACAAAATCATCTTTCCTTCCTTCTTTCAACACATGTCCGAGAGAGCAATGAGAGGGTGCACTAATGTTGCTTTTAAATGGCAAAATTTGATTGGTTTCAAATTCAAAGAAAATCAAATTATACTTGTTTAATCCAAATTCAAAATTTTACTCCATTTCACTCCAATGGCCCTACTTTCAGTCCCAAAATAAAATACCCAATATTACGATGTCGATTGGGTAGCAATTTTGCTCTGAGAATCGACAGGTTAAATCGATTGGCGATTTATCCGGTCAGAGAATTTCCAATTATTTTTCGAGAATTAATGAAATTCCCTAAAATTATAAAGCAGTAACGATGCACTCCAAATAATTTTTCAATCACGAAAATCACATTTTCTACTCCAAAACAAGTTTAGGCGATTCTGGCGATTTTGCGGTCAGGAATTTTCTCCGAAAATTCCAGAAAATTCTATAAATCCCAAAAATGTAAAAGCTTAATAGCGCTTTCGAACAATTTTTTAAATCCCATAACCACGTTAATCACAATAAAATACCGTTAGGCCCAATTCTAGGAATGTCATGAATGCATTCTTTGTAATTCCATGTACACAATTGATCATGTATCAATCCTATTATCATGAACAGTTCTAAATATTCCTATTAGTCCCATCCTATGCCAAGTTTACTATTTTACCCATCCGGAGGGGTGGGATGTTACATGAGATGTGCTAGTCTTTCCGGATTATCGATGTCGGTCTCAAGTAATCCTATGACTAGGATAATTTAGAATCTTGACATAATTGCACATGATAGGAATCTCGATAGTATGATCACATCATAATTTCCTTCATGCTATGTCATATATCGAGGACTTCATTAATTTGCTTATAGATCAATATCCATTCATAAATAATGAACATCAAATTAATGAAATATGCCTTTCTTTATTTATTTATAAAGAATGTACACAATTTTGTACAAAACGCGCTAAAGGCGATTGCCTTTAGGGCACTACTCTAACAATTAAATCCATCAGGAATAGGAGAGTTGTTGGGATTTAATCTAAATAATGCACTTTTTACCTCCTTTTTAGTGAAAGGACTGGTGAGCTTCAAATTGGGGCCATTGTCTTATACAACTTTTAATGACAGTCCCTAGTTATACTTCTGAGTATTATGAGTTATCATAATATGTTGTAGTTTGTAGTTTTAAGATCCACCTTGGAGCTTTAGCAAGTAGCCTACAAGAAAATTTGTCCTCCCTTGCAACTTAAATTGTTAACTTATTAGATTTTAATTGTTGGACCCCGTCGCCGAGGCCCAACATTTGGACCACACAAGCACACATAAGCATAGAAGACCCATAACTCACCACAATAGGGGAAACTTGCAATACAAAAGTTGAATAGGCTTTTTAAGAAAATATGTTCCTTACGCTCTCACGGTTCCAACGCCACTAAAAACGCTCAATTTGGATTAGAAATGAAGAAGTTATGGCAAAATGCTGTTTTAAAGAAAACAGCCAAAATTGAGCACTAGCGACTTCAGGCCAGAATTTGAAAATCTTAAAGGCTTAATTGCTGATCGGTTTCTTCATAAAACTTGTAGGTTTATATCTCTAGTTTAATTTAAAACAAGAATCGCTTTTGATCGGAGCTCTATAGCTCAAGATATCTCTAAATTAGTAAAGTATATTCGGACTTGATCAGCCGACCTCCACACTTTGTTTCAAACCAAAATTTTCAATTTAAAATAAAAACTGATAAATAAGATGTGGAAAGATAGAAAAATCTCTTAGAAATCCATCGCTTCAAAAATGAGGTCAATCGGAGGTCTACACAAAAAGTTATGGCCAAAAGAAGGAAGAGGGGTCGGTCGGCCAAAACCGACAGGGCGAGTAATCGCTCGATCGCTCGCACGCGCAGGGACGAGCGATCGTTCGATCGCTCGCCCTCGCGGGACAAGCGATCGCTCAGTCGCTAGCCCGCACGAGGCGAGCGATCGATCACTCGGTCGCTCGCCCACGCGGGGAGAGCGATCCTCGATCGCTCGTCTGCGCGGGACCAGCGATCGCTTGTCGCTCACCCGCGCGGGGCGAACGACTCGCAGCCCGACTTATAAGACTTCTAACCTCAATAACTTTTGACTCCGAGTTCTAAATTAGACACGGTCAGAAGCGTTGGAAAGCTAGAAGAAAAATCTATATTTTTCAAGAAGGACTCCATGGCAAGCTCGGACAATAAGGGAAACAAAATTTTACACAAAGGTCGATCGACTAGCTCTCCCTAACAGCACCAGAACTTGCGACCTCCAAAACTTTTGACCCAGAACTCCAAATTTAGCAAGCTTAGTGTCTATGGAAAGGTAAATGAATTATCTACAACTCTCATGAAGATCACCTACCTATATTCCAACTCTATAAGGGTCAAAAGTGAACTCAAAGCTCTACCTGACAATCTGACATATATACAGCACCTGCATTTAATTCTAACAACTCACACCTACCAATTTAACACATCATAAATAGCTCATAAAACATCATGAGAGCTCTAAAGCTCACTACCACAACACTCAATAATTAAATACTCATACACATACTCTTTTAAGGCCATACACAGATCGGAAAACAACAATTTCACATGATGGGGAGAGTACTAGAGCTCTCAAACACCTTTCCAATCATAAGAGTTCAAGCATGGCTTTATTTACATATCATCATATCCATCAAAAGTCAAGTACAAAATACAAAATATGAGATGCTCAATGATCAATATGCTTATAAAGCCATTCCAGAAGCTAGTTACTAACTTAATACAAAAGTTTTTAGTATTCTTGGAGTTATGCCCGATGCCTTGCAAGGTTCCGCGATCAACTAGAATTTGCACCTGAGAAGGGAGAATGGGGTGAGCTAACATGGCTCAGTGGCTAACATGTTTATAGCCATCGAGTAATGAGCCACACATAAACACACAATTATAAATCCAAACAATAGCAATTTATCATATCAAACACCAATAACCCAAAATCATCACATATGGCATAACATGAGAATTTATATCAATCAAACATATATTATGCATCGTATACACAATTAAAAGATGGAATGCACACAATTGGCTCGAGAGTTTCTTAAACACGACCGAAACCGAAGTTTACCGTAAACACGACGAGTCTATTTTTCGGATCTCGTAAGCCTCAAGCGAGTGACGGGGAGAAGGCTAAGGGGGATCATTAGAGTAGTGCCACAAGGCAATCGCCTTTAAGCGCATTTTGTACAAATTTGTGTACAATCTTTATGAATAAATAAAGAAATGCATATTTCATTACGTTGCTGTTCATTATTAATGAACTGATATTGATCAATAAGCAAATTAATGAAGTCCATGATATATGACATAGCATGAAGGAAATTGTGATGTGATCATACTACTGAGATTCCTATCATGTGCAATTATGTCAGTATCTAAATTATCCCTAGTCATAGGATTATTGAGACTGGACATCGGTAATCTGGAAAGACTAGCACATCTCAAGCTCCTTGATTTGGTCAAGCAGTGGATCTCAGAAGCTGTAAATATGAGATATTTAGGGTTGATATGTGGATGCTTACTAGAGGTAGTAAGTACATTGGAACATGCACCAATCATTTGGAAAGTGCACGATAATCCATCGATCATTGGAACATGTACCAATCATTGAACGCGATGCAAGAACCTATAGTAGTCGACTAGCACAAGTTCCAGTCGACTAGAACATGCACCAGTCAACTACAACAACATGTAGAGGTGGGATGATGGATGATTTTAGGTATAGACTCAATGTGATTGATGAAATACCCTAAATCATTCCATATAGTCATGGTGACTATAATCCTACGACTTGAGAAGAAAAAGATGAGACGAGAAAACCCTCACACATCATATGAAAACTAACGCCTTCCATTAATATGGGGAGTACCAGAGTTTTTATAGAGTTGGGTTGTTGGGTAAATCCAAGCTCGCTCTATACGAATATGTTCGAACCATGAAAATAAGATTTTCGGATTAATGGGTCGGTTTTCACTAGTAGCGTTGATTTGTTGAGTAAACTCAAGGTCAATGTAGACAGAGACGAAATTGGTTAGTGTACATCAGATGTAAGCACATCAAGAGTTGATAACCCAATGAGTGTGCATACATCACGAGTTGATAGCACTAGTCGATAGTTGCATCTATGAATCAAGTGGTATGACCGATACCTGCTGATAGATCTAAGGTGGCTTGTTGGGTAAACCCAAGGTCATTTTAGTAATGTCGGATATCTATAATGCAATTGGTATGATCGATACCTACCGATTGACCTAAGGTGGCTTGTTGGGTAAACCCAAGGTTATCCTTAGCAATGTCGGATATCTACCCACTAGGACATTTTGTCATAATGTTTCTTGGATTCATACTGAGGGTTATGGATTCTTTGAAACTAGTGGGAGCCATATGCATGTCATTCAAGTCCTTATGATCATGCATGTAATTCTATTCTAACATTCTTTCTCTCTTTTCCCTTTAGGTTATTGAAAATGACTTCCAGTGTGAATTTGCGCTCACTTATGGACTCCAACAAATTAACTGGACCAAATTTTCTCGATTGGCTGAGAAATCTGAGAATTGTTCTCAGATATGAGGAACTGGGATATATCCTAGATGTTCCACTTCCTGATCCACTTGCTGTCGATGCTTCTAATGAGGATCGGAAAGTTTATCATAAGCATCTCAAAGGAAGTGCAGCCAAGAAGAAAACCAAAGAGACTGCACCAAAAGGAACTTGCTTCCATTGTGGCAAGACTGGCCACTGGAAGAGGAACTGTAAAGTCTATCTGGAGGAATTGAAGCGTAAGAAGGCATCGATGCCTCGACTTCTTGAGTATTTTGTCATTGAGGTTATCTTTTTCGATCATAACATATGGGTATTAGATCTGGTTGTGGCTCACACATATGCAATGATATCACGGGGCCTCGAGGGACGATGAGCGACTCATGAAGGAGAACTAGACTGCGTGTGGGAAATGGAGCAAGAGTTGTTGCATTAGCGTAGGCACTTACTTTTTTCACTCCCCACCGGGCTTGTAATTAAATTAGATGAATGTTATTTTGTACTGTATTAACAAAGAACATATTATGCATTTCTTGTTTAAATAGATTTGGTTTCCATTTGACTTGTAGTAACAATGGTTTTCTATTAGTTTGAATGGAATGCTTTATAGTCTTGGTACATTATGCAATGGAATTTACATATTAGATATTCAATTATGAATGTCAATGAAGCGAAAAGACATAAGCGAGATAATTTAAAATCAACTTACTTATGGCATTGTCGCCTTGGCCATATAAATGAGAGACGATAGCTAAGCTCCATGAGAATGAAAGTTTAGGGTCATTTGATTATGAATCATATGACACATGCGAATCTTGTTTATTAGGCAAGATGACTAAGTTACCCTTTAAGGAAAGGGTGAACGAGCGATGGAGTATTAGACCTAATACATTCAGATGTATGTGGTCCGATGTCCATCCATACCGAAGTGGTTGTCTTTACTTCATTACCTTTATCGATGATTATTCTCGATATGGGTACCAGATCTCGATGAGATACAAATCTGAAGCATTTGAAAAGTTCAAACAATTGAAATGAAGTAGAAAACCAACTTGGGAAAAGTATCAAGACATTACGATCGATCGTGGTGGGGAATACTTAGACCAAGAGTTTTGGATTATCTCGTAGATAATGGGATTTTATCTCAATGGACTCCTCCTTACACACCACACATAATGGTGTGGCTGAAAGGAGAAATCGAACCTTGTTAGACATAGTACGATCTATGATGGGCTTTGCAAAGTTACCAAAATCTTTTTGGGGTATGCAATCGAGACAATTGTTTACTTGTTAAGCGAGTTCCATCAAAGACAGATTGATGTTACTCCATATGAGATGTGGACTAACAAAGACCTATCTTACTCATTTGAAAGTTTGGGGTTGTCACGCTTATGTGAGGCGGACCTTTGTCGATAAACTTGATGCAAAGTCGACAAGTGTTTGTTAGTAGGATATCCTAAAGAAACAATGGGATATCAATTCTACCTTCGAGGAACAAAAGTGTTTGTTTGAAGCATGTTGTCTTTAGAGAAAGAGTTTCTTTTACAAGAAGGCAGTGGGAGCAAAATAGAACTTGAAGAAGTTCAGGATGCTCGAGCAGACGCCTTCAATCGCTCGCTGAACACGAAGCGTAACTCATACGGATGAAGTAACAGTTCAACCTTCTACAACACACGAAGTTCATAGGTCACGTAGGATACGCTCTGTTCCCGAGAGATATGAATTTCTCGTGAATGAATAGAATGACGTATTGCTCATAGAAGATAATGAGCCTACCACCTATGAAGAGGTTTTGAAGAGTTCAGAGTCTCAGAAATGGTTTCACGCCATACAAGCCTCAGAAATCCATCTATGGATTGAAGCAAGCATCCAGGAGTTGGAACATCCGTTTTGATGAGATAATCAAAGAGTTTGGTTTCTCACAAAATCCGGATGAACACTGTGTGTATAAGAAGGTTAATGGGACTGTAATCGTATTCCTTGTGCTGTATGTAGATGACATATTATTGCTAGGAAACGATGTCTCTATGCTACAATCAGCCAAGATTTAGTTGTCCAAACAATTTGCCATGAAAGACCTTGGTGAAGCAACTTATATCATTGGGATAAGAATTTATAGAGATAGATCAAAAAGGTTGCTTGGTCTTTCACAATCAACGTACATAGACAAGATGCTAAAAAGCTTTAGCATGGAGCAATCCAAGAGAGGGTACCTGAAGTAAATCACACGTTAATATATTGAGTAATAATATGACCAAGATACACAAGAAGGGGGGGTTGAATTGTGATAAACTTTTCTTTAATCCCTGCAATAACAATTATTTGTTCTTTCAGAAAACTTATCGTAAATCAATTCTTAACTAGTTTGAAAAACTTTGTTAATAATGAAAACTACGATTTAAGAAAAGTAAGAGTTAGAGAGAGAAACACAGCAATTTTATCCTAGTTCACCCCAAACCGTAGGCTCGTCCGATCCTCGGATATTCTTCCGAGATTTTCACTATCTCCAAACCGATTACAAGTATTCTTTAGATGAGCCTCTTGGGTCTCTTAACAATGAGTATTCTTTTACTCTTAGCCTCTTGGGGCTATCTGTAGCACTTTTAAAAATGAAAAGCGATAAAGAGCTTTTACAAAGAGTTGCTCTTCACATATACACTCAAAAATAGTTCGCAATTTTTCTCTCGAGATAGACAGATATTGAATACGAGTTTCTTGATCTCGACTCTTATTTATAGTCGGAACTTCATTTGTTTCTTGACTATCTCGCTTCTTGAATCTTTAAAAGCGGTTATTCAGGTTTAGCTCATGTAGTCTTAAGCGATGTTTCTTTCTTCCGTCTTATTTTCATATCGTCGCTTTTTGTCTTAGTAAAGCTTAAATGCCTTTTTCTTTAAATCGCTTTTTGTCTTCGTAAAGCTTAAAATACCTTTTCTTTAAATGCCTTTTCTTAAATCTGTTTTTCTTTAAATCTGCTTTTCTTTAAATGCCTTTTGTATAAATGCTTTTCCTTCGTAAAGCTTAAATGCCTTTTGTATAAATGCCTTTTGTATAAATGCCTTTTGTATAAATCGCTTTTCCTTAAATCATTTTTTTCTTCCGCCTTTTGTATCGCCTGCTTTTCCTTAGTCTATTTTTTCTTTCAGTATATTTCTCTTTGTTTATTATCAAAATTATTTAATCGTGAAGTCTGGTTTGACTTAACATTCTCCCCTTTTGATAATAACAAATACTTGTAATTTAGAGAAATATGAAAAGTATCATATACTTATGAATTATCTGAAGTATTGAGATAAAAATTATCTTCATCCTTCCAAATTGATTTCTTCCTTCTCCCTTCTCTCTTCCTTCTCCTTCTCCCCTATTTGTTATTGATCAAAAATTATTTTCCAATCTGCTTCACCAACTTTTCAAATCTTCTTAATCTTCTTCATATCTTTATCAAGCTTCAACCTGCTTCTTTAGAGTTGATGATTCATCTGCGATCGAGTCTTGTCTTAACAACTTGCTTTTCAACGATAGCCCTTGTTGTTGTATAAGCTTCCTTGTTAAAGACATTTGGTTCAATGATTTGCGAGAAGAGGAGGAGGAACAAATCTGACTTGTTCATTGATATCAAGATCATAGGAATCTCTTATTCGTTGAAAAGTGCGTCAAACCATGGCATAGCTTCAGAATTGAAGTGATCTCCACGAGGTCGATTTAGCATAATGTTACGTATTATAGTAAAACAACATTACGAGTTGCCAATCGAGCGAACAATCTTGACCCATTCGATATTGCCTCCTTGTGGATCATCTGCTGTTGCCTTAGTTAGACTTGGTCTGGATCTTGATACCGCAGATGGACTTACCACTCCTTTTCTTCTTACATGCCGCATCAATCAATTTCTTGCCTCTTCAACTCGATCGTGAGACATGTCATCCAATCTTGCTCGGGTTGAACTTTCGACTTTAGCTTCTCATAATTGAGTTCAACAAAATTTGGTGGTTGAAGATCGGTACCACCTTGATTATTATCTTGCTCGAGATAGGATAAGAAGTGATCGCTCTCCAAATGGCTCTGGTGGATATGGTTCTCTCCCACTCTCTTGATTGATCATAGAAATTTTGTAACCCCTATCCAATGGATGTAAAATGTCATTATCATATTCAACCGATTTGAAGAAGGCTTTCACATATCTCTTTGGTTTGTCTCGGATGATGACAGACTTGGTCTTCTTCTCCTCTATTACAACCAATCTATGTTCCCATCTTTCTCTTTGAAAAGATAAATACTTGGATGGAACATTAGTCATCACACTTACAACTTTTGAAGTAGCCTTTTGTCCCAAAACATGTGTAGCAACTTGTTTATGGACAAATGTGGACTGAAAAGTAGTAGAACTATTTCTTCAAAATTGGATTATTAAAATTTTGTGAGAATCCTTAATATTACCCTTAACGACTTCCACATAAGCTTCATGGCGAGCTTCCATATTAACTTCAAAGAAAGATCAACAACACTAACAAAGACATGCGTGATTTTTAGAAATGTCAACAACAGTTTCTTCTAGTCTTGTCTTCTTAGCCTTTGCCTCATTGTTGGATTTTCTTCTTTTCTTGCACTTATTTTCTTTAACCTTGGTGACCTCTTGGATTGAACTTTCTTCTTCTCAGGTTCTTCTACTTTCCTTTTTCCTTCATTTCCTTGAGATTGAGTTTCTGAAACTTTCTCAAGGATTGATGACAGTGATTTTGTAACTTTTGATCTCTGTCGTTCATAATGCTTTGGTTTGCTCGAATCTCTGGAAGGGTCGGCTTCTTTACGTCGCACGATTTCCTTTGTGGGTGGCGTTCTTGCTTGCTTATGAATGTCACTCACCAAAGGTTCCCCTTTCCGCTTTAAGTCACCTGATTCAAAAAATCGAACAGTTCTTGACTTCGACTCCTGAGAGTGTGATCTTCTCTCCTTTATAGAAGATTTCTTCGGTTTAGGCTCCCCCTCAGTTGTTGCTTTCCTTGATTCTTACATTTCCTTGTTTGTCTGAAAATCTCGGACCCATTTTGTGTCGATGTAGAATCTATATAACTTCTTACGTATACCTTCATCTCGACTCCCAACTCAATCGATTCTGATTCTTTAAACATCCTTGTCAACAACATTCCATACGGAGAGTGTTTGTATCCTTTATTGATTTAACCATATATTGATAAATCAAAATGGTAAATCTATTGGTTGGTGATTCAGGAGATGAAGGATACATTGTTCATCAAAGTAGTGACTTGATGTCTTGAACCTATCTAGGTAACACACAAATCACAAAACAAGAAACAAAACCCTTGCCTTTGGTACAAGCCAAGAGGCTCTTCTTTCGATTGGGTTGTTACGACCATAAAGTTGACGAGTAACTTCATCTTCGTTCAACTTGACTTAGTCATCCATTTCACCATGTTAGTAGGTTGAACTCCACTACGGACATTCGGTGACTCTTTCCGATAACTCCTTGTTTCTTATAACAGGAGTGTTTCTACATACGATCGATTGTATTATCCACAGTTTTAGTATGTTTCGAACTCATAAACTTCGTTGAGATAAACTTGCTCTCGTATTTGAAAGAAGTTTCTCCATCCCGCCGCTATTATCTCGGCTCTATATCCATTTGTTCCTTCTTAGATCTTCAAAGTTTACCAATCTTCCCAGTTTGCTCCTTGATCAACTCGCAAAATGGGCGACATTCATCTTGTTGATTACGAGTGAATAGGAACTTCGCTTGAAGAATTTTCAGAGAGATTTGAGAGAACTAGCAATTTCGAATTTGTTAGAGATCCCAAACGTCGGTTTAGGGATTTTATAGCAAATTCTAGAACGATTGTACTTCTCGATGATCGTGACCTTTTTCCTCTAAAATTTTCTTTGTGAAAGAAGTTTTAAGTCTGAAACCGTCAGCGCCGTTTAACTCCACCGTTTCATTGTCTTTCTTTTGAAAATCGATGATCAATCATTAACTCTACCGCTCATCTGTCTGTTTCTTCTTTGCGAAAACCGGATGATTGATCCGATTATCTCTCTGTCATCTCTGTTTCTTCTTTGCGAAAAACCGGATGATTGGTCCGTTAACTCCTCCGTCTATCTGTTTCTTCTTTGTGAAAAACCAGATGATTGGTCCGTTAACTCCTCCGTCTATCTGTTTCTTCTTTGCGAAAAACCAGATGATTGGTCCGTTAACTCCTCCGTCTATCTGTTTCTTCTTTGCGAAAAACCAGATGATTGGTCTGTTAACATCACCATATTGAGGTTGCGTCTGATTTCTTTAAAGCGATCTTCACTTAGTGGTTTTGTGAAGATATTTGCCCACTGAAATTTCGTTTCCACGAATTGTAGGTGACAACTTTCTTACGAGCGTAATCTCTCAAAAATGATGTCTAACTTCAATGTGCTTCACCCTTGAATGTTGAATTGGATTCTTTGACAAGTCGATGGTATTTGTGTTGTTGCGATATATTGGAATCTCTTCCTCTTGTATTGAGTAGTCCTCCAATTGATACTTGATCCACATAATTGTGAACAACAACTTCGGCGGACATATATTCAACTTCTGCGGTTGATAATGCAATCGAGCTTTGTCTCTTGCTTGACCATGACACGGTGTTTGGTCGAGTAGTGACAACCACCACTCGTGCTCTTCCTTTCAATCCTATCACCGCGTAGTCCGCATCGCAATATCCATTCAACCTGAAATCTTTACCTTTCTCATACATTAAGCAAAGATCGGTAGTACCTAAGAGATATCTCAAAATTCGTTTCTGACTATGTAATGAGATTCTCTAGGATCGGCTGAAACCTTGCACACAAGCATACATGAATAGAATGTCGTGTCTACTTGTCAGAAGATAAAGCAAAGAACCAATCATCCTCTAAATAGGGTTTGATCCACCTTCTTACCATTTTCGTCTTTTGACAACAAGTTTGAAGGATGCATCGGTGTAGACATACTTTTAACACTGCACATATCAAATTTAGACAACAATTCTTTGACATATTTTTGTTGATGGATAAAAATCTTATCCTTAGTTTGCTTTACTTGCAATCCAAGAAAGAATTTTAACTCACCCATCATGCTCATCTCAAATTCATTTTCATCATATTTTCAAAGCTTATGCATAACTTTTTGAGGTGGCACCAAAATAATATCATCAACATAGATTTGCACAATAATAAAATCATTATACAAGTTCTTCCTAAAAGATTTTTGTCAACTTTACCTCTAGTAAATCCATTTTCAATAAGAAATGAGCTCAGACGATCATACCATGCTCTAGAGCTGTTTGATCCATATAAGGCTTTATGAAGTCTGTAGACATGATCTGGATACTTTATATCCTCAAATCCAGGAGGTTGCTTGACATAGACTTCTTCATCTATAAAGCCATTCAAAATGCACTTTTACATCCATCTGAAAAGCTTTATGTCATGGCAACAAAGATATGCAAGCGGTATCCTTATTGCTTCAAGTCTTGCTCTTTGGAGCATATGTCTCATTATAGTCTATTCCTTCCTGCTGATTATAGCCTTGTGCTACTAATCTTGCCTTATTGCGACTTACTTTTCTGATTAGTCTAGCTTATTCTTGAATATCCATCTAGTACCAATAATGGATTTCTTTTCGGTTTAGGAACTAAGGACGGACTTTATTCCTCTTGAATTGATTCAACTCCTCTTGCATAGCTAATATCCATGCTTCATCTTTTAGAGCTTCATCAATCTTTTTAGGTTCTACTTGGATATAAATGCCACGCTGGCTTCTCTTACGAACTTGGACCTTGTTCTTACACCTTCCGAGGTTTCTCCGATAATTGACTCTTTAGGATGAGAGCTTTTGTATCTCCAATCTTTCTTTAACTCAAAATTCTTAGAGATATCTCTTTTCATCATGAAGTGTTCTGATGAAGATACTTCCTTACAACTGCGTCAAGGGCATTATAACACATCATCTTCCGATTCCTCTTCCTTATTGGGTTGAGAGCTATCATCGAACTTAACGTGAATAGTTTCTTCAACAGTCTTTGAGGTGAGGTTGAAGACTCTAAATGCCTTTGAAGTGAGAGAATAGCCTAGAAAAATTCTGAAAGTGTCTTCGCATCAAATTTGTCCAGAGCTTCCTTTGTGTTCGAAAAGTGCACTTGCGGCCAAAAGGATGGAAATAAGAAATGTTTGGTCTTCTTCCATTCCACAACTCATAGGAGTTTTCTTGACATTGGTCGCAGACACTCTATTACGAATGTAACATCTTTGTATTGATGACTTTCCTTGAAGTATTTAGGAAGATTCATCTCGCAAACATTGTTCTTGCCATCTCTTGAATCGTTCTATTCTTCCTCTCAACAACTCCATTCTCATTGTGGAGTCCTTGGGGCGTAGAGAAGTTATGAAAATTTCTTTTCTTCACGAATACTACGAACTTCTCATTTTCAAATTCTCCTCCATGATCACTCCTTATGCTTCTATAGACATTCCTCTTTCATTTTGTAATCTCATGGAAAGGTTTCTAAAACACTTGAAAGACTCATCTTTATGTGATAGAAAGAGTATCCAACAAAACCTTGTAAAATCATCAACAATCACAAGTCCATACTTCTTTCCACCAAGACTTATTGTTCTTGTTGGACCAAATAAGTCCATATGTAACAACTCAAGTAGTGCAGAAGAAGTTATGAAATATTTTGAAGAGAAAGAGGTTTTAACTTGTTTCCCTTTCGACAACTTTCACAAAAGAAATCTTTGTCAAAACAATTTGTGGCAAACCTTTTGCCAAATCATGTTTCAAAGTTTTGAAATATGTTTAAAGCTGACATGACCTAGTTTTTTATGCCGGATCGCCTTTCATCTTTAGTAGATAGAAAACATGAAATATTTTGAGGCCGAAAACATCTAAATCAATTTTATAAAGATTGTTTCGTCTTTTGGTGAAAAGAAGATGGAACCATCTTTGTTTCGACTTCACAAAATTTTGATTAAAAGAAACTTCAAACCGTAATCACATAATTGACTAATACTTATCAAGTTATGCTTTAAACCATCAACTAGTAATACGTTATTAATGCATGCATGAAATTCTTACCAAACCCGATTATCTTTCCTTGTTGGTTGTCTCCAAAAGTTCTTGATCCTCCTTTCTTGATCTTGAAGATCTAGGAACATAGACTTGTTTCCGTCATGTGACGCGAGCATCCACCGTCCATATACCAATGGTGCTTCTTTGGTTCTTCCAACGAAGGATTTCGTGGGAGATATTACATTATTTTTAGGTACCCGATTCTCTT